>CAWUFW010001714.1:1717500-2317500 GCA_963921515.1 Calotriton arnoldi | reverse complement strand
TTGCTGTGATTTGTGGTCGAGTTCTCTATGTTATGACTTGGTCAAGGGAGTTCTGTTCGATGTTATCTTCTTCGCCTGCCGACTCAGATCCCGAAGTGGGGTAGGGTTTAGTCTCCATTCCGTTTTTCCCAGACTTAGCGCGCCTTCAGTGCTTCCTCTTCCTTACCATGGGCTTGTGTTTTGTCACCTCAGTCCCGCCTGGCAGCTCCCACTCAGTACAACAGTTTTGACCGCAGACCTTTTATTCTGTTCCACCCCTCCTTCATAAAACTGAGAGGTCCTCTCACAGAGAGCTCAAACAGTAACTCAATTGGGCTATTATTATTTTATTTTGGGATTTGGATAGTGCATTAGCTACTCTGAGTGTCCCGGTGCTTAACAGTAAGATCTAATCTCAACTAATAAAGGGTGCAAGAAAGCAGACCCAAAGAACCATGTCCTAAGGAGTCTCTTGAAGATCAGGATATCCCTGGTGGCACGGAGCTGTAGTGGGAGTGCATTCCACTCCTTGGCGGCAGGTATGAGTAGGAGCTGCCACCACACATTTTCTTTCTGAATTGAGGAATTACCACCAGCAAGGTGTAGGAGGACCAGAGGGAGCTTGCCGGTTGGTAAAGGGTATATCTGTTGGACAAGTACTGAGGACCTTTGCGGTAAAAACCTTTGAACCTCACGCATTCTTTAACAGGCAGCCAATGCAGTTCATTTAGAGCAGGCTGCATGTGAGCTTTCCTGAGGGGTCACAGCAAAAGCCTAGCGGCAGCATTCTGCAACAGCTGCAGTCGCCTCAGGAGGTAAGCAGGAAGACCCCATTAGAGTGAGTTGGCATAGTCCAACCTAGAGGCCTGGATCACGTTTTTTGTTGCAGGAGGTACAGACATTTTGTTAAACATTTTTAGCAGGCCAAAGCAGGTACCTATATCCCCACTCATTTCTGTAATACCTCCCCAAAAGCAAACAGGCATCGGAAGAGGCAGTCCAACTTGCGTCTAAAGGGCTCTATAATCATGGCCTATCATAGTGACTTTCAGGGTCTTATTAAACCTCTCACCAAGCCCAGTGGTCTGCAGATGGTATGGTGTTAAGAACTTATAGGTAACCTCACACTCATCCTATATATCCTTCATGTACACGGACATGAAGTTGATGCCTCTATCAGACACTATCTCCTTGGGAAATCCCACAGTCGTGAATATTCCCATCAGCGACCTGGCCACTATGGTTTCAATCTCTGTCCTTAATGGGAATGGCCTCAGGGTACCGGGTGGCATGGTCCAACAACACCAGGATAAACCTGTTCCCTAGGGCTGTGTTGGGATCCAGAGACCCAACAATGTCTACATCTACCTTCTCAAAGCGTGTTTCCACCATCGGGAAATTCTAGAGGGGAGCCTTGCACTTCTACGCCCGTACCACCTCTCTTCTTGGTGGGAACCTGGGCCCTCTTTCAGACTGCAGGTCCTTCCGACTCCCCTGACAGGTTACTCATTTTGAGTAGCTTACTCATTTTGGTATTCACAGAAGGCACTTACTCATTGATGAGTAAGTGCCTTCTGTGAATACCAAAATGAGTAAGTGCCTTCTGTGAATACCAAAATGAGTAAGTGCCTTCTGTGAATACCAAAATGGTAGTAAGTTTAGGATTTTGTCTTAAGTTAGTTCTGTGAATCGGGCCCAAGATCCTTTACAGTATTCTGAGTTCATCTTTATCGATCTTTTCTCCCAATCAATTTGAGGGTTGTGTTCCGTTAACCATGGGAGTCCTAGGATTAATTGGAACTGCGGCGCGTCAATCAAGTTAAACTGTAAGCTCTCTCGATGACCATCCGGTAGAACAAGTTCCACCTCTTCCGTGTGGCTAACTATTGGACCAGAAGAGAGATTCGTACCATCAACCGCTCTCACAGCTTCACTCTTATTTTTTCGTATGGCTTGTAATCCTATTTTAGAAGCAAATTTTATGTCACAGAAATTTCCGGTGGCTCCGGAGTCTATCATCACCGGAATGTCAGGTTGGATAGATGTTCTAAATTTCAAGGTAACTGGAAGAGTTAAATGCGGAGCAGACGATTGCAACGTATTCGCTAACAGATGGGAATCCGGGGTTGTGATTTCTCTAGCATCCACCAGTCCAACCCCTCCTACTGGTGGTGCCGCAAGTTTTCCTTCGGAGAAGTCTTTGGTTTCTTCGGACAGACTTTAACAAAATGGCCACTGAGTCCGCAGTACATGCAAAGGTTATTCAATCTCCTCTTCTCCTTCTCTTCCTTGGAAAGAGGACCTCTTACCGCTCCAATCTGCATGGGTTCTACGGTCTGGTTGTTTTCTGCCATCCGGGTTCCTTCTGATTTCATCCAGTCGAACCTGGGTACACTCGAACGAAACTCTCTTCTCTTCTCGCCTCTTCTTTCAGTCTGCCTATAATCCAGTTCTAGGACCAAATCGATAAGGGCGGAAACTTCGCTGGGTCTATTTGGTATTTGGGACAGAGCGTCTTTGAGTTCGTCTTTAAGGCCCCTATAAAACAACGCAGCTCTTTTATTTTCTGGCCAGTCTGTCTCCACAATGAGTTAGTTAAATTGGGCCAGGTACGCTACTAATTCCTTATTACCTTGCTTCAACTCCAGTAACTCATTGTCTGTGGCATGAGCAACTTTTCTCCGATCAAAGATCCGTAGAAATTCCTTCTTGAATTCATCAAAATCATACAGGATAGACGAATCCTTAGAGACTAGCAGTAAGGACCAGGCTGCTGCGTCACCACTTAAATATGATAGAATAAAGGCTACCCAGGACTGTGCATCAGGGAAAATGGCGGGCTGACACATGAAGTGTAGAGAGCATTGTGTAAGAAAAATGTGGGCCTTTTGAGGGTCTCCACTAAAACGTTCTGGTGGGGCTAGTGGAATAACGGGAGACAATGAGTGTACAACTTGTGTAGTACTTCTAGGGTGAGATAAAGGGGTGGTACTAGAAGTTTGTGCGTCCTGAGAAGGGACTGTAAAACTTGTGCTTGAGAAATAACCATCCATCTTACTAGCTAAATCTGTTGTTTCTCTCCTAGACGCCAATAAGTCTTGTCTTAGACTGTTCTCTTCTCTGACAGCTAGCAACTCCTTTTGAATGGCTTCTAAAACCCCTCCTAAATTCTTCAAATCAAATCCCTCAGCCATTCTGCTCAGGTGAGTTAATAATTCGTGGGCACTTCACTCTGTCAAGAATCTTACTTGAAGTTTTCCCCGATACTTCACAGGAGCAGAATGATGTCTATTCCCTATGCCTCCCTGAGTTTCCCTCCACGCTCCACGAGAATGTTTTCGAAGGAGAATGAAGGAACTCCCAGGGGGGAAAGGGGATGGGTTAGAGAAGAGACAGCCTCATCTTCTAATCTGGGTATCTTCTCTGAACCGCTACTTCTTGTCACTTCTTGCGCAGTTTCAGTTTCTGACACTGTAACACAAACAATTACTAAGTCCAAAACAATCCTTAAGCTACGCCATAGTGAATTTTCTATCTCTAATATTACATACCACTGGAAGACTGAGCTATTGCCTCTCTTCTATAGTTCTGGGTGTGCGGTCTTTCTTTCTTATTTTGGCACCTTGAACAAAATAAACAATTACTAAGGTCTAAACAATTCTAGTTTACTTAGTCTGAGAATTGTCTATTTTCCAAAACTTACATACCCTTTAATGGTTGTGAGGAGTATCTTTCATAGTTGAGTAATGTCAATAACTAAGAACTCTAAACTGTCGTATTAACACTAAATTATAAATTAAATTGAGTTATAAGGAGGTTATCCTAAAACATATTTCTTTTCTTTTCACAGGAGCTAGGAATCTTGCATGCCCTGCAGGAACGGAATATTCTGATAAGTGCTACCTTTTAAACAATTCAACTCGTTTTAATATTATTCTCTAAATGGTACTTGCGTGACTAGAAACTCCAGATACACGGAGACAAGGCGCTCAGGAAAGTGACTGGAGGTCTTTCAGAGGTCACGGACAATTCTGCTCACTTTATCAATATTTCTTTTCCTAAGAAGCCCGGCGCAGTATTTATTTCATAAACTGTCGCCGAACAGCGAAACGAATACCTCTAACTACTCTGACTCTGGAAAACCCACGGACGAAACTCTAAACCTTGCGTTTACTCCAACGGCTCCAGTGAAGTTCGCACAGCTGAGGGAGAGCTCGAGCCTCGAGCTGTGCTCAGAACCTCGCGCTCAATGTGAGAAGGCTGCAGCGCTAACCTGAGCGCTTGCAGCCATCTTAGAGGAGCACAATCGAAACAACTCTGTCCAAGACAGGTTATGCTTTTTTCCATTACAATAAGGGGCATAACAACAACCTTTCTTCCGATGAATTGAGGTGGCCCCCACTGACTGACAAGCCTTTTAAGGTCTGTAATCTTAGTTCCTGACAGTTAGGCAGAGAAATGGCAACTTTCTAAAAGTATATTTTCCTTAATATTTATTAAAAATCCAACTTCACCAGTGAATTGGGCCTTTAATAAATATTACGAAGAGTCCAAGAATGATATTCCATTACTTTCACAATACCAGCCCTCTTTGAACATTACTTACAGCCGCTCTTCCTTCAGTCACCTCCACCATTCACCTCTCTCAACTGATCTAAACCTTTACTCTTAACCCCAGAGAGAACACATCACACCTACCATATTCAAAACCTCACAAGATAGTGCAACATGCCATAAGAGTACTACATAAGACACCATGTAATCCTACACTGCCATGCCATCTTGACCACACCTTAATCCCTCCTCAAATTATTCTTACACCACCACCTACTCTGCCAAATCAGACAACTCACTGATGTATCAGACAACCAGTGCACTTTTCAAAATAACACCCAACACGACATCCAACACATTCATGAATGCACCTCAGGACATTCTACCTCAAACTCCTTAACATCCTCTACACATACTGTACCACATTCCGCACTATCTGTTATACTGTGGTTGGGAGCAGGTCTCAGGGGGTTGTGGATCCATGGGAAATTCAGAAACCAAAGAGCAACATGGCACCTGTGACTACAGGGGAGATGGAGGTTGGGGAGCCATGGAAGCAAATGATGGAATTCTAACCATTCCAGTAGGAATCAGACCAAAGCAAGATTTGGATCAGGCTCCCCTTCTGGGTCTCAATTGGCAGAATAGTATTTAAGGGCTGCATTCTCAATTGGTCTTCATCTGGCAACTGTGCATGTTGTTGGGCTTACTGGTGTGTCATTTCAGTTCATACCCAGCTTCCCTCCTGTTAGCACGTTTGTTTTCTCACATTTCTGTGGCTAACTTCACTAGGCAGGAATTAGTGTGCTGTTGCTACTTACCTCTTGTTCATCCTCATTCAGCTCCCTTCGTCCTGGAATCAGCCTGTTTGCAAAGTTGTCCCATAGCCTCCAGGAGGTGAGTGGAAAAACCAATGATTGCATATATGTGACTTCCAATTATTTAGTTTTTAAGCATGCTCAAACTTTGAATAGATAAAACTTTTGCTTAGAGGTGATGGCAAAGAGTCCCATACAGCTGTCTCTCCAGTGTTTCTTCCTTTCCATTTCCCTCTCTTCCGTTTCCCTAGAGCCTGATTGTAAATGCTTCTGATTATTAGTTAAGTGCAATATATCTTGGGTTTCAGGGAGGCTTTGGATTTTCTGCCACAGTTGTGACAATATTACTTCATACAATGACAAATCGCACTATACCAACCCCTCACATGGCTCGAACTACATCAACATACTACACTACACTAGACTCCAGGTTTGAGCACAACTGCAGGCAACTCCTTCATTATTACAATTACACTGTCCCACACCATAGTCCTCTACCTCATCAGGTAAACCGATCAGATGACAGATCACACCAGTAGAGCACATTATGGAAAACCTTTGAAATTCACACACAAACCAGGGATGATGAGACCATTCTCAGACGTACTCTGTGACTTCATGACGTACTGGGGAGCATATTTACAAGGGCAATGCGCTAACAGAACGTCACTTTTTCTGACATTACGGGGGCGCAAAGCCCTGCTCCATATTTAGAAAGCGGCGTTAAGCTTTAAAGTTATTAGATAACATTTGGCTTATAATATGTTCAGACTATTTTGCATCTAAGGGCCTGATTACGATGTTGGTCGGAAACTAAACAGCCTGACTCCTTGTCGGATTCGGTTCTGACCGACTCGTGGTTGGCGGTTCCGACCGATTAGGATGCTTCCGAACTCCCATTGACCTCAATGGGAGCCTGTGTTCTGACCGACAACAGAGGCTTCTGAAGGAAGTGACCTGATTAGGGCCACCCGGGTCACTCGTGACCACCTCTCAACCTTCATAACAAATGAAGAGTCGGTCAGACAGTAGAGAATACAAACCAAAGTATTTATTAGTAATACACTTGAGTGGAGTCCGGTCTGACCAGCTTCCTTGGATTGCTGCAGAGGGACTGACCTCTGCCAAAATGGTTACACCTATTGTACATCTCTAGAACCACTAAAGACACGCCCAGACTGGAATTTTCCAGTTGGTACCTGGTGAACAAAGAAGACACACAAAGATGAGTTGCAATCCCAGGACCGGGTACATGCTATCTCAGTGTCAAGGTTACTCCGCCCGTACCCGCCGCTCTAAGGGTGGGAGCAGTCCTATCTAGTGCGAAAGGTATGTGATGGCAAAAACAGTCTGCTCATTAGTACAGCGAAACTCAACCTTGGAGAAATACAAAAAAAAAATATTGCAGCTGCTTTCTGCTGAGGCAGACAGAGTGACACAGAAATTAGCTTCAATCACGACTCAAAATGGTGGCTGAATACAAAATGGTGCAGCGAATGCTAACTTTACATAGAGCAATACACTGGCAGAGTGAATGCATAACATTTACATTTCAACAGACCCTCCTTTTAGCATGAGTTAACCAGTTTGTGTTTGAGAGAATGGACGGTGCAGCATAGCGTGTATACAACAAATAAACTTCAAAGTTCAGGGTACTCCATGTATTCATCTTCAAAGGAAGAGGAGTCTTCAAATATACCCTCGTCTATCTGCATAAAGCTATCTATCTCTTTCTGAGTCATAATCACAGCATTAGTATCATGGATGGGCGCCTTCTGCTTTGGGGTAAGGAGTGTGATACAATAAGTGCAACAGGCTGGGAGACATTGTATACAGAGGCAACAGGTGAGGAAAATACCAGTGACTACTGCTAGGAAAGCAAGGATCTTCTGACCCCAGGATGCAAATATGCCCCAAAACCATCCAGAGAGTGTCCAGGTACCATTCTCTTGGTGTATGTCAGATGACAGTTTATGCAACTTCTGTATGGCAGAATACACGTTGGGGGCGTGGTCTGGGATGTATACACAACAGCTACTGCCAATTATGCGACAGGCCCCTCCCCGGTCAGCAAGGATGACGTCTAACACCATCCGGTTTTGTAAAGCAACAAGCCTCGTAGCCTGGAGCTCAGCTGTGATATTCGTCAGATTCCCAGCTGTCGTATTAATGACCCCTTCTACAACTCTGGTGAGTCAACGGATACTAAGGCTGTTGGACATGGGGCCCCAAAAGGGTACAATACCTTTCATGGCGTCTGTGAACTGTTGCAAAGTGGTATCTGTCTGATCTATGTCCTCTGTATTAATAACCCTTCTAACTCGGGCAGGTATGCACTCCTACGCTGCAATCGATGATCCTTATGGTAATTGGACGGTGCTATATACACTGGGGGAAGAAGAAAAGAGATAGCATACACCTGACCACCCCCTAGGAAGCCAAACATAAGCTTGGGAGCCACAAACAAAATAGACATTATATGGTGGGAGCAAAGGCGGGCTACTAGTCGTGCTCAACGTATATGTGTAATTGCAATTACTCTTCCCCACTTTCACCTTTCCAATTCCCCGAACACAGAAACCAGCTGTTGTATTGACTACTGGCACTGGCATCGCTTTGTCCTTTGTAATATTGCGTGTTTGGAAATATCGAAAATATTCAGTAGCATTGAACCCCTGGAAATCTAACATGTCATTTCGAAGCCATGTTTCGTTCTTTACCTGCTCATATACATTCATGCAAGCTGTTGGAGACATTGTACAGGGGTCTCTTGTTCTCCTAGCCTCGGGGAAATATACCCTTGATGGTAACATATATATTCTAACACAGTGCGGGAGTCAGCAGATGTCATATTCATAGCAGAGAAATGAAAATGATAATGCACCATAGTAAACGGTGCACACCACCCCTCACAACTTCCTAGATAGGATAATGGCATCAACAACAAAACATCACTCTAATGTGTAACTGAGGGGAGCAGTCCACAGATCCAGCAATTAGTAGCATTGGAAGTATCATGGGCCTGATGCAACATTTGTAAAAATACATTGTTTACATATGTTTTCTGATGTTCTTCTTTGTGAGGGGCCAAAGTAACAAACATGTGTTCAGGAGGAACGGGTGTTGTCCCAATCAAAAAACATGCGGGATACTTTTCCTCTAAAAACTAAGATATCCCCAACACAAATATCAACGCAATTGCAATTATGGATACGAAAATTATTTTATTTTTAGTGGACCAACCCCGCTCTGGGCATGGAGGTGCAAATGGCTGTTCTTCCTCAGTAATGGGCCGACCGAATGGATACATTGTAAACAAGGGAAAAAGGAATGCAATGGAACTAATGACAAAAGGGGGGAAAATGTTCCCAGTGTCCGTCTGAGCCTCACTGGTAGACTCTTATTGTTCCTCAACGTTGGCACTCTTGAGCACCAGCGGTGGAGCTGCTCAGTCCTAGCTCGGATCCGTATCCCACGTTGCAGGGTGATGTACTTCCCTCCTGGGGAGCACACTCCGCTTACCTTGTACGATGTCCGAAAAATGCACCAATCTCTCCTCTCCCTAAGCACTGTTGCCAGACTTGTCGAGTCCATCCCTGCTAATCTGACTTTTCCTTTGGTGCACTGTTCCTCCGTCGGGGGCGCAAATTGTACCTAGCTACTCCAGGCACAGAGGGGTCAGGAAAAAGGGGGTCAGACACAGAGGGGCCAGTGGAAGAAGACTCTGGAATCGCCTTAATCTCCGGGGGCACTGGCGCATTTAGGATTTAGGATCAGCCTCTGTTTGGGTCCATGTGAGTTGGGCATCCAAAAAGGGAACGAACCGCTGGACTTTCTCACACTCGGAGTCCCTGATGCCCTCACGGACCCACTGATCGTAGGGTAAGGGTAGAGGCACTTTGCAGCAATGCTGGCAATGAATCCAATTCTTTCGGCCGGTGACCTTCACGGCGGTGCGGATGGAAAGGAGCACCAGGATTGGCCCCTTCCACCTCGGCTCCAGACTCTTCTTTCTCTGGAAATTGCAATCCAACACAAAGTCATCCAGGCCAAATGTCGTGGCCTGGCCTCTCAGGTACTGGTGGAAGGGATTCCTGGAACTGTTGGTGAATAGAACGCAGACTTTTAGTTAACTCATACAAATAATCCACCAATAGAGGATATTCAATTTCTGAGAATCGACGAGGTCGCGGGACACCCCAAACGTTTGCCGGGCGCCCAAACAAAACCTCGTAGGGTGACAATCCTGTTCTAGAATGGTCTGTCGTTCTTGTGGACAAAAGGGCTAATGGTAAAGCATCTGGCCACTGCAATCCGGTGTTCTCCTGAATCTTTGCCAGTTTCAGTTTGAGAGTACCATTGTACTTCTCAACCAAACCTGTGGACTGGGGGTGATTTGCAGCGTAAAATTTTTGTCTGATATGCAGTCCCTCGCAAACTAACTGGATAACCTTTGCGTTGAAGTGACTTCCGTTGTCACTCCAAATCAAACGGGGTAAGCCAAAGCGAGGAAAGAACTCCTTCAGGAGCACTTTTGCAGTTGCTATGGCTGTATTTTCTTTGGTGGGGTAAGCCTCAACCCACTTACTGAATGCACAGACAACCACCAACACATATTTCAAATGGAAAGGTGGGAGGTGCAAAATTACCAGGGGGCATGGGGGTACCTTTCCCAGGATTGTGCATCATACACACCATACAATATTTAACTAAATGGGCGGCTGTCTCCGGGATGTTATCATTGTGCCATACAGGGTCTAACAACTTTCAAATACCTTTCGCACTAATGTGAGCTGGCCCGTGCGCCATGGTGACTACAGGAAGAACATATGCATCTTGCAGCATCCTTCTCTGTTTCCCTGACTTATCAGTCCAACACCCATCCTCATCCAAACGTGCTGTGCTTTCCTGCCATATCGCTAATTCCTCAATAGTTGCCTCACTTTGTATCTCCTTGACATTTTCCAGCGTGTCCTCAAACATGGTGACCTCGGGCACCCACCTAGCGGGACCCGCTACAAACATCTTTTTCATCTTCGTTCAGGCTGTCTCCTTAGCTATCTGATCTGCAAAGGTGTTCCCCTTACTCACATTATGAGTAATTTTCCTGTGTGCGCTATACTTTATGATCGCTAATCTGTTGGGAAGTGTCAAAGCCGACAAGAGCCTATGTATAAGGGGGCCGTGTTGGATCTTCATCCCATGGGAAGTGAGAAACCCTGTCTCTGCCCAGAGCCATCCAAAATTATGGGCAACTCCTGTTGGACTCGAAAATGCGTTCTACCGACTCCTTCTAGCATTGTGCGAGTTAGGTTAGCATTTGCGGCACCATTTTGTATTCAGCCGCTATTTTGTTCCATAATCGAAATTAAGCTTCTGTTTCATACTGCCTGCCTCAGCAGAAAGCAGCCTCAATTGTTTCTCTTTATTATTCAAGGTTGAGCTTTGCTGCGCTAATGAATAGATTGTTCTGTCTTTGCATGCCTTTCCCAGTAGGTAGGCCTGCTCCCACTCTCAGAGAGATGAGCACGGGCAGAGTAACCTTGAAACTAAGATAGCATGTACCGGGTCTCAGGATGGTAGCTCGTTCTTCTGTACCACCTTTGTTCATCAGCTCTCAGACTGGAAAATTCCAGTCTGGGCGGGTCTTTAGGGGTGCTGGAAATGTATATCTTGTATTACCATGTTGACGGGGGTCAGTCCCTCTGCAGCAATCTGAGGAGGCTGGTCAGAACGGACTCCGCTTGAGCGTATACTAATAAATAACTTTGGTTTGTATTCTCGGTCTAACCGACTCTTCATTTGTATGGAAGGATGATAGGTGGTCGCGAGTGACCCTTCCTTGCCCGCGGACGGGTGAGGGGGACGGGGCCGCGTCGGGTCAGATGGACGGACTGGGGATCCCTGCACGAGAGAGTCTGGTACTCACAGCTGCCCCGTCTGTCTGACCGGGCGGTGCCTCGGCCAGTGGTCATCCCGGCTGGGTTCCTGAACGGCAAAACCTTGGATCAGACCCAATGGTCCGAAGAGTCGGCAGTGGAGAATAAATTTGTTTGACCTGTGTGCACCAGGTGAGTTTGCCTTGGTTTTGTTTTGTGGCCATGATGCCACTTTGGTTTGTGTTTGGTACGGTCTGAGGATCGTTTTTGGACAAGCGCTTGAATTTGTTTGAGTTCTTTGTGAACATTGTACCACTTTGATTTGGATTTGGTGAGTCTGAGGACCAACTTTAGTAAGATCTGCTCGGCATAAATAGTGAACACGTTTTCGTTTTAAAATGCCCTGCTTTAGTAAACTATGCTGTGTGAGTTGTCGTTGTTGTTCTATTGATGCTCGATTGGAAGAGAGTCAGCCTGCGCCTCCGGAAGGCACTCCAAATTTTGAAATGTATGTCAAGCATGGCCTTGGCCCTATTATGTTTAGTACATTATGGCACAAATATACGAGGGACAATGCTGAGTTGCAGTGGCCGTTGACAGGCACTTTTGATGAGCAAAAGCATAATTTCCTGTAGGATAAATTTTTGCAAGAAGAAGTAGGCAGTCAATGTTTGATTCCCTTAGAACATGGCAAAAGGAAGCTAAACAGAGACGAATGAAAGCAGAAAAGGAGGCCCAAAAGGGAAGGATGCAGACAGTGACTCAGAAAGCTGTTGCGTATGATAAGGAGAAGACTGAGAAGGGGATAGTGTGTGCCGATAGGAAGTTTCGATTGCAATGTGAAAAGTCTTATGTGGTTCGAGAGGAAAATGATACATTTGTGGAGGAATTGTTAGATACACGACCTCCACCTCCATACGCCCCGCAGAGAATATACCCTGCCATGCCACAGCCTCAGTCATCTGTCTCTTCTGCCCCTGATGTTTCTGCTTCTTCTGTTACCGACCCAGCTGCTTTGGGCGCCGTGCCCCCTGTCAATTCTGTGGCTTCGCCTTCTGCGCCTGCGATGACTGCTACTCTCCCTGCTACGCTTATTGTGTCGATGTCTCTCCTCTCTCCGGCCCTTACACCCACAACACAGCCATTAACATTGGTGCCTGCTCCCTCTGTTGCTACTCCTTCCCTTTTCCTTCATTCCCCAACAGTACTGTGTAACGGAACACCTGTCCGTGGATTAGGGGACGGGGACTGGGCAACCGCTAGGGAGCGACTGGGGTGGATATTGATACAATTTGATGTGGGAGAGGAAGAAAAAAGGGTGGTAGCCAATCAGGCTGCCCAGTGGGCTCATCATCCCATCTATAGTACGGAAGATGTGTGGAGTGTGATGAGAGATTATGAGCCGTTTGTGCAGCAGCATGCCCTTAAGCACATGTCGGCTACACTGATTGGATTGTGGGAACAGTGCTTCAACGATGTAGCACCCCAGATTATTTATGATATCAGGGATAATGTATATGCTACTGGTATTGCGCCTGGGGAGGTTTTTGGTAATGTTGCAACGTTGGTAGCTTACTGAAGTAGGCTGTTTGAGAAGAGCCCGAAGACAGTATCCCAGTTTCCGATGAGGGAAGTCTATCCCATATATCACCCTGAGTTACCGGAGCTCTGAGATCAGCATAATGCTGTTGTTAGACCAAGGGTAGAGGCCCGTTTTCAAGAACAGTGGGTCTATACCCCATGGAAGAGGAGTGAGGTGTTATCCCTTAAGACTCAGTTACCCGACCCTAGGAAAAATCCTACTGCATACTATAAGGAATTGACTGAGGCCGCTTCATCGACAGTGATGACGCTTGCGGATATTGAAATGTTCTTTGGTTTACTGGTACCCATTGATATTTGGAAGCAGGTACACACACAGGACCACGGTGCGGAATTGGGTGGTACATGGGATCAGATTAAAGCATGGGATAAGAAGAGGAAGCCTGGTGAGAAGCCTGGGGCCGAGATACTAGCTTTGCCTGGCCGAATTATCTCTTATATGCATTCTCTTATTCTACCAAAGAGAGTAGATTGGGACAAGTTAACGGCATGTCGTCAGAAGAAAGATGAAAGTGTGTCTGATTTTTTCACCCGGTTTGAGGGTGTGTTTTGGGACTTTAGCGGACAGGATTTGTCAGTGGAGGGGGGTGTCCGATTGTTCATCAATAGATTTGTTACGAACTTGCTCCCAGAGATTGCAGCTCGGTTGGAGGCCTCAGAGAGCACTTGGACGACATCCTCCCCTTCTGTAATATTGAGTATGGCACAGTATTATGAACACAGGGAGAACGAGGAGAAGGAGAAGGTGGAAAAGAAGCACAAGGAGTTGAAGACGAAGGTGTTGTTACAGCAGGCGTCTAGGGGACAGGGAAGGGGACGTTGTGTTGTTCCAGCCCGGCAGCTTTCCCGTGTTAGCAGGAACGCTGCGCCAGTAGGGCCGAATCAGTGTGTGTACTGCAAGGAGGAGGGGCACTGGCGTAGCGAGTGTCTGATGTTATTGCAGAAAGTTGCGGACCCCAGAGGACAAGGTTCTCGTAGACGGGGCCATGAAGAAAGTGATAAGGATAGGGTTCGGGAGGATAGGACATCGCAGGGTCGCTCAGACCAAAACTATTTTGATGACCCTCGAGGGAGACAGTATTACCACGATGATTATGATCTGGATGAAGCGACAGGGATGTCTCACAGCTAGGACAGCCAGGGGCAGGGTGAGGGACCAGTCTAGATACCTGTAGATCAGTGCGGTCCTTATGTCACCGCAGATCTGAAAGGCTCAGTTAAGAAATTCTTTGTGGATACAGGTGCAATCAATAGCTCTGTTTCTCGTTCGCTGGTCCCCGGGGCAGCTCTGTCTGGCCAAAATAATGTTTCAGTAGGATTTTCTGGTGTACCGGTTGTAAGCCCCATTTCCAAACCTCTTGCCTTGACTATCGGTCCTTTTACTGTGGATTCACTGTTCCTATTGACATCAAATTGTGGAGAAAATGTAATGGGCCTCGATTTATTAAAGAAGTTGCATGCGACCATTTATTGCTCTCCGGAAGGTGTTTACATGACAATGGGTTTGACTGTGGTTAGCTCTAAGCAGTGTCTTTCCAAAGATGCCCCCCTTCCTGCTGAGTTTAAGGATGTGCCGCCCACTTTTGTGGGCAACAGGTGACATGGATGTAGGACTATTGCAAATTCCCCCAATTTCCATTAAAGTCAAAGAAAATGCCATTTTGCCTCGTATTCCCCAGTACAAAATTCTCAAGCAGGGTTAGCGAGCTTTGCTGCGAATTATACAAGATTTGATTGAGTCGGGAGTGGTTGAAGAGACAGCGGCGAATGTGTGTAATAGCCCTATTCTTCCTATTCTAAAAAAGGCATCTTCAGACTCCCCCGATGAACACCCAGATGTTTAACGTTTTGTGATTGATTTGCGCACAGTTAATAAAATAGTGGTCCCTCAGTTCCCGGTGGTCCCTGATTTTACTGCCCTTTTGACAATGATTCCTTCTTCTGCTAAATTCTTCTGTCATTGATTTGAAAAATGCGTTCTTTAGTATCCCAATCCATCCTGACAGCCGACATTTGTTCGGTTTTACCCTAGCTGGCAGAAGCTTTAGATTCTGTCGCGCTCCACAGGGCTACACTGAGAGCCCTAGTATATATAGCCAAGCCTTGAAAGCCCAACTTGGACTCCCTCACGGTTTCCCCAGGTAATGTATTGCTTCAATACGTGGATGACATACTAATAGCCTCTGACACTGAACAGGGATGCAAAGACAGTACGGTTAAGTTGTTGCTACATTTGGTTCATCATGGACATAAAGTATCCCTTTCTAAATTTCAATACTGTCGACAGGAGGTCACCTATTTACGCCACCTACTGTCGAAGGAGGGTAGGAGATTGACTCCTGAGCGCATCAGCGCTATTGTTAAAATGCCTATCCCTAAAACTCAGAGGGATGTGCGTGCTTTTATAGGCATCACTTCCTACTGTCGCCATTGGATCCCTAATTATTCATTACTAACCAAACCCCTGGTCACATTAACCACTAAAGATGTGCATGAACCTCTGCCTTGGACGCCTGAATGTCAGCAGTCTTTTGAGCAATTAAAAGTCGTGCTTTGCTCTGCACCTGTGCTTGGCACGCCTGATTATCTGAAGCCGTTCGTGCTGTATGTCCACGAGACGGCTGGCAATGCGCTCTCTGTTTTAACACAGGCCTTTGGAGGTAAGCAACTGCCGTGTGCTTATTTTTCTGCTTTGCCTGATCCAGTCGCCAGAGCCCTCCCGAGCGGTCCAACTAGCGGTCGCAGCAGTGGCCGTTTCTATAAGGCAATCGGCTGGGCTCGTACTTGACACTGATCTCACAGTTATGGTGCCCCATGCTGTGGATACCTTATTGAATAAGACCAAGACACAGCACCTTAAAAGTGCACGTCTGACCGGTTATGAGCTAACTCTTTTTGCACCACATGTCACAATTAAAAGATGTGCCACTCTGAACACAGCCACATTACTACCCCTCCCTTCTGAGAGTGAGGAAATTGACATACATGATTGTATTTTTCGGACAGAGGAATAGACGAAGGGATGGGAAGACCTGACTGATGTTCCCTTATCTGAACCCCAAGGGGAACTATATGTCGATGGCTCTTGTTTCAAATTACCAAATGGCACCACCACTGCTGCGTATGCACTTACTACACTACATACGGTAGTTGAGACATCACGAGTTCCCTATCAGTCTGCCCAGGCAGCTGAACTGGTCGCCCTTATTAGAGCTTGTGAATTGAGCAAGGGACTGGCTGTTAATATTTATACTGAAAGCCAGTACGCCTTCGGGGTCGCCCATAATTTTGGGTACCTCCCATGGGACACGTATCCAGCATGGCACTCTTATACATAGGCTTCTGTCCGCCTTGACACTTCCTAAAAAATTGGCCATAGTAAAGTGTAGTGCCCATAAGGCGATTACTGATGATGTGGGAAGGGGGAATGCATTTGCAGATCAGACAGCTAAGGAGACAGCTCTAAACAAAGATGAAATGGATGTTTGTAGCGGGTCCTGCCAGGTGGGTGCCGGAGGTCACTATGTTTGAGGATACACTGGACAATGTGAAGAAGATCCAGAGTGAGGCAACGGTTGAAGAGTTAGCAGTATGGCAGGAGAGCACAGCACGCTTGAGGATGGGTGTTGGACGAATAAGTCAGGAAAACAGAGATGGATGTTACCAGATGCATATGTCCTCCCTGTGGTCACTATGGCGCATGGGCCAGCCCACATTAGTGCAAAAGGTATCTATAGACTGGTAGATCCTGTGTGTCAGAATGACAACATTACCAAGGTTGCTGCTCATCTAGTCAAGTACTTTATGGTGTGCATGATGTATAATCCTGGAAAAGGCACCCCTGCACCCCCCGGTAATTTTGCACCCCCTTCCTTCCCTTTCGAGGTCCTTCAGATGGATTTCATCGAAATGGAACGAGTCAACAATTTGAAATATATGTTAGTGGTGGTTTGTGCGTTCAGTAAATGGGATGAGGCTTATCCCACTAAAGAGAATACAGCCATGGCGAAGGCGAAGGCACTCCTAAAGGAGTTCTTCCCTCGATTCGGTTTGCCCCGTTTCATTTGGAGTGACAACGGAAGCCACTTCAACTCAAAGGTTATCCAGCTGGTGCGTGATGGTTTGCACATTAAACACAAATTTCATGCTGCAAACCACCCCCAGTCAGCAGGTCTGGTTGAGAAGTACAATGGTACTCTCAAACTGAAGTTGGCAAAGATTCAGGAGAGCACAGGATTGCAGTGGCCAGATGCTTTACCATTAGCTCTTTTGTCTACAAGAGCTACGGCTCACACTAGGACAGGGTTGTCACCGTACGAGGTCGTGTTCGGACGTCCGGCGAATGTCTGGGGCATCCCGTAATCTCGACGGTTATCAGAAATTGAATACCCTTTGTTAGTGGATTATCTGTATGAGTTAACTAAAAGCTTGCGTTCTATTCACCAACAGATCCATGAAACCCTACCACCAGCACCCAAGGGGCCAGGACATGATATTCGGCCTGGGGACTTTGTGCTGACCAGACACTCCCAGAGGAAGGGCAGTTTGGAGCCGCGGTGGAAGGGGCCTGCTCAGGTGCTCCTCGCCACCCGCACCGCCATGAAGGTGGCCGGCTGGAAGAATTGGATACACTCCCAGCACTGACGCAAGGTGCCCCTCCCTTTACCCTACGACCATTGGGTGCTTGACGGAGTCGGTGACTCTGAAGCTGAGCAGGTGCCCCGTTTTGTTCCTTTCTCAGATGCCCGGCTGACGTGGGCACAAACTGAGGAGGAAAATGATGCAGTGTTGAACGAGGCAGTGCCTCCTGAGATAAAGGCCATCCAGGAGCCCCAGTCTGCTGGCCCATCTGTGCTTGAGCCCCAGTCCATTGGCCACTCTGTGTCTGAGCCCCTTTTTTCAGACCCCTCTGTCCCTAGAGTAGCTAGGTATAATCTGCGCCCCGACGGAGGAACAGTGCACCAAAGGAGAAGTCAGATTAGCTGGGATGGACTCGATAAGTCGGGCAACAGTAGCATAGGGAGAGACGAGATTGGTGCACTGTTCGGACATTGAACAGGATTGATTGAGTGTGCTCCCCTGGGAAGGGGGGGTGCCTTATCCTGAGCAACGTGGGATTCTTCAAGAGCTGGTGCGACAGCTCCACCGCCGGTGCTCAACAGTGCCAACGATTGATGAACAATAGGAGTCTACCAGTGAGGCTCTGACGTACACTGGGAACATTTACCCCTCTTTTGTCTTCTTGTCATTGGCTCCATTACCTCTGGTTAAAATGTATCCATTTGGTCGCCCCATTAGGAAGGAGGAACAGACCTTTGCAGCCCCACGTTACGGGCAGAATGCATCTGGTTGGTCTAGTTGGTCTACAAGGAGTAAAATTGTTTTCATAGTCATTATTCTGATTTCCCTGATAACAGTTCTTGGAATAGTATGGTTCCTAGACGAGAAATATCCTGTGCACTCTTTGATTGGTACAACACCTATTCCCCCTGAACACAGGTTTGTTACTTTGGCCCCCCATAAAGGTGAACACAGAAAAACATATGTAGACAATGTGTTTTTGCAAACTCTCCACCAAGCCCATGAAACATCTAATGTTACAAACTGTTGGATATGTGGACTGCTCCCTTCAGTTACACATAAGAGTGATAGCCTGTTATCGCTGCCTAGGTCTTACTTAGGCAGCTGTGAAGGATGGTTTAAATTGTTCTCTATGTTATACATTCATTATCATTCTTGTACTATGAATACGACATCTGCTGATTATCCCACAGTGCTAGAATATATAAGTGTCCACCAAGGATTTATCCCGGGAGAACAAGGGACCCCCGATACATTATCCCAAACAGCCTGCATGAATATATATGAAAGAGAGACAAATGTAACATGGCTTCAAAATGAAATGTTGGATTTCCAGGGATTTAATGTCACTGAATGCTTTCGCTCATTCCAGATGCGAAATATTACTCAGGATGAGGCAATACCGGTGCCAGTAGTCAACACAACAGCTGGATGTTGTGTTCGAGGGTTTGGGAAGGTGAAAGTGTGTGAGAGTAATTGCAAATATACATGTACCTTAAGCACTAGTAACAGCCCGCCTTTGCTCCCACCGCATAATATCTACTTTGTTTGTGGATCTCAAGCTTATGTTTGGCTTCCTAGGGGATGGTCAGGTGTATGTTACCTCTCTTTCCTCCTTCCCCCAGTGTACATAGCCCGTCCAATTATCATAAGGACCATCGATTGCAGCGTAGGGGTGTCCGTCTGTCCCGAATCAGAAGGGTTATTAACACAGATGACATAGATCAGACAGACACTACTTTGCAGCAGTTCACAGATGCTATGAAGGGTATTTTGCCCTTTTGAGGCCCTATGTCCAATAGCCTCAACATTCGTCGACTCACCAGGGTTGTGGAAGGGGTCATTAATACCACAGCAGGGATTTTGACAAATATTACAGCTGAGCTCCAGGCTACGAGGCTCGTTGCTCTTCAGAACAGGATGGTGTTAGACGTCATCCTTGCTGATCGGGGAGGGGCCTGTCGCGTCATCAGCAGCAGTTGCTGTGTCTACATACCGGACCACGCTCCTAATGTATACGCTGCTATACAGAAGTTGCATAGGCTCGCATCTGACATCCACCAAGACAATGGTGCCTGGAGTCTTTCTGGTTGGATCTGGGGTTAAATAGCATCCTGGGGGGTGGAAGATTCTTATCTTCCTGATAATAGTTGTAGGTGTCATTTTCACATGTTCCCTATAAATACATTGTCTTCCTGCTTGTTGTGCTTACTGTGTTGGAAAGCTGTCACCCACACCAAAGGCCCCAATATATGATGCTAAGTCTTCGGCCATGATGATGCAGGCTGTCCACGACCTAATGTCCATAGATGAAGGTATTTTTGAATATTGATAATGTGTGTATTAACATGTAATAGTGGTCTCCTTAGTATGTGAGCAGTTCTTGGTCTCCTAGCATTAGACAAAATTGTTAGCAAAAACTAAAAAGAGGGTCTGTTGGACTGGAAAATGCGTTCTACCGACTCCTTCTAGCATTGTGCGAGTTAAGTTAGCATTTGTAGCACCATTTTGTATTCAGCTGCCATTTTGTACCATGATCGAAATTAAGCTTCTGTTTCATACCGCCTGCCTCAGCAGAAAGCAGCCTCGATTGTTTCTCTTTATTATTCAAGGTTGAGCTTCGCTGCGCTAATGAATAGATTGTTCTGTCTTTGCATGCCTTTCCCAGTAGGTAGGCCTGCTCCCACTCTCAGCGAGACGGGCACTGGCAGAGTAACCTTGAAACTAAGATAGCATGTACCCGGTCTCAGGATGGTCGCTCATCCTTCTGTACCACCTTTGTTCATCAGCTCTCAGACTGGAAAATTCCAGTCTGGGCGGGTCTTTAGGGGTGCTGGAAATGTATATCTTGTATTACCATGTTGACGTGGGTCAGTCCCTCTGCAGCAATCTGTTGAGGCTGGTCAGACCGGACTCCGCTCGAGTGTATACTAATAAATAACTTTGGTTTGTATTCTCTACTGTCTGACCGACTCTTCATTTGTATGGAAGGCTGAGAGTTGGTTGCGAGTGACCCGGGTGGCCCTAATCGGTCACTTCCTTCACTCCGAAGGCATACTGACTGTCAGTATAGATATTGACAGCCAGTCCCTCACTCAACTCACAGGCTTGAATAAGGGCAACCAGCTCTGCAGCTTGAGCCGATTGATAGGGAACTCGTGATGTCTCAACTACTGTGTGTAGTGTCGTGATTGCATATGCAAAAACAACAATTGATGAACAGAATGCAGAACAATGTCGTACATTCACCCCAGTACAGAGATCTGGGCCTAAATCCATCGTTTTTTTGCTCACCATGCCATTCCAGTTTGGACCCAGCCATATGCAAATCAGTCTTGACCCTGCGCCCTGGGCTCACTGTGCCACTGGAATCAAGCTATCCTGGCTGAAGAGGGGTGAAACCCCGAAACCGGTGCTAGGATGCTTGTTTCCGGTCCAGGGAGGACCTGACTTGGCAGTTCGGGCTGGACTGTTCCCATGAGGCACAGGGTCAAGACTGATTTGCATATGGCCTGGTCCAAACTGGGGTGGCATGGTGAGCAAAAGAATGATGGATTTAACCCAGATCTCTTGACTGGGGGAGAATGTTTTGATTTGTTCTGCATTCCGTCCATCAATTGTGTGTCTTTTGCTTTCTCGCCCTAAGTGCGCCAGGTATGCCCAGACGTGGGTCCTGGGCTCACTGTGCCACTGGAATCAAGCTATCCTGGCTGAAGAGGGGTGAAACCCCGAAACCGGTCCTAGGATGCTTGTTTCCGGTCCAGGGAGGACCTGACTTGGCAGTTCGGGCTGGACTGTTCCCATGAGGCACAGGGTCAAGACTGATTTGCATATGGCCAGGTCCAAACTGGGGTGGCATGGTGAGCAAAAGAATGATGGATTTAACCCAGATCTCTTGACTGGGGGAGAATGTTTTGATTTGTTCTGCATTCCGTCCATCAATTGTGTGTCTTTTGCTTTCTCGCCCTAAGTGCGCCAGGTATGCCCAGACGTGGGTCCTGGGCTCACTGTGCCACTGGAATCAAGCTATCCTGGCTGAAGAGGGGTGAAACCCCGAAACCCGTCCTAGGATGCTTGTTTCCGGTCCAGGGAGGACCTGACTTGGCAGTTCGGGTTGGACTCTTCCCATGAGGCACAGGGTCAAGACTGATTTGCAAATGGCCAGGTCCAAACTGGGGTGGCATGGTGAGCAAAAGAATGATGGATTTAACCCAGATCTCTTGACTGGGGGAGAATGTTTTGATTTGTTCTGCATTCCGTCCATCAATTGTGTGTCTTTTGCTTTCTCGCCCTAAGTGCCCCAGGTATGCCCAGACGTGGGTCCTGGGCTCACTGTGCCACTGGAATCAAGCTATCCTGGCTGAAGAGGGGTGAAACCCCGAAACCGGTCCTAGGATGCTTGTTTCCGGTCCAGGGAGGACCTGACTTGGCAGTTCGGGCTGGACTGTTCCCATGAGGCACAGGGTCAAGACTGATTTGCATATGGCCAGGTCCAAACTGGGGTGGCATGGTGAGCAAAAGAATGATGGATTTAACCCAGATCTCTTGACTGGGGGAGAATGTTTTGATTTGTTCTGCATTCCGTCCATCAATTGTGTGTCTTGTGATTGCATATGCAGCTGTTGTAGTGCCATCTGGTAACTTGAAACAAGAGCCATCGACATATAGCTCCCCTTGGGGGTCAGATAAGGGAACGTCAGTCAAGTCTACCCGTGCCTTCGTCTCCTCCTCCGTGCGGAAGATACAATCATGTATATCAATTTCCTCATTCTCAGAAGGGAGGGGTAGCAACGTGGCTGGGTTCAGAGTGGCACATCTTTTAATCGTGACATGCGGTGCCAAGAGAGTTAGCTCCTAACTGGTCAGACGTGCACTGGTGAGGTGCTGTGTCTTGGTTTTATTCAAAAGGGTATCCACAGCATGGGGGGCCATAACTGTGAGGTCAGTATCGAGTACGAGCCCAGCCGATTGTCTTATTGAGACGGCCACAGCCGCGACCGCTCTTAGACAGCTCGGGAGGGCTCTTGCGACAGGGTCAAGAAATGCAGAAAAATAAGCACACGGCCATTGCTTACCTCCAAAGGCCTGTGTTAAAACAGAGAGCACGCAACCAGCCGCTTCGTGTACGTACAGCACGAACGGCTTCGCATAATCTGGCGTACCAAGCACAGACACAGAGCAAAGCGCAACTTTTAATTGCTCAAAAGACTGCTGACATTCAGGCGTCCAAGGCAATGGTTCATGCACATCTTTAGTGGTTAGTGCCAGCAGAGGCTTTGTTAGTAGCGAGTAGTTAGGGCTCCAGTGCCGACAATAGGAAGTAATGCCAATAAAAGCGCGTACATCCTTTTAAGTTTGAGGGATAGGCATTTTAACGATGGTACTGATGCGTTCAGGAGTCAATTTCCTACCCTCCTTCGACAGTAGGTGACCTAAGTAGGTGACCTCCTGTCGACAATACTGAAATTTGGAAAGGGACACTTTATGTCAGTGGTGTGCCAAATACAGCAACAATTTAACCGTACTGTCTTTGCAACCCTTTTCAGTGTCAGAAGCGATGAGAAGGTCGTCGACATATTGAAGCAATACGTTACCTGAGGGAAGCATGAGGGATTCCAATTGGGCTTTTAAGGCTTGGCTATATATAATAGGGCTCTCAGTATGGCCCTGAGGGGCTCGACAGAATCTAAAGCTTCTGCCAGCTAGTGTAAAACCGAACAAGTGCCTGCTGTCTGGATGAATCGGGGTACTAAAGAATGTGTTTTTTTAAATCAATATCAGAAAAGAATTTAGCAGAAGAAGGAATCATTGTTAGAAGAGCAGTAATGTCAGGGACCACCAGGAACTGAGGAACCACTATTTTATTAACTTCGCGCAAGTCAATCAGAAAACAATAAACATCTGGATGATCATCAGAGGAGCCTGAAGGTGCCCTCTTAAGAATGGGAAGAATGGGGCTAATACACACATTTGCAGTCGTCTCTTCGACAACCCCTGACTGAATCAAGCCTTGTATAATCTGCAACAAGGCTCTCTCCCCTGCTTGTGGTATTTTGTACTGAGGAATATGAGGCAAAACGGCACGTCCGTGTCACCTGTTGCCCACAACGTGGGTGGCACATCCTTAAATTCAGCAGGGAGGGGTACATCTTTGGACAGACACTGCTTAGAGCTGACCACATTCTGACCCATTGTTATGTAAACATCTTCCAGAGAACAATAAATCGTCGCATGCAGCTTCTTTAATAAATCTAAGCCCATCAAATTCTCTCCGCAATTAGATGTTAACAAAAATGGCGAATCCACAGTAAAAGGACCTATAGTTAATGTAAGAGGTTTGGAAATGGGGCTCACAACCGGTACACCAGAAAATCCTACCGAAACATTATTATGGCCAGACAGAGCCGCCTCCGGGACCAGTGAACATGAAATAGAGCTATTCATAGCACCTGTATCCACCAAAAAGTCCTTAGCTGAGCCATGCAAATCTGCAGTAACGTAAGGACCGCGCTGATCTACAGGTATCTGAACTGGTCCCACACTCTGTCCCTGTCTGTCCTAGCTGTGGGACAGTCCTGTCACCTCGTCTATGTCATAGTCATCGTGGTAGTACTGTTTGCCCCAAGGGTCGTCAAAGTAGTTCTGGTCAGTGCGACCCTTTGATGTCCCAACTGCCTGCACTCTGTCCTGGCCACCATCTCCGCGACCCCGTCCACGAGACCCTCGTCCCCTCGGGACCGCCACCTTCTCCAAAAGCACAGGACACTCGCTGCACCAGTGTCCCTCCTCTTTGCAGTACGCACACTGATTCAGTCCTACAGGCGTGGTATTCCTACTAGTACGCGGAAGCTGCCGGTCCGGACCACGACGCCCTCTACCATTCCCTCGAAAAGCCTGCTGCAACAACACCTTCGTCTTCAATTCATTGTGCTTTTTCTCCACCTTCTCCTCCTTTTCCCTGTATTCATAATATTGTGCCATACTCACTACTACAGAAGGGGAGGAGGTGGTCCAAGTGCTCTCCGAAGCCTGCAACCGAGTCGCGATCTCAGGAAGCAGGTTCGCAACAAATCTGTTAACAAACAATCGGACACCTCCCTCCACCCACAAGTCCTGTCCCCTAAAATCTAAAAACACACCTTCAAATCGAGTGAAAAAAATCAGACACACTTTCATCTTTCTTCTGACGACATGCTGTTAGCTTGTCCCAATCTACCCTTCTCGGTGGGATAAGAGAGTGCATATATGTAATAATTCGACCAGGCAAAGCTAGTATCTCAGCTTTAGGCTTCTCATCAGGCTTCCTCTCCTGGTCCCATGCTTTGATCTGATCCCAAGTACCACCCAATTCCACAACGTGGTCCTGTGTGTGCACCTGCCTCCAAATATCAACGGGCACCAATAAACCAAAGAACATTTCAATATTCACAAGCGTCATCACCGTCGATGAAGCAGCCTCAGTCAATTCCTTATAATATGCAGTAGGATTCTTCCTAGGGTCAGGTAGCTGAGTCTTAAGGGACAAGACCTCACTCCTTTTCCATGGAGTATAAACCCATTGTTCCTGGAATCGGGCCTCTACCCGGGGTCTAGTAACAATGTTATGCTGATCCCGTAGCTCTGGTATTTCAGGGTGATATATGGGGTGGACTTCCCTCATCGGGAATTGGGACACTGTCTTCGGGCTCTTCTCAAGCAGCCTACCTCGATAAGCGACCAGCGTCGTGACATTATTAAAAACCTCGCTAGGTGCCATATCAGCAGCATATACATGGTCCCTAATATCATAAATAATCTGGGGTGCTACATCATTGAAACACTGTTCCCACAGTCCAATCAAAGTAGCCGACATGTGCTTAAGGGCATGCTGCTGCACAAATGGCTCATAATCTCTCATCACACTCCACACATCTTCCACACTGTAAATGGGGTGACGAGCCCACTGAGCGGCCTGATTGGCTACCGCCCTTTTCTCTTCATCTCCCACATCAGATCGTATCGTATCAATATCCGCCCCAGTCGCTCCCTAGCAGTCGCCCAGTTGTGCTCCCCTATTCCGCATACGGGTGTTCCGCTACTCAGTAATGTCGGGGAATGGGGAAACGGGGAAGGAGAAGTAACAGAAGGAGCAGGCACCAATGTCGCTAGTGACTGTGTCATAGGTGTGAGGGCTGGCGTGAGAGATGCGGAAACAATAGGCGTAGCAGGGAGACTGGCAGTTATAGTAGCCGCAGAAGGTGAAGCCAAAGAAAGGGCAGGAGGTGCCGTGGCCAAAACATGTTGATCAATAGTAGAAGAAACAGAGGCAGCAGAGACAGAAGAAACAGATGACTGAGGCTGTGGGATAGCAGGATATATTTTCTGCGGGCGTATGGAGGTGGAGGTCGAGCATCTAACAATTCCTCAACAAATGTATCAGCTTCTTCTCGGGCAACATAAGACTTTTCACATTGTAATCGAAGTTTTCTATCAGCACACTCTATTCCTTTTTCTATTTTCTCTCTATCATGCGCTACGACTTTCTGAGTTACTGTCTGCATTCTCCTCTTCCGGGCCTCTTTATCTGCTTTCATTCGTCTCTGCTTAGCTTTCTTTTTCCATGTTCTGAGGAAATCAAACATCGACTGCCTACTTCTTTTCGCAAACAATTTATCCTGTAGAAAATTAATTTTCTGTTGATCAAAAGTGCCCGTCAACGGCCACTGCAACTCGGCGATGTCCCTCGTATATTTGTGCCATAGCGTACTAAACATAATAGGGCTAAGGCCATGTTTTACATACATGTCGAAATTTGGAGTGCCTTCTGGAGGCGCTGGCTGACTTTCTTCCAATCGAGCATCAGCAGAACAACGACAGCCCAAACAAAACACCTTACTAAGACACGGCATTTTCAAAGAAAACAAGTTCACTATTTATGCCGAGCAGATATTTGCAAATATCTTACCAAAATTGGTTCTCAGACCTCACCAAATGCAAACCAAAGTGGTACCATGTTCACAAAGAACTCAAACAAATTCAAGCGCTTGTCCAAAGACGGTCCTCAGACCGTGCCAAATACAAATCAAAATGGCGCCATATCCACAAAGAACCAAAGCAAACTCACCTGGTGCACACAGGTTAAGCGAAGTTATTCTCCACTGCTGACTCTTCGGACCAAAAGGTCAGATCCAAGGGTTTCGCCGTTCAGGACCCCAGTCGGGATGACCACTGGACGAGGCACCGCCCCGTCAGACAGACAGGGCAGCTGCGAGTACAAGACTCTCTCGTGCAGGGATCCCCGGTCCACCCGTCCGACCTGACGTGGCCCCGACCTCCTCACCTAAGGATGGGCCACCCGATGGAGTCCCTGTTCGGGCGCCAACTGAAGGAAGTGACCCGATTAGGGCCACCCGGGTCACTCGTGACCACCTCTCAGACTTCCTAACAAATGAAGAGTCGGTCAGACAGTAGAGAATACAAACCAAAGTATTTATTAGTAATACACTCGAGTGGAGTCCGGTCTGACCAGCCTCCTTGGATTGCTGCAGAGGGACTGAACTCTGCCAACATGGTTACACCTATTGTACATCTCTAGAACCACTAAAGACACGCCCAGACTGGAATTTTCCAGTTGGTAGCCAGTGAACAAAGAAGACACACAAAGATGAGTTGCAATCCCAGGACCGGGTACATGCTATCTCATCGTCAAGGTTCCTCCGCCCGTACCCGCCGCTCTAAGGGTGGGAGCAGTCCTATCTAGTGCGAAAGGTATGTGATGGCAAAACATTCATTAGTACAGCGAAACTCAACCTTGGAGAAATACAAAAAAGAAATTGCAGCTGCTTTCTGCTGAGGCAGACAGAGTGAGACAGAAATTAGCTTCGATCATGACTCAAAATGGCAGCTGAATACAAAATGGTGCAGCAAATGCTAACTTTACATAGAGCAATAAACTGGCAGAGTGAATGCATAACATTTACATTTCAACAGCTTCTATGGGGAAAATGGATGTTTGCGGAAAACCTTGCACCCTGTGGTGGGCACCCCATGTTGCCCGCCACACTGTGCATGGTTTTACAGGGGGGTCCCTTGGGTACCCCCTTGACCCCAAACCGGAGGACTCAGGATGAAGGGGGGGCCTGCTAGGGGCCCCCAAAGTCAGTTTCCGACAGCCTTTTTGTGTCAGACAGACAGAGTTGGAAAGGCTGTCGGAATCTGACATAGTAATCGGTCGGAAACGCTGTCTGTAGGGCTGTACGAATCGGCTTTGACCGATCCGGATTCTCCGAATGCCAGTCGGAACCGATTCGGAATGACCAAACGGTTCCCCTGCATCGTAATCGGTCGGTCGGAATTGTTTCCGACTGACCGATTACGATGGGTTCCAACACGCTCTAGGGGAATCCCACTGTCGGTCGGAGGCTTTCCGACCGACATCGTAATCAGGCCCTAAGTTTCAGTTAGGAGTAGGCAATCTGCTAAAAAAAAAAAACATGTTCTCGAAATACTGTACACACTATTAGACTTTTAAGTTTATTGGCAGTCACAAATAATTTCTCAGAACATTTCCATCATAGAAACCGTTGGAGATTTTCTCTGATCAATGGCAGGGGTAAGTTAGTTTCCAGCATGTGAAAAGGAAGGGAACAGTCCAACGTGTTTCTCCAGAGCAAAAATATTTCCTCTGCAGAGAAAAAAGAAAACCTAATTATCAAATACAATTTCTCAGAGATTTTCGCATGAGCAGGGCTGGACAAGCCTTTTATTCCTCCTGGCATTTCCCCAGCGGGCTGGAGCCTTGGGAGGCTGGTTTTGAAAGCTCAGGGCCGCTGCTGGTGGCTCTTTCACTTTCCCTAGCTCCAATGTTTAATTGCAACAGACACGGGAGTCTTTAAAGAGAAAGGGAGGGGGAGGTCAGGGCTTTAAGTGGGCCGGGTCTCACCGGGTCTGAGCACCGGCAGTTTTTTTACGGAGGCCTCGAAACGGGTCTCTATCGGGCTCTGTTTTGTGCCCTGGCACAGGCGGTCCGTTTTTTCCGGACTGCAGTTACAGCAGGCACATCGATGTGCGCTGCTCACACTGCTCACTTCTCACTAGTGGAGAAGTTAAAAAGGCATGACATCATGCCAGGTGAGCGTTGTAGGGGGAAGGGAAATCCTTTTAAGAGAGTCATTTTCTCTCTGGATTTCTCTTCTCTTTGAAACTCAGGGGCAGCAACATTGTCGTGGTGTCACCAGGGCTTTAAGTGGAAGCCTTTTCAATAATATATACCAGCCATAGTTGCTGCTTATTTATCTTATGCAACTAACAACCATTGACAAAGCCAATAGTCCTGACTTGTTGTAGATATGATGTTACTTGTTGTATCATATATCTAGATGCAATGCCAGAAACAGCAAAATACAAGTCGGGCGGCACACTATGCTCAGCACAGATTTTTAGATTAAGTGTTTTAAGCCACGCCCTTAATTACACTGGCCACGCCCCTTTGAGAGACCCCCCCAGTTTTTTCATCCCACTTAAAGCCCTGGGGGAGGTAGAGAGAAAGCGATTAGAGAAGGACAAGAGAGAAAAGGAGAAAGAGAGAGAATGGGAAAGAGAGCGATAGCGCAAAATGACGAAGGGAGCGGGGCTGGTTTTAGTATTTTTGCCAGGGCTGCTTTTGGTTCCTCACTATGGCCCTGCCTGCACTTCAACAAATACACAGAAAACCTTACCAGGAGTACTCATGGCAAAACTGGAGCAGCTTTTCTGGAACACTCCTGGATCTCTTTGGGAATTGTCAAACAGCCAATTGTATTTAAAAAAAAAAAAAAAAATTAAATTGGGCCTATATAGAGCCGATTCCCTCACCTCTTCTGCGCAGCTGCTTGTAAGTCTTACTTATCAGGAGGAAACAGTCCAGCAGCAGATGTTTATCAGCCCGCCATCTTGGCCAGCCCCATATTTTATTATCTATTAAATGTTCTATTCACAGAGGTTGAAACATGTTACAATGGCAATGAAGTGCTATATTTTTACTATAAAAGAAGTGATTCACAATTGGTACAGTAATGTCTGAATGGCCTTACTGGAGTGCTGCTGCCTGCCTCTGTGCCACAGACGTGCCAGGGTGAGAGTGAAAACTATCACTGGAGGTGGGTTCCTGTGCAGAAAACAACAGTGCTCCACTCTGCCTTTTATTATCCTTAAGAGCCTTTTACGTCTCCATTAATGGATATGGCTATGTTCGGTACTTTTCAAGCCAGAATGATCTGTATGTGACAAACCAGACTGAGTTTCTAGGATTTATATTTTATGCCTCCACTAGAGGTCCCCACAGACCAGGACAAACGTAAAGGTCGTTAGCATGCCCATCTCAAAGAGACTTCCTAGGCTCTGACCATTCATAGCAGCACTCTGGGCCAAGTCAGGGGTGGAGGCAGTCCCTACCTAGCTCGAGGTCCAGAGCGGCTCGGAGAGGTCTGCTTTATTATGAAATCAAGACTCAGCGTGTTGCATATCATCCTTTCCAACATTTGCAAAATCTCATTTTCAGTGGTTGCATTATTTATCCACATACTTTCTCACATTGTTATAACTTTGAGGTTACAGCTTCTAAA
Source organism: Calotriton arnoldi (assembly GCA_963921515.1). Lineage (NCBI taxonomy): Eukaryota > Metazoa > Chordata > Amphibia > Caudata > Salamandridae > Calotriton > Calotriton arnoldi. The sequence goes on along the minus strand of CAWUFW010001714.1, from coordinate 2,287,506 downwards.
AATTGGCCGGTCTCAAAACTGAACCCCACCAGTACCTTTAAGAGCAGCCTAAAGCTTTAGATATTTCCATATATATGTGTCCTGATATTACTTTAGGGAGCCTGGCAGAGAACATTTGTTCGCCTCATTCTAAGACAAAAGGACAACATAATATGTCACTATCTTCACATGCAAATAACTTTTCTTTCTACAGTCTTGCAACTAAAATTGCATGCGATCTCAAGAAAACATTCTCTATATTGCTAAAATCCAACATGAAAAACTGCTCTTTAATTAAAACTTCTGATTGTTGCCTTTACTTTTATCTTTAAAATGGTCATCTCCTTCCCTTCCATCCTTTGCATTTCTGCAAATTGCCCACAAGTAATTTCAAAGATCACAACTTTTTCTTTGGAAATCAGACCCCTGCAACCAAACAATACGTAATCATCCCTGGCAGATCTATTAACTTCACCAACACTTGAAGGAATTCACCCTCTCCCTCCCCACAAATTATCATACTTAATTCCTATTAATTTAATGTACCACAAAGAAACTGAAGTGAATGTATGGCATTGTTTGATTGTGCACACAAGACTAATGCCAGTACCTACCAACACTGGACTAACCACTAACCTTGGGTTCTGGAGCAGCTTGCTTCCCAGCGTAAAGTGCATCAACACCTCGTCAGAGGTAGTAAGCACTATGTTACTGTTATTACAATGCAATACAATGTGTGACTTTGGCACGTTTTTGCTTTCATGCAACATAAAACACCTAGTTGAACAACGACCAAACAACACGGTCTAGGGTGGTCGACCTCCAATCGGGGGAACTGGGTTCTAGTCTCGGCAATGACGCTGAACATCCTGTGATTCTGGGCAAATCACTTAATCTCCCCGTGCCTAACAAAAATGAATGTTTCCTCATGTAATGCAACTGGTGCTACTAAAGCGCTCTGACACCCGATACCTTCGGGTCAAGTTCGCGCTATATAAAACTCAGTAAAAAAAAAAAAAAAAAAAAACACAAAAAAAAATGTCAGGCACCTTTAACCTACTCTATGACAGCTGCAGATTTGAAACCAAGTGCCACTTGTTTTTTTAATGTTGCCACTATAAGTCATTTCTAGGCTTAATTACCTTACATGGAAATCATACAAGGGATTTACAAGAAGAAACAAAGAAAACAATGTTTTTACACTTCTGTGTGGGAATATGTTTACTATAAAGAGCTCATGCAGTCAAGAGGCCCTTTCAGAGCCCTGATAAGACATTTCACGATCATAGGCCTTGTTGCACATGGTAAGGTTTTTTAATGTATGAGAAATAATTGCTATGTCATCATGGACGTCATTTAGGGGTCGCCAGGGGGTCACAGCTGCCTCCTGCGACCCCCAGCACTGTCACTGTCACTGTGACCCCCTGACCTCAGAGGACAGTAGCTAAGTTGGAAAATAATAATTTATTGTTCTAAGTGGTGTGGATAGGGGCGGCTCCTCCGTAATGGCGGAGGAGCGTCGCCTCACAGCCCATGCCAGCAGACGATAAATAAAATGATAATAACCCAATAGTATCATTTTTTTCAAGCTGTCTGATTGAGCCCCACAATAAGTATGGGGCGGGGCATGCCAGGGAGGAGGAGTAGAGTGCACTTATAAGTGGCATGTGTGTTTGCCCGGCCATCCCAAGCCGGCCAAATGCACATGCTCACTTAGGTTTCTCCAACCCGGCTGTGTAACACAGTCGGGTTGGAGAAAAGGCACAGGCTCCAATGCACCATCTGAGCGGCAAACAAGGCCACTCAGACCAATCCTGGCACGGATTGGATGTGGAGCCTGTGCCCTGAGGGCCCATCCCCTTTCGGCTGACAAGAGGAGCAGCGAGGCAGGCGTCAGTGTAGCAGTGGGTACTTTATTTCTCTCACCCCCCAGTTCAGCCCTACCACATTAGGTAAGCGCCCGCCGCCACTGGGTGTTTATCGTCTCCGTGTCTCCCGCTGACCCTGATCTTGAAGAGATTAAGTAAGAAATACAGGGGGGAGAAGGGGAGAGAAGGAGAGAGAAAGAGAGAGAGGAGATGAAGGTAAAACGCTTTGAAGTGAAATATGGGTAAAATAATGAAAGGAAGAAGACACTACAGAGAGAAGAGTAAGCAATCAAGAGAAAACCACAGGAGGATGTATGTTTGAGAGAGACAAGGAGGGATAAAAGAGACACCAATAACACTGAGACTTACATATCACGTCGATTAGCAGTAGTCTTCTTCTTTTTTAATACTTTTATCCAGTTGTTGAACTCTTTTAGCCTCATAAGCCAACACGTGTTTCGTCGCTCAAGAGGAACATATCCGCGACTTCCTCGGGGCTATATTCTCTTCAAAAGTTCCTTATGATCGGTTGTAATTCTGACCCGCTCTTTCAAATTCATAGACGTATAATATTCCTTGTCCTTATGTCGGTATAGGACCTGTTACAAATTATCAGTGTGTAGATACAGCGTACTCGCTGCGGGTCATACCGAGAGAGATACACCGTACCTACCGGAACGGGTACAAACCTGAAAGATATTCTTCACACGTGGAGCAATTTACTGATGAACCTGCACACTGATAATTTGTAACAAAGATTGTATCAAGATTATCTAGTAAGTAAATCTATTCACAGAAGGCAGTGGGTCTTCCAGGGGCTGGAATGGCCTATAAGTTTGTACACACATACAACATTACATGTTTGTGGTATTAAATGATTTTGGGTTTTCACAATTCAACTTTCGTGCCTTCCCATCCTGGAAAAAGGTTGGAAATTCAAGAAAGAAAAATGAATTCATACAACTAAAATATTTAAACAGTTCAAAAACGTTACTTCATCAATTGTGATTGTAACTTTCTTAAAGCACTTTGCCCAATTTACTTCATATGATGCCTTTCTTTTGTAACAATTATTTTGAGGGTAAACATGAAAAAATGCAGCACTGTTGGCTACAACTGTTAAAACATTGATCAACAGAATAATTGCATGTTCTTATATTGTTTTGCTTCAACATCTATCATAACAACATTTCTTGTTCCCACATCCGGCGGGGGAGGGGGGGGGATGGGCAGAAATCTGCCTCTCCCACCATCTGCCGCATCCCCCAGGCAGGGGTCCCAATGTTCAATCGGGGGACTGATGCTGCTGCCTTGGTGACAACTGCCTTTCTTTCTTTTGGGGGGGGGGGGGGGGAATGTTCCCTCCCGTAATAATCCCTTGAAAGACCCTAAACTGTGTTAAAGTGGTTCATGCATATAGGCTGCATGTTCCAGTGTGAATCTGAATGCATTGTTCGTGAACAAGGAGAAGAAAGAAACACATGTGAATAATCTTGTGCCTCTAGGTGGTTCTTGTTGCAGATTAATACCCTTGCTTATAAACAGGCGTGTAAGATTGTGTGACCCGGTCGGTGTGCATCATTTTGCAAGAATTCAGCGCAATTCAAACGCCCACAATTTTATCCTTAATTTAGGTCTGACCAGCTGTTTAAAAACTGTACAGGACAAATGGCAGAAGTGCATTTTCTCACAGGGTGGGAATGGATTGGAACATCCCAAAATTAGCAGGGGTGTTGGGAGATGGGTTTCTTTGTGGTGGAGAAAAGAAAAAGAAAAGTTAGAAAGTGAAGTGACACTTGCTTTGCATATTTTCACATAAGGTAATATAAGTTTGCATATTTCCTCATTCAAAAATGTTCAAAAACGTTTTTGAATAGTACCTGGAAAACTGCGACTGGCGCTTCCTGAAACTTTTGCGAGTTCCAGCCAATTGTAAATCTGCATCTGCAGATTTGCATATTTTTTAAGAACAGGGCATGCAATGCACAAAGCTGTTTGCTTGTGCAAGTCTGATTTTAGTCAGTCAGTCATAAAAACTTTATTCGGATGCACAAGGTATCCATAAAAGCACAATGTATATCATAAAACCTACAAATACATAATACAAACGCCACATAAAAACAGTAATAAAATCCAGACCTGTTCAATAGTTACATTAGTCAATACAGTACATTCCAGTCAATAATGCAAACTTATTTGGAAAGCATAGAGCTACAAGCCCGGACAGCCATTCTCAAAAAAGCACCAGCATGAAAACTAATCTCATCATCAGGGCGTTGTAACAAAAGATTAAAAGCTGCCCTAAAAGTCCCTGTTACTTTTTTAATGGGCGAAAGTAGGCAATGCTTTATATACCGGATATAAACATTGCGAAAAAATGTAAAGTGCAGCATGGTCTGCCTAGATTTCCAGTCACAAAGGCAGGGGCTTAAATCGAGGTTCTTCTGGAAGTCCAATAGGAAGCACAGTAAATATCTAACTGTGGAAGCCCTAAAGCGGAACAATAAGCTGCGTTCCCAGCGTCCCATCACTCTGCATGATATATGGAAGGTGGGACTTCTGCAACCATATTCATGTAGGCTGCCACGCTCGCCTACCCCCTCTCTGCAGTCACTCTTGTGGTATAATCAAGACGGTATAAGGCTTGTTGTACCTCTTTTTTGCTTATAATTATATTAAGCTCAGGATCCGTAAAAACATGTTGCAAACCAATCCTACGATAACTTGATCCTACACCCGCTAGCCATGGGATTGCTAGGCCCCTTTCACATCTGAGGCAGTCCATAATGATATCCCTGGTCAAGCTTGTTTCCTTATGTTCCCATACTTGTAGCCATAATAAGGCGGGTGCGGGCTCTAATGTAATCTTCTTTTTATGAAACACCCAGTTCTTCATGACAAACTAAGTGGGATGACGATATAGGGGCCACCAGGACCTGTCTACAAAAGCCTGCTTTCCTCATGCTGGATGCGCCACTCTTAGAGATACCCACACCCCAGCTCTGTAAGTGGCAATCAGAGTACACTGTGTCATATATTTGCAACAGGGGGATAAGAGCTCCCCCTCCAAATGGTTTTATTTTTTATTTTTATTTTTTAGTCCTCATTAGCCTCTTTAATGGAAAGAAAAAACAATGTCGTTCTTCCACTTGCACATGTTAATGGGCAATCGGAACCTGAACTCATGTGCTGTTTAAACAGGTCGGGTAACAAAGGCTAGGGAAAACAAACAGAGACCATAGTTCTGTATGTACCCTATCTTCTTTTTTTGTCTGTCTCAACCCTCTCACTATCCAACCGGGAGACTAGGCAACAAGAGCCTACACCCAAAACCGGCTGAGAAGGCTTAATCATAGGACCATTAAACCACTCCTGTTAATATTTAAAACATCACACCATTCGAAAAACGGGAGCCAAAAGTTGACATTTCTAGAGCTTTTCCTATCCAAAGTGGCTATATATTTAATAGAACACAACCAGTTATCAAGGGTAGGGGGGAAGGCGGCCACCCACAACTTGCATATCTCCCTCCGTGCCAATAGTACAGCATAAAAGATAAACCTTGCCTGATTTTTAGTAGTTATAACTTCTGGTTCCATCAGCCCAAAGATAATAAGCATAAAGCTTACCTTAACGTTGAGCTCCAACATTTCAGACACTTCACTCCAGAAGAATTGCAATTCCGGGCATTTAACAAACATGTGGACGTCATCCACTCTCATATTACCACACTTTGGACAGGGGACATCACCTCCTCTACCAAACTTTGACAGTTTCAGAGGAGACCAATACGCTCTGTGAATAGAAAAGAGATGATTTCTCCTCAGGTTTGCAGGCTTTACTATTTTAAATAGCATAGACATTGATACTTGCCAGTTATTTTCCAGCGATGGTTCCGGCAAGTATTTTCCCCATAACTCTGCAGGCAGCGTAAAATCTACATCCTCGATTTCAACCATTAACCAGTAGATAGTCGCTAACTCCTTCTTATGGTTTGACTCTTGTTTTAGTCGAGTTTCCAAGTCATTCTAATCACCTATCTTTGTTTCTGGATCTTGAAACCAACTTCGCATTTGAAGGTATTTAAATCTAGATAGGTTAAAATTTGCTTGTTGGATACATTCTTCCCAAGGAATGAGCTTGCCATCTACTGTTAACTGTTCCCATCGTATGAGGCCCCCCTCCAACAAGGGTTTAGCAAGAGCATCTTTTGTCCACTCCGGAGATCCGGGTCCATCCCAGATGGGGGCCAATGAACTGTAGTATGGAATTTTTAGGATTTTTCTAACCTTATACCATGTCTCTGCAAGCCCCCTCAGTATCTTTAACCTGACCTTTTTGAAAAATGTTGGATCTGCATACTTGAAAAGAAAATCCTCATTGCCTCCTGGTTCGAAACTTGACATTATCAACCACAAGCCTCCTGTCATGGTTCGACTAGGTATATTAAAAAGGCACTTCCCATTTTTCAAAAGAAAAGCCCAAGCATAGAAAAGTAAGTCCGGAAGGGCTAAGCCCCCTTTCTCAGCCCTCCTCCTCAGCTTTTTCCAAGCTATTCTTTGTCCTTTGCTTGCCCAGATAAAAGAACAGAGCTCACTTTGTAGCTTCTTTATCCATTCCTTCTTGAAAGGCAAGGGAATGGAATCAAATAAAAAGGTGAGCTTAGGGAGGATCATCATTTTAACTAAGTTACTCCGTCCAAAGAGTGATAGCTGAAGATGGGACCAGGTTTTCAGAAGTTTCATGATCTCTTTCCGGGCTTTATCAAAATTAAGTTTTGTTATTTTATTAATATCATGAGCTATCATAACTCCCAGATATCTGATTTCGTCTTTCCCGGTTGTCCCTTCAATATTCCAGGACATGATTTCAGTTTTATCACCATTGATCTCGTAACCCAACACCTTCCCGAAATCTGTCGTTATAGCCATCAGACGGGGCAATATTTTCTGTAAATTTGTAGTGTATATCAAAATATCATCTGCGTAGAGCCCCAGTTTTTTTTCCCAATCCATAAAATTAAAGGGTAAAATTTCGGGGTCCTCTCTAATTTTCCTTGCTAGGGGCTCTATGTAGAGATTAAAGAGCAAGGGCGACAAAGGACATCCCTGCCTTGTCCCTCTGGATATGGTCACAGGCTTAGTTAGAGAGCCGTTAATTAACACTCTAGCTTCTGGGCCTCGATAGAAACCAGCCAGTGCATTACAAAAATTTGTACCTAGATTCATAGAGGCTACTACTGCTTTCAAATAGACCCAGTTCACTCGATCAAAGGCCTTGGTGGCATCTAAGGCCACCACGGCCAAAGGAAGGCTATAAGAGGTCGCCAAGTCGATTGTACCAACTAGTGTAAAGGTCAGATCCTTCAGGAGTCTTCCCCGAATAAACCCTTTCTGATCGTCATTTATTAACTCAACCATTAGACCATTCAACCTGTCCGCCAAGATCTTTGCCTATAGCTTATAATCACTATTTAATAAGGAAATTGACGATAGGAGTTACATTTCTTAGGGCATTTACTGGGCTTCAAAATTAAAGAGATTGTAGCTTCCTTCCAAGAGGCTGGCAGATCAAACCCATTAACAAAGAAATCGTTAAAAAGTTTCACTAATATGGGGGATAGAGTGCATGCCAGAACTTTATAAACCTCTTGGGAATGCCATCCGGCCCTGGTGCTTTCCCATTCTTGAGCTGACTAATTATCTTTTCTACCTCAGAAATATCTATAACTCTATTTAAATAATCAGATTTTTCTGGTGTCAGCGGGTTTCCTGCGTCCTGACCTAGCCATATTTTTAAATTATTTTCAGATGGATTGAGCTCTTCACGATAGACTTTACTAAAAAAGTTATGGAACGTTTGCTCAACCCCGCTACTCTCACCAATCAGGGTCCCCGTTTGTTCGCCAATCACCTCCTCGATTCTATTTCTTGCTTGCTCTTTTTTGGCCTTCCAGGCCAATAGTTTACTGCAGCCTTCGCTATACTCAAAATGAGCCATCTGGCTGGCCTCCCATCTCATCCTTACCCTGCGTTGTAATAGATTTGCTAAACTAGACTTAACCAGTGACACTTCCTGCAACCACACTGTCCTAGCCGCCTCTCCTGACCTTGGATTAGTTAGTTTATCCTCTAGAGAGCGAACCTTTTCCTCCAGCATCGCCAGCTCCTTGTAATAACTTCTTCTCTTCTCCGCAGCCAAGGTCCCAAGTCTGCCCCTTAGAAAAGCCTTATAGGCATCCCACGTCACTCCAGGGAGAGTGGACCCCCAATTGTACTCAAAAAATTCTTCTGTCTCTTTTCTGAGTAACTGAATAACTCCCTTGTCCAGCAATATCGTGCGATCAAGAGTCCATCTAGATTGAGTGCCCACCTTCCTGATCTTCAATTTAAGCATCACTGCCGAATGGTCGGACAGATGAACTCCTACGTGATCAATCTGCTGCACATCATCTTTTAACTTGCAGTCTATGAGGAAGTAATCTATTCTGGACTGATGTTTATACTTCTTGTTGTAGTATGTAAATCCTTTTTGTGACCCAGCTTTTTGTCGCCATACATCCTGCAGGCCTAGTTGTTCCATCATTTGTTTTATTAATCCAAGCATTTTAGGATTTACCTGTGCTCTACTGTTTGAAGACTTATCTAGAGCAGAATTTAACACTACATTAAAATCCCCGGCCAGAATAATTGGATCTGAAGAGTTTAGAAGTTCGGCCATCAGTTCACCTAAAGGTTGCACTTCATCATAATTTGGTCCGTAGTAGCCGGCCACCGTATAGGGTTGAGCTAAGATTTTTACTTTGGCTACTATCCATCTTCCAGCTTTATCAGATACAAAGGAGTCTAGATTTACTTGTAGCCCTCGTTTGATTAAAATTGCAACCCCTTTTGTCACTGCTGATTGAGCTGTACATGCCATATGGGCAATCCATTTTGTTGACCTGAACAGATCTGTTGCTTCTTTTTCTGTTAGGTGTGTCTCTTGAGCAATTATAATTTGAGCTGGGCAGTCTTTAAGATACTGGAGTATTTTCGCCCTCCTTCCCCTAACCCTAAAACCATTTAAATTCCAAGATACAATTTTAATAATAGCATCCTTCCTCTCACCCATCATCGGTATCCACCCAGTGAATAATCTGCTTCTGAGACATTAAAAGAGGCTTCAGAGGAACTATATTTTTTTCTTTTTTCCCCACTGCTCCCCACCCAGTGCACCCTATACACCCCCCCTCCAATGGAAAAACCCTCCCCAATTCTACAAGGCCAAAGGCCATGTGGGTTCCCCCTCGGAGCGAACAATCTTCTAAAATATTCACCATCTGAGTGCACCTATCTTAAACAAGCAACTCTAGAGCAAAAAAAAAAAAGAGAAGAAAAACACAACTAGGTGAAATTTAATTTTTCCTTTTTATATGGTTATGTATTTTATTGTATCTATTTATATTTTTCTTTTCCTATTAGTATTTTAATTGTTGTTATTTCTCTCTAAGAATTTTACACTGTTCCTTTTTTCTTTATTTCCTTCCCTCTCCTTTTCCCTTCACATCCCATCCTGCTTGCCTGTCCATCTCTACATTTTCAGTTAATTTCAAGCAAGCAGGTAGGGTAGGGTGGAAATTACAGACCATGTGCTTGAAGGTCATTTATGAATTCATCCACCTTTTCACAGGAGTGAAAAATATGCATTTTATTGTCAAGCATAACTTTCAAAAAGGCTGGAAATCGAAGCTGGACTACTGCTCCCAACCTTTTAAGTGGATCCATCCTCTTCCCTAACTCCCATTGCCTGTTTGCAGTGGTGGTTGAAACATCTGATCTGAAATCATATTTGACCCCATCAACCTCTATCTTTTTCAGACTGAGAGCTTTTGATAATATCTTTTCTTTTAAGGAGAAAGTTAGAAAATTAATCAAAATCTTCCTGGACTTTGTCCTGTTTGTATTTAGCCTGTACGGATCCCTATATACACGTTGAATATCTTTCCCTATTTCCTCTTCGGATTCTTCAACCTGTAGCTCTTTTTTTATTAACCGCACTACAAAAGTTTTTATATCATCTCCTTCCCTCCCTTCTGGCACCTTCAAGATTTTTATGTTATTCCTTCTCTGGACATTTTCCAGTTTCTCCACTCTGTCGAGACATTCTCTTTCTGCAGATTTCAATTTTGTTATCTCGACCGAGTTTGTAACTACCTTCTCTCTAAGCTCTTTCACTACGCCCTCCAGCATAGTTGTTCTGTTACAGAGGTCATCCATCTTTTTCTCTAGAGTATCACAGGCCTGCCTTATTTCCTTCTGATTCCCTTCCGAGGTTTCAAACCTAGTTTTAATCTCCACCGACAGAGCCCTTAACAGCACGCCCAAAGTAGGATCCTCACTCCCTGGCTGCACTGGACTTTGCCTCGTGATTGCTGGCATTGGCATTGGCTTCTCCTGTATCTTCTCAACCAGAGGCTGGTTGCTCATACATTCCTCCGTGGCTGGCATAGCAAGCACTTGGTATCTATTTGGGGATGCATCTTTATTCCAGTCTATAGCATCCTCTGAACCTAATTCTGCAGAAGTTTTGGCCTGCTCTATACTCAACTCCTTCCCTGTAGTAGTAACTGCCTCCATCCTACTATCCGCCAATGTTATTATTTGGGGCAAAACTTTAAAATATGCTTTTAAAGAGGGAGTCACTTTTGTCTTCTGACCTGCAGTTCGCTTCCGTGCCGTTTTTTTTTTCCCCACTAGCTTTATTTGTCTTATTTCTGACTAATTCATCATTATCCTCCACTTCAAAGCCTTGTAAACTTATAGCAGAACTTATAGCAGAGCTTGTTACACCCCTTTGCCCTTCTCCCGTACCTTGCCTTAACTTCCTTAAAGCATAGCGTGGGGGCAGCTCTTCTTGTACTGTTGTCTTATTACCCCGATTAACTTTTATTTGAATATGTTGCTCCTTACCGCTAGATGAATTCAGACTTAACACTGGCTCCTGCTCCTGGAAAAGCGGACAACTTTGAATCTCTACCAATTCCTCCCGACTCGCGTCCGGCTGTATTCCCCCGCCGTGGCCTCTCTCAGTCGCGCACCCAAGCCCGCTACTACCGCGTCCACCTCTCCCCCGGAAGGAGATCCTGGCCGCTGCGCCTCTTCCCCTGCGTAGCTCCAGGGCCGCCCTTCTCCACGGCCGCTCCGTAGTCACCTCTGCTGCCACCACACACGAATATCTCGCTAACTCCCGACTCCGCACTACCCCCCACACACCAGCCAGCCGCAGCTACTCTGCTCGACTCTGCCACTCTGTACCGCACGTAAGTTTGATTTTACGTTATAAAGAAAATCATTCCAGCTTTAGAACTCCTCAGGCTCAAACGAATTCATTCAGATGGTGGTCGATTATTTTCACGCCGCTCCGAGGGTGCTCCCGCGACCGGCTACGCGCTGGCCGCCATGTTCTTCCCCACCTTCGTGAAAAAAAAAAAAAAAAAAACGTATCTCAACCCCCCCCCCCCTCCAAATGGTTGCAGTAAATTAAATAGTGACCCAAAGGCTCTTGACAATTTCATCTGACACTGAGTGATATGTGATAACCACGATCCTGTTGCAGCAAAAGTGAACTCCAAATATGAAAAAGTGCTAGTGCATTTTAAGCTGTTAGAACCAACAGAAAGGGTTGTCAACTGATATCTCTTAGAGCCACATGCCATGATATAGGATTTGGTAAAGTTAGTTTGCAATGCCAATGTGCTAAAAAATAAAATCCACAAAAGCGTGCACTAGAAGACACAGGGCTTTTGGTGTTTGTGCCATCTGAACATAGGAGCGACAAACCTTTAACTTTTGGTACATCTGGCATAACAGACATTTAAAAAGGGTGCAGCTTATTATTATATAAATAAAGAAGAAAGGGGCTAAAATACACCATTGCCTCAGGCCATGATTAACATCAACATTACGTGATACATCTCCATGAGTGCTAATTTGAATTCTCGCTTTCATATCCTTGTGCTTATAAGCTAAAAAGTGCACCAGTGCCAGGAAAGGAGATTAGCCCATAACTTCAAGCGATTAATGCAATTGAACGCTGAAGTCAGGTCCATAAAAGCCAACTATAGAGGAGATTGTTTGGCTACGTATATTTCCCAACGACCATACTCAGGTTCAGACATTGCTCGACTGTTCCAAACCTATTCCTAAACCCGTATTGACAAGGATACAGAATGGATTTGTCCTGTACCCATTCCTTAATTCTATTATACAAAACCCTTCTTAGACTTTTAACTGCAGTGTCAATTAGTGATATAGGCCTGTAGCATCCTGGCTGGGAGCGGTCACCCTTCTTAAAAATTGGGACTGTGATAGAAGTTGTCCATGAATGGGGAATAAACAAGGTTAATAAAAACATTTGCTAGCAGGGGGGCCCAAAAATCAGGGTTGCACTTTCTAAGAGCAATTGGAACGCTGTCCGGGGCGGGGGCCTTACCACTAATGCTCTGGTTTATATCATCTTCTACCTCACTCAGAGTTACCTGGATACCTGCACATTTATTAGGAACCAAGGGGGGTTCAATCTCAGTAGCTGCGCAGTATAAATTTTTTATAAAACGAGCCTCCCATGTCTCGCTAGGAATATGGCAACTAATTGTGGACACTATTCGATTCCTTCGTCTCATATCTGATACTGTGGACCAAAAGAATTTACTATCCTTCCAATTTGCTGCAGATACTAAGATTTCCCACTGTTGGGCTAGCACCTCCCTCTGCCTCGAAGTGATCTCCTTATATTGTCTTCACAGGGAAGCCACCCTCATGGCATTTCTAGGTTTCGCCATGAGGGCCTTGCATAGTGAGCGATTAACCGCAGACCACTTATGGTTAAACCACCTAGGTTCATTGTTTGCGGGTCGGGATGGTTTTAATAAAATATTCCTTCTGTTAGTGCAGAGATTATTAAAAGCACTAATCACCTGATGTTCTATATTGTCTTCCACTAGGCAAGCCTCAACCAGTTCCATATTCTCCTTGATCACTTTAATGAAAAATTTGGATGGATCCTGAAGCCTCCATACCAACCTTCAACCATCTGTAGATGGCTCAAGGTTACTGGATCCTCGGTCCACTCTATTGCGGCTTTGGGGATATTGAGAATGCTACCTCAATAGGATTATGATCCTCATAGTTTGAGCGGACTACTTTCTAATACAGAAGAGACTCTGTCAAGTTAGTTAATATAAAAAAGTAATCAATTGTAGAGGAGTAATCTCTTCCCCTATAAGTAGGTATCAATACGTCATTACACCCTGCTGTGTCCATTACGTTATTCAAATCATGGGAAGCCAGGTATGACAACCACTCTAGGTATCTAGGGTTGGGGCTCCTCACAGGGATATTTGTCACAACTTCTTTGGCAGAACTCACAAAATTAGTCTGAGGAATGAGCCTTGCATTAGAATCTCCTGCCAAAAAAAGGCCAACAGAGTCCCCTTTATTTATAATGTTGCTCAACAGCAAGGTGATCAAATAAAATTGGAACTTTGGTGTTGAGGGTATTGATGAAATTGTTGTTATGAAAGTTGATTAGATACAAAGTCAAACCCCTCTTATATTTCACAACCTGAAAGCTATTGTTAAAAGTCTCGATTGATCTGGCACAACCCCCAGCAGATAGGTTCACCCATGTGGCTAAACCTCCTGGCGCACGACCAAATCGAGAGGTATTTGCTGCAATACATTAGCACTGAAAGCCATCAATTATCAAATTCTGAGTAGCCCAAGTTTCTTGAAGCATAATACCATCATACTGTCTTATGAAGGTTTGCCATTCAGATAACACTATTTTTGATTGAATCCCTGCCACATTCCAACTTAATATCTTCAACACAGTTTCACACGGGTCCTTGGCACTGCCAGAAAATGGGGAGGTAACGACTTTGGGCACTTTCACTGTCAGGTGGAAACTACTTTATCCCTAGTGGTGGATCTATGTTCTAGTCATTCTACCTTATCAAGCTCATCTAGGGCAAAGAACCTGTTCTGAAATACCAATGGAGACCCATGATTATGTTGGTCAGGTGGGTCATAGGGGAAACTTACCGTATTTGGCTTATAAAAGTAACCCAAGGGGAGTGCAGAAATTCTGGTGCTATTACATTCTCTATCGTCTTGCGACTTCAGTATATTTTTCACGCAGGATGGTTTACGAAAATGTACTACAATGCAGCCCCCATCAATATCCTTGCTTGATCGGCCTACACATCCAAACCTCTGCATCATTATGATTTCATTCATCCCCCCTCAGGTTAAAATGTTTGTGCTTGCCAAGCTAATCACCGGGTTTCTTTCGTAGCTCCTCCCATGATTCCTTTTGGCCACGCCTGAGAGGGGGAACCACAGGCTGTGGTGGGCAGATTCAATGTCTCTTTATTGGGAATAAGGCAATCTACATTTAGATTTTGATTAAACAACTAAATACTCTGTCCCCAGATGGTCCAAAATTCGATGAGCCTTTATTGTCAGAACCAGATTTTACATAGTTCTTACAACGATCCTGTATTGATCCGGAGGGCTCTACAGGTTCAATTACATTCGCTGCCCCTTTGTGACAGGCGATGTCCTTTGTTTGTAATGAAGATGAACCTCTGCTTACAAAGGCGGTTAGCTGGTTGGGTACTTCTATCAAACTGCTCTCAATGTGGTCCAGGCACTCTCCAATTAGATTTAATTTCTCCTCTAAAATAGCACAAAATTTGTTACATAGGATATCGGGGTCAAAGGAGTTGGGAGTTACGGAGTCTGACGTCCGAGTTGACTGCGATTGGTTCTGTACCTGAAGCTAAGAGGATAGTTGTCCCTGATGCTGGGTGTTATTTTTGTCTTTTGCCATTGTCTTCTTTTCTGCAAGCTTTTTCCTCTTAACAACAGGCCCCAACTGTGGCAAAGTATTGGAAAGACTGTGGGGCTCTGAGCCCGAGCCTTCGTTGCCATTCACGGGACCATGGATGCCATCTGTAGTACCCATATGTGTCGGGGACCCAGAACAGAATCACGGGACCTTGGTGCACTGCCAGTCGTAGGGAAACGGCCACCTGATTCTGCTAACTTAGGACAATGCTCCAATGACAGGCTGCGCTCGGTCAGCATAATTTCATTGGCAATTATCCCCATGGCTCGTTCAAGCATTCTGTCAATTGACACTGTTGTGCGAGGACTAGCAACTGGCCCAGAGACCATGCCAACAGCTTTGCGTTTGCCCATGTTTAGTATGAGGAACGCTCACCTTCTGCAGAAACTCTGAGATGTTGCTCCCCAATGCCAACCAAAAAACAGGCCAAAGAGAGTGGGCCCGGCCCAGCTGCGGATGGGCGTAGACATCCCACCCTTGTCCCGCACAGCAGGATGACGGTATGAGCTTTATAGCGCCAAATGATGCCCAGGTGCTGCCAATTGCAGGGGGCCGCCTCCAGGCCCTAGGAATACTGGGACGCATAGTCCCGTCACCGCCGTCTCCTCCAGCAACAGCTCCTGCGTAGCTGGAGGAGGGAATGCGCTTCATAGCATCAAATGATGCTCACTGCTGCCGATTGCAGGGGGCCGCCTCCAAGCCCTTTTAATACTGGGATGTGTAGTCCTGTCACCGTCGTCTCCCCCAGCAATAGCTCCCGCACAGCGGTATGAGGAAATGTGCTTTAAAGCGCCAATTGAGGCCCAGGTGCTGCTGATTGCAGGGGGCCACCTCCAGGCCCTAGGAATACTGGGGCACGTAGTCCCGTCACTACCGTCTCCTCCAGCAACAGCTCTCCTTTGATTTATATGCCCACATGGCTTGATTTAGGACTGTAAAATATTCATGGAAGGCGATCTTGCAATTGTAAATCATTTTGCCCATGCACAACAATGAATCACGATTGTATAATATTGGTCATGAGTTAAATTCGACTCATGGGGGAAGTGGACATTTCATGGCAAGCCCCAAAAGCTGGAGAACATCCACATCCACGTGGAGAAGTGTGGCTCAATGGTTAGAGCGGCAGACCCTGATGCAGAGATCTGGCCCGGGACCACGGTTCAATTCCTGCCTCGGCGGGTCTTGGGCTCAATTTCCTCGGACCTGATAATTCTCGCCTCGGTGCCTATTCTAATCATGGGTCCCACTCTGCAACTCTGGGCAATAGCTTGCTTAATCTCCACAACGGCCCCACCAGCGCTGGGATGCCTGGCTTCACCTTGGGGGTGCCCAGGAGTGGACATTTCACAGGGAAAAGCCAGGAAGGGTTCCACAGCGGTATGCGTACAGCGCCACGACGCCCCAGCTGGGGTAGCAGTGCGCTTTACAAGTACAAATTTCATTTCATTTGTGGGTATACTCAAACTCCTCTCCCACACCTTCCTATCTTGAAAATAGTAGTAAACGTATTCCTGCCAAGAGCAAAAGTAAATCTTGTTACAGGATGGTGTGGGTTTGTTCCATATAGAAAAATATTTTACCGATGATTTTTAGAAAAAATAAATTGTGCCATGGCTCAAAGACAATGGCATGACACAATACATGCAATAATGCATTCGGGTGATGCCTGCAACCAAAGAGAAAAGTTACAGACCCTGAATATCAACTCCAAAATATCGAGTGACTGTAATATTGTGGTCACAGTATAGTGACTACAAAAATATAGAGGAAGCAAATATTGATGGTAAGTATATTGTTTTGTGTTTTTTAACAATAATAATAACATTTAACATGTTGCAATTGTTTTAATATTGTAATTTTGTACACATTGTTTTCGGGATCAGGGTTTATTGAAGTATTAGGTGGATGGTGTTTTATTTACATGTTGTTTAATACTGTTTATTTTTCAATGGTACTTGATTGTTAATTATTTACATATTTATTTATTTGTAATTATCTTATAAATGTGTTTCTTTTTATATTTCAGGTAGTGATGTTTATTAGGGAATTGGGTAGGTAGTGTTTTATTTAAAATATATATTGTTTAACATTGTTTATTTTTTAATTTATTTATAGTTAATTATGGACTTATTTTATTTTTATTTTTTTCAGGCTGTCAGGTTTATTGAGGAATTGAGTAGGTAGGTTTTTTTCTTTAAGAGTATTAATTAATTAAATTATGACCATTATTTATGAGAATATTTTTAGGTTTAAATCTTTTATTGCATTTTTAAATAAACAAACAAACCAACAGTGCCAAATAAAGACTTTGCGTCATTTGGGCTGTGCAAAGCCCTGTGGTTGTGGTATCTGACCAGAAGTCAAAAAAGCACATTTCCCACCCACCCCCACGCACCCTCCCCCCTCCATTCATTCACCGTAATGTATCAAGACTGTCGGAGTATTGGAAAAGTGCCGTTGCCTGTTAGACCTTGTCTGGATCGACAGAAGCGCAAACCTCCGGTAAGCGTAATAAGCGTAGATATTTGGGACAGGTAAGTTCACAGAATTCAGGTGTGAGTAGTGATAAGAAAGGCTGCCATAATTCCCTAAAGGCCGAGCCCTTTGCGGCCAACGTGAGTGTTATTTTCTCCATCCCGAGTATGTGCCATAAACGTTGGAGCCAGCCCGAGTGTGTGGGGATCTGGGGGGGCCTCCAGTGCGCAAGAATGTTTTGTATAGCTGTTCCTAGCGCTATCCCGATCTGACGCCCCCTTCTAGACTTTAAAGGATATGTTAGTGGATTTGGCACCCCTAAGAGCACGTAAGGGCAGTTGGGTATCTAGGTGCGTATCGATCTCATCCAGTATCTGAGTCCAGTATTGTTGTAGGTGTTTGCATTACCACAGAAGATGGACCAGCGTACCTTGCTCCCTGCAGCCGCGCCAGCAATCTGCGCTCTGTTTGGGGTCAACCTTCTGTATTCGCGCTGGGGTGTAGTACTTTCGTCAGAGTTTCCGTCAGCCACGTGTTGCTCGCCATGTGTCTTGCTCTATGATATATTCCCTCCCATTCCTTACTGCTCAGTTCCCTCCCCAAATCCTTCTCCCAGCGGGCATGGCTCGCATTGTATGTGTGGTTGTGTCGTGAGTTTATCATCGTGTAAAGGTCGGAGATTAGTTTCTTATCCGAGGTCCTGGTTATAAGCCACTTTTCATATAGTCTAAGGTGTCTCTGTGCGTGAGGCCTGATTTGTGGTTGTTAACGCCCAGTGTTGAAGTTGCAAATAACGCAGCCTCTCTGACTCGGGTATCCCGTAGTCCGTCTTGACCTGTTGAAAAGAGAGCACCCCTTCTACGTCAAAAAGGTGTCCTAGGGCGCGGCATTCTGAGTAGCGCCATTGCGTGAACGTAGTTTCACCCACCCCTGGTCCGAATTCTGGGTTGCCAAAAAGTGGGGTTAGGAGAAAAGGAAAGGTAGTGAAGTTGTGCTTAGTGCCGGTCTGATCCCATGCCGCCATTATTGTGTGTGTTATAAGAGACATATACAGGTTTGGGGGCCTGTGTTGCTTTTTAAGAAAGGGAATCTTTTGGAGAGACGTGCCTGCCACCGCTTGGTCTTGAAACAACCAATGTTTCTCGGATTCAGTACGATTCCATTCCACCAAGTGTCTCAGTTGTGCTGCGTAATAATATAGCTGAAGGTCCAGAATCCCCAGTCCGCCCTCGCTAGGCAGCAGGAAGCCAATAGTTTTCTTCATTTGCGGTTTGCGGTCTTGCCAGATAAATTGCAGAACCTTCACCTGCATTCAGTGAATCAAACCGGGTGGGGGCCGCAAGGGGAGTGTTTGAAACAGATACAGGATTTTGGAGAGAACAGTCATTTTTATTGCGGCTGTTCTCCCTAGCCAAGAGATTGGATAATGTTTCCATCTTTGCATATCAGCGCAAATTTGATTTTGTGCAGATTACGATAGTTAATAGCAACAGTAGCCTGCAGTGTAGGTGCCAATCGGATACCCAAATAGGGGACCCTGGTGTTTGTCCATTGTATGGGGTGTTGAGCCCGCAGGTCCTCTACTATGTGGGGCAGGAGGGAAAGATTAAGTGGGACAGATTTCTTTATATTCACCTTAAACCCCGAAGCTCTCGCAAAGGAGTCCAGCTCCGTAAGGAAAGCTCCCAGTGAGGTGTCCGGGTTGGCCAGAGTCACCAGGACGTCATCATCATAAAGGCTGATAGTGTGGACATCTCCTCCGAACGGGACCTCGGTAATGCGCGGACTCTTCCACACTCTTTGCGCCAGTGGTTCCATATATAATGTAAAGAGCAAGGGTGAAAGGGGACAACCCTGCCTTGTGCCTCTGCCTATGGGGAAGGGGGTCGATGTGTGCCCGTTGATTCTAAAAGTCGCGGTGGGGGAACGATAACAGTTCAAAATTTGCATTTTCATTTTCTCCCCTAGGCCGAAGAGCGTCAGCACTTGTTCGAGATACGGCCAATGGACTCTATCAAAGGCCTTTTCGGCATCTATAGACAGGAGCATATACTCTCCAGAGGTCTTCGTGGCTTTCTCAATGATATGCAGGACCCGTTTAGTATTATCGCTGGTCTGCCGTTGGGGTATGAAGCCCGCTTGGTTGGGGTCAATCAAGCCGGGCATATATGCGCTTAGTCTGTGCGCCAATATTCCTGCATATAGTTTCAAATCTAGATTTAAAAGGGAGATGGGGCGAAACGAACCACATCTGGTTTTGTCTTTCCCAGGTTTAGGGATTACTATAATTGCGGCTTCTAACATTGAGGTCGGTATTGCGCCTGGTGTCGGAAAAGTGTTGAAGAGCCGGGTTAATAGGGGAGCTAACACCAGACAGAATGTTTTATAAAAGGCCGCCGTGTAGCCATCCGGCCCGGGAGATTTGGGTAATTTTAACTGCGAGATTGCCGCGATAACCTCCTCCACCCGTATATCGTTCTCTAGGTGCTCTGCCTGGTCTGGAGTGAGTGCCGTGGGATGCGCCTTTGTTAAGTAACTGTCGCCGTCTGCGCTGTCTAGGGTCTGGCCCGAGTAGAGATGAGTGTAGAACTCCCGAAAGACCCCTGCTATTGCCGCATCATCTGACACCAGTTTCCCAGTCGGATCTCATATCTCTTGAACCCCTTGTGTCAGCCTACTCTTGCGCAGTTTGTGCACCAATAGGCGCCCGCATTTGTCTCCTCCGACATAAAAAGAGTGGCGCAACCGCAAACAGCGTATTCAGCCCGATCTTGGTCAATGGCCGCTAGTTGGGCCCGCACTGCCCCTAGTTGGCGCCAGACTCTGGGTGCACCTGTCCTCCGATGCATCTGCTCCAGCTCCCGGATCTGCTGAGATAGGTCCTCCCTTTTCTTCCTACGGCTAGTGTTATCTGCGGCAGATACTGCTATGAGTTCCCCCCGAATCACTGCTTTAAGTGCCTCCCATAGTGTTGCTGTGCGTGTTTCAGTGGTGTCGTTGTGGAGGAGGTAATCTTCAATTCCTTGCTGGATTTGAGTGACTACCTCTGGGAGCTGTAAGAGTGTGTCACTTAGAAGCCACTGCCTAGCGGGGCGTTGCATGGGGGAAGCGACAGAGTGACCATGACCGGAGAGTGATCTGAGAGAGACGCCGCAAGCATTTCCACCTCTGTGGTGAGTTTGCGTATAGGTTTAGAGCCTAGCAGGTAATCCAGCCTGGCGTATGTTTTGTGGGCGTTGGAAAAGAAGGAGTATTCTCTAAGTTGGGGGTGCAGGGATCTCCAAAGGTCTATCAGGCCCAACTCCCTCAGCCTGTTTAAACCGTCTGGCGAAAGGGCTCCTGTCTGTCCGAATCGCTGAGCTGATCTATCAAGAGTGTTATCAAATACCAAATTGAGGTCCCCCCTAAAAGTATTTTGCATTCGTCCGTGGCTGTAGCCTCTGTTAATGCCGCATGGAAGAATTTCTCCTGCCCCTCGTTTGGTGCATAGATCAACCCTATTATCAATGTCTGGCCCCCAATTGTGAACTGATGAGACAACAGCCTCCCTTTAATTTCTGCCTCTTTCTGTCTCACTCTGCCTCGAAAAGTCCGGGACACTAGAATAGACACGCCTGCGGTTTTATTAGGACCCCATGAGAATAGCTGCGTGGGGAACATACGGGATTTTAGCCTATGGCAATCACGAGCAAGGAGGTGGGTTTCTTGTAGAAGACATATGTCCGCCTTGGTGTTTTCTAGATACGCTAATATCGCCCTGCGTTTGATCGGATTATTAAGACCCCTCATGTGAAGTGTGAGGATCTTAAGGTCTGTGGGCCGCATCAGTAATTGTGGGTGGAAGGCCTGAAGTGGGAGCCCTAAGTGTGGACTGTCGCAGCTGTTTTTTACCGCCTCTCATTAAGTACTCATAAACCCCAGTGTAGAACTTCACAGTGCAGTGATACGGTGAATGAGAAACCCCAAAATTAACCCCATTAACTAATAACACATGTACACAAATAAACAGTAAAACATGCAGAAGTAGTCCGTCAGCCATGTGTGGCTGCCAGGAAACAATTTCGGGGTCCATAGTGTGGCCAAGTGCTCCGTGTCTCAGTCCCGTCTCGAGAAAGGGACAAGGGAACCGGAGGGTACCTGTGGCCAATGTCCCCCCGGCCCCGCCCAGGCCCACCCGCTCTCTGTGTAGGATTTAGGCAGATGTGGCTCCGCAGTGACTGCTTGTTGCTGCTTAATACTCCAAATGACCATCACCTGGCGACCCCCCTGTGAGGGACGCCAGGACAGCTTGCCGTTCCCTAGACATGGTGGCTGAGTCCGGTTTCAGTGAGTCTGTAGGGGATTTGATCTGGGTCCATCCGTGACCGCTCCTCCTGTTTCTATTTGGTTTCCCTAGGCGGCGCCCCCTCTTTCGTGGTATCCGCAATGCCCAGGAGCTTGCTGGCCTCTGCAACCAATCGCATTTGACGCAGTTCGCCATTGAGGGAGAAGATCAGTCTAAATGGATGACCCCATGAGTACGACACGCAAATGGACTGTAGGTGCGCAGTGATGGGCCGAAACGTTTTCCTTTTCAGTAGGGTCGAGGCGGCTAAATCCTGATAGAAGGTAGGTCTTTAATATTTATATTTGAAGGTGGGGGCATCTCTGGCTGCGTGCAAGATCCGTTCTTTTAATTGGTAATCATGGAAGCAGGTTAAGATATCTGCTGGAGGGGCCGAGGTGCCTCTGCGAGGTCCTACTCTGTGCATATGGTCTAGCTTGATGGGAAACGCCTCCGGCTCGCCTAGGAGCGTGCGGAACATGTCCACCACCATGGCTTCAATGTCGGTGTCCTCTAGCCCTGTTGCTATGCCTCGGATATGTATGTTATTGCGACAGGACCTGTTTTCTTGGTCCTCCGTGTGTGCTTGAAGACCTAGGTTTTGCTCCCGTAAGCGAATGACTTCCTGCTGAAGGCTCTCCAGTTCTTCCGCCGTGTTCGACTCGTGGTCCTCCAGGGAGTTCACTCTCTTCCCCCAGAGAATCTATGTCGCATCGCACCTCTCTCAGGTCCGCAGACAGCTCTCGTTTCATAGTAGTGAGGTCCTCTCTCAAGGAGGAGAAAAGGGGACTCCAGGAAGGAACGGCTGACGGGTCCCTCCGTTTCTCCTTCTCCCTCCATCTCTGCATAAGACCCCTGGGTGGGTGGACTCTCGGACCGAGGCGTTTTTAGGAGCATATCCTTGACCGATCTGTCTTTCTTAGGTCGGCCTGTTGCCATGACTGAGGGGCACCTCCAGGGTTGCGTCCCGCCTCCCTATGACTGCTGTAAGCGCAGGCCTTGTAGCCTCCCCAGCAGCTGTGGGCTCAGCTTTGTGTCTCGGGCTCTTGCGTGATCAGCTTAGGAGGAGGGGAGCCCCAGCACCATCCCGGTGTGTCCTCTGATCGCGGAAGTCTGCTGTACGCTGGGGCACTGTCCTTCTCGCACCTCCGTTCTGTACTGCAAGTCTGGTGTCCCAACGTGCAATACAGTTAGGCCCCTAATGTCGCGCCTGGGGTCCGGCCCTATGGAATGATCTTATTGGGGCCGTATTTCCCCCACCTCCAAGCCAATACCGCTGTCGCGCCGCTGTGCCAAGGATGTGACCCAGGGTTCCGGCCTTGCCGGTGCTGCGCGCAAAGGACCTCTACAGCCGGGTCCTCGTTTTGCTTATTCGGACCTTAACCCACTTAGGTCTCAGCGCGCCCCATCCGCAGGCTATGTCTTTGTGGTAATGTGTACTCACTGTGGCTTTATCGGTCCTTTCTATGCTCCGTTTGGCGGGGTATTCACCCACTCCCAACTGAAGCGCCAGGAGCAGTACAGGAATCGGAGCCCGGGCCACCGCCGATTTGCTCCGCGACTCAGCTCAGCCCGCCGCCGACGGATCCGCTCTGGTGGGGTGGGGTAGTTGGTCTTGCATGAGCAGGCAATTGGGGGCACGCTCGGGTGGCCACAAACCGCGCCCAGTCTGACTGGGCCGTCTCTGCAGCTCCCGGGGCCCACACTCCGCGGCAGCCCGCTGCAGCTGCTGCACTTGCCGCTCCTAGATGCCTTGGCTCCTCGGGATCCACCTCATCCTCGTTGGAGCCCCCCACCCACCTCAGTTGGAAGAGGGAATAGCAGGCCACAGGTAACTCCCCAGGGGGGGCCGATCTGCCCCACACTGCTGCGTCAACCTCTGTTGCTGTAGCCCCGTCCTCAAGCCACGTCCCCAAGCTCCAGGCCGGCTACGTTCTTGGTGCTGTGTGCTGCTACAGGGGGGACCGGAGGCGGCGGTCTCGTCAGGCAATGCGGGATCAGGCCAGGGCTGCCACACAATACAGGCCGAGGCCGCCGGGCTTCCCTGCCTCGGCCCAGCCACGGACGCCTTCGTTGCACGCCACTGTCTCCGGGCAGGATCCTCAGCTACACCTCCGTAAACTGGGGGGGCGAATCCGCCCCGGGGTGTCGTTCCCGTGGTCGGGGCCGCCCGGGTCTTTGCTCTGCGCCCGCCGTCGGTTCATGGCCTTCTCCCCAGGGCAGCGGGAGTCTCTCGAGCACGGCCCCACGTCAGCTCGTCACCACTCTGCGCGTTACCGGCGCCGCACTAACTCCGTGAATGTTTCTTCTGGGGAGGTTCCTCTGCTAGTCCGACCTCCCCCAAGGATTTGTCACTGCTAAACCCTCTCTGAGCGCTGTTTTATCGCCGAAGTCGGCCCAGCGGGAGCGGAGAGACGAGAAAGAGCGACCTACCGCTCCGCCATCTTGGCCACGCCCCATGAGAATATTTTTTAAAGATAATTATTTATTCGCTTGTTTAATTTCTTTTGATGATAAAAGATGTTTTTTAAATTTGAGCTTTTGGGGTTTACGGAGTATTATTTTATATAAAATATATTTAAATTATTATTGCCTTTTTATAATTTTTTTAATTATCATTTTTATGTGTATGTTTGTTAAATTACTTGATAGATTTGAATATAGGGGGATATTTAGTATTTTCGTGGTTTTGGTGGATAGTGTTTTATGCAAAAGTTGTGATATATATATATATATTTTTTAATTATCACTCGGCCTGTGTTTTTATTAGGGGAAGTGGGATGTGTTTGGTAATAGTCTTTTAAAATATTTATTGGTTTCCAAATTTACAACAACAATGGTAAAAGTATTTTTGACATTGGTGTCTCTGTATCTCATTGTGCAAACAAATAACTAAATTCATATCTTGCACAATTATGTATTTATAGTACAGTATTATTTAATACATACTATTCAAACAGGTACATATTCCTGCAATGGGGCCTTGGAATGAAAAAGGTATGTTAATTAATCGGAAGGTTTAATTATAATTAGATTCTTTTATATTTTCGTTCATTGATTTATAGAAACAAATTATATATTGGGGCTTCAGAATTTATTATTTTTAAAAATTCTTTTAACATGTGTTTAAATATTTCTGAGAATTGTGTGGCTACATTAGGTATTAATTTCAAATTCATTAGTTCATTTATATTTAACTTTTATTACTAAATAAATATTTATTAATTATGTATATATTTAAAAATAAAAGTAAAAATTATAATCAGGTTCAGAATTATTCATTTATATCTGTTATTTAGTAAAACTCACCTAAATATATGTACTTTCCCCAGTGTTTGTGGGATTAGAGTTAGAATAGTAAATCTGAACCCACCGCTAAATATATGCACTTTCTCCAATGTTCCTGGGACTGGAGTTCGAACAGTTAAGCTGCCCCAAATATATCCACTTTCCGAAATGTTGCTGGGACAGGAGTTATAATAGTAAATCTGCCCCTACCCTCTGCCCCAATTCTATGCAGTTTATCCAATGTGTGTGGGACTAGCGTTAGAGTAGTAAATTTGCTCTCCCAAATATATGCACTTTTTACAGTAGCTGGGACTGGAGTTAGAATAGTACATCTGTCCCCACCCTCAAAATATATGCATTTCCCCCATTGTTGCTGGGACTAGACTTGGAATAGAAATCAAACCATCTGCACTCCAACCACTCCAAAAATATGCATTTGTACCCAAAGTTGGTTGTCTTGGAGTCAGATTAACAAATATTACCCCTCCATCAAATTTTATTTGGAAATACTTTAAGAATTGCAATGAATAAATGTAAGCTTAGTTGTTTTTACTTAATTTTATATTGTAATTCTTTGATTATGTAATTTTTCCTTGTTTAAGTAACTTATTAAAGAGTATAGAAAGGTGTAGAAATATGTAAAATTATTTTTTATAACATATTTAGTGGTTGCATGAATGTAAAATGTGTTTTAAGATACGAGTTTATTTTTATTAAAATTATTAAATACTTCTAAATTGCATCTTTTAAAATAATTTATTTTTGCCTTTAATATTATTTATATTGTAAAAGGTAATAAATATGTTGTAAAAGCAAGCAACCTTTTCAATATATTATTTTTAAATTTATTTTGATAAAATAATGTGTATTTTTTATTTTTTTACTAACAAGTACACTTTTTTATTTAGAAAAGTATTTTTAAATAACTAAACTAACTGGTTTTAATTAGCAACGTTTTGGAAAAAATATCTTAATTATTTTACAATAATATTAAACACTTTAAAGTAGATATTTTAAAAATCCTATTACTTTATTTAACAGTCTATATTTTTGCAGTTTGAGTCAATATTTTAATTATTTTTTATGTACAGAAACTCTATTTTAGTGGTAAACATTCTGATCTCGATATTTGTCTGTGTCAATTTTTCTGTAGTTTGTACTACAACCTGGGAAAATAAAGATTGACAAAACGTTCTATACTACACCTGAAAAACTGTGACTGTTGCAAGTTTCCAGGCATAAGTTGCAAAGGTTGTGGAAGCTAGTGGCTCCCAACTTTCCCCTGAACAGGGTGGCCTTGGAGCCCCCACTTTGAATACTTTTCCCTGGCGGCCCAACTCCAGTGGTCATCGAATTGGCTGGCACGCCGTTACTTAGGAGACACGAGCACTTCTTATCCTCCATCATCCACAGAGCCCCTTCTCCGATGACTGCTCCCCGGGACACGGCACCCTTTGAGCCCCTCATGCTTGCTCCATGTGGCCCTCTCATGTTTTTGCAAAGCGCTACAACTCACTCGCCAGGCAGTTCCATACCCACCGGCCATCCCTCTCTTGGGCCTATGGGCCTGGGGTGGCTGTGTCACTGTCTGCCAGTTGCGACCCTAGAACCTGGCTAGCCTGATTACCCTTGGAGACCCATTTCAAAATGGCCAACTGGTAAAGAGCTGGCTTGCTGGGGCCTTCACCAAACATTACCGAGTCTTTTTACAGATGCTAAAGGAGATGTGGGAGAAGGAATTTGGGAGGGATCTTCACAAGAAGGAGTGGGCCCGAGGTCAGGCCTAATTGAGGAATGTTTTCAGGAACGCTTACCAACAAGTGATCAAATTCTACGTGCTCCAGAGAACCTCTCTCTCTCCCCCACCCATCTATAGGATTTTCCCAGGAGCCTCTGACATATGTCCCAGATGATCTGCCCTGCTGTGGCCTGAAACAAGTCTTATGGGACAACCCTCTTATTCGGTTGTTCTCGGATGGTGTTCTCTGCTGCCTCAGGGTAGTGATAGGAATACATGGGATTGACTCATGGGAGACCTGTGCCCTAGATTTCCTTAAACGCCCTAGGAGCCATAAGATAGTGACACGCTTTCTGGATCTGGCCCTCATACTGGCCAAATGATCCATCATGATGAAGAAGAAACTTCTGCTACCCCCATCTGTTCAGACCTGGGAACACACCCTCATTAGATGGGTGGGGGCTGAGATGGTGGCCCTCCGCTGGGAGGAGGCGAGGGACCTAGGCCGCCGACCAATTGCCCATACCTGGGAACATCTACTGTCCTGACTCTCCAGCCTCAACTGAACCCTCATTACCAGCAGACAGCCTGACCCACCCTAATCCGCAGACCCCATGGACCATTCACAATAAGGGGACCCCTTCTCTTTCCCCCCAGCCCCATCTCCACCCTGACCTACCTTTTCCTGACCTAAATCCCCTCCAGTAGCCAACTGGTTCTCCCAGCTCTAGTAACCCCCAGGTTCAGCCCCTTGTCACCCTCACCCTAGCACAAGCCGCCCACTCTATCACTTGACCTACATCATAGCTGGAGATCTTACATTGGACTGCCTCTACTACTGCCCAGCTGCATTTCCTGTTTACTATTGTATATTATATATAGCGGTGGCAGGTAACAGGATACTATGCGATGGGGTGTGATTGGACCCGCTTTTACCAGTGTTTGTAACCGTTTTTGACAAAATGTAATAAACATTGTTTTTAAAAATAAAATAAAAACTTGGAAAGGTTTTGTGAGTCCCAAAAAAACATTAACCTTCACCCAGACTGGGTCACAAACCTGCTGTGGCAGTTTTATGGCTTTCTTTCATGAATCAGACCGAGACGCCGGGTCCTATTTTTTTTGTTTTGGCAGATACAAAAGTTTCTTTAGCAAAGTAGGATACAAAGACATGCAATATTGGACTTCCTACATACTGGTGGCTTAAATTAACAAATGTGTCTACTCACTAATCAACAAGGGAATATTGCATAGTAAATGATTTTCATTCTGCAGCAGCAGAGGGTTACAGAAAAAAACAAGACAAAGATAAACTAGAGAAAAAAACTAATTGTTCAGTAATTAACACAAATAATCTATGCAAGACAATTTTTAATAACATCTTCATTATTATTGTTAAACACCTATATAAAGGAAGCCTTAAAACAAGTCACATCTAGTCCTCTGCAGTAATGGATGCTTTCCTAAAATTAGAAAGACTCTCTACCCTCAAGAGGAAGGTCAGGCTACAAGCATCCTTTAGTAGAATGGTGGCATTCCGGGATGCTCCTCGATGCTGCAAGGGCCATGGTAACTGTATCAATGTGTCTAGGCAGCACTGAGCTAACAAAGACTGATCTACATTTCCATATACTCTTCCTTTAGGAAGACATGACAAGCGCATGAGCTAATCAAAAACACCTCTGCATGAAAGACCAAGAGCAGTAGGCCTGGGCATTTAACCGACTAGACAAAAAGGGCAGAATGTAGGTGTGCACTAATATTTATCAGTATTAATAGTGACACAAATGTCAGGATTGATACAGTATTCTAAACAATTCAAGATACACTAAAAAGGTGTAACAATTACAAATTAATTTAATTGAACATTAGAATTTCCTCTGTTTGTAGCAATTGCATTGGTGGTATACACAAAATATATTGAAATTCATTGCTTACCATCAAGGAACTTAAAAGCTCACCTTTTTATGACTGTCTTCTAACCCTCCATCCCATCTTTCGCTACATACTCTCAACTTCAGTTCCTGCTGAGCTATTTTATTTTCAGTCGTGGCCTTTTATCTCAATCTTCTTTATACAATTGTATGCTGTTGCAAAAGTTACATCTATATAATCTCCACGTTCCTTTCATCATTTTATGCTCCTTCAAGTTTTTTTACCTAATTTGTTTTATCTTGCAAGTAGTCTGTTGGTATGCACAATACAAGTGTATTACTATAAAAAGGAATGCAACATTGACTATTGATACATATTGGTGTGTTTGTCGATTTACTATTTAGTGCTTCAGCTGCAGCGTGTGGTTAGTGATGCATCGAAATTCCTTTAGATTGGTGACAAACTGGAGCTTTTAAGAATTTTAAAGAATTTCCAAGAGCTTTGATGTGCACCCTCTTATGGATAAGTTTGAGTGGCCACATATACACGGCAGGGTGTCCCTTTTCACCATTGCTATTTGCTCTTGCTATCAAACCCTTTGCAGCTGGGATACCCCTGAAGTGACTTGTCCAAGGCCTTGTCTGGGGGAATGAGTTGGATGATTGAGTGTCCTTGTATGCCTATTCCTTGACCGCATTTCCTTGCATGCTTATCTACTACTCTTCGCCGGCTTCCCAGGATGGACCAGCCAGAGACTTATGGAGACTCTGGATATATTTGGGAAAGCCTCAGGATGGTAGTTAAGTGGAACAAATCAGTGATCTAGCCCCTGCAGAGTAACAGTTCATATTAATTCCGCCCAAGGGTTTCTAATGATAGTTTTAAATATCTAGGGATGTACATCACACCAAACTCCCAACAATGTTATAATTTCAATCTGGAGCCCGTAAAGCGTAATCTTTGAAAAAATCGTGCAAACTGAAACTCACTCTTCTTGTCCATTCTTGGCACAGTGGCTCCCACATATGGCTAAGTTAGAGCGGCCACATGGCACGTGGCAATGGTGCCATGATTCACCATAGCCATTTGCTCTCGCTATCGAACCCCTCGCAGCTTGGATATCTCCGGATGGACTTGTCCAAAGCCTGGACTGGGGGAATGAGCTGAATGACCGAGTTTCCTTGTTTGTAGATGACCAGCTCCACTTCACCAAGTTACCGGGGTAGGTTGGTCGGACAGAGACGTATGGAGACACTGCATATATTTGGAAAATCCTCAGGATTGGTATTTAAGTGGGACAAGTTAATGATCTATCCACTGCAGGGTAACACCTTAGCACCCACCTGCCAATTCTGTCTAAGGGTGTCTACTGATTTCAATCTCTAGCTAGTGCTGCATAATCTACGCAAAGATCTCGCAAATTGGAACTCACTCCCATTGATCCTTCTTGGCAGAGTGGCACCCTTTAAAATGTTACTCTTACCAGTCTGCTGTATCTACTATCCCATTCGAGATTCCCTCATCCTTTTTCAAGAAAATGCTGGAATGCTTTTGGGCTGGTACAACCCTACGAGTTGCCTTTGATAAGTGTGTTTAGTCTGTGTTTGATTAGGTACTTGCCATGGACGATATTTGATTATATAACTGGGTATCCCATCTTATTGAAATTAATGAGTTGCTGTTTCGGCAATGTGACAATCCTCCATTCTGGTTAGAACTTCCCACCGCCACATGATTAAAGTAATGCTGGTCTTCTAGCACAAGGGTCTCCACTGGCTGGACTGGGGCCACAAGCTCACACAAGAGACCTCTGTGGGTGAGAAATTGGCTGAAGTGTACTGTACTCCGAACCAGTTTTAGGCAATGAGACTGCACTGGTATGTTTAAACCTAGAGATGCTTGGGGGGGGGGGGGAGGGATCAAATCATTCCAAGTCCCAATACTTTAAGTACCTCAAATTACCAAATTACACCGTGATCTTGAGACCCATAAACATGATCAGAACCCCATCCCAGAATTTGACCCCTTGGTGGCCATTGACTGTAAGCAAACTGGAAGTTTAAATGGTTTCGTCATTAACACACCTGAAAGTTTCCAGGCCTAGGACCACTGCATGATAATGATTGGAGGGAAGTCAAAATGGCACCATGTGAGCTTGCCATTTTGGCCAAACTATGTCTAGTCCAATTTAAGTATCACAGAATGATTTATTACTTGCCCAAATGTGTTTGAGGTTGGGTTAGGCTATGTCATTCACCTGCCTGCACTGTGGGTTGCAGTCTGAGACTTCTCCCATGTTATAAAAGGGTACTGGTACTTTTGGGTATAATGGAGAAAGAAGGTTATAAGCAGTGCTTAATTTGTAAAAGAATGAGTCCTGGTGCCCTAAAGCTCTGCTCGGAAGCCCTCGGTCAGTGCGCCGAATACCAAGGCTGCATAGTGTTGAATTCAGCTCAGGCCTCATTAATCCACTATCAGACACCCCCCTGCCCTTTATCTCGCTCTTGCAGGTCCCTGCTTTCTCCTATTGTGATGGTTTTTCTGTCATTTTCTTCCTCTTTCTTTTCCATTTTTGTTTTTAGGTCGTTTTTGCTTGCAGTCAATATCTGATGAAGAAAAATAGGTGCTGGTCCCCAAGAATGAGTGCCTGTGGTCCCCACCGGCAACCACCGGTTCAAATTAAAGCAGTGCATAAGAGGGAGAAGGTCTATAGTTGGTCTAGTGCTCCTGCTGGCAATATGTGACATTGATAAATATTTTAGATCAATCACAGCAATCCCCACCCTCTTCGAAATTGGCTGAAGGGAATGGGCAGATGCTCTTCAACCACATTTAGTATTATAAAGCTAGAGGTTGCATGCATATTTATTTTTATTTGTGTACTTGGTATAGCACACGACTCACTCCTGAAGGTGCATCTCAGAGCTTGCAAAGCAGAGTGAAATTCAGAACAGCCATGTTTTTAGCAACTTCTTGAAGTTCTGGAAGCCACGGCAGGTGTGGATATGGAGGGGCAGCTTATTCCAATGATAGGGGGCTTGGTACAAAAGAGACCTGCTACCACATCTGGCCAAGCAGATGCGAGGGGTCTGCAGAAGGGCTTTATTGAAGGACCTTAAGTGTCTAGAGGGATTATAGTGACTGAGTCTGGAGTAGAGGAGAGCAGGAGAGGATCTGTAGTAGGCTTTATGCGTCAGACAGCATAGACACTGTGTTTCCTGATGGGCAGCCAGTGCAATTTCTTTAATAAGCGGGCAGAAGCTGTTCATGCAGGAAGACTGCAGATAAGCCGAGTGGCTGTATTCTGCACCATCTGTAGTTTGGCCAGCGGGTTGTCATTGGCAGATACCAATATGGCATTGCCATAGTCCAGCCGACTAATTATAAGAGCATGGACGAGGGTTTGCCTGGTGGTAGAAGGAAGCCAGGGGAAAACCTTCTTTAGTGACCTCATTGTGGTGAAACACATGCCACAAGTGGAGGTAACTTGATCCCTCATGGACAGTGTGTGGTCAATCTTTACTCTCAGATTCCTCACCACCTGCTTAGGGAAAAGGGCTAGGCCAAAATTGAGAGGCAACCAGTCTGCTGACCATTGCTCTTGTGCTTTGACAAAAAGCACAATCTCAGATTTTTCACAGTTAAATTGGAGGCGATTGTTGGCCATCCAGCTGGCAATTTCAGACATACAGTGTGCAAATCGAGTTTTCACTTTTCTGAGATCAGGACGAAAGGAGATAAGGAGTTGGGTGTTGTCTACGAATTACATGATCTCCACTCTACAAGGTCTCACAATCTGGGCCAAAGGGGCCACACAAACATTGAATAGAGTTGGGCTCAAACATGAGCCCTGAGGGACCCCTTTAATGAAAAGGCCAGAGACAAACGTTTTGTGTGCGATTGTCAAGGAAGTCCCTAAGCCAGTGTGCGCTTTGCCATTGATGCCTGCTTCATGTAATCTGCGGATTACAGCGGAGTGGGAGACCGTGTCAAACAAGCCGGAAAGATCCAGTAATACAAGCATAACTTGAATTCCTGCGCCTAAACAGAGGCGGATGCTGTCTGTGACTGCCTGTAGGGCTGTCTCTGTGCTATGTAGTGCTCTAAAAACTGATTGAGAAGAATTGAAGGTCTTGTGAATTTCAACAACGGATATCAGTTTTTTGTTAATAAAACTTTCTAAGATTTTTGCAAGCAGGGGAAGCAGTGAAATTGGTCTGTAATTGGATAAGACCTCATGATTTAATGAGGGTTTTTTTAAGGAGGAAATACTTGGGCACACTTCCATTCAGTTTGCACTTTTGGGCAAGACTAGAAACGACCCTGGGAGGGCAAGGATTTTGCAAGGGCCAGCGCCTTCAACATCTTTTCCGTGGAGCAACGATCGAAAACACCTAAACTGACAGTAGCATTAGGGTGTGGATGGTTCCAGTCGGCTTCCATCTTTATTAGCAAAAAACAATGTTCACAAGGAACTCATTTACCTGATAAATGCAGTTTATGCAAGACTAGCAATGGCTTGCGTGAATAAATCAAAAGCTGATTCAGGAAGTCGAATTCAGATTTAGTTATAAATCCTTCCTCAAGGCCATTCTTGGTTATTTCCTGTATCCGCTTCTGGATTCCTGTGAGCGGATTACGTTGTAGTTGTTTGTAGTGGTGGGCATTGTTAAGAAATGACAAACCCCCCGCCGCCAATATTACACATGGGGACCAGAGGACCAGCAGTGATAAGGAAAGGAAGAATGGCTTCGGCTGGCACCACAAGTACCAATGAGAGAGACCTTACATTGGCTACCACAACTGAAACCAATACACAGAACTCAGCGGATACTATCCCTGTTTTCAATCTTTCTCTCCATCTATTGAACTGCGATTAAATGTCCCGGAATCCTGCAATGCGACCAAGATCAACCTTTATACCAGCCAATAACCTGATGCCACCTGAAATTATAGCATTCGAGAAGGCGGTGCTAGAAGATATCCTTAAATTGAAAATGAAAAAAAGTCTTCACTCCATATAACATCTCCAGACAGGAGCGAGGAGCACTGGAGGCCCTGAAAAAAGAAGATACCATCATCGTCAAACCGGCAGACAAAGGTGGTGGGATTGTGATACAAGACAGAATAAAATATGAAGCCGAAATAGTTAGACAGCTTAACAATGCCCACCACTACAAAGAACTACAACGTAATCTGCTCACAGGAATCCAAACGCGGATACAGGAAATAACCAAGAATGGCCTTGAGGAAAGATTTATAACTAAATCTGAATTCGACTTCCTGAATCAGCTTTTGATTTATTCACGCAAGCCATTCCTAGTCTTGCATAAACTGCGTTTATCAGGTAAATGAGTTCCTTGTGAACATTGTTTTTTGCTAATCAGCAACACCCAGTTCGCAAGGACGTATGGGTCGCTCTTGTTTCATGTGAATATTGTTTGTGCGGCTTACATCTTTAAGCATGCAAGGCTAGGGGGGAAGCTCTTGTAGATTATGTTGATTTTTTCTTCAAAAAGTCTGTTAAAGAGTCACAGAGTTTTTGGGAAGCTGGGATAGTGGGCATACAGACATGCGGTTTCAGAAAGGAATTTAGCGCTTTATATAATCCCTTAGAGGAGTTTCTGGCTTGCGCTATGGTGGAGGTTAGGTGCGCTCTTTGTGCCACTTTAATCAAATTATGATGGCTCCTGAGCATAGCCCAGTATGCTATTTTGTCCGTGTGGAGTCTTGTGGAACGCCATTTGTGTTCCAGGCGTTTACATTTGGATTTTTCTTGCTGTAGAGTTTCTGTATACCAGGGAGTGTGGTTTTTGGGAGCAATGGATTTAGATTTTTTGATAAGAGCTAGATGCTCAAAGGTACTGATAAGCGAGTCGTTGTAGACAGCCAAGGCAGTATTCATGTTCAAGTTAGGAGACATAGTGGGGGCCTTATAAGTCTCTGAGAAAGTGGTTGGAGAGACCCTCCTCCAGGAGCAGCGGGGTCTAAGGTCCTCTTTATTGGACTTACTTAAGGCATACATACGATAGAGAACGTAATCAAGTGATGATCGGACCAGGTGATGGGCAAAAGAGAATTACAGGTTGTTTCCACTAGGTTGGTAAAGATGAGATCGAGTGTGTCCAGCTCTGTGTGTTGGGCCCCTCACAACTTGTTTGAGCCCAATAGTTGCTATGTCAGCTAGTAGTTGTGTCACGCCGGGGTCATCACTGTCCTCGCCATGATAGTTAAAATCGGCCAGCAGTAGAAATTTATCAGTAGCCAGGATATGAGGTGCAATATAGTCAATTAGAGCCTGGGTAAAATCTTTCCTGGTGCCTGATGGGCGATAAATCAGAGCGCCTCTCCGGACTTCAGTGCCACAGATTGTGATTTTAAAAATACACATCTCAATCCATGCTGCAAGAAGGGTGTCAACTAGTTTAACTTTTATAGAGTCGTGGCAGGCAATAGCGACACCCACTCCTGGACGCTCTTCTCTGTCTAGTTTGGCAAGAGAGTAGCGTTCGGGTATGGCAAGGGGAATGCAGTTGAGAGCTGTGCTGTTGAGCCAGGTCTCTGTAAAAAAGCAGAGCTTGGGGCGAAGGGTGGGGGTAAGGTCCCATATTTCTATAGAGTGCTTTAACATGGACCTAACATTGCAGTAAAGGCTGTCTATTTTCGTTATGTTATCATTATGTAGAGAGGAGGGGAGTGGCTCTTCCACATATGAGCCTTCGGTGAGGCAATGTAAGAGGGGCAGAAGGCAGAGGTAATGAAGTTAACATATTATCAATCTACGACACGGGCAGGGAGTAGTAGTATCTACATTGTGTACATGCTGCTGGCCCCTCTAGAGGTGGGAAGGGCTGGGTGCAGCATATCACCTGCTTATTGGCTTTTATGAGAGCAGTGTGAATTTGTCTTAGCTCAATGGAGGAAAACTAGTAAGATTCATGCCTATGCTTACAAGAGGCTGAGGGCAGAGAAGGGATAGGAAAAGGTGCAGGGGTCCTGGTGTCTGGCGACGTCCAGGCGCCTGCTGCGCGCGTCCGCGCCCTGTAGCTGCTTAATTGCAGTAGCCTGCTGATAGCCCAGGACTCTAGAACGCCCACCTGCACCACATGATGGCAGCGGTCTAGTGGCCAACAGGAAGTAGGGAAAGATCAGGGAAGTTCTCTCTGCAACAAACGGCCGAGCCGCAGCGGACTGGAGAGCAGAGGGAGTTAAGTGAGAGCAGCACAGGTATGAGTATTACAGTTAAAACAGCTGACATTTTTAAAAGATTAGAGCGAGCGGCGCAAATGACACATTAGGCAATAAGCAGTGTGTCGAGTGAACATTAAAACAAACAATAGCATAAACATAATAAAATATTGGGTGTCTGGGAGGAACACTTTCAAACTACTGTGATTTAGTGCACTTACATATGTGCAAATTGTCTTTTATCCCCAAATATATAGTTGTATTCTCTATACTGTACTTGCTTAACTATGTGAGCGTCGATGGGTACTTACTATTTTTGCCATTGCCTTATTATGTAGGCCTGGTGATGCCTGTAGTAAAACTTCAAATATAATGTTATCTAAAAAATTATTGAGTGACCACAAGTTAAAAGGAAGACGTAGTCTAGTGAAGAGAATCCGTACATGAATTTGAAATACTGAAATGCCTAGCATACATCTTGCCCCTAGGCAAAAATTATGCAGTTAATAAGTTTAGAACTTTTACTGATTAGCTAAATACATTAAGTTTAGAAAGTAGTAGGTGTTTTTAAAACAAAAACGTTCATATACAGGGATACAAGAGAAGCGAGCTGGTGACCTTGAGAGTGTATGATTGTCACAAGGCTACCTCTAATTGTATTAAGACATACATATTTTTCTCCTCTCAGAACACTTAAAAAATAATTTCTCGAGCACCTCAGTGGCCTTCATCACATGATGCTTTGTTTCAGGACTGAGGTCACTTTGCAGAATACTAAAGGCACTGGTATAGAAGAGGAGGTGGCAAAACCCATGCCACATAATGGAACTTGCGGTGGACCTTTGTGCAGTGTTTCCCCAATTTGACGACCTGTGTCTGCATGAGTTTACCTGGTAACTGTGAGCCCTCCCAGCTTATTCACCTATCTGCCCTACTGTAGGCTTTACAGCTGGCTATAATGGTTTTACCACAATAGGATGAGAGGCGCCTGTAACTTAAATAAAAAGAATTTTGCATATGAAAGAAAAAAAAGAAATTGCTGTTTGTACTGGAGACTGTGGACTGAAACTATTGGATCTCAAATTGTTCGTTGTTTGTGATTGTGTTGCCTCTCATCCTATTGTTATAATTGTTTCTAATTTATGGCCATGTGGCAGCTGGTCATTTGAGGTGGACAATACGGAGTTGGTTACCTATATGTGACTATATTGGGTGGTGCAGTAAATTATGCCTAGCGGCCATAATGATTTTATCACCTCCTATTACAGACTTTTGCATGTTTATTACAAGAACGATCTACTTCAAGATACAAAAACACGACTATGCTTAAAACGTATGCAAAGCAGAAATACAAACTAAGCACATCAAAAAGGTGAAAAACAATGTTTTTAATAATTGTTCTGTCCAAAGGTGTTGTCTATAAGTTTACTTTTTTGTTAATTTAATACATGGCCATCAGCAACGTTTTTGGTATCCTCAGTATTTCCCAAACAGCTTTCTATAAGTTTTCTTGACAGATGCAGATATGATTTACTCAAAAAAGCAAAATGATTTTCCTCTTCAATGCAGCTTTACAGAGCGAATAGCAGAGTCCCACACGAACGTAGAAGTCGGTGAATAACCCAGATGAAATGGCCTTCTTCTCCTACTAAAGGTAAACTCCTTACTCTTCCCATGCATCACCATATTGGTTTACTTTCCCTGAAAAACACAAAATAAAATATATGTTAGTTAAGCCTATGCACAGAACTAAAAGAATTCTTGACTTGCTGGAAAGGCTGTGGGGAGAGAAGCACGATGTTCCCCATTTGGTGATCCTGTTCCAAAACACAAGGCTGACAGTATCTATGAAACACACAATTGCCCTTAACCCGATGGTCATGGTACACGGTACTCATGGCAAAGAAGAGCAATACCCCACATACACCCCACTGGGAAAACGAATTCTACACATGTTCATGGCAGCCTGGTTGCTCGTAGCTCAATTCTGGAAGCTACCTGATCCTCCTCCCAAGCGTCTATGGTGGTCCATATTAGAGGCGATACAAGCTAGGGAGAAGTTGACTGCCATCAAACATGATAGGACAGCAAAGTTTGATTGCATCTGGTTGCCTTTCACATCCTACATAAATTATCCGGAGGCCCGATAGAAAGCTGCTTTAGATGTCTAATGTGATCAATTCATTTTATAAAAATGTGCTAAGCCCCAGCCCCACCCAGATATAACTATAAATAGTGTAATCCAGAACTGCCCAACAAACACGAATGAAAGATGCTATGTTCTGGAGTTTTACTTGGAAACAATACCTCTTTAGTCCTACCTCGACTGCTCATAATTTAATGATCACTTGTTCTGCCAATAATAAACTTCTATTTAACAAATCAGATAACAATTTTATGATGAAACTGCATTACCTCTCATATAATTCTGCAATTTTATAATTGAATAATTGTAAACTTGATAAACAAAGTTTGGGGGAAAAAAAGAAATCTTGACACATTTACTAGATCCTCTTATAAAATTGACTTTGAGCAGTCACTATCTGTTCTGGCAGCATTAAAATGTTTACATCCTTATAGAATGTTTGAAACGTCAGCACGCTGCACAATCTCAATGAATAAGGGGTTCTTTAAATAATCCATTTCTGCTTTCTTTGGCAAACATTTGCCTATGCTCCTTTTTTGTTGAATTTTCCAATTCTAAAGGTTCGTGCCCTGAAACAAATGACCTTTTAGAAAATTGTATTTCACGCCCTTCCTCCAAGAATTCTTAACATGAAGCTCAGCAGGTTAAAGCAGTGTTTGTATGGACCACAGTCATTAGTGAAGCACACATCGTTCGCATTTTTAGCAGTCTCCTGTCAAACTGACTACATTCTTGTTGTCCTAATAGCAGCCGTTATCGATCAACTGGAGGCTAAGTATGTAGACTGATCTCACCACAGGTATAGGTACCAGTGATTTTAAGGTAACAATGGCTTGCCAAGTTTAGAGCAATGCTTCTTCCTGCGGCGGAAGGCAACAGTGTTCAGTGCAACAACCACAAACTAAGAGGATGCCAGAAACCTCTTGATTGTCTTTAGAGCAAGGGCAACCAAAAATAGCAACCCAATACTGCGTGGATGAAATGTGCTACAGAGGTCAGACAGCAAAACACTAGCATCAAAGTAAAACACACAGTTTGACTGGCTTTGCAACGAGCCGTCTCCCACATGTGAAGATTTCAGAAAGCATGAACAACATAGCTGGCCTAGCACATCCTACTTCCTATGATTAATTAATGTTTGTTAACTAATTCTTCTAAAACAAAATCCCTTGACTTTAAAGGAACGTGTTTATGTTCAAGCCATCTGAGGATCTAACTGCTCTGTGAAGAATGGGAAACCTAAAATTTGTTATATATTTTCCTTGGGTCCAGGGATACTTCAGAGTCAAGCTATAGGTGGCTTAAGGCCTGTTATGCTGCTGCTTATCAAATTACTCTACAAAAAACAGTGTGTTCATAACTTTACAGCACAGTCAAACACATGAATAGGTAGAATGTATGCAGCATATAAAAAACTAAAGTAAATGACACCATGTACTGCAATAAGTAGACTATACAATGAGTCTGTAGTCACGAACAGTACGCATCTGCTCGCTGTGCCTGTCGGGAAAGTCAGTAAACGTAAACAGAGTTAATTACAAGTTCAACAACGTAATAACTCGCGGGAAAACAACGTAGTCACAAAAAATTGAATTCCATTGGAGGTCGTGGTTTTCTAACCTTCACGAATGCCCTCTTAATTAATAACAATGAACACTAGCTAAGCTCAGAAATGTTTGAAGCTTCTCCTTTAATGTTCATCTGATAGTAAGCCCTGATTGCAATTTGATTGTTTTTTTTTTACCCTTTCAGCAAGAGATAGATATATATATATACACACATATATATATACACATATATATATATACACACATATATATATACATATATATATATATATACACACATATATATATACATACACATATATATATACATACACATATATATATACATACACATATATATATACATACACATATACATATATATATCACAAAAAAAGGTTGCCCTTGGTCACTGGCTGCACAAACGGGAAAACAGTCTGCTTAATTACATGCACGTGCTTTATTAGGTTATTCGAGTCCCGCCCATGTTTTTCCCTTTTGTGCAGCCAGTGACCAAGGGCGCGGAGATGCTCGAAACGCGTATGGCACCACAGGAGATGAGTGTGACAGGCTGTGAAGCTGCTGCCGGTGGCACGTGTGCGTGAACCCCTTCGTGTGTGGCATTCCTTCGAGGGCAACCTTTTTTTGTGATACATATATATATATATATATATACATATACACATATATACATATACACATATATACACATATATACACATATATACACTTATACACATATATTTTTTTTTTTGAAATGCAAGTAAAGCGATTACTCAGTTTTGCTGACACCAGTAGTTGTTTATTCCAGGTTACGCGTTTCGCTTGCGAAGCAAGCTTGGTCACACAGTGAGTCACCGGAAAAGAATGCAATACATAGGCAGTGTGGAAACTGAAATAGGACCAATGTGTGAATACATTTCCTAGTCAGAGTGGCATCCATTTTGTAGTGTACATACACACTGGTTATTTATCCACCAATAGTTACAAATGGATTTTGCAATTGAAACAAGTCTATTACATCATACTATGTTTTCAAATATGTTACAAAGATCCTCCCATGTCAGAAAATACAATAATATAATCGTCAGTTCTGGTTGCAAGTGCGCTAATGGAGCCAGGTGATTCTTAATACACAATTAAGTACATAAGGATATTGTAGTATGAACAGGCGTATTACGACATACTGTTGTTCAGACTAGCTCCCGGATCCTCACGTCAGTACCTACAGTGATGTACACAGTTCAGGTTAATATCGCGAGTGCGGAGTGCATACACTATGTCAAAATAACATGACAGACCTCAGTTAGCACGGCGGCCATACTAGACTAGCTGTATGGTGCTGAGAGGAGTCGGTGGTTTGAACAGGTATGCGTGGAGCCTATGACACCATATTCTTGACCTGAGAAGGTTCATAGTATTTCACCCATGAAGTGAGGTGATGTTTGCTAGCTATGGTGTACGTGTAGGGTCGTGGCAGACTCCCACTACACCCTCTGGCTGGATAGATCCTGTTAATGGTCAATCCAATAGTGCGTGTGTAACGGCACTAAGCCCTCAGATAAGGGACAAACTACAAAGTTGCGATCTCGCATTTCAGTCGGCATAGTGCCTTACTGTTACCGTTCCGTCGGTGATCAGACTGCCAGGCTATCGTTAAAGGTCAATCCAGGAGTGTGTATGTGTCTAAACAGGGCTGCGCCCCCACAATTGGGACCTCGCAAGTCTCTACGCCTGGTGCTATACTGTTATAGGTCTGTCGGTGATCGGACTGCAGAATTACATATTATGCTGCGTAGTGCCCCCGAGCCTCGATCACCCATTCTTGTAATGCTTCCGACAAGGTCCCATGTACAGCGTCTTTCCCAGTATATCAACATTACCCCCTATTTGTCCACCATGAACAAGTGAGATATATGTGAGTGAAAGTTGTGAATTAAAATTCTAGACACAAGACTGAGGAGATACCAAGTTCTAAATCAAAGAAAAAGAGTCTCTTATCTGTCTAGTCGGGCCCTCCACCATTGTGATAGAAGAAAAGGGTAGGGGGTGGTTGCAGTGAGGAAGTTTCTCTGATTCTGCCCCTTCCTTTCCTCCTGTGAAAAAAAAGAAATATATTAAAATCCTTGATTCTATGGATTAAAATCATGTCAAGAACACAACAACAGAAATACACAAATGTACATATATGCGAAATACAGACATTTTGGTTAGCAGGAAGATAACAGTCTATTAACCAGTGTTATTCCTATAAGTGAATACTGAATTCCTCATCCTGGTTAAGCCCTTCTGGGCTTTTTGTTTGGAGGTTAATAATATGCCAGGATTCTTTTTTGCGCAAATGAAGGACTCTGTTGCCCCCTCTCTGGGTGTACTCAATCTGTTCTATGGCAAAGAACGACAGCAGGGAGCTGTTAGAAAGGTGGTACTCGTACTCAGCGAAATGTCTGGCCACGGGATAATGAGGGTCTCTGTTAGTTATGGCCCTCATGTGCTCTAACACTCGTTTCTTGGTGGCTAAGGTAGTGCTACCTACATATCTATTTTTGCATGGGCATTCTAGAATGTAGATAGTAAATATCGTGCCACATGTAAGGAACTGCTTTATGGTTCTTTCTCCTGTTGGTGTCTGGTAAGTCTTCCTCATGGAGCTATTTCTACAGGCTTTGCAATAGCCACAAGGAAAAAAACCTTGAAGATTGATTTTAGTATTTAGGCTTTTGTTTGTAATGTCTCCTTTCACTAGGAAGTCTTTCAAGTTTTTCCCCTTCCTGTATGTAATCTGCGGTCTCTCTTGTATGGTTTGGCCTATGACAGGGTCACTAGTGAGAATATTCCAATTTTGCGTTAGTATTTTGGCTATTGCTTTAGATTCTTTATTGTACGTCAGGATAACCCTAGTGCTGTTGTCTTCCTCAGTGTTGGGTTTCTCTCTCAAAGTTTCCTCTCTTTCAATCTTGTCAATTTTGTCTTTGGCTCTATTCAGGACCCAATTGGGGTATCCCCTCTCACGGAACCTTTGCATCACGTTTCCCTGCTCGGTCAAGAACCTCTCATTTGAACGGCAGTTTCTCCTTGATCTCAGCAGTTCGCCAAATGGAATACTCCATTTCAGTGTTTCAGGGTGGCTGCTGAGAGCGTGTAGAAGACTGTTCCCTGCTGTCGATTTCCTGTGGAGTTTGGTGTTTATCTTGTTTTCCGTTACTTCCACCAATACATCAAGGAATTCAGTCTGTTGTTTGCTGATGTTGTAGGTGAGAGTAAGGTTAAAGGTGTTGTTGTTGAGATCTTTGATCATGTCTATTGCGCTCTCTTCGCTACCTTTCCACACTACAAAAAGATCGTCTATGTATCTGTACCATTTTATAACCTTATTTCCTGTTGGGTCTTGCTCAAGTTTTTTAAGGACTTCCTCCTCCCATAACCCCAGAAAAAGATTGGCAAAACTGGGGGCAAAGCAAGTACCCATCGCGTTACCAAGGATTTGCTTAAACATTGTACCATTGAATAAGAACATATTATTCAAAAGACAGAATTTCATTAGTACTAATAACATTTCAGTGTGTTCTAAGTAACAAATTTCCCGTGTATTTAGAAAATGTTGGCAGCAGAGAATGTTAATGTTAATAAGGCTTGTAAAGCACACTGCTACCCTAAGGTGTCCTGGCGCTAGGAGTTGCCAACTTGGTTGCTGGATGAGGGATGGATTCAAGGGAAAAGCCAGGTTTTCAGCCCCCTTCTAAAGGAAAGGAGCTCGGTATCACTTCTGAGGTGGAGGGGAAGGCTGTTCCATGCTTTTGCGGCACAGCTGAAAAAACTCCTCCCCCCCCAGCTGGCTGTTTTTGCCCGTGGAATTTTTTATAAGTTTTGCCTCGGCAGAGCGCAATGCTCTGCCGGGAACGTACCATTGAAGGTGTTGTCTCATATAGGCCGGGCCAGAACCTGTAAGGGCTTTAAAGACCGTGCAGAGGGCCTTAAAATCCACCCGTTGTTTCACCGGGAGCCAGTGAAGCTTCCCAAGTCCCT
Source organism: Calotriton arnoldi (assembly GCA_963921515.1). Classification (NCBI taxonomy): domain Eukaryota; kingdom Metazoa; phylum Chordata; class Amphibia; order Caudata; family Salamandridae; genus Calotriton; species Calotriton arnoldi. The sequence continues at coordinate 2,244,158 of CAWUFW010001714.1, read as the reverse complement.
TCTTGACCGAGACAAACCTTGGAATGCCCAAGAGAACCATGGCTGCTGCATTCTGCACGACCTGTAATCGGCTAAGATGTCTTTTTTGGATGTTAAGATAAAGGCCGTTGCAATAATCCAGGCGAGAGAAAAATGAGAGCAGTGATTACTGTCCTGAGGCTGTCTTCGGGCAATAGGAATTTGAACACCCAGCGAGTGATCAATAATAGAGTTCAATGAATTCACATCAAGAGTGATCATGTGGTAATCTTCTTCCCATACAAGGTCTTTGATTTTGCCCAGAAAGTCTTTCGTGTCCCTGATATATGAGGGAAGTTTTTCTACATACTCCCGGAGAAAGTGATCTATATACTTTGAAATGTTTTCAGTGACACAGCCAATGGAGTATACAATAGTCCTGCCCGGGGGTACTTTGGGATCTTTATGCACCTTCGGCAGAAGGTAAAAAATGGGTGTTCTGGGATAATCACATTTTAGATAACAGAACTCTTCCCATTGTAGGATACCCTTTTCTTTATACTCCGTTAGTGTATTCCATACGCTGACTATACTGGCATTGTACTCATGTACATCAGTTGTGACGTAAAATCTAGTGTCAGTCAGTTGTTTGGTGGCCTCAGCAATATATGCTGTCCTGTCCCAGAGCACAATGTTACCGCCTTTGTCGGCGGGGCGGATGATGATATTTTCATCCTCATTGAGGGAGTTGATAAATTGCCATTGTTTTTTAGAAAAGTTAGTGGGTGCAGATTTGTTATTATTGTGTAGCCTTTTACCAAATTTGATAAGGTCTTTGGTGGTAGTCTCGTGAAAGGCATCAATATTGTCATGTGGCATTAGTGGTAGAAATACAGATTTGGGTCTGAATTTCGTATTGGCCGGGCAGTCTGTTCTAGTGTTCAAAAGTTCTTCACCCTCTTCTATGCCTGCTTCTTGGTAGAGGTCCTGCATGGCCATAAGTGCTTCCCTGTCTTTTATGCTCAGGAATATGTTCTGCTCATTGCTTGTTATTTTGTCAATGGTTGCCGGTGTACCTCGCAAATTGTGCCATTTTTCGAGTTTGATTTTCCTCACAAATTTAAACCTATCAACCCTTGTCTCAGGATAGTTAAAAGAGTTGGTAGGGCAAAAGGAGAGACCTAGGCACAATGTACGTTTTTCGAACATGGATAAAGGTCTGTAAGATAAGTTTATGATAGTTCTGTTTACCATATCGTCTTCCATCATTTCTGATTCTTCTGGCCCATTTGTCTTGTTCCCATAAGCCGATTTCCACGTCCTCTGCCTCTTTTGTTCCCTTTGTCGCTGGAATTTCCTTCTTCTCCAGTTCCTTCCTGGTTTCTTCCTCGTCCTCTGCCCCGTCCTTGTCCTCTCCCTCGCGTCTTCGTTGGTTGGATGGTCCGCGGTATTTCCCTCCGTGTCTTCAGGACACGGAACTCGTCCAAAAAAGTCGGTTGGATTCTTGGGCCGAGTTCTCTTGCTGACTAAACTAAACTATTTAAACTACAAATCCCATACACCACCGTGTACCTCAGACTCAGCCGCTATATTTAAACAGCATCGGAAAGTATGAACAGTTACACTGTGTAACTTTCGAATATGGACCCAGAAACCAATATCATTAAACCCGTGGGGAAAGTAACGCCTGCATAAACAGGGATCGGAGCAGTTAATTACCAAGGAATTGCTCCTCTCTATAAAACCTAGGAACGAGGGTTTATAGACGACACAGCTGCCGGAAATCAGCATCCTTAGTACATGTAAACAGACAGTATTATTAAGAGATCGTGCTGTAGAACTAAGCACGCGTACAATCAGACTGACCACTTCTAGCAGAAGGAACCTCACATCCGTGAGGTGAGGTGCTGATACCAGGACACCCCCAGCAATACACGCAGTCCACATTTACTTTACATGCGAGTGTACTAACTATATAAGACATTTCAAATATGGAGGAAGAAACAGAGAGAAGGGCAGCGGCCCTCAGTCTCTTTGCCAGAGCGCAGAACAAAGGACAAATTAGAACCGAAACCAGACCCAAAGACACTACCCTCCAAGAAAAACTAAGAAGGTTAGAGAAGATTAAAAAATCGGAAACATCTAAGTGGTGGGAAGCGATCTCATTACAGGACTACATAGAAAAGGACATGGTACCCAGAGGACTACGGATATATATTACACCTTCATACGAATCACCCAACCCCAGGAAGCTAGAAGAATGGTCGAAAAACTCGGCCAAAAGCTCAAAACAAATGCTAGCAATTCTGGAGAATTACGCATGGGAGGACAGGGCGTCACTCCTAGAAGAACTTAAAACATTGGAGGACGAACTAAAAAGTCACAAAGAACAAGATCTGATCAAGAAATTTGTTGATGACCTCAAATTGAGATTGAAAACCTACGAGGAGGATATAAAGGCACGTAAGCAGCGCAAACTCCATCGCGACTGCATAGATTACGAGAGTGGCAGACTCCTAACCTACTCGCATAAATATGATCACTTATACGAAAAAATGTCTTTGGGGGAACCCCTCGAAAGTGAGATAGAGACCGTGAGTGGAACGGAGTCCATAGAAAGCAGCGATGCTGAAGTGGAAGAACGTCAGGTACAAACACCACAGTCAGCAAGAGAACTCGGCCCAAGAATCCAACCGACTTTTTTGGACGAGTTCCGTGTCCTGAGGACACGGAGGGAAATACCGCGGACCATCCAACCAACGAAGACGCGAGGGAGAGGACGAGGACGGGGCAGAGGACGAGGAAGAAACCAGGAAGGAACTGGAGAAGAAGGAATTTCCAGCGACAAAGGAAACAAAAGAGTCAGAGGACGTGGAAATCGGCTTATGGGAACAAGACAAATGGGCCAGAAGAATCAGAAATGATGGAAGACGATATGGTAAACAGAACTATCATAAACTTATCTTACAGACCTTTATCCATGTTCGAAAAACGTACATTGTGCCTAGGTCTCTCCTTTTGCCCTACCAACTCTTAACTATCCTGAGACAAGGGTTGATATGTTTAAATTTGTGAGGAAAATCAAACTCGAAAAATGGCACAATTTGCGAGGTACACCGGCAACCATTGACAAAATAACAAGCAATGAGCAGAACATATTCCTGAGCATAACAGACAGGGAAGCACTTATGGCCATGCAGGACCTCTACCAAGAAGCAGGCATAGAAGAGGGTGAAGAACTTTTGAACACTAGAACAGACTGCCCGGCCAATACGAAATTCAGACCCAAATCTGTATTTCTACCACTAATGCCACATGACAATATTGATGCCTTTCACGAGACTACCACCAAAGACCTTATCAAATTTGGTAAAAGGCTACACAATAATAACAAATCTGCACCCACTAACTTTTCTAAAAAACAATGGCAATTTATCAACTCCCTCAATGAGGATGAAAATATCATCATCCGCCCCGCCGACAAAGGCGGTAACATTGTGCTCTGGGACAGGACAGCATATATTGCTGAGGCCACCAAACAACTGACTGACACTACATTTTACGTCACAACTGATGTACATGAGTACAATGCCAGTATAGTCAGCGTATGGAATACACTAACGGAGTATAAAGAAAAGGGTATCCTACAATGGGAAGAATTCTGTTATCTAAAATGTGATTATCCCAGAACACCCATTTTTTACCTTCTGCCGAAGGTGCATAAGGATCCCAAAGTACCCCCGGGCAGCCCTATTGTATCCTCCATTGGCTGTGTCACTGAAAACATTTCAAAGTATATAGATCACTTTCTCCGGGAGTATGTAGAAAAACTTCCCTCATATCAGGGACACGAAAGACTTTCTAGGCAAAATCAAAGACCTTCTATGGGAAGAAGATTACCACATGATCACTCTTGATGTGAATTCATTGTACTCTATTATTGATCACTCGCTGGGTGTTCTCTGCTGCCAACATTTTCTAAATACACAGGAAATTTGTTATTTAGAACACACTGAAATGTTATTAGTACTAATGAAATTCTGTCTTTTGAATAATATGTTCTTATTCAATGGTACAATGTTTAAGCAAATCCTTGGTACCGCGATGGGTACTTGCTTTGCCCTCAGTTTTGCCAATCTTTTTCTGGGGGTATGGGAGGAGGAAGTCCTTAAAAAAACTTGAGCAAGACCCAACAGGAAATAAGGTTATAAAATGGTACAGATACATAGACGATCTTTTTGTAGTGTGGAAAGGTAGCAAAGAGAGCGCAATAGACATGATCAAAGATCTCAACAACAACACCTTTAACCTTACTCTCACCTACAACATCAGCAAACAACAGACTGAATTCCTTGATGTATTGGTGGAAGTAACGGAAAACAAGATAAACACCAAACTCCACAGGAAATCGACAGCAGGGAACAGTCTTCTACACGCTCTCAGCAGCCACCCTGAAAGACTGAAATGGAGTATTCCATTTGGCGAACTGCTGAGAGAGAGGAGAAACTGCAGTTCACATGAGTTTCTTGACCGAGCAGGGAAACATGATGCAAAGGTTCCGTGAGAGGGGATACCCCAATTGGGTCCTGAATAGAGCCAAAGACAAAATTGACAAGATTGAAAGAGAGGAAACTTTGAGAGAGAAACCCAACACTGAGGAAGACAACAGCACTAGGGTTATCCTGACGTACAATAAAGAATCTAAAGCAATAGCCAAAATACTAACGCAAAATTGGAATATTCTCACTAGTGACCCTGTCATAGGCCAAACCATACAAGATAGACCTCAGATTACATACAGGAAGGGGAAAAACTTGAAAGACTTCCTAGTGAAAGGAGACATTACCAACAAAAGCCTAAATACTAAAATCAATCTTCAAGGTTTTTTTCCCTGTGGCCATTGCAAAGCCTGTAGAAATAGCTCCATGAGGAAGACTTACCAGACACCAACAGGAGAAAGAACCATAAAGCAGTTCCTTACATGTGGCACGATATTTACTATCTACATTCTAGAATGCCCATGCAAAAAAAGATATGTAGGTAGCACTACCTTAGCCACCAAGAAACGAGTGTTAGAGCACATGAGGGCCATAACTAACAGAGACCCTCATTATCAAGTGGCCAGACATTTCGCTGAGTACCACCTTTCTAACAGCTCCCTGCTGTCGTTCTTTGCCATAGAACAGATTGAGTACACCCAGAGAGGGGGCAACAGAGTCCTTCATTTGCGCAAAAAAGAATCATGGCATATTATTAACCTCCAAACAAAAAGCCCAGAAGGGCTTAACCAGGATGAGGAATTGAGTATTCACTTATATGAATAACCCTGGTTAATAGACTGTTATTATCTTCCTGATAACCGAAATGTCTGTATTTCGCATATATGTACATTTGTGTATTTCTGTTGTTGTGTTCTTGACATGATTTTACTTAAGGATTTTAATATATTTCTTTTTTTCACAGGAGGAAAGGAAGGGGCAGAATCAGAGAAACTTCCTCACTGCAACCACCCCCTACCCTTTTCTTCTATCACAATGGTGGAGGGCCCGACTAGACAGATAAGAGACTGTTTTTCTTTGATTTAGAGCTTGGTATCTCCTCACTCTTGTGTCTAGAATTTTAATTCACAACTTTCACTCACATATCTCACTTGTTCATGGTGGACAATTAGGGGGTAATGTTGATATACTGGGAAAGACGCTGTACATGGGACCTTGTAGGAAGCATTACAAGAATGGGTGATCGAGGCTCGGGGGCACTACGCAGCATAATATGTAATTCTGCAGTCCGATCACCGACAGACCTATAACGGTATAGCACCAGGCGTAGGGACATGCGAGGTCCCAATTGTGGGGGCGCTGCCCTGTTTAGACACATACACACTCCTGGATTGACCTTTAACGATAGCCTGGCAGTCTGATCACCGACGGAACGGTAACAGTAAGGCAATATGCCGACTGAAATGCGAGATCGCAACTTTGTAGTTTGTCCCTTATCTGAGGGCTTAGTGCCGTTACACACGCACTATTGGATTGACCTTTAACAGGATCTATCCAGCCAGAGGGTGTAGTGGGAGTCTGCCACGACCCTACACGTACACCATAGCTAGCAAACATCACCTCACTTCATGGGTGAAATACTATGAACCTTCTCAGGTCAAGAATATGGTGTCATAGGCTCCACGCATACCTGTTCAAACCACCGACTCCTCTCAGCACCATACAGCTAGTCTAGTATGGCAGAGAGTGAGAGAGTGAGTGAGTGAGTGAGTGAGTGAGTGTGTGTGTGTGTGTGTGTGTGTGTGTGTGTGTGTGTGTGTGTGTGTACCAACAGAGAACATAACGAAGCCCAACTCAATGGCATTCTTATTCTCAAATAATGGCAGCATGTCCTTGCCTTGATCACAGGTGAGCAATTACGTCAGTGCTTAAATACTGAAGAACACGTGACCATGGTAAAATCCTCATGTTACCACAATGCACAATAATATCATTGTTGTATGGAAGGCTCATGATTTAGTACAATTCCGCTTAATAGCGTTTCAGTAACACAGTCTCACCATAATAATTCATCTGGGTGCCTGTGATAAAAGTAAAAGTCACGAATATAATGTTTGTATATTATGCTCTTTCCTGCTGCCATAAAACACAAACCACATTCTTTGTATTTCAAAATTGCTCAGTTCTGTCAGTCGGTAGAGAGAGATGATTCTCCTCATCTCCCTTTCTCACCTCCGTGGGTAAAATACCTTGGAAATCCTTTTCGTCACCCACGCAGGTAAGCGGGACATGCTCCCCAATTTGAATACGAACACAGTCTCCAAGTGACGGGAGCCACCATCCCTGCGGGGCGGCTTCGGAACGGGCATGGAGCAGCCCGTAATTAAACACACCAACAGAGAACATAACGAAGCCCAACTCAATGGCATTCTGGCATTTTTATTCATCCAGCCCGTAAGTCTTCGTGATGAATTTGAGGGAAGCCTGACCCGTCCTCCTCCATTAAATGAAAGAAGAGAGGATGTTCCTACGATAAAATCTGATTGGAGAAGGACAAGGGAGTGAACAGGAGCACTTGTTTTCCTGCTTTCAAATTTGGAGGCTTTCGAGTGCACAAAAGGAGAAGTAGAAACAAAGCAGGCGCACTAATTATGAAGCTGATTTCATGCGCATTCCATACAAGCAACACGACCAAGAATTACTGGATAAAAAGGTGGTTTGATGACGTATTATCACGTGGTCAGTTTTGAAAGGAGAAAGCATAACTGTGATCAAGGCTCCAGAGTGAGTTGAAACGCATAAGGGAAGAAATGGCAACTGCTGCATACTCCGATAAAGAATAAAAGCACCTTTAATCCTCCAAATGGGTGTCGGCGTCTTCTTGTTTAAGAAGAATGTGCTAAATTTAAAAAATGGGTTTCTTCGTGCCCTTTACGCCGACCCGCCCTGCCCTGCCAGGGTCTCGGGCCCCCTGTCACGAAGACTTACGGGATGGATGGATGGATGGATGGATAGATAGATATATATATATTCACTTAAAAGCACAATTAAAGGTTAGTTATGTTGAGCAAAAAGAAACCCTACCATGTTTTCTTCTTGGTAGGCAGCCACTTTTTCCTATGCTATGCACAAAGTGGTGTACTAAGCATGGAAAGTGTCACAAGTTTCTTGTGCGTGCATACCATGCTTAGCTAATATCAGGGCTTTGCCAGGTTGTGTTTACTATATTATCAATAGTCTTCTTTAACTGTGTGTTTTTCAGCAAATTTCTAGTTTTTTTTTGTCTGATGTACTGTTTTTACAGGCCACATATTCATTCTGCTCTGTGCACTGCCTTTGGGGCCAACCCCTGCTGTGCAGAGGCTATGGACCTGTACCCAACCCACCCAATAGGTACCATTCCCACTGGGCACAGTTTCTGGCCATGCACAGCAAGGGCCTGACTCAGGGCCTTAAATTTGGCCAGGGAGCCACAGCACTAGCACGTGGATCCTAATGAGGCCTTCACTTAACCATAGCCTTGACCGTTTTACCTTTTCTTTTTTTATTTAAATCATCAAAATTCAAGATTTATTTTTACTATTTGCTATTGTTCTGAAAATCGTGAATTTTATAAAATGGTGCTTGTTTATGTATAAGAATGGCAGCACCAGTTTGAAAGTTCTATAAAAATGCAATTTTTCTGTGGCATGTTTGTTATGTTTTTCTGTTTTATTCCCCCATTTTCAATAGCACGGAGTTCCTGCTACAACTCCCATGGGGACAGGACCCCTCTCATACTGCCTCTCCTTTGCTGTTGATTTTTTTCCCCACGCTGCTTGAATCACAACGTTAACCAAAATCGTGATTTTGAAGATGTGGGGAAAAATTGATCACCTATATCAGGTAATGACATACTTCAAATTATTTTTTTAAAGTGGCTGAAAACACACTTTTAAATGGCCAAATCAAAAAACACTTTCAAGCACAGCCAGCACTTCTTTCAACTGCTAACGTCTCAAGAAACTACTGAACGGATTTACACCAAATCAAGCTTTTTGAGTGAAAAATCAACATTTTGATGCAAAGCTTGATGTAAAATCGTTCTGAGGTGTATGCTGTGGCTAAAAGCAAAATTTGCTATTGGAACAAAAATGGAAAAACCTATGTTTTTTGACCCCCTGCTAACTTTTTTGTCCCTGCATGGAACTGCATGAAAATTGGCATGCTGGATCTTGGCTCCATAGCTTAGTAAGTCAAATTTAGTGCAGATCATTCATTGGGTCCAAAGTTATAGGTAAATCAAAAATGCTTTTTTAATGGAAAGTGCAGCTGAACCATAAGTATATAGTGGCAATCGATGCTCTGTTACATGTATTAAAAAAAATTCTCACCAGGTGCTCTAGAATGGAAGAAGCAAACTAGATGGTTAAAATGATCATTAACTATATAAATGTAGGCAGCAGCAGAATGATCTCCCTGCAAAGGAATGAGGACAGTGAACCTGTTTACACCCTGGAAAGGATTTAATTTGGCTGCAGACTTCCTTCCTCTGGCTTCACTTAACCACTACACGCTTTAGAGTAGAAGGTGAACCACCAGAGTATTTTTTTTCCCATGCTCATTTTTGTCTTGAAAAGTGCAAAGGGCTCACTTTTTGGATGAAAAAGAAAGTGAGCTACACTCACATAAATTATCTACCGTAAACATGGGTCCGAGAAGCTCTGTAGCAACTCCAGAAATGAAGAAGAAGTTCCAGCGGCATTAAAGAAGAAGCTCTGCTGCTCTGGAGAGGCAAAGGAGCCCAAATGGAGACCCTCGATCTTAGGATGGAGATGTTTGTGGAGCGGATATGCCGTGCAGCCAGAAATAAAATGGCAGGCGTGTCTTTACTGTGAGTAACATTAGGGCCGGTGCAGAAAGAGAGCTGGGTGTAAATACAGCACAGAGAAGGAAGCTGCGCTGTTGGGGCAGGTGAGCTGCCAGCGAGACCAATATAAACTGTGGAAGTGGCCCGGTGGCAGAAGGCAGAAACTAAGCTTCTGGGCGGACTGGCAATGGAGGGTGGGCTGGAACGCCCATCCTGGAAGTGAAGAACAGCAAACAAAGCAACACTCGGCTACCGCCAGCCCAAATATTCCACATCCAACAGATAGATAGGTAGGTATCAGAAGCACTGAACTAATTTTGACCACACTGGCCAATCTGATGAGAGCTATAACCCATGTGGGTGAGAGCGCCCTTTCTCCTCCAATTTAAGAACAGGACTATTCAGTTTTAAAAAGGCAGAGTAAGGAGAGTTGAGCATGGTCACTGTAGAATAGTGTCTGAACAGAATCGGAATCATGAACATATATGTTGGCTGAATGACTAGGAGGGGTAGTTCCACGGCCGGCAATTAGGTTGACATATTTTTCCCAGATATAGAAGAGGCATCAGAGACAATCACCGGAATCATTTTTTTCATGCCCATAATTGTCTTGAAAAGAGCAAAGTGCTCAATTTTTAGATTAAACAGAATTCGAGTTGCACTCAAATAAATTACCTAAATTAAACATCGGTACGTGAAGCTCTGTGCTGCAATTTAACATCAGCACTTCCTGAAACGAAAATGAGCTTCCAGTGGCATTAAAGAAGAAACCCTGCTGCTCTGGTGAGGATAGGGAGACCAACCAAAGACCATCAATCTTAGGATGGAGGTTGGGAAGTGGAGACACCGAGCAAGCGAAAATAAGATGGCGGCCATGGCTCTACAGTGAGGCGACAGTACCTTTATCTCCTGGAGCGACAAAGTGGTCCCAATATGAATTAGAGAAAGGGCTCAGCAGGAGGAACAAATGTTGAAGGAAAGCCCCAAGAGCCTAAATAAGCTGGCCTTAGTAGTTTTGTACCATAGATTTGGGATATTGGTGACAGCTGGAGCTCAGTAAGTCGACCACACAACTCCGGGAGGTCATCTGCCCTATGTCAGAGTCGGAGAGAGCCACTAAACAAAGCAAATTACATGCTTTTTTCCCATACAACTACACTTGACTTATCTTTTTTTAATAAAAGAAGAATCACAGCAATATAGACCCAAACATGGCAACAAAAGGTCCAACCCCAAGCTCATAAGAAGATTTGCAAGGTTCCTTATTGGATTTCAAAAAGGACTTTGAAAGGGCCCTGTCCGACAGACTCAAGAACTTTGCAAGCAAATCGAGCTAACCAAATAATCACTTATATTCATGGCAGACACAAGGCAGGTAATCACCACCACCATTGTTGCATTAGAAACACAAATGAAACAGCTGGTAGATAAATGCAAGGACTTAGATAATACGTCCAGAAGGGACAATTTAAGAATTAAGAGCTTTTCTAGGAAATCCTACAAGCTGATAATCTACAAATAAGTAAAGAAATGGCCCACATAGTGAAGAGAAAAGCTTTGGGCCCTAAAGCCCGACTCAGACACATAGCGGCAAAGTTAACATCCTACCACCTGCAAGAGAGTATCCTCAGAGCTGGACGAACCCAACTGACAATCCAATGTGGGAAAAGTAAGGTGTCGGTTTACCAAGATCTGGCTTTAACCACACTAGCCAAGAGTGCAGCATATCGCCCAGTGATGGAGATGCTAAGCTTTAAGCATATTCGATACAGAATGCTCTTCGCAGGAGGTATTCATTTTAGAGGGAAAAAGAAAGAGGCTCTGCCCCAACCAGAACAAGGAGATGTTAAATATTTGAGAAGTGAGGAAACCATGCAAGAACCAGAATATGAGAAAAACTTGAGGAAGCTCAGGAGAGAAGCTATCCATCAGCTGTGACAGAGGAGAATGTGACTTTTTCAGTGGACAACGAGACTACACCTACCAAAGAATGTGATCTTTGTAGACTTTTAACATATCTCAAATAACAGTAGAATGGGGGTATGAAAATCACCTGGCAAACTTTTCGAGCAAGCAATTTGTTGCAAAGATGAAATAAATGGAAAAGCATGGCTTAAAATGCAAGGGACAGAACTACAATTATGATCATTACCACGGTAGTAGAGCAGGTAAGGTAATTGTTGTATATAACCAACATCATCACATACCTGCTCACCAGTTCACCTTTGTGAGTACCCAGAGCGGGAAAATCAGGGTAAGACCTAGTGGGTTTTACCTTACCCCAAAAGATCTAAAGCAGTGATTTTTAACCTGTGGTCCGGGGACCCCTAGGGGTCCGCGAAGCCTACTCAGGGGGTCCGTAACTGCTAAGAAAATTAAATAATGATAGTAGATAAATACAGTGCATATAAATGAAGAAGCAAAATATAAAATAGAAAATGTCAAAACGTTCTTGAAATGTGAAGGAATTTGGAACTGGAGGCGAAAAAGTAAGTTAGCATCCTCAGATTGATTTGTGGGAGCAGTGCAGGTGCATCAGATAGAATATAGTGTGGACGATGAGTGGCCTCAATTAAATTTAGACAAGCTCCAACCTTCCCATCAAAGTTAAAAAGTTTGATTTTTTTTATATTTGTTTATAAATTAAATAAAATATTTCAGCATTTATTTAATAAATGCTTGTTTAGTGTTTTGTGGTTCAAGTCATCGAAAAAGCTTACACCATGCTCCCCGGCTTCCAGGAATGACGCAATGGGGGGCACCGGATTCCAATAATGATTCAGTGTGGGTACCTGGGTTCCAGTAATGATTACGTGGGAGTCCACAGTAGTCAAAAGGTTAAGAACCCCTGATCTAAAGGAATAGAGTTTTGTGTGGGAAATGACAACATCCTTGATTTGAATGTTGTTTCTTAGGTTGAGGTTCAAGTTACGGGTTGCAAAGCGGGAATGGTAAGGGAGGGAGAAAAAAAGCATACATACCCAATCTAGAAGGTATATTACACAAGCTGTAAGTGAGACCTTTGAGAAATAATACATAAGATACCCAAACTTCTATTTATAAATGCGAGGGTTGGCTCAAATTTCCTAATAAAAGGTATAGATTTTATAAGATTTGGCAGAGACTAAACCAACTTTTGTTTTCATACAGAAAACACGCTTATTGAAAAGGACGAGTGAAGACTTAAAGAGATTATCTGACCCAGATGCATGTCTCTACTATTCTCAAATCAGCAGGGGTGGCAATATAGATCAGATGCAACATTTGTACAACATACTCATATTCAAAAATACAAAGGACGAAGATATGTCCTAGCTCAATTAAACTACCACTGCATTTTTATGACATTTCTTAATATCTCCACACCCAATACAGAGCAGGATAAGCGTAGGGAATTTATTTAAAAGTGATGTCAAAGTGGGGGTGGCATGAAATTGACTTCGCACAGAGATTTATACCACTCCAACCTATTTAGCCACATATATAAAGTAGCCATCAAACAGGTGAAAAGCTTAATGTTGGGCTGGGAGACGTGTGGAGGCACATACTACGTAGCACAAAAAGAGAGTACTCATTCTTCTCTGTCACACACAGAACCTTTAACAAGGGTTGACTATATATTTATGGATAAGCAAATGTTGCGAAGAGTGAAACGGGTAGAAGGAAAATGCTACTTACCCAGTATCCATCTGTTCTTGGCATATAAAGCTGTAGATTCATATGCGTTAGCATAGATCGCCATCTGGTGTTGGGACCGGATGTTTGCACTTTGTTTTTCTTCGGAGAAGTCTTTGTAGTCACGAGGTAGGTGACTCCTCCCTTTGGTGATAGTGTGCATGGGCATCGACTCCATCCCCAGATTGTTTTGCCGTGAGGGTGATGATGGAGTTAGTAAGAGTAGAAAGAGATGTCCATGTATAGTGTATCTAAGTAAGATAATACTGCAACAGATAAAGGTACCGGGGGAGGCGGGAGGGTGCATATGAATCTACAGCTTTATATGCCAAGAACAGATGCATACTGGGTAAGTAGCATTTTCCTTTTGAGGCATATGAGCTGTATATCATATGCATTAGCATAGACTATACAGCAGTTATCTTCCCAGCGGTGGCTAACCTGTATCTGTTGCAGTGGTTTGAAATAGTGTTCTTAAAACTGCCTGGCCCACACTAGCTTGTTGTTTTGCTAACACATCTACACAATAGTGATTTGTGAATGTGTGTGGTGTAGACCATGTTGCAGCCTTGCAGATGTCATCTAAGAGTATGTTCCCTAAGAATGCCATAGAAGCCCCTAGTTTGCGTGTAGAGTGCGGTCTAGGGGGAATTGTTAAGGTGCGTTTAGCCTTGAGGTAGCATATTTGGATGCACTTAACTATCCACTGCGCAATACCTGCTTTTGAAATGGGATTGCCTTTATGTGGCGGGGAAAAAGCTCAAAGTTGTTTAGTTTTTTAAAAAAGATTTGGTTCTTTCAATGTAATAAAGTATCGCTCTTTTCACATCTAACGTGTGAAGAGCACGTTCTGCTACTGAGTCTGGTTGAGGAAAAAACACGAGTAACTCAACAGACTGGTTGAGGTGAAAGGCCGAAACGACTTTGGGTAAAAATTTTGGGTTAGTCCTAAGAACCACTTTATTGTGGTAAATTTGTAAAAATGGTTCTTGTATGGTTAGTGCCTGGAGCTCACCAACTCTTCTAAGAGATGTGATGGCTATAAGGAAGGCTACCTTCCAAGTTAGAAACTGTAGTTCGCATTTGTGCAAAGGCTCAGATGGCGGGCCCAAGAGTCTTGTAAGGACTATGTTAAGATTCCACACGGGAGAAGGTGGAAGTCTAGGAGGAATGATTCTTTTGAGTACTTCCATAAAAGCTTTGATAGTGGGTACACGAAACAAAGACAAGTGTTGTCTATTTTGTAGGTAAGCCGCTATTGCGGCAAGATGTAATCGTATAGATGCATATGCTAAGTTAGCACGTTGTAAGTGTAACAGATAGCAAATTATGTTTTGAGTAGAAGCATCTAACAGATTGATTTTATTGTTAGTACAATAAATTACAAATCGTTTCCATTTTGCTGCATAGCATGCTCTTGTGGTAGGGCGTCTAGCCTCTTTAATGACGTCCATGCAGTCTGGCGGGAGATTAAGGTACCCTTACGTTCCTTCAGTGAGCTGCCGAGTTCATTTGTGGGGTCCAATTGACCCGCACGCTTTCCATCACACCGGGTTGACTGCCTTCCGAATGGGGTGATGTGGTTACGTCGGCTCTCAAATTTCCCCACGACATGAGCTGGGGTTACTCACTCTATGCGGACTGCTTGGTTTAAACGCTGCCTTGTTGATGTGATACGAGCGCGGTGTTGTTAACTACGACGTGCACCGGGTGCAGACCTGACGCTGACCATGGTTAGTGTCGGCACAAACACCGGGGGGCGCAGACTGGTGTAAACAACGCTTTTAACATTACCCCTTGACATAGACGGGACAGTGTGGTCGCCTGAGAGATATGTACAAATAAGCATGATAAAGACACAACCAGATACCCGTGTGTTGTGGCCTCCTCCTCCTTACTGCTGACTTCACCTACAGGTAACTGTACCTGGCCGTACATTTTTCAAGTACTTGTTCTCTATTTTTTACTCATGAGGACACTACACTTTAGTGTCTACACCAGCCGGTACTGATGCCGTGCGTCCTTGACCCAAATTGGGTAAGTTCAAACACAATGCTCTTCCCAGCTGCCATTTTTAATGTATTGTTATATCTTCCTCACCACTTTTAGCTCAGACTTAACGCATGCCATCAGTCACCCGCGTCCGGCATGCGTTTGATGCACCTTGGATATTGATTGGTGCACAGGCTCCTTATATAACCAGAATATTCTTACATGAATACTTAATGTTTGTTATTCTGTTTTATTGCAGGTTGTTTTTAGATCTACAGGTACCACTTTTTAGGGTGCTGTATGAGTGGTTATTACCTCACTTAACGTAGTTACTGACCACCACCGAAAAGTGTAGGTAGATCCTATTTTGGTCCTGAAGAATTGCCATCTACTTGGAATAAGGGCAAGAAACATGTTGACCCATGTCATAAGCGTATAACCTCACAACTTCAGAGTGAAGATACGCGTTTTCTTTTTGGTTTTAATTAGGGTGATGGCCACACTTCATTAAAATTGTTTTGAGTGGACCATCACTTCCTATTTTAAATTACACTTACTTACACATCATTATCACCTACACTGTTCTAGGGCCCTCACACGCACTACACCCTACGGCATAAGGAATAAAGATCTCCGCCAAGAAGGCCCCATCTCGGGTGCCAATCGGGTATTGCAGCGCCGACCCGATAAGGAGCAGACCCGATGATGAAGCAAGACACCTAGCTGGCTGGGTGTGTGAGGGTCTTTTTCCGAAAAGAGGAGATTCTCCTCCTGACTTCTCGCTCTACACCACCATGTGGAGCCCTTGATCGATCACAACCACCTGCTTTAGACATCAGGAACTGCATACCATCATTGTAGAGATATAATTTTGGGCATGTATGCTGGACCTGAGTAAATAACTGCCCTTGTTTCCCTCCCTTTGGATTAACTGATTGCATGGGCCTTTGCCCGCGGGAATATAATTAGCAGGTTACCAGGAAGTTACGAGTTGTTCTCCTGGCCCAAACTGTAAGATAGGGAGATTTTTACTCTCCATCTTCACTCCGATCAAGCCCACTAGGACCTCCGACAAGTAGTATGGAGGACTATCAGGGATTGAGCTTTGGTGATGAAGCGGCAGCTGAGATATTGAGAGCACCGTCACTATTGGGGCCGGATGGTAGTTCAGCCTCCGGCAGCCAGTCAGAAGATTGGACTTCGTTAACTAACATGAAACATGAATGGCTGAAGGTGACTCTGCATGGTGCAATGATGACAGAGTACCTTAGGGCTAATATAGCCCCAAACGGCTTGATTGTTAATAATTTCCCACGTCTATTTTTGGAGGATCCTGTCTTTAAGAAAGAATGGTCCCTAGTAGCATGGAAGTGCACTAGGGACTGGCTGATCCTTATAATCAATACGGCTAAGAGAATTGCAGACACCCTGCTGATAAGAATACAAACAGCAGAAGGCGCGATTAAGGTCATTGTCCAAACAGCTGCATATAAGAGCAAGTTAGCAGAGATCAATGCAGAGATTGCAGAGAATAGGGAATACTTAATGAAACAGAAGATTTCAAAACTCCAAAAAGATATCCAGAAATTCTCTACTGAGAAGATCTACCCCTATCTCAAGGCAGACTATACTGCAACAGCTACAAGTTATTCTTCTGATGAAGGTTCCAACCCATCACGTAGGGGTTCCTCATCTAACAGTGATTCCAGCACTGGGAGCTGGAATAACAGGAAAACAAGAACTTTCCAACAGCCTATGTATCCTCCTTTCCACATACCACCGTATCAGGGACCTCCATACTGGCAATACCCAATGTACCAACAAAGCCCTCCTCCTTTTTTTCCAACATGGGGCGGAGCCACTTTTTTTAGACAGAGGCTGGGGCAGAGGAAGAGGTCAAAAAAGAGTACAATGGCAGGAACTGCCAGCACAGTCAACACGAGCAGTAGAGACCAGGAGTCAGACAAGGGGGAAGAGACATTGATTATTAACCTCTCCCCCAGAGCCCTTTCACCTACTGAGGTAAAGGTTCTCCAAAAAGGTCTGGGGTACGTCCCCACACCTAGAAATGATAAATTTCGTGACATTTGTGAAGTACAAGGTTTTTTCCGCAAAATTTGCCTACATCCTTTTTTCCAGACCAACCGCCACAACCAACGGGCGATTCTGGTTTGCACAGACCATCTACTTTTACACCAAATAGTAGCATGATTCCCAACGAGGTGTTAACATTTGAGCAAGCAGTGTTAAAAGATCTGAACAGAACATCTACCCCTGCTCCGTATCACAACTTGTCCTCCAACGAAACCACTGCCATCTTAGACTTGGCGAATGATGTGACCATCACAATCAAACAGGCAGATAAAGGTGGGGCTACGGTGATCATGTCCACAGTGGACTACGACACTGAATGTCGCAGACAACTAAGTGATAGGGTATACTACACCCCTATAAGGGAAGACCCCACGCCCAGACTGAGTAGAATCATATCCTCTATGGTCTTTTCTGCCGAAACAGAGGGTTGGATTACAAAGAAGGAAGCAGAATTCCTAATAACGAAGGATCCCAAGACCCCCTATTTTTACTGCTTACCCAAGATCCACAAGGGGATCACCCCGGTTCCTGGACGTCCCATCGTGTCAGGGATCGGGTCCATCTTGGAACCCCTCTCCAAGTTTGTGGACCATTTCATACAACCACTGGTAAGAGCAACTCCCTCTTTCATCAGGGGACACCACAGACGTCTTACGTCTACTCGAGGGGGCCCAACATCCAGAAGAAGTAGATCTCCTGGTCACCCTGGATGTTGAGGCCCTCTATACTAATATTCCTCAAAGGGCAACCCTTGATGTAATTGAAGATGCTCTTAGCAACAGTGAGTGGGACTCACCAACCCCAGTGGCCTTCGTACTGGATTGTGCCACTTTAGCACTTACAGAAAATTACTTTGAATATGACACCCAGCTCTACCATCGGACGCAGGGCACTTCGATGGGCAGCACATTCGCGCCGAGCCTGGCATGTATGTACATGGCAGCGTTCGAGGAGAGGGAGATCCACAACCCCAGGAATCCGTATGTCACCAATGTATTATTGTGGAAACGATTCATTGATGATATTCTGATCCTATGGAAAGGAGAACGCACTAAATGCGATGAATTCTGCATTTGGATTAACACATTGAACCCCTTTCTGAAATTCACCAACACCATTTCAGAAACGGAGATCCCATTTCTTGATCTGTTGATTAAACTAGAGAGTGACAAGATTTCTACCACCCTTTATCGCAAACCAACCGACAGGAATAGTCTCCTACTTTTCAGTAGTCATCACCCGAAGGCCCTGCGACAGAACTTGCCCTTTGGGCAATTCCTTCGTATCAGAAGGAATTGCAGTACACTTACTGACTACAAGAAGGAGTCCAACACGCTGAAGACAGACCTACTTCAACGAGAATACCCTAAACAGGTTATTGATCTCGCGTACAAAAGGGCACAACACAACAACCGTGAGAGCCTATTGGAGGTCAGAACTAGAGAACCTGACAGGGCCATGACCTGTGTAACGACGTATACCCCTGACTCTAACCGGGTTAGGAATATCATTCGTAAACATTGGAACATCCTAAATACAGGAACTCTTAACCTTCCAAAACCCAGGTTCGCATTTAAACGAACTAACAATCTCAAGGACATGCTGATACACACGAGACCCAAGAAACAACAGAGCAATACACAAAGAACGCTATGGGATTTGCCCCCTGTTAGGGGACACTACCCTTGCGGGTCCTGTTCAGTGTGCCCACAAACTAAGGTTGTTAAAGAACTGAGGTTCCCTGATGGAGTTAGTTGGAGAATGGCCACACATACCAATTGCAACACTTCTAACTGCATTTATATACTGGATTGCCCGTGTGGTCTCCTTTACATAGGGATGACCTCGAGACCGGTTAAAGTCCGGATAATGGAACACAGAAGCAATTTCAGATGCCAGAAAACTAATACTAAAATGACCAGTCACTTCAAACAGGCGCAACACCTCCCTGGCTCTTTCAATTGGGCCATACTAGAAACCCACCCGGGGATGCCCAACAATTCATTGTTCCGTTTGGAACAACGTTGGGTTCTACGACTTGCCACTGACAAGGGAGGGCTTAACGAAGATATCCCATGGAGCCAATTAACCTAAATACTAACCTGGGCTCATTCATTTTGCACCTTATACTGTGTATTTGCTCCCAATGATATATCCCAGAGTACCTTTAGACTCTATCCTGACCTCGAGTGCGTTTCCACAACATATCGCCTAACATAAATAGCAACACACTTTATGATCCCACCAAGAGGGAGCCCCTGCACACAGTATAGTCTAGATACCACCCCGGACTACTCATGAGATATACTAGAAAGGTTGTGTCAGCTTCAACCACTCGAAGCACTAACCATAATTCTTTCCGTGCATGACAACATTAACACAGGTATATCATGATAAGTTTTCCCTTCCATACTAGACTATGGCAACGATTCAGCAACTCACAGGTTACTAGAACCCGTTCACTTTGTCATATTAAATAAATACGAAACGAGATTTTGCAAATGGCGCCCACGATTACAGCTGGCCTGTGGTGTGTGTCCCGCATCAGTTGAAGGAAACCCAACATGGCGCCCAAAACAGGGTTAGCGCTCCAGTTGCAGTACTTTTTCTTCCAGGAAGTACCGGAAGTACCGCCCCACCCTCCGCCGGCCGCTGGTACTTTTGTGAGACCCACTCATCTGGTCGGCACTACCCGGACCGGCTGAGTGAGGGGTAGGACAACTGCCGACCCGCTTCCCACGGAACAGTAAGTAATGGAATAGCCAGCTCCCTGAGTGTCTCTTATTGTGTATCTATTTTGTTGGTTTGAAGGGCACCCTTACGTTCCTTCAGTGAGCTGCTGAGTTCATTTGTGGGGTCCAATTGACCCGCACGCTTTCCATCACACCGGGTTGACTGCCTTCCAAATGGGGTGATGTGGTTACATCGGCTCTCAAATTTCCCCTCAACATGAGCTGGGGTTACTCACTCTATGCGGACTGCTTGGTTTAAACGCTGCCTTGTTGATGTGATACGAGCGCGGTGTTAACTACGACGTGCACCGGGTGCAGACCTGACGCTGACCATGGTTAGTGTCGGCACAAACACCGGGGGGCGCAGACTGGTGTAAACAACGCTTTTAACGTTACCCCTTGACATAGACGGGACAGTGTGGTCGCCTGAGCGATATGTACAAATAAGCATGATAAAGACACAACCAGATACCCGTGTGTTGTGGCCTCCTCCTCCTTACTGCTGACTTCACCTACAGGTAACTGTACCTGGCCGTACATTTTTCAAGTACTTGTTCTCTATTTTTTACTCATGAGGACACTACACTTTAGTGTCTACACCAGCCGGTACTGATGCCGTGCGTCCTTGACCCAAATTGGGTAAGTTCAAACACAATGCTCTTCCCAGCTGCCATTTTTAATGTATTGTTATATCTTCCTCACCACTTTTAGCTCAGACTTAACGCATGCCATCAGTCACCCGCGTCCGGCATGCGTTTGATGCACCTTGGATATTGATTGGTGCACAGGCTCCTTATATAACCAGAATATTCTTACATGAATACTTAATGTTTGTTATTCTGTTTTATTGCAGGTCGTTTTTAGATCTACACGTACCACTTTTTAGGGTGCTGTATGAGTGGTTATTACCTCACTTAACGTAGTTACTGACCACCACCGAAAAGTGTAGGTAGATCCTATTTTGGTCCTGAAGAATTGCCATCTACTTGGAATAAGGGCAAGAAACATGTTGACCCATGTCATAAGCGTATAACCTCACAACTTCAGAGTGAAGATACGCGTTTTCTTTTTGGTTTTAATTAGGGTGATGGCCACACTTCATTAAAATTGTTTTGAGTGGACCATCACTTCCTATTTTAAATTACACTTACTTACACATCATTATCACCTACACTGTTCTAGGGCCCTCGCACGCACTACACCCTACGGCATAAGGAATAAAGATCTCCGCCAAGAAGGCCCCATCTCGGGTGCCAATCGGATATTGCAGCGCCGACCCGATAAGGAGCAGACCCGATGATGAAGCAAGACACCTAGCTGGCTGGGTGTGTGAGGGTCTTTTTCCGAAAGGAGGAGATTCTCCTCCTGACTTCTAGCTCTACACCACCATGTGGAGCCCTTGATCGATCACAACCACCTGCTTTAGACATTAGGAACTGCATACCATCATTGTATAGAGGGAGATTAAGGTAGCCAAACTCTACGATTTCAGGTGCCAGATCGCAAGGTTGAGTTGACTGTGATCTGGATGTCTTATCTCTCCATGGTTCTGAGTGATAAGCTTGGGGGAGAGGTGTAACTTTTGATGAGGAACTATTGATAGTTCCAACAGGGTTGTGTACCATGGTTGTCGAGCCCATGTGGGAGCAACTAGGATCATTGTGAGGGAATGTTGCTTGAGCTTCCGAACCACTAATGGAATTAGCGGGAGAGGTGGAAAAGCGTAAGCAAATTTCCCTGACCAGTTCATCCATAGCGCATTGCCTTTGGACAATGGGTGTGGATACCTGGACGCGAAGTTTGGGCATTTTGCGTTGAGGTGTGTGGCGAACAGATCTATTTCTGAGTAGCCCCACATCTGGAAGAATGGAAAGAGTACTTGAGGATGTAGTTCCCATTTGTGGATCTGTTGTCTTTGACGACTGAGCAGATCTGCAATCTGATTGTTTACTCCTGGCAGATGTTCTGCGAGGAGATGTATCTTTTGAGGTATGGTCCATCTCCATATGCTTTGAGCTAGGTGTGAAAGCTGTAGAGAGTGTCCCCCCCCTTGTTTTTGTATGTAGTACATTGCTGTCATATATTGTCTGTACGGACTAGGACAGCTTTGCCTACTATGTGTAGTTGAAAAGCTTTCAAAGCCAGAAAAATTGCTAGCAGCTCCAGATGGTTTATGTGGAGTTGTTTTTGTTGTAGTGTCCATATGCCCTGAATGGTATGTTGTTGAAGATGAGCTCCCCAACCAGTGAGGGATGCGTCTGCTGTGAGTACTAACTGTGGAACCGGGTCGAGGAATGGCCGCCCTTTGGAAAGGTTTTGTGTGTTCCACCACTGCAGAGAGCGATGAGTGTGGCTGTCCACCAACACCAGATCGGTTAACTGACCTTGAGCCTGGTTCCACTGACGTGCTAAGCATTCTTGTAGAGGACGCATTTGGAGTCTTGCGTAAGGAACAATTAGAATGCAAGACGCCATCATTCCGATCAACTGCATAAACACTCGTGCTGGTAGTGAGTGCTGCGGTTGAAACTGTGATATTAGTGTTTGCATGTTGCGTATTCGGACTGGGTTGGGGTACGCTAGAGCTTTGCAAGTGTCTATTGTGGCTCCTAGGTACGCTTGCGTATTGGAGGGTTGAAGATGAGACTTGGTGAGGTTGACAGTGAATCCCAAGTCGTGAAGCAGCTGAACTGTCTTGTGAGTGTGATGTATGCAGCTGTGTTGCGACTTGGCTTTTATTAGCCAGTCGTCTAAGTAAGGGAAGACGTGAATGTGTTGTCGTCTTAAATGCGCTGCGACTACTGCTAGGCACTTGGTGAAGACTCTTGGTGCTGTAGTTACCCCGAATGGGAGGACTTTGAATTGGTAATGTTGTCCGTCCACCACAAACCTGAGATATTTCCTGTGAGCTGGGTGAATGGGAATATGGAAGTAGGCGTCCTTTAAATCTAGGGTGGAAAGAAAGTCCCTTGCTGAAGTAATGGGAGCACCTGCTGAAGGGTGATCATGTGGAAGTGGTCCGATTGAATGTAGAGTTTTAGTTGTCTTAGGTCCAATATGGGCCTGAGGGAGCAGTCCTTTTTTGGAATCAAAAAGTATAGGGAGTACACTCCCGTTCCTTGATGACGTAATGGGACCGGTTCTATTGCTTGTTTGTGTAACAGAGAGAGAACCGCTTGTTCTCTTGAGATGTTCTGATGACATTGCACGCTGTCTCGGAAGGATTGTTGGTGGAGTGCTGGTAAGTTCCAGGCAATAACCATGTTGGATAATTTGTATTACCCACTTGTCTGTGGTGATTGAATTCCAGCAGGTAGGAACTGTGAGAGACGTCCCCCGACAGGTGTTAAATGATCGGGGGGTAGTGTAGGGAAGTCATTGTTTATTGGCAGGGGAAGTGCGGGTGGAATTACCTCTGCCTCGTCCCTTGTTATTATTTCCCCTGTAGCCTCCTCGAAAATAACCTCTGGAGGAGGTGGATTGGTTGTTTTTATAAGAGGAGGAGGGAGTCTCTGACGACACTGTTTTTGAGCCACCTCTATAAAAGGAGCGGCGAAAGGAACCCCTGCTGGAAGGTAATTGCAAGGCCCCCATGGACTTAGCAGTTTCGGTGTCCTTTTTCATCTTTGCAAGTGAAGTGTTGACTGTTGGCCCAAAAAGATGCTCTTTATCAAAGGGCTGATTGAGTATGGAGGATTGGACCTCCTGCTTGAATCCAGAGATTCGAAGCCAAGCGTGCCTGCGTAATAGTATGCTGGTGTTGATGGCATGAGATGCTGTGTCTGCTGCATCCAGTGCACACTTTATGGAAGTATTGGTGATAAGCTTCCCTTCTTGAATGAGGTCGTTAGCCTTTGTCTTGTACTCATCAGGCAAGTGTTGGATGAGTTTTTCTAACTCATCATAGTGAGCTCTGTCGTAGCGTGCTAACAGGGCCTGAGCATTGGCGATTCGCCAATGGTTAGCAGCCTGTGAGGCCACTCGTTTGCCTGATGCATCTATTAATTTGGACTCCTTATCAGGAGGAGGGGCGTCGCCTGTAGTTTGGGAATTAGCTCTTTTGCGGGCGATAGATACGACAAGAGAGTCTAAGGGCAACTGCCCCCTAATATATGCAGGGTCTGAAGGAGCGGGCTTGTACTTTTTATCCACTCTAGGGTCAGTATTCTGGCTCTGACTGGGTCCTTAAAGACCTCGTCTACGTGTTTTATCATGCCCTTGAGCATGGGGAAAGTATTAGTGGACTTCTGTGAATGTGTGAATGTCTACACAAGAAAATCCTCCTCTAGAGGGTCTGAGTGTAGCTCCACCCCGTGGTATTGAGCAGCCCTGTTAATAAGCTGTACAAAGCCTATATTGTCATCAGGTGGGGAGGGTCTGGAGGGATACAGGTCAGGGTCATTAGTGTGATCCGAGTCCTTATTGTAATCTTCCCATGGATCAGTGTCATGTGGAATGTCTTGTGCTATGTCCTGATCTTCGTCCCCATCCCCATAATCATTATCCTGTGGTTCAGGTGAAAATGGGGGTGGGGGTGAATTTGATGGTGTGATTAGTAAATGTTGGTTAGGTGGAGGAGAAGGAGGTATGTAAGGGGGAGAAGGGTTAGTACCGATATCCTTTTTTAGAGGAATAGGACAGTCCTCTGAGAGATGCAGCTTCCGTTTTTTTGGAAGAGTGGCTGTAAGATGTCCAGTGTTGGGATCGATACGGAGTCTTTTCTGTTTTGGGTCCAAAACTGTGTCTTCGGATGGAAGTTCCTTGGAAGGAGTGTCTTTCTCCTTAGGAATGGGTTTCGGCGTGGAAGATTTATCTTTGTGCGCCGAATGTTCCGAGTTCGAATGCTTACTTTTGTGTTTAGAACCTGAATCTTTCGGAGCGGGATGTTTCGGCTCCGAGTGTTTCGGTGCGGAGGTTGACGGCTCCGAGCTTTTAGGTGTCGTGGATTTTAGTGTGGACGATTTCGGCTCTGAAGCTTTTTTCGGCTCCGAGGCCTTTGGTGCCGAAGGTGTCTTTGTGCCGGCAATGTAGGGAGTGGCACATGAGGCGGTTTATGTATCGGTGCCGAAGGTGGTGTTTCGGTAACGGAATGGGGCCGGCTCGAGCCTGAGCCGGAAGGCTTGTCCTTATGTTTCGTGGCCGGGCCAGAGCATTAGAAACTTTTTGTCGGATTGGACCCGAGCCCGAGAGCGGGGGTGATGCCGGAGCCTTAGGTTTTTTTTGGGTGCGTGGTCACATGGGGATTTGTACTCGCGGTACGTTGACCCGGGGTGATGTTCAGGTCTTCCTCCATGTCGGAGTCGGCTTCGGAGACGGAGACCGGTTCTTCTTCCTCGGCCTCTACGGGTGTACGGGGAACCTCTGAATCTTCGCCAAAGATGTCCGGTACGGAGCCGTTGTCTCGTTGCATTTCATGGCGCCGAGCCCCACGGTCACGAAGAGTCTTTTTCGATCGGAACGATCGACACGCTTCGCAGCCCTTCTCGTCGTGTTCCGGGGATAAGCACAGGTTACAGACCTCATGCAGGTCGGTGCGTGGAAATTTAGCACGACACCCGGGACATAGCTTGAACAGAGTCCGTTCCATCGACTGCTGGCGTGGTCGGCGCGGTTAGGCCCGACGGCCTGCCTCGAAGTTCCTGATCGAAGGTTTTACAAATTCTACGATGCGCGTCGAATGGGAAACCGCGATCGAAGACAATACCGTCGAGGGTAGAGGATTGCCCGTGGAAGGGGTTCGAGAACGATACCGAACCGGAGCGCAGCAATACACATCCGAACCCGATGGCGGAAAAAAACAATCTGGGGATGGAGTTGATGCCCATGCGCACTATCACCAAAGGGAGGAGTCACCTACCTCGTGACTACAAAGACTTCTCCGAAGAAAAACAAAGTGCAAACATCCGGGCCCAACACCAGATGGCGATCTATGCTAACGCATATGATCTACAGCTCATATGCCTCGAACATAGGGGAATTAAGCTTATTGGATCACTCCAACATTCTATTAGGATGGATTGGGGAGACCCGAGAAGAGAGAGGGCAAGATGGAGACTACAGGATAATCTGATCCGATATCCTGTAAATCTGAGGAAACTCTGCATGCAGATATAAAGGCACATTTCCCATACCACTTAAAGGCCGGACTGGGAACTCAAAGCAGCCCTGGCAATTTTTGTCTGGCCAGCCCCCGGGGAAGAGAAGGGTGGGGCACAAGTGCAAAGCACTGCTGCTTTTGTTACTGGGGGCCGATATAGCAGCATTGCTGCAAAATTGGCCCCCAGTAACAAAACTGGCCCCCACCCTTCCAGCCTCCCAGGGAAACACCCGATGCCCGGTATGGCCAGTCCGGCCCTGCTTCACATAATGTTATACGCACCTGTAAGCATACTTTAATCCGTGAGGGTATCCTGGCACTGGATGCCCTGAAGGCATTCACCAGGAGCACTGTCATCTAATAGCGCAACACAAGCCACCCGACCCATTAGAGAACAGACACTTGAAACTGTGGCTGAATAACAAAGTCAGAGAGTGATGCAAGGAAGGTGGGAAATATGTACAGGGCTACATGCTGTTGAGGCTGATGAAAGATCAGAAAAAATATTTAGACAGGCCACTAAAGGAACAGGAGGTCAGTGTCAAGACAAAAGTTCTGGAACAGGATTGTATAAGTATGTCCTGCCTCAATAAACATTTTTCTTGAGGAAAAAGTGCATAATTTCTCTATAATGTGCATAAGGTTTAAACTGTGCAATATTTTGTTGAACATTTCTGCCAGTTCAGATGTACCCTAGCAAACTATGAACAAATAGTTCACATGCATGTGTAGTTTAAACTTTAACAAACTATGAAGACCTGAAGTGGCATTTTCTTCTTCATTAAAGTGGCTTGTGTAAATTGCTGTGAAGGATTAAAGTGGAGAGGCATGCACTGGGCATCTTCTTTGTAGAAAACAGATTTTACATGAAAAGGTAGGAGTAGGATGGAGACAAACTACAGTCATGGACATTATAAAGAAGGGAGTGGCATTATACAAAAATGTACATTCAAACTCTGAATTAAAATGTTTACATTTTTCCTTCTTTTTAGATGGTAAAATTATGCATAATGCCATTGGTGATGCCAAATTGGCTGTAAAGTGTAAAGGTTATTAGATAGAATAGTAATACATAATCAATTAGCATTGCCCTCTTCAACCCACACCAAAGGTCCCCTTCTCATAGGGTTGCCAGAACTTGCACATTTGTCTGTTAGTAAATGACAATGCACTTCTAACTAATTATTAGTTTTGACAGTGTAATTTTAGTTTTCATATGAATATGTTCAGGTTTTGAACAGTGTTTTCACACGGGGATAGAGAAACTGTGTAAAATGGGCAACTAATAAATTCTCATGGGCTTTCTTTCATGTTACATCGCAAATGAAGACGATATTTTAACACACAATCGTCTTGCAAATCAACACGAAAGCAGTGTTCTCAATCCTGTTTGGTATAGAGGAATATTTCAACTCCAAAAGGAATTCGTTGTCTTCCTACCAAGGCTATAGACTGAGAACACCCTGGTTTTTGAGAAATACAAACTGTTCTGCAGGCAGCTCTGGCCTGTTTGCCCTTAACATCAGGCACGCGACTAACCATGTTCAGTCCTCATGTAAAAAGCCTTTCAGTGCTATACATTATTAGCCAGGATTTGCAAAGAGGGAATTTATTTAATGTATTATATTATCGGTATTCATAATATTTACTTTGTTTTTTCATGATCGCTACTGTTATTTTAATATCCGCTTTAAAAAGTTACACATACGATATGCATTAGCATTAGATTGGCTTCAAATAAAGCCTTATAAATAATGTGCCATATTTCGTATGTTTGCTCTGTTGGGGAAAGGAAATAGGGAACCAGTCTAAAACCCAGTATCTCCGACAGGTGCTATTGCATTTCTGTTACATTACAAATTTGAATACTCTCTCTGTAATTTCAGTAGAAGCTCCTCGGATACCACCTGTCCATGGTCCCCACTCTGAATGAATGGCAAGTTGGTACACCTGTGCTTATATGAGGGCCAAGAGAAATCTCCTGGATGTAGTCAGGATTGACACTGGCACGCAACACTTCCTTTATACTTATTACCAGACAAGGAATTTTTAATTTTATGTTCAATAAACAAAAACTCCTTTAACTGCCTTTCAGTATCAAAGTGATATGTGGACTATCTTGAGTTAACTGAACTATAACTGGTGAATTGTAGTGTTTTTTGGATTTTTACTCATTTCAATACCAAATATACCGTTATTACCTTTGGTTTTATTCAGTAAATTTGTGTTTTTTTTTTAAAATGTAAGCTAAGATCTTATAACAATACCTACCTATAACATTACATTAACCTTTGGTTTTTTTTCCAATGAATTTGTGGGTTTTTTAATGTTCGAGAAAATCTTATTGGCATACCTGACTTTGACCTTTGTTTTCTTTTTTTTCAGTGAATTTCTAATGTTTTTGATACATTCAGTCAACACCTCCACTGCACACAGCCTTCAATCAATCAGTGTGCATGCCCTTGCCCTTCCCTGTGGCCCTCCATGGTCTACTGTGCTGACCTTGCCCATGGAGGCCTGCTTGCTGTGGTCAGATTGTTGCCCCTGCCCGATTCTGCCTGCCCTCTGTTGACCATCTGCGTGCCTGTGCCCCATCTGGCCAGCCCTCGGAACAGCTTACTGCCCCTGCCGGCTTGTCCTACATGTTTAACTTCCTGCCCCCTCCAGTCTACCCATTTTCTCAGTGTGTGTGTGCCCCTGCCCCCTCCCTCCATGGTCCGTTGCGCGGCCCAACCCAAGCAGGCCTCTCCTCCAAGGTCAGCTTGCTGCCCCTGCCCCCTCCTGCCTGCCTTATATTGTCTAAGTCAATGCCGCTGCCCCTTCACTCAGGCCATGTGCGGCCATATTGTTGCCACTGCCCTTCTTGCTTGCCCTGCATGGTTAGCTTGCTTCTCCCTACCTTCTGTTGTCTAAGCCCATACACCTGCTGATTCCCTCCTACCCTGCATGAGCCAATGTGCTGCCATTGCCCCTCCTGCTTGTCCTCCGTGGTTAGCTTGCTGTCCCTGACCTCACCCCTTTTTTGTCGGACTCTATGTCCCTGCCCTTTTGCTTGGCCTCTGTGCTAAGCCTGCTACCACAACCCTACTTCCCCTGCCCCCTCCTCTTGCCCATTTTCATATTCCACTGAGCTGCCACTGCCCCTCCTGCCTGCCCTCCATGGTCCATTTTGCTGCCACTGCCCGCCCTACGTGGTCTGTTATGCTACCCCTGCACACTTCTCCCTGCCCTCTGTTGTCTGAGTCCAGCCCCTGAGTGTCCCCAAGAGAGAGGGATTGTCACAATAGAGATAGGATACTCCCACATTATTGTAGCTTTGTGAGCTTTCAAATACCTCCCCAATGGTTGCTTCCACACCATTTACAATGTAAAGGTACTCCCATTTCTGTGACACTTATTCCTACGCTTTGTTGGCCCGGTAGACAATCCACATGAAGTGTAGGGTAGCATGAATATGTATAGAAATCTACGGTGTGCATAGATTTTCTTCTTTACTTCTGGGGATATTTTTTAATCCACAAAAAGTTAGAAACCTGCCTTACTCATAGGAGTAAAGCAAAATAATGAATAGATGTTCAACTTTAAGAACAGGTTTGTGTAACCACCTCTTTCTTACTAGAACGTTTGCGTTTTGTGTATCAATTACATTACTGTGCACTGGCTTGCTGTGTAGCAAAGTGCCGGAGATGCTGATAACACATGGTACGTTAATGTTTCTTAAAATCGTTGTTGTTGTTTCATCATTGTCTTGGATTGTTTTTCTTAAGATCGTTGTTGATGTTTCATCATTGTCTTGGATTGTTTTTCAAAGAAAACAGGAGTTCGTGAAATGGCCTGCTGAATGACATGCAGTTGCTTGATGAAAACAGTATTGCAAGATTCCATCTTAAAAAACTTAAGGAAGGAAGCAGTCAGTACCACTGCGCTGAACAGTCACTTGTTTTAGTATTAGAAAACAAAACCTATTCATAGTGAATCAAAGTAAAACCTCAAAGCACCCTGCTGTCAACAAAGTCCCAGTTCAGATGCCAATAATGCATCCCAACATAATAAAGCCAAGCACTGTATTTATTTACTGTCTACGGCAACGTCAAGCTCATGGTAGTACAATGTAAGGGAAATATACTAATGAAACAATTTCAAATATGATCAAAAGTGTTAGGTCCAAAACATTTTATAGAAATTAAACCTTTGAAATATTCAGCTTCAAAACTGCATGAATTGTAACTTCTTAACATTCAAAAGTAAATCCTCAAATTTTAAAACCGTATAAATGTCAGACATTTGCTCTGGATTTTGTTTTGCATGCTGCTCCCACTTTTGTGGGATCAGTAATATTTGCACATGTGTATCAACAAAACGATGCGAGTATGCTTGGTGGTGGGGAAGTACAAGGGCCCTACTCAATGGATGAGAGATGGTAGAGATTCCCCCAAAGTGACAATTATTTTCCCTATGGATTAAAGACAGAAGAATACTAGTTGGAGGTCAAGTGTAAAGACAGAGGAATATTTATACACTGAAAACTGTTAGTCAGTATTTTTGACACCGAACAGGTTTTTGTTGTATTAAAAATAGGACTTAAATCTGCTCTCTTATACTTCCATTTTTGTTAGTGTGAGAATCGGGCCCCATGTGGATGAACCAAATTCCTATATCAAATAATGGTTTAAAAATATTTTTTGGGGATAACCCACTTTAAAGATGTATACTTTTAATTATTAACACTTCTTTCTAGCGCTGCTTTGTTCGTGGGCATTTTTTGTGCCCTTTACAATAAATATGAAAGATTTACAATGTAATCAATGAGACCGGTCAGGAAACAAAAACTTGCAATTTAACAAGAGGACGTTGTGGTGTGGGTTTGGGAAACAACAGGAGCAGTGCTCTGACCAAAACTAATTCAAAATAATGACCCCCAATCTATATTAATTCGCTGGACGTAGAGAACGCATGTGTATCATCCTCTGGGAATTTTGCTTTTAGAGAATTACCAAGATGACCAAGAGTAGAGATCACTTATGTTTGTTGGATTTGAGTCATTCTTGGGGCAAACATTATGCATTTTGAAGCTCCGTTTTTCATATTTAGCACTTAAGAAGTGGCTAATAAGGATATTTGCAACAGATACACTAGGTATTGTCAATGCTTTCATGCAAAATGAGTTTGCTTGTGCTTGTTCAGTTGACCCAACAGCATACAAACAAACCAGTACCTGCTATTTTCACTACCTGTACTGGCAGATTTCTGTGTTCCACTCAGTTCCATGTGGTTTGAACATTATTTAATGTTTGCTTATAAACAAAATATGTATTATTGGTTCCTCATAAACAAAACAGCAGAGTCTACAATAGCCCAACATTCGGCTGAATGTGTGGAAGGTAAATAAATCTTCTTACGCCCTTCCGCTTTTGATTCGCCATTTAGCAAAATACAACAAATGTAAGAGGAAATCATGACAATCATCGTGGGAGGCACTGGCAGTAGCGTCCTATACCCCATGATCTGCTAGGGTTGCAACCATCAGGCAATGAAGAAAGCACGTGTGGCTTATCACTATTCTGTCAGGCACATCAAGACATGTCGTCTAAGCGTCTTGGTCTCCCATGTTGTGACCTGGATCATAGATTGCATTTCACCCTGTCTTTTCACTGTGCATTCAGCAGCTGTCTAGTAAGTCACTCTACAGGCAGAAATAGATTTCAACATCATGGCAGTTCTCAGTTTTTCAAGCACAGGTGCAAGATCAAGGACTCTGCATTCCCCAGACGAACATATTTAGGCCCAGCGTGCACATCTTGGGATGGAACAGGTTTGTCACTCAGTTCCATGGTGACAAATACTTTTCTGATTCAATTACAAGTTGATAAAGTATAGACAGGTATTTTGTGACATGTAATCTCACAGATTACTCTGGTAGGCATGAGTATCGGCGTTGGCCACCCGCTCTGACAAATCCTAGAGTTTTCACTGTGATGATTGTTGTCACGTCCTGTTGAAAGAGGTTGCCCATTGTTTTGCAAGCTGATTTTTTCCCCTATTTGTAATTCTATAACTATAGGCATAATGGCTGCCATTTTGTTTGCTTGATTAGGCCAGTGCTGAATCTGGTGTAAAGCCTATGGTAATGGTGTAGGATCCATCGGTTCTTTGGGGAAAATCATACAAGATTTCATAGATTTGATCTTTTTTTTAATGAAACGTTATGACAAAGTTACTAGGTCTTACTAAGTGTGAAAAGCATGTTTTAAAGGTAATATGAATTTAAGGAAGGACCGTTATTACACCATGCTAAGGCCTGCAGGTAGGTATTATGTTACATAGAATCTCAAAGATTACCACAGTAGACAAGGGTATTGGTGTTTGTGATCCACCCGTACCAATGATAAAGGCTATAGGCTGGATTATTTATTAAGAAAAGTTACGATAAAGTCAGTAGGCCTTGGATATGGACTGTGAAAAGCATATGTTCAAGTCAATAGGCATTTAAGGGTACATTGTTATTGCGCTGAATTAAAGCCTTTTTGTTACATGGAATCTCACAGAACACCTTTATAGGCAAGGGTTTTGATGTTGGTTACTCCCTCTGACAAACCATCGGTATAAAAGAATTGCACTGCGAGAATCCTTGTTAGTCCTTCTTAGGAGAGGTAGTATTTTGTTTTGCCAGTTGTAGTTTAGTATACATTTGCAATTTCATGACTGTATGCCTAATGATTGCCCTGTGTGAAACCTTAAGCTCAGTACAATGGGCCTGAGTTAGTTTTGGAGACAGGCCAATGATAACACCTGTAGGCTTGATTGGTGTTCAGGAAAATGTTATGTCAGATGCCATAGATCTGGTCTGTTTATTATGAAAAGTTATTACAAAGGCAGTAGGCCTGGTTTATTTATTGCGAAAAGCATATGGTAAAGCCATTAGTCCTCTATCAGTAGATTTTTATCACATTATGTTAAAAAGGCTGTAGAAATGCATTTGGTTACATGCAATCTCACGGATTGCCACAGTAGACAGGGATTTTGGTGTTGGCAAACCCAGGGCGTAGGATTTCACTGTGGTGATCCTTGTTAGGCCCTACTGAAAAGGGTTGCATAGTGTCTAGCCAACTGTACTTTTATACATATTTGTAATTTTATAAATGTATATCTGATGGTTGCTAGCTCATACACACTTCAGTAACCCTGTGTTATATATAGTGCCTAGCCATTGGTAAAGGCAAGCAGTATCGGTTCACTGGGAAACGTTATGCCAGATTCCTTAGGTGTGATCTGTTTCTAATGAAACATTAAGACAAAGCAAGTAGGCCTTACTTACTTATTGTGAAAAGCATGTGTTAAAGACAATAGGCATTTAAGGATGGATTGTTATGATACTGTCCTTAAGTCTGTAGCCAGGTTGTTTGTTACAAGGAAACTCGCATGTTACCGTAGTGGGCAAAGGTTTTGGTGATGGTGACCTATCCAAACAAACCATGGAGAAAGATGATTTGCACTACTGTAATTCCTATAAGCCTCCATTAGTAAGGATTTTATAATGTTTTGACAGCTGCACTTTGTACTTATTTGCAATTTTATTTAGGCATACCTGATCGCTGCCTTGTGAAACTGTTTAGGAGCAAGACATTAAGTCTGAGTTGGTTATGGTGACAAGTCAATGATAAAGGTTATACATCTGATTGTTCATAATGAAAAGTTATGATAACAGCAGTAGGTCTGGCATGTTGATTGTGAAAAGCATATGTTAAATCCAATAGGCATTTATGGATAGATATTACTCTGTATTAAAGTCTAAGGATAAATTATTTTCCTACATGGATTCTCACTGATTACTATAGTAGGCAAAGGTTTTGATGGTGGACCCCCCCTCCCCCCCCCCAACTAACTATGGGTATAGAAGCACTGTCTGAATCCTTGTTGCACCCTCTAAGGACAGATTGTATACGCAATTACAGTTGGCAAAGCAAAATACTATGTCGTTTATGACTTCATGCCCGATGGTTGCATAGTGGGAAAGCTTAAGCTCAGTGCCGGAGGCCTCAGTTGGCTATGCTGACAAGCTAGAGGCCTAGTTGGTTCAATAGGAAAAAATATTTCTGATGCTATTGGTCTGATCTGTTTCTTATGAGAAATTATGATAGATGCAGTAGGCCTCACATATTGATTATAAAAATGTTAAAGTCAATAGGCATGTAAGGACGGTTCCTCTGTATTAAAGGAAACAGATATTTTAATACATGAAATGTCACACATTACCTTTATAAAGAAGGATTTTGGTGTTATTTACTGCCTTTGGCAAACCCTAGCGGTACAAGATGTTGCACTGTAATAATTCTTGCTAGAATCTCTTCTTAGCTGCCTTCCTGCATCTTGTAAAAAAACAATAAAATAATACATATATCTATATATAGAAACATATATCCATATAGATACATGGAGGGCCTTTGGGTCAGCACTTTTCTGCCACTGGTCTATCTGAGTTTTCATTTACACTCTGCTTCTTGCCTTGACACTGTATGGGGTAATGGTTCAGTCCACAACAGTCGCTGGCTCTCTTGCCTTGTGAATTATGGCATTTTCTGATCACACGTGTACATCCACCTGAAAAGGAGTGTGCTTCACTATCAGGGCTGAATGGCCAGTCCTTCAGTTTTTTACTTTTATAGTTTCCCTTTAGTTTCTTAAGAGGATACTATAGCTCACCAGGCAGTGCTAATGGGTTGCATGCTTACCACTCATTTTATCTGCAGTGAGTCGCATCCACATGGCCACTTCCTCTAAACCAGGAGACCATTATGGAATGCTGTAGTCCATAGTGTATCATTGTTTGGTAATGGCCAACATGTTGGCTCTAAGTGTGCAGCCATTCTGGAACTTTAAAACATCAGTAGAATATTTACAATACCTCTGTGAGACGGAGACCCGCTGCTTTGCTTAGTTTCATTAATGCAAGTATGTGCCCAATATGTTTTCTTATGCTTGTATTCTTTTATTTTATCTTGCATACGTTGTTGAGCTTGATTGAATTTTATTGTGGTTGTGTCAGAGGATGAATGGAGGAATACATCAGTGGCTAGATGAACCGTTGTAAGCAAAATAAGTGAAAGAGTGCATGTATGTAGACTTATTGAGTGCCTGAGCCCAACATGACACAAAAGGTATTTTCATTCATAAGCCATTGGATGGAGAGATTTAGATAGGGAAAATATTTTGGTAGTTATGTTTTTGGAATCGGTTTTCACATGGAACTCAGGAAAACAGTGCAGGGCCTTCCAATAAACTGTTCCGTTTTAGGGTTTACCCAACTAGCCGGTCATTTCCCAACCCTCTTTCTTGAGATTAGCACACAAATTACAAGTCACTCTTGTTTTTTTTTTTTTTTCAATGTATAACAGTTTAGGCGAGTGGCACTGCAACAACTAACATAACAGTCAAAGAACCAACAATATTAGCAGCCTGGTGGAGTGAGGGATAGGAGGCATTTACAGGTGCAGTAAGGCATAGACAGGGTCGACATTAGCACAGCCTACAGGAGCCTCAGAGGGAAAATTAAACAGGTAGCAGTGTAAGCAGGCAGATGTCTGCAGGGTATCAAGCAGGACAGTGTGTTATCTATGTGGCCTCTCTTTACCAGATGCTAATCTTGTAGAGTGAGAGAACACCAAGCCTATTAGTGATTGGCTGTTTCCTGGTGTGCATGACTTAACCACAACCCCTACTTCTGCCGTGCCTCTTGCAGCCTTTTTCTTATCTGTGCAAACACAACAAGATGATGGACGGAGTGCTGAAACTTTTCAACCACTCACCCCAAGTCACCCATGTAAACTGGAATGGTGTGCATAGAAATAATGGATTTAACCCAGATCTGTGACTGGGGGTGAATGATTGGTTCAGCATTCCGTTCATCATCTGTTCTTTTTGTATTTGTTGCTTTAAGTGGGAAGGGTATGCCCAGACATGGGTCCCGGTCTCGCTACGCCACCAGAGTCAAGCTAGCTTGGCTGATGAGGGGTGATACCCTGAAACCGGACCCAGGATGCTTGTTTCTGGTCCAGGGAGGACCTGGCCTGGCAGTTCGAGCTGGACTGTTCCCATGGGGAGCAAGGTCAAGACTGATTTGCATATGACTGGGTCTAAACTGGAATGGCGTGGTGTGCAAAAAAAAAGATGGATTTAACCCAGATCTTTGACTGGGGGGGTGAATGTTTGATTGGTTCAGCATTCCGTCCATCGTCTGTTCTTTTTGCATTTGTCGCCCTAAGTGGGAAGGGTAAGCCCAGCTGTGGGTCCAGTGCTCATTACGCCACCAGATTCAAACTAGCCTGGCTGATGAGGGGTGATTCCCTGAAACCAGTCCCAGGATGCTTCTTTCTGGTCCAGGGAGGACCTGGCCTGGCAGTTCGGCCTGGACTGTTACTATGGAGAGCAGGGTCAAGACTGATTTGCATATGGCTGGGTCTAAACTGGAATGGCGTGGTGTGCAAAAAAATCGATGGATTTAACCCAGATCTGTGACTGGGGGTGAATATTTGATTGGTTCAGCATTTTGTCCATCATCTGTTTTTTTTGCATCTTTCTTATCCTGGGGCAGGAGAATTAATCAACAATCTAAAATGGCTGTCTTGGTGAAATCCCAAATCAGTTAAGTCTTCTAAGAGATGTGGTGATGCAGGGTCAGGCAGGGAGTTAATTTACTGTAAGGGTTACAACGAAGTCTGAGCCAACCTAAAACAGTACAGCCCTCGTCTGCTAGTATACTACTGCTAGTATATGAGGGCCATCATTTTGCAATGGGGACTCGTTTTTTGACAGCATGTTTCAGCTGCCTGATGTATTGCGCTTTGAAAATGAGAACCAATCTTGAAACTAAAGTGGCCAGAGACCTTTACTGGACTGTAGCTGTTCCCGCAGAGCCATGTATAGTTTCCATGCTAATTTGAGGAATACAGCATTTTGGCTTGATGTCCAAAAGCCTATTGAGACTGCTTGTGTTGTAGCTGTGAGGCTTTCACACTGTGGAAATACTCATTTTGCAGGCACAATGCAGGGTTACCTTGGGTCCTGGGAGGTCTCTCCTGTGCAGGCCTGGCAGGGGCTTCACCCCTGTGTGTGGCAGCCACTTCATAGGTGTCCCTGTTCTTGCTCCTTAAGTCGTCATACGTGACCGGCTTTCTCTTGGGCGCATCTTCCAGGAAAGGGGTGGGTTCTGTCGAGACAAACACAGTTAACAGGATGCTTGCAACACTAACAATAGTCAAAAACACCAGACCTTGGAGAGCGGCCAACCACATGAGCATTACAGAAAGCAAAAGTATTTTTAACTGAAGCTATTTTATTTCCCACTGTAATTTTTTTTCAAATGTGAGTTATCAAAAACAAATGTGATTATAGATTTCCACACTGGTACATAGATAAATGGTCACAGTGGAAAAATGATTAAGAACTCACGTATATACAAATGAATTGAAAATACACTAGATAATTGAAAACGTCACGACAAGGACAGATGATTTCTTGTGATTTTATTAATATCACAGAATCGAAATTAATCAAAACATTGACTTTCTGATTCATACCGGAGCCACCGGCGGTTACTAATCAACCTGGTCGGATATTAGGTGTACTCGTGGCACCCATCACTTTCTTTCTAAAAAAAGTGATTTTTCAAGAGCCTACGGGCCCTCACCTTTACAACACAGCCTTATTACACATGCTGTCTACAAATGGTGCCCCTTCTCTCCTATTCACTTTACCTTGAGTCCTGATGAAGACCCCCCAATAAGGATGAAGCTACCTTTATGATTACAGGGGTCGAAACGTTGGTCATTTATATCAAACACAGGCGACAGAGACATGTTTATCTGTGCCCATAATGTTATGTTTTGTCATTTGATTGTTCTGCCAAAGTAAAAGGCCGGATTGGATCTAAAGACTTGGATGTACTTGAACCACATTACCTTTCCATTCCTCTGCACCATCACTCAATTCTCCTTGATCACTCACAAACCCCCACCCCCTTTTCTTTCCCCCTCCTTTCTCTCTGAGCACCAAAATTTATCAATGTTTGATTAATCGTATATTCATATGTTTTGATTAATTTCGATTCTGTGACATTAATAAAATCACAAGAAATCATCTGTCCTTGTCGTGACGTTTTGAATTATCTAGTGTATTTTCAATTCATTTTTATATACGTGTTCTTAATCATTTTTCCACTGTGACCATTTATCTATGTACCAGTATTTACCCCGGTCCAGTGGTCCTACGGGTCACCCCATTTATTATACTCCATAGATTTCCACACGACATGGATATTCCATCCAGTGTTTCAATTATAAAAAAAAAAGCAAAAAAAAAATGCAAATAGGAGAAAATGCTATTGCTAATGTGGCGCAGAGTGAAAATGATTGAAGGATTTAGAAGCAGAATTGATCACTGGCTAATTAACATGATGCTACAGAACACCGTCACCATAGCTACATTAACATGGAGGAGGCAACTCCCAGAATGAGTTCATTTCCACACAAAGCCAAGGTCAAATCGCGGTTTTCTCATGCTGAATGTACGCGTGAGGCGCACAGCCTGTCTTCAGAACCACTTTTATGATATAAGAAACACGTCAAATTCACAATTTGTAACAGCGAAAAAAAAGTAACAAGTGCACTCAAAACAGCTGTCAGGCACAAGCGTTAATAAGCAGTTTGAGTTCAGAAAATAAGGCAATAAAATGTCCACTATCATTCAGTTAACAGACCATGCTTGGCATGCCGCTGTACTACTCTACTCATGGTGGCACGATGGAAGGTGTCAAGGTCTGGGACTCAGTGGTTTCTCTTTCTTTCCGACTGAAAGTCAGTGACACACAGAAGTGTGAGAGGGGTGGGGACCGAGAAACTCTTTGGAAGAGCACAGAAAAAAGTAAAGATCAGGATAAAATGGATGGGAGGACGGGAAGGTTAAGAGCATGTTTTTTGTGCATTTAGAAAATGCTACTGAAGATGATTTGATCATAATAGGTGTATTTTGTAACATGAAAGCATTTCTATGGTGAGGATGACAATTTTGGTCCCATATCCTTGAAGATATAGAGACCCAACATGAAAGGGAATGTGATCCCTCCTGCCCAAGATGGTGGGTACTGAATTTGGAACTAAATTACTCACCAGGATGGCTTCATCGAGCAGCCAAGCCCTAACTCAAAGGACGTAGTATG
Organism: Calotriton arnoldi; assembly: GCA_963921515.1. Classification (NCBI taxonomy): domain Eukaryota; kingdom Metazoa; phylum Chordata; class Amphibia; order Caudata; family Salamandridae; genus Calotriton; species Calotriton arnoldi. The sequence continues at coordinate 2,205,052 of CAWUFW010001714.1, read as the reverse complement.
AGGGTTAGCCTAAATATACATAGAGCAATCCGGTTCATGGTCAGGTTTATGTGTAGGGACTCCTTGTAAACTGGAACTTCAATACCTCAGGTCACATTTACAATAGTGACATGGGCCAACAGCTTTTGAAACCAACAAATGTAACCTTGCTGCTGATAGTGGACAGTTTGGCTCTGAGCTTAAAATTAAGTTACTGCAGAATGCAAATGCGGCCTAAAGGCCTTATGGACAGTCATGAGGTCAGGATCCAGTGAGCCAAGGGCCTACCGACAGTTGGGCCAACATAAAGCATAGTGGGGTGATAGGGACTGGGTCGTTTGCTATGCGGGACAACCAGGTTTGTACTCAAAGATTTTATCTTCTGACTTTTAAGTCTCAACCAACCACAGGAATACAGGTCTAAGGTCCCCAGGACACCGCAGGAGGCAGAGATCATAGGTTGTCAGGAAGAGGACAACAGAGGGGGCCCAAATGCCTCTGGACAAAGGAGTATTTCCAAGAAAAGGCTACTTGCAGCTTCTGATTTCTCTGTAGCCACACAGAAGGTCAGTCAACTGAGGATTGGAGCCCACTTCTTTGTCGTGGGTACAATGGGGAGCAGGTCCAGTCCTACTCTCAGTTTACAAATATCAGTTCCAGTCCTCTTCTGTTCTTCCACAGGTTTAGAAGTGCTCTGAAGTAGGTGTCTAGAGGTGCCACATTTATTCCTGGAACCTGTTAGGGGGGTTGATTCACTCCTGGGCAAGCCCTTACCAATGAGTTAAAAGTTACCGGGGCCAACCGTACCCAGGCTTTCAGTAGTTCCTGTTTGTCTTAATGCAAACAGGCCGTGGCGTGGGGGGGGATTGGGTTTTGGGGCGTTCCGCCCCTGGCGTAATTGTTTTGTGGAGGCGGCGGCGAGCCACGAGCGCAAGGTAAGTTTTGTTTTATTTTTTCTCCCTTGTCGACATCACTTAAGGCACCCCCCACACATTGTCGCCCGCAACCTCCACCAACCCCCCTCCCCCTCCCACTCGGTATGGTTGTTTGCCAGCCACACCCTCCCCCCCCCAAACTGAGGTATCGCCCCGGGCATCAAAAGCCCTAGCTACGCCACTGCAAACAGGATCATGATGCCATGTGTTAGAGTATCTTCAAGATGGCAAACGTCTTCGGCCACACTAAACTTGTGCTCTGAGGGCTGCGGTCCAGAGACAGAAGTTTGGTAGGACAAAAGCACGGTCTTTCAGCAACCAGACGAAAAGGGATACACAAGAATTGTCTTGGAATCCTGTTCTCTTCCTTTCAAGTGTGCCCCACGTGTTACATCTGGCTCAACAGACCGATCAAGCAGGAACTGACCCTGTGCTTTTAAAAAGAGGCCCACAGCCCCCACCCTTGCATATTCAGTGGAGTTCAGAGGCATCATCTCTACCCATTCATGTCAGCCCACTGTTTGCTCTTGGGAGACATTTCACACCTAATCAAGGCTGAGAGATGGCAGACGTATGCTAATTAGCCATCTGACAGTTCAGGTAGGTAAACGGTAACTTTATAAAAATGACTTTTCCTTAATATTTATGAAAAATCCGACTTCACTATTGAATTGTATTTTTAATAACCATTGAAAATAGCTGTTTTATTATTTCTAGCTAGTCTCACTCTGGGGATACACTACTCTTTTCTACGTAGGACAGCTAAGCCGGTCATAGTGAAAATAACAATTTGGGCCTTGTCACTGTAGGGAAAGGGTAATATTACTTTTTTTACATAGTCACTTTTAAATACCATGCACCCTGTATTGTGGGCTACAATGCCTGCACAGGGGTGACTAATATTTAAAAGGAAGTTATTTACCTGACAAAAAGGGTTATTTTAACAGGTTGTACTGCAAGCTTACACTACAACAGTAAGGCTACACTGTGTAGGCCAGAAGCCATGGTTTGCACTGCCACTTTAGCGCATGATATAACAGTTGCTGCAGTCCACAAGTGGCATTTGACTTCCAGTCACTGGGTTCACTTTTGACACCATATTCTAGGGACTTTTTAGGCAAGTGAAATACCTCAATCAGGAATAAACCAATTTAGCCATGGTTAAACGGCAAGTACTAATACTTTATTACTGGTTAGCAGGGGAAAAATGCACAGAGCTATAAACCCATCAAAAATGTAGGGTCTAGCAAAAGGTGAAAAATCTGAGGAGATCTATCAGAAACATCAGAATTCCGACACCGATCATGAAACAAAGGGAGCCGGGGTTTGAATCCTGGCCTCTGCTCAGCATCATGTCCCAGCAAATGTCCCTGTGCTGAAAAAAAATAAAAAGCTGTGTCTGTTGTGAAGTGGTCCTTGGGTAAGTTTCGCACTGTGCAAGACTGCCAAAAATAAAACGTGGATTCCGCCTGTCAGCTATTAATGATCTAATCTCATCCTCCAAGAATTAAAGACAAAGCAATAATCTTTGATGTCAGAAAGAGATACTGGTCTAGTGGCTTAATTGCACAGTGTGACACTTGGTAATCTAGGATCAATACCAGCTGCCGTGCTTGATCAAACTGTATGATCCTAGGAAAGCCTCCCTTTTTAGTTATTACCACATATGAGAGCATCTTTAAATACGTGAGTTCAGGAGGTGCGATGTACAAACTCCTCTCTTATGTTTGATGTAATAGCCTATTTTGCTGCTGCATCTATAATAAGAATCTAGGTAACATTTAAGGTGCGCATGACAACTAACTTGCTTCTTAGTTTACTAATAGCATTGTCATCAGGGCGGGAGCAGGAATGTTTCTCAGTTCATGTTTAAATACGCTCACCTTTAATAAATACTTCTCAATGCAGGGATGTAATGTGATGTACCAAGGTGAAATGAGTTGGAGTGTTAAGGAAATACACTTTTTGAATTTTGAAGAAAGCTCATCATATTCTAACATGATGTTTGTTGCATGATTTACATGGCAAGTATTTTCAAGGCTCGGTTCGTACGCAGGCTCTTAGCCTCTGACCCTTGGCTTGGATCTTCCTGGTAATTTGTTTGCTCACCCACTTCAGTGGCCAGGTAAAAAAGCCTGCACCCTGCTACTAATAATCAGCTGCTACTAACCAGTTATGCAATGGCTTGTCAGGACGATGGTAGTCATCCATTGGGTGCATTGCCATCACCCAACAGTCATGCAATCTTTTGATGAGCCACAGATAAAATCATGTAGGGCACATATCAGGGAACTCTGAACATACGTCTCCTGCACTGGAAAACATCTGTATTGGGGGCGTGGCCGCGCCGGCGACCGTGATGGCCGCCTGACTTAGGAGCTCCGGAGCCATCATGATCATTTAGCCGCCTAACCGCGCAATGCTGTGACTGTTCCAGCCCTTGTGCATCGCATCGTGCATCGGAGCTTCCAGGGAACCGTCGGTGCTGCGTATGGTGCCCTGTGTGCTCATTAGAGCCTAGTCCTGCCCAGCGCCGAGCCCGGACCTGACGCGGCCTTCGGAGGCCCCAAGTCGATAGGGGACACGGGTGAGCCTGAGGGCGGGGTCCTGGGCTCGAGCGCTGGGATCATCACTCCGGATGCACGCCGCTGCCGCCATTGGGAACGGAGGTTCCCCTGCAACGCTGCCGGACCCGTGTAGGATGTAGTCTCGGCACCGTCAACACCCGCTGAGAGGAATGCTCCCATCTCGCATGGACCGCGGGGGACGGAGTCGGATCCCAGCCCTGATTCGATCATTGTGGTCTGTTGGGGCCTGCTGTGAGCTGTATGCAGTCCTCCGCAACTCAAACCTGGAACCTCCGGCACTGTAAGTACGGCCCTCCAGATGCCCTACGCCTTAACGTGCCCTCACTGAGTATTTCAGCCCTTGCTAACTACTGATCGGTCTCAGCATCTCCAGCCGCCATTTTAATACACATCACGCCGTGCTACCATTCCGGCCTATCATCCCTAATCAGGGCATTGTCTGAAGGTGTCTGTTTTCCCCTCCAGCCCGAACAGTGCAGACACACTGCTGCTAACCTGACAACCTCGTCCCTGGGTGCTTCTATTGCCTAGGCCTGCTCAGACTGCACCTACCGGCGCTTGCTCATTACCCTGGTGACCCTCCCCCCGCGATTGCTGCCAACTATGGGCCGGTCGGACCCAAAGCAACGCCAGCTTAATTTTGAGGGAGGCAAGACCCCCAGGAGGGACGAGGCCGAGAATGCCACCAGCGAGGAGACAGGTCAGCTGGACGGCACTGCAGCCATTATGGCTGAACTCAGGGCGGGCTTCTGCGCTATCGACACTCGGTTGGATACATTGACAAACAGACTAGACGACATCCATAGCCGCCTGGAGGCCCAGGACACGCGAATAGGAGGTGCAGAGACATGTATTTCTGATCTGGAGGACGCACAGCCAACCCTGCAAAGACGCCTTGAGCGAACCGAAACCTTGCTCAAGCAATTAGCCTCTAAAGCCGAAGATTTGGAGGCTCGCTCTCGTCGTAGCAATCTTCGGGTTGCGGGAATCGCAGAATCCACCAACACTGGGCCTATGGCGAAGTTTATAGAGACTGTCCTCGTAGATTTGTTTGGAAGAGATGCCTTCTCCACAACATTTGCAGTAGAACGTGCCCACCGCACTCTGGGACCTCCACCTGTCCCAGGGGCTCCTTCGAGGATGATCCTTGCTAAGATTCTTAACTACAACGACCGCGATGTGGCCCTTCGTCTATCCAGGGAACGGGGCGCACTTACTTACCAGGGGTCCACCATCTCCCTCTTCCCAGACTTTACACCGTTAGTGCAAGAAGCCAGACGCAAGTATGTGAATGTGAAACGCACCCTCCAAAAGGCAAATGTCAAATATGCGATGTTGTACCCGGCCAGGCTCCGTATCCAATTAGACGGAAAGGCCCATATCTTTGACTCACCAGATGAGGCGGAGAAATTCTGGAAGAAGTATAAACCATCTATGGGGCCGCAGCGACAGGAGGGCGCCAAAGTGCCTGATCCCTGATTTCCTGGTTTCTTAATGGCTGATATTTTGCTCTTGCACCACTTTTTGTGCACTACGAACTATATTTTGATACGGACAACTTCCCGTATACATAACAGGTTTCGGCCTACTGACTGAGGGTGCTCGTTGGGTTCTCTGTTAACTGAGTTAATTGACAATGATGCAATTGCTATTGGTTTGGTAGCTACTGCAGCTTGTTTCTTGATTATACAAACTGATGGCTCCATGGAGCGTTGCAACCCCCGCAGGATGACTCCGTGTCTTCCCCTTTCCTTTTTTTCTTCCTTCTTCTTTTGTGGTTTTTCTTGTGTCGGGATTCACCGGGTGCCTTGTTTTTGTGTATCCGATGGCGGTGGGGGATGGTGGGGGGGGGGAGTGGGAGTTCCCTTTCGTTGGGACTATACTGGTTTTGTTAATTGTTCGAATGGAGCAGTTTCTTTGTACACAGTGTCTACTACGTATGTCGTTGATCTTTGGCTCATAGTGCTGATTTTACAGGTATCAAATGACTGCTAATAGCGGTACCGGCCCCGGACTCCTCCTCCGGTGCCTCTCGGGGAATGTTAGAGGCCTGGCTAATTCCAAAAAAAGCAGACAGATACTGGCATACCTGGCTCGACACACTATACAAATTGCCTTCCTACAGGAAACCCATTATGCGCCCCTTCCTGTGCATAGTTTTGCGTCCGCCTGGGTTGGAAACCGCTTTTTTGCATGCTACAGCTCCTACTCACGGGGCGTGTGTATCTTGGTACATCGCTCCCTTCCTTTTCGATCCATAGAGGTGGTGACTGACCCCGAGGGTAGATATGTCCTAGTAAAAGTAGTACTGGGGGGTGAAACTATATTATTGGTGAATGTTTACGCTCCGAACACTGACTCCATCGACTTCTTTCCCACACTCTCTGCAAGTATAGACAAATTGGGGTCTGATATTATTCTGATGTGGGGGGACTTTAATCTTATGCTTGACCCTGCTGGGACGCGCTGACTGACTTCTTTGCATTTTCCTTTGCTGTGTCACTTTTGAATTTACTTTGTTTGGGACGTGGGCTGCCCTGCATCGTTTTCGCTGCTTGGGGGGACTTCCTTTGCCCTCGCACCACCGCCTCACCCTGGTGGGGCTCGGATTCCCAGGGTGCACCACAGCAACCTAACCAGCTTCAGCTGCCGTGGGGGAGGCGTGACCATCACGCTATAAAGCGCTGCCTCGACCCCCGCGGCGCGGGATGCGCTGGCTGACTTCTTTGCTGTGTCACTTTTGAATTTACTTCGTTTGGGACGTGGGCTGCCCTGCATCGTTTTCGCTGCTTGGGGTGACTTCCTTTGCCCTCGCACCATCGCCTCACCCTGGTGGCACTCGGATTCCCAGGGTGCACCACAGCAACCTAACCAGCTTCAGCTGCCGTGGGGGGTCGTGACCATCGCGCTATAAAGCGCTGCCTCGACCCCCGCGGTGCGGGACGCGTGCGGGCCGCGCCCGGGCCAAGGGCGGGCCCGTCCGCGCCCTTCACGGACCGAAAGAGGCCGGGCTGGGCAACCCCCTTAAGAACTTGGTTACGGGGGCGCTTCTGTGTTTTGTAGTTTTTGTCTTTCGTTTGGCGCTATTTGGTTAATATCACACTGCTTTGATTATATATTGCTAATATGAGTAAACGCACTTTCAGTACAGGCAAGGGTGTCGTAGGGACGTTAGATGCTTTCTTATTGAGGGCAGAGTCAGCCCTCATTAATGAGATTAAGCTCACAGACCGAAGGCTTTCTCTCGAGCCATTACCCTCCCAGAACAGACTTTCTTTGACTCCTGTACTCACTGAAATCCCCGTGGCGAATAACCACAGAGCAATTACACCTCGGACGAGCCCGTCACCACATCGGGTATTAGATTCAGTGACAGAGATTGTCTCTGTTCCATCCCCTGATTCACAACCTAGTCCCACCAGGCTTAGAGTCACTACCAGAGGGCAGAAAGCCAAATTTGGGCTGGATCGTATCACCGAACCCCCCCTAAATAAAAGAAAGAGTAGAGGGGTACAAAAACAGAATAAACCCGCCCAAAGAATAAATGGGAAGAAAGCGAAACCTGCTTTAATTGTAAATGCACCTAATGAGGGTCTTATTAACTTTCCCCCTCATATTGTGCCAGAGAAGCTTGCTGATAGTGTACAAGAGGGGAATTTCTGGGGTAGACTTGAAACCCTGATGTCAACATTGCTGGAACCCATTTTGCAAAAAATTAGTATTGTTGAAACTAGATTGAGCAAAGTGGAGGAACTGATTAGTCGTAACTCATCAGTTATTCCGTCAATTAATTCTAACCACAACATAGATCCGTCAAATATCATGAGGACGGATGAGAGGGTTGGCCACCCAGTTAGCATTATTGGAAATAGACAGGTACATGGCATGAGAGGTTCTGACAATATCACACCTAGTGTAACAAACATTCCTATTTGTACTGATCAGATTTCCCTCGGTGCAGAACTGTCGCCGATAGAAACTAATAGTATAGCTAGCTCCAAGAGAGGTGCCCCAGGGGCTAGAATACAGGGAAGAAATGAGGAGCTGGAGAGAGGGATAAACCCTCTCGAACAACAAGATAAGTCTCTTAATTCCCCATGTTATTTAAACTGCCCCCAGAAGCAACCCTGTACACCGTGGTTTTGGCTAATGTTCCTTCCCTACCCCATAATGTTTTTGAACACTGGTCGACTTTAAGGAACAAGTCATTACACTATCTAAGTATAAAGACCGGTATCAAAAACTCCCTTTTCTCTGAATTCAAAATGGCACATAGAATAGGGTGGGTGGGTCCCTCAGTCAAATCACTTCGCGGTGATTGTGTAGTTTTAACGTTTGGCTCCCCCCATCTGGTGCACGAAATCTTAGAGAGGGGAAATAATGGGTACATCAACTCTAATGAGATAAATGTAGTTCCATTTGGCTATTTTTATCAACCATTTAAACGCCCCAATCTCCGAGGTAACTTGTATACAGGAGTCAATCCTACGAGAATCAGGGAGCTTAGATTTTCGGTCCCGGTGCGTAACCGTTTTGATGTTTTGAATCCCTTGGAAGACATTGACTGACTGAATTTAAAGATGTGTGCCTGCCCCTGCCTTGAAGCTAGCAGGCCAAATGATGAGGGCAACTCCGGTCTGACCTTAACTGATAATGTCGATCTACTGCTTATATGTAATAGTAATGGAGATATAGATGAGGTTCCTATGATAACAGACCTAGAGCTGGCAGCTCATGCTGAACCCCTAGATCAATTAATCACTTCTTCTCTACATTGCAATGTAGTTGGGGATGGTTCTTCAATTGTCTCTCCCCTACGTAGCAATGTAATTGAGGAGCCATTCAAGACCGTATCCTCTACCAACCCTTTGGATATTGGCAAGCCCGCCCTTTGTAACATCGTTTCATGGAATATTGCGGGTATCTACTCCAAATTAGGCAGCCACCAATGGTGGGACTTTATTTCAAGGTATTTATTTATTTATTTATTTATTTAAGCAATTTGTAGAGCGCACAAATACCCTTGGGTGTCTCGGCGCTACGGACGGCTGGGCGGAGGAAGGACTGGGAGCGGGTAATTTATTGGTTAAAAAGCCAGGTCTTTAATTGTTTCCGGAAGGAAAACAGAGTGGGAATGGTCTTGATGTGAAGGGGGAGTGTGTTCCATAGTCTGGCAGTGGGGACCGTGAATCTTCTGTTGCCCCAAGAAACTTTCTTGGTTCTGGGAATAGTCAGCAGATTTGCTGCTGATGAGCGCAAGGGTCTACTTGGCATGTAGGAACAAAGGGTTTTCTTCAGGAACTCAGGTCCTGTGTTGTGGATTGCCTTGTAGGCAATGCATAGGGCCTTGAACTTTGTTCTGCTCCTGATAGGTAACCAGTGAAACTGTCGTACCACCTTGGATATTGGTTTAGACTTGGGGGTGCCTGACAGAATCCTTGCCGCTGCGTTTTGCACCATTTGTAACTTGTTTAGGACTCTTTCCTGGGCATTGATGAGTAGACCATTGCAGTAGTCTACCTTTGACAGAACTAGCGTGCTGATAAGAGTCCTGCCGGCGCTAGATGGTAGAAAAGGTAGAAGTTGTTTTATCATCCTGATGGTATAGAAGGATGAAGAGACAACTGCGTTTGCATGGTGTATAAATGACAACTTGTCGTCGAACGTAACGCCTAGGTTTCTGACCTTTGTGACGGGGGACGGAGGTGAGCCTAACTCTGCTGGCCACCAAGTGGGGGACCAGCTAGGGGAGAGATTACCAAAGATCATCACCTCCGTCTTGTCTGAATTTAATTTGAGGCAGTTGTTTGCCATCCAGGTGCTTATTGCAAGCATTCCCTCTTGGAAGTTTGCCGCGACTGTCCCTCCATCAGTATGAACCGCTAGCACCAGTTGTGTATCATCGGCGTATGAGGTTAGTCGCATGTCGTAGGACTTGATGATCCTCGCCAAGTACGGGACACGTATATATTAAACAAGGTCGGACTCGGCGATGATCCTTGCGGCACACCGCACGAGAGTGCAAATGATGGAGATTTGAAGTCGCCAAGGGTTACTAGTTGGGTGCGGTTAGATAGAAAGGAGGCCAGGAGGGCCTTGGCTCTGTATCTGATGCCTATGGCTGAGACACGGTCGACCAGGGTTGCGTGGTCGACCGTGTCGAATGCTGCTGAAAGATCCAGCAGCACCAGGACCGCAGCACCCCCATGGTCAAGTATCATCCTAATTTCATTGGATGCCTTAATGAGGGCTGTTTCGGTGCCGTGGCCTTTTCTAAATCCAAATTGGGTGTCATCTAGAAGGTTGTTTTCATCAATAAAATGGGCCAGCTGAGTGTTCATCACTTTTTCAAAGATTTTTGCGGGGAAAGGGAGACATGCAATTGGTCTGTAGTTTTTGGTCTCTGTGGGGTCGAGGTTGTTCTTCTTTAGTAGCGGCTTGATGACAGCTTTTTCCAGGTGGAAGGGTAAATTCCTGTCCTGAACATCGAGTTACAGATGTTTGCTAGGTTGGGGCCTATGATATCGGGAATCAGTTTCAACGTGGTAGGGGGCATGGATCATTAGGGGATCCAGATTTGATAGCGGAAATAAGGTCGATGATCTGATCTTCGGAGACCTGGCTGAATTCCGAAAGAATAGGGGTAGAGTTGGGGGCGTGGCTAGCCAGCCAACATGGCGGACGCGAGTCCGTGAAGCTCAAGCCGGTGATCCCCCAGCTCCGGTAATTTCTCCTGCCAAACTAGCCATCCACGTACCTGCTGGCCGGACCCTGGTAGCGGAAGAGTTGCCGCACCTAACGTGCTGAGCCCCGAGTCTCCCTGGCCTGCCGACATCGCGACAGTGTGCGCGAGGTCTGCGCGGCCCTGCCTGCTGTGAGTCCGCGCGCGACCTCTCCGGACTGTAAGATGGCCGCCAACGCCTGACTGGGGGATTTGGCGACAGAGGGGTCTCTAGACCAGACCGGACCCGAGCGGGCTGTGAGGTGAAGAAGCCGAGTCCGACGGAGCGCTCGTGTTCGTGCAGGGCCCCCCCCCCCGGGGGGTGGGACTGCAGCGGTATGAGATCCGCGATTCCGCCTGACCCCCAGTGCAACGCGGAGCCGAAGGAGCCGGAGAAGCGAAAGGAGGTCGCTCACGTCGCCGCCGGCATTTGTGGAGGCCCCCGCCAGCTGACGCTGCCTCACAGGAAAAGGTACGACCCAACAGCCGGGGGGCCTTCCAACGTCGGCGGCTGGCTGGGCTGCGGGGCGAAGACACCGAGACCGATAAAGTGTATAGGACCGCGCAGGGCTCCCCCCCGGGGGTTTGACTGCAGCGGTATGTGATCCGCGACCCCACCTGTTTTCCAGTGCTGTATGGAGCCGGAGGTGTGTAGGGAGGACGCTCACGCCGCCGCCGGGTGAATCCAGGCAGCGGCGGCGCCACATTCGTGGAGGCCCCCACCAGCTGGCACAGTCCCTCGGACAGCGGTAGGGCCCAGCAGCCGGGGGGCCTTTCAGCGTTGGCGGCGGGCTGCAGCGGAGACAGCAAATCCTGGCGCCAGCAGAAAATACACCACACACAGGACATCTCCTGGAGCTCTTGAAGCCCAGTCCCATCTATGCACCGCCGAGGTTGTGGGAAGCGAGAAGCCCGGGCGAGGCGGAGTCGCGGTGAGCGGCTGACAAAGACCCACGAGAAGACCTGGTACGGCCTGGAACTGAGGTAGGCCGCCACGCATTGACCGGTAACGCCAGCGGCACTGGGTGGTGGACAGGGGGAAGACCACGCCCGCGGACAGTGACCCAGAACCCTCTACCAGGAGCACCCTGCTGCGACCCGACACCCGTGTCATTCACAGTGGACACGAACGCACTAGCTAGTGCCTGGACACTCCGGCGCGGGCGGGAACCCCGTGGGTACGCTGCTCTCAAGAGGTCGCTGTCGAAGTGGAGGTGGCCACTACAGAGAGATCGAAAGGTGGATGGGGAGGCCGTGCTGGATGAACGCAGTGGATATTGGGAGGCACCTGCCTGCCCACCTGAGGCCCAGCGGCTAGGGAGGCGTCCATCCCCAGGGATCCTAACACCACTCGCACCGGCTGGTAACTGTGCAGACTGACAGATCCACACTCCGGCGCACAGTGTCTCCGTGATCCGTCACCTTGCCCCCGCTGGACAATTTGAGGCGGAGTACATACCTAGCCCCCATAAGTCGCCATCTGAGCACTGACCACAAACAGCGGAGAGTGACCACTATGTTCTGACCCGCCGGACTTTAGTCCACGTGCAAAGACCATGGGAGTGGACTCCCCTGCCGGTGCTGGCATACCGCCCCCACTGGTGCCCGCCCGCGAATGCCCACGGCGCAACAGTTTGTAATGGGCCGGATGAGAGCCAAGATACAGCAGGGGCCCTTACGCGGAAACGCCTTGGATCCCACGAGTACGAGTACTGGAGGGGCGACAGAACCTCCGACCATGGCCCTAGCAGCCAAAATGGACTCAGTACTTGCAGCAGTAGAAAGGATAGGCGAAGCGCTGGAACACACCAGGACCTCCTTGGAAACCAGGATCGACAAGGTCACCTCGGACTTCACCCTTCTCCATGCAGACCACCATAAGCTGACGGACAAAGTTACCGTGCAAGGCCAAATGTTAAACGAGCTGCAACCTGTCACGCAAAGTCATACTGCAGCGCTGCAAGACCTGATAGATCGGGTCCACGACCTGGAAGACAAAGCAGATGATGCGGAGGGCCGCTCCTGCCGCAATAACGTCCGCGTGGTGGGCCTGCCGGAAGGCGAAGAAGGAAGGCACCCGGAGCAGTTCACGGAACGCTGGCTGCGCGACCTCCTGCCCCAGGGAGCATTGTCACAGCAATTCGTGGTCGAAAGAGCCCACCGCATCCCGGCACAGAAACCCCAACCAGGAGCCAGACCTCGGCCGTTCATCTTTAAGTTGCTCAACTACAGGGACAGGGATGCGGTCCTTCGTGAAACACGCAAGTTGGACGGCCTTAAAGTGAGCGGCAACCCAGTTATGCTTTTCCCAGACTACACAGCCTGGGTGCAGAGACGTAGGAGCAACTACACAGCGGTGAAACGGCAGCTCCGCGCCTTAGAATTGCCTTACTCGTTGTTGTTTCCAGCCAGACTACGCGTTGTTGCAAAAGAAGGGACCCGCTTCTTTGACTCACCAGAGGAGACGTGGGACTGGCTCGAAGAGTCGGGGCTGTGGTCGGGACTGCGACCTTCGAACTCAGAAGGTGACAACACGATGGGCAGAAGAACCCGACGACGTCGACGACGGGGGACATGGAAGAACACCCAACCTGGAATAAGCGCCCCAAGCCCGGAGAACATTCTAAGGGAAAGACTGGAAGCCCTAGAAGCAGTCACCACCCTCGGCTCCTCACACACTCAAGAACGTCTGGACTCCCACATATGTACCACCTTGGTGGCCAGCGGCTCCTGATCGCCATCCACGGAAGTTTCGGAGGATCTCGGATTGCCAGTGGTAACTCCGCAAACTGCGGATGACATTATCTGAATGGACACTGTTGCGATAGCCTTCAACATGGACAGCTCACGCAAGTAGACCACTGTCTGTTAACTTCTCTGTTTTGGTTGCAGTTAAGGGGAAGGGTGAGCCTACTGTGCTGGCTGCACTGGGCGGCTTATGTGGTGGCAGAGCAGCAACAACGTACCCGCCACTGGTCTGGTTCCGTACCTTATCCCAAAGGGGACGAGGGAGGGAGGTGGGGGGAATGGCACACTCACCCGGCGCACCGGTTCATATCGCAGTCTGCTGGGCCCACGCGGAGACACTGGTGAACACATGGATGGCACATTGCACGAGTAGGAGCAAAGGGGGACGGCCACAACAAGATACCGCTAGTGCGCACACCCCAATAGGCACCCCACTGTCCTAGTTCACGCTACTTCACAGTTAGAGGTTTGGACGGACATTGAGAAATGACCGCCCCAGATGTTACACTGTTTTCTGGTTCTCTAGTTATGTTTTCGGCTGCAGCACACCGACCTGACATGACCTGTCCCTGTTCCCCGGGCCACCCCGGCGCGCCCCGGCCCGGCCTCCCCACTGAATTTATTCACCCAAAATGGCGTGAACTGACATAATTACGTGGAACATACGCGGCATGTACACACCCGCGCGCCGCTACTCCATATTCGCATACCTCCAAAGACACTCCCCTGCAATTGCCCTCCTGCAGGAAACACACATGACACAGCCGGAATTAGATAGGCTGCGCAGGCGCTGGAGGGGTCAATTATATGGCACAACATACTCAGCACACGCGCGGGGTACACTAATTTGGGTGAGGGCGGGCACCCCGTTCAATTGTACAGACACCGTGATAGACCCTGCAGGCAGGTACACTCTGGCACGTGGGACACTTAATGGTCAACAAATCCTGTTGGGCTCCATTTACGCTCCGAACACTGACCAACCTGCATACCTAGCACAATTGTCCACAATGCTGGCCCCCTATGCCGGACTCCCCTGGCTGTTAGGCGGAGACTTTAATTTGGTGTTAGACGTAGACCTAGATAGGTCCTTCCCACCCCTCCGTACGACCTCAGTGATCTCAAACGCGCAAGCTCTCACAGACTGGCTATCACACTGGGCGCTATTGGATTTGTGGCGTGGTTTACACCCTAATGATCGTATCTATTCTTACTCTGCAGTGCACGACCTTCACGTGCGACTGGATAGGGTGGTGGGCTCTCAGGCGCTAACCTCGTTGATAGAGGACGCGGAATATTTAAGGCGGACACACTCTGACCATAATCCCCTGAGGCTGCGGCTGAACTGGGAGCCCGATCGTCCTCCGGTCCCTACCTGGCGTCTCCAATCAGTTGCACTAGAGGATCAGGAATTCCGTGCATCTCTGGGGATGGCAATCTCGGAGTATTTCGATCTAAACGAAGGGACGGCGAGTAACACGTTAGTGGAATGGGATGCCCATAAAACGGCTATCAGGGGTCACTGCCTCGGTGCCACGTGGAACATACGCAAAAACCTGGCGCTGTCACTTATCCGTCTTGAATCGCAATTACTTCGATTCGAAAGGGAGGGCGAAGGCGGTGGCCGCCATTCAGCTCGTCTGATGGATCTTCGGACACAACATGCGGATCTTATGGAACGTCTGCGTTGCCACAATTATGCAGCCCATACGGCTCGTACTCACACCAAAGCCAACAGGGCGGGTCGCTTGTTAGCCTGGCTACTCACACAGGAGAATAAGCACACCCCAATCGGGGCAATACGCACACCTGAGGGGGCCCTAGTATACACGCAGCGTGAGATCCACAGGGTGATGACCGACCATTACGCACACCTGTATCGTTCCGCAGGGCAATGTTCTGGCCCCGAGCTGGATAGATTTTTTGAGACTATCCGCCTGCCCACGGTACCTGAAGTCCATCATGAGACACTCGACGGTCCCCTCACTTTGGAGGAAATCGGGGAGGCGGTTGGCTCCATGGCATCAGGGAAGGCGCCGGGGCCGGATGGCCTGCCCGCTGAATACTATAAGGCCTACCGGGAATCCCTAGTGTCCAAATTGTATGCCCTTTACTCCACAGCCCTTGACGAGGCACACTCTGCCCCCTTCAATGCGCGAGGCCTATCTGGTGTCCTTGCTCAAACCGCACAGGGACCCAGAGAATTTGGGCTCCTACCGTCCCCTGGCACTCCTCAATGTGGACTACAAAATATTCGCCAAGGTGTTGGCAGAGCGCCTGGCGCCGGTGGCGCCTGAATTAGTCCACAACGACCAGAATGGCTTTGTGCCCAAACGTAGTACTTTGTTGAATCTGCGGAGGTTCTTCAGGGTGGCGTCGGATAGCGTGCGGGAGTGGCCTAGAGCGGGTTGCCTAGTGCTGGACCTCGAAAAAGCCTTTGACTGTCTGGAGTGGGGCTACCTCGCGGCAGTACTGTTGCGCTACGGGCTGGGCCTGGGGTTTCTCCAGATGATCGACATACTATACAAAAACCCTACAGTGAGGGTCAAGACGGGGCCATACATCTCTGACGCCATTCCAATCCGCAGAGGCACCAGGCAGGGGTGCCCGCTTTCGCCCCTCCTGTTTGCGCTAGCAATCGAGACCCTAGCAGCGACAATCCGTGCGACGCTGGGAGATGGAATCCCCCTGGGGGATGCGACACATCAGGTATCACTGTATGCGGACGACCTCTTGGTCTTCGTGCGTGATGTGAGCAATATTCCAGTCCGGTTGGCGCACACGTTGCGCGACTTCGCCGCACTTTCGGGCCTCAGGGTAAACGCCAGCAAGTCCTGTCTCTATGCGTTCAGTAGTGACACCCAGGACCCGGGTTACGTCCTGGACGGTATACAGGTGCAGTGGAAAGTGGACACTTTCCGCTACCTAGGAATTCAGATATATCGTCAACCGGCGGATCTCATTGAGGGTAACCTGGCCCGTGCCGTAACAGCAATTAAGTCCCAAATACGATTCTGGAGCACGCTCCCACTAACAGTCACGGGCAGGGTAGCATTATCTAAGATGGTGATCCTTCCCCGCCTCCTATACTACTTTGCCAACCTGCCGGTTTACATCCCGGCGGCCTTCTTCACCGCACTCACTCAGTCACTTCGGGACTTCCTCTGGGGCAACTCACGTCACAGGGTAGCGTTGTCCAAGCTGTACCTGCCCACCGACCAGGGAGGCCTTGCTGCGCCGTGCTTCAAGCATTACTACTTGGCAGCGCAATTACAATGGATTGCCCGCTGGCTAGCCGACAGAGGCCGTGACGACACCGCGTCCACAACACCTCCCCGCTCTCTGGTTGAAATCACTAAACTCTTTCATCCCGCCGCAAAAACCCGAACACCAACACCGCTCCTCATGGTGGTGGCTTTTAAATGTTACCGCCGCAGTCTATACATTACTAGAAATATGATTCCCTACGCTCCGGCCATACCACTAGAGGGCTCCCCCAGCGGGCCGGGTACGCTCACACCTACTGCGCTCGTGGAGTGGCACGAAGCGGACATACAGACCCTAGGAGACTTATATTGGGACGGCACTATAATGACGTATGAATCCCTAGTTGAAGAGACGGGACTGCCCCCTGGGCAATTCCTTCGTCACCGTTCACTGATTGCATCGTTGACATCTAGATGGGGAGACATGAAGGAAGAGCCCAGCCAACACCATACCATACAGTACCTTCATGTTATGGGGCGAGGTAGGCACTTGATTCGGTGGTTTGCGGCATCCCTACGTACGCATGCGGCGGTAAGTTTGGAACCACTACGCCGCAAATGGGAGGTGGATCTGGCGCGGCCACTGGAGGATAAAGAGTGGGGTAAGATATTACAAAGTCCAACACGTATTCCCAGAAATATGAGGTTTCGCCAAATACAGCTGTTTATACTCCACAGAGCATACCTCACACCCGAAGCGATCAATAGGTATTTTCACCGCACAGACACGGTCTGCCCCCGTTGCGCGGAGTTGGGTTAATACACATGCTGTGGAGCTGCCACAAGCTCCACCCCTACTGGGAGGCGGTTCACGAGGCGCTACGCGCGTGCACGGGCCGCACCATACCCTTTGAATGGCCTGTCTACCTGCTGCACCTCTTTCGCAGAACACCGCCCACAAAAGTCTCCTCCCGCTTTCTCGACTTGGGAATGGTGGTGGCCAAACGACTACTTACTAAACGGTGGAAGGCGCCGGACCCGCCACACACGCGGGCATGGAAGTGTTCGCTCCTGGCGTGGGCTAAGGCAGAGGGAATAGCTATACTGAGGAGGAAACGTTGGGACTTCGGAGGACGCCTATGGCGCACATGCTGGGAAGGTCTACTACGGTCTTTGACGCTGTCTGGGGAGACAACACAGAGGGCGTCCTGAACATAGTGGAGGCGCCCTCAGGGAGGTGATGGTTAAACCGCTAAAGAGCAGTTACAGCGCCATGTAGACACCCATGTACCATCTGGCGCTCAAGACGTGCAGTGCTGAGTTCTATGCCTAGTGGTGTCTGTCTATGGGGCGCCGGGGGGAGGAGGGAGCAACGGGAACACGGAGCGGAATGAGCATTCTAAAGTCGGACTATGCTGCTGTTATCGGTTAATGGGGATTTATTGAATTTTCGCCCCTTTTTAATGTTTTAGTTCTAACATCTGTGTATGCATGTATCCTGTAACCTCTGCGTAGACTCTGTACACCATACCACTATGCCATGCCACCAATACCGGTTGTCATTTATTCTGTCTAGGTTCCACTCGTACCTACACTAATGCTGTCCTTGATATGTACATCAGTTTATCACTGATCCATGATCACGTTCATTTACTTTTGCCAAATGCTCCATGGTATGGTTATTGTTACATGATAAATGTTGCCTGTCTTCAAGATGTAAACTTTTCAAAACAATAAAAACAGATTTATAAAAAATAAAAAAAAAGAATAGGGGTAGAGTTATCATCAGTAGGGCTGAGTTCAGGGGGGTTGGGAGAGTTTTTATCGTCGCTAGAGGCGTCGATCAGATTATTGGTCATGGAGTGGGCTGAGAAGTTAGCATAGATCTGGCTGACTTTTTCTTGAAAGAAAGTGGCCAGAGAGTTACAGAGAGTTTGCGTGGGAATTATGGGAGAGTTGGTCCCTGGCCCTGATAGCTTGGTCACGACCTGGAACAGCTGTTTAACAGAGTCTTGTGCTGTTTTGATTTGGTTGAGGTAGTACTTGCTTTTTTCTGTGATTAAAAGGAGTTTGTATTTAGTCATTGCCTCCTTGTAGCGTGTTTTTTCTGCGCTGTCGTAGTCTCGACGCCAGTGTCTTTCTAAGTTCCTGCATCTTTGTTTCTCCAGTCTTAATGCCTCGGAGAACCAAGGGGCGGATGGTGTTTTTCTGTTTTTAGAGACATTTTTTAATGGAACTAAGGTGTTGAAGGCAGTGTGGAGCCATAGTGTGTAGTTAGTGGCCGCCAGTTCAGGATCATGCGGCAAGTCTTGCTGAGTGGACATCAGGTACGATTTGAGGACGTGAGGGGAAATGCTACCCCAGGCCTTGAACTGTTTGGGGGGAAGAGAGCTGGCGTGGCTGGGGGTGTTGCTTTCTATCTGAATGTTAAAGAGAACAGCACAATGGTCCGTCCAGGGTAGAGGGAGGACGTTCTCTAAAGAGATTTGCTGGTTGTTAGAGAACAGCCCATCGAGCATGTGGCCGGCAGAGTGTGTGGGTCTTGTTACCAGTTGGGGGAGTCCTACCGCCTCAAGCTCTGCTAAGAGAACTGAGGTATCCTGGTCGTTGTGGGCTTCAAGGTGAAAATTGAAGTCTCCCAAGATGGTGAAGTTAGATTCTGCTGCTAATGGTTCTAGTAGATGCCCCATGGCTGAGAGAAATTCAGCTCGTGATCCCGGTGGGCGGTACAGAAGGATGCCTTTAAAGAAGTGGGAATGAGTGAGTGTTATCGTGAAAATAAAGGCTTCACAGCTCTTAGTGAGGATTAACTCTGTCCTGAGTATTTGTCACGGTAAATGAGCGCCAGTCCCCCACCCTTTTTTCTAGTTCTGTCGAATCTACAAACACAGAAGCCGTCAGGGGTTGCGGTGGAGACGTCTGGTCCGGAAGACGGATCACCCCAGGTTTCTGTTATAAATAAGAGGTCTAGTTTATAGTCATCTAAGAGATTCAGTATTTCGTATTTATGAGGTTATGTGTTTCCAAGAAACATGGACTAAGGAGGCCACTCATTTAAACGGGTTCAGGACGTTTCACACTCCAGCAATTGATGGTCTGAGTGGTAGGGCTAAGGGTGGATTGAGCACATACATATCGTGCTCTATGAACGTAAAAAACATAACGTGGCTCGCTAGTGAACATTATTTCCAACTAGTTAAATTGGACATTGATGCTAAATACTCTATTGTCCTGACCAACTTTTATAATAATATTCCTGTAGAGCAAGCAGGAACTGTTGTTAATAACATGATGCAATTGTTGAAAACTGTGGGGAGTAATTTGGTAAGAGATAAGATGTTAATATTAGCAGGGGATTTTAACTGTGCACTATGTGCCAATGCCGGGGAAAATTTATGCGGAGTTCTAAATGAAGGAGGGGCATGTGTTTCACACTTTCGGCATTGAACTTTAGGGGAGTATTTCAATGAATTAATTTTTAGTCTTGATCTGGGCTTCGTCAACGAATTATGCCCAGTACCTATCCCTATGCCCTGGACATTCAATGGCAGAGGTCTTTATTCGACTATTGATTATGTTTTAATATCTAGTTTTCAGGCACATAGGCTACACTCCTTTCATGTCTCAGACAATTCGCTTAGTGACCACTTCCCCCTGTGCTTGGCTATCAAACTATCCTCTAGCAAAATGAATGTGTCTAAAAATAAAGATCAATTGTTAGAAAACCTAGCCATTGGGAGTGCTAATGGGTATTCCCTGCGCTGGAATATGATAGATCAAACAGCATTAATTACTACAGTAGTGGGTAAGTGTAAACTTGCTATAGAGACATGTTTGAGTGAATCAGCCGCTCCAGCTCACATTCTAGCCTCATTCTCCATGATTTCTAATGCAGTAAGAGAGTCCCTCCTTAGACGGAAAAGTAGTAATAGGAATCCAAAGGGATGGTTTGACTCTAGGTGTACTCAAGCCTACACCCATCTAAAAAAAGAATTGCATCAGATCCCGAGAAATCTGACTATGATAAGGTTGGCTAGAGTAGAATATAAGCAAGCAATTAGGGACAGAAAAACCACTTTGAAAAAGGAGACATGGGAGGCATTACACACGGCCTCTTTGGCCAAAGACAGTGCTGCATTTTGGAAAGTTGTCAAGGCACCACTTCTGTGTATTGAGGAGGACCCTTCTCTTGAAATTGCTATTAGTGAGGAATTATGGATTAATCATTTCTCACGAGTATATATTGGGGAGGTAAATCCGGCTGAGACGGATAAACATATTCGGGAGGAATACAGCTTGAAGTCCTTACCCCAGCACCACGATCTATTGTTCACTTTGGACGAGGTGGAGCGGGCACTTTCTGTCAGTAAAGGTGGTAAGGCCCCTGGACCAGACGGCATCCCTGTAGACTTGTTTAAAGCAAATACTTCTCTGTGGGGGCCTATTATAGTTCAGGTGCTTAATGCTAGTTGTAGCACTGCTTTTTTACCCACTTGGGTTGAATCTACGATCGTGCCCATTTTTAAAAAGGGGGATAGACAGGACCCGGGGTGTTATAGGCCAATATCCCTATTAGATGCAATAACCAAAGTAGCGGGCAGAATAATTTTAGAATGCCTCCAGGATTGGGTCGAGGAGAACTCTGTTCTATCTGACCTACAAAACGGCTTTCGACCCGGATTGGGGACGGTGGAGCAGGGTTTAAACTTGTCCAACCTGGTGGGGAAATACACGAGGGCTAAAAAGGGGAACCTGTTCTTAGCATTTGTTGACCTTACGGCCGCATTTGACTGTGTGGTTCATAGTAAGCTCTGGTCAATTTTAGATGATATGGGAGTTGATGTTCAGATTATTTATTTTTTAAAACGTTTTAATAGTGATGCCAAGGCACGCGTGCGTTGTGGTCTGAAGGGTGAGTGTTCGGCCGCCTTCCCGATCAGGAGCGGAGTCAGGCAAGGCTGTGTCCTGGCCCCGTTCCTTTTTAACCTCTATATTAACCTCTATATTAATGGACTGGGGGAGGCCCTTCTTAACATAACATAACATAACCGGGTCTGGTGGCTCAGTGGACTAATGCGTCTACTGCAGGGGCCTGTGTTCGACCTCATGGTCACAGGTTCAAATCCCGGCGGGTCTACTCAGCCTTTCATCCATCTGAGGTCGATAAAATGAGTACCATTGAGTTGGGTAACAACAAACATCTGTTATTCAGCGCCAAGATACCCGTAGTGGTGAACGTGCGCTTTACAAATACACATGTTATGTTATGTTATGTTATAAATTCTTCCAAGACTTTCATTATGCGTTGTGGCCCTGGCATCAAAAAATCTAGAGATATGTTTGTGTCAAGACAGAAGATTGGGGTAACGAAGAGGTTTTCATATCTGGGTATTTTGTTTGCCCATAATGATAACTGGGCTCACACAGTTGCAGCTAAAAAACTAGTACTCCTACGTACAACATCCGCCCTTACTACCTTTGCCAGGAAATTGGGTAAAAGACCACCGGAGGAACTTATTGCTATCTATAAGGCAAGGTGCGTCTCAGCGGTAGTCTATGGGGCAGGAGTTTGGGGGCTCACTAACCTGCTCCCTATCCAAAGAGCAGAAAATTCTTTCCTAAGATATATTCTTACTGTCCCCAATGGTACTTCAGCGTGTATATGCCATGCGGAGTTGGGGCTCCCCTTCATCTCTGATTTAATAAAACTTGAGCCTGTGCTATTATGGCATAGGCTCTGGACTAAAGAAGAGGCAAAATTGAACAGAGATATCCTCATGGACACTCTGAAATTAGAAGGGGCTTTGAGGATCCCATGGATTAGATATGTCCGCAATTTTTTAAAAGATTTGGGCTATCTTGAGTATTTTACCAACCCTAGTACCATTCGGTCAATAACTAGGAAGGAATTAAGAAAAGAGGGTTTTCTGCTGTTGGACTCTATTAGAATGTCAACTGAGATATTAAAACCCACAGTCCTGCACAATCAACTGATTTTAACTTCTTTTAACATTCAACCCTATTTAATCTTTGTACCAGGAGCTCACGACAGGCTCCTATTAACCCGATTTAGGTTGGGGTTTTTTCACAGATTAGTCACCCATCCTAAGATGAACGATTGGGCTCAAGACCTCCAACCATGCCCCTGTGATAATACTTCTGCCCAATCTACGATTCATGTTGTCCTTTTTGTAAATTTTATTCCCATGTGAGGAGTATTTACTTAGTACCCGTTTTAAAGTGGTTCGGTCTTCGGCAGTGTCGAACTGCTTTTTTGGCACTACAACATTTGGACAACGAGCACAGTGTTTTTAGGATAGTAATTTTTGGGAGGAAAGTGCTGAGTCAAAGGAAACGTATGTCCAGCTAATGTTATGTAAAATAGGGCTATGTTAGCTTATCCCGTCCTAATTAATATTTTAATTGAATTGCGTGTAATGAAAAAACGTACTTTGACTTTCCAAAATGTGTTTTTATTATTGTTAGTTACGAGGAAAATGATGAGTCAAAGGAAATTTATGCTAATTTATTTGTTCTATATGAAAGAGGGCTATGCTAGTCTAATTCGGTTTTAAATCAATATCTTAATTGAATTTTATACTGTATGTAACGAAAAATGTTTTTCTCTTTTTTAATCTGCTTTTATGATTGTC
This sequence comes from Calotriton arnoldi, assembly GCA_963921515.1. Classification (NCBI taxonomy): domain Eukaryota; kingdom Metazoa; phylum Chordata; class Amphibia; order Caudata; family Salamandridae; genus Calotriton; species Calotriton arnoldi. The sequence continues at coordinate 2,182,222 of CAWUFW010001714.1, read as the reverse complement.
TGATATAACAATCGAATAAAGCCTTCTTTTGATTTGATTTGACCCTGCTACTGACACCACTGGTCCGGGACGGACCACGAAGCCACATTTCACCCAGGGCCTCTTAGACCTCCTGCAAGCTTCACTACTAGAGGATCCCTGGCGCACACACCATCACACGAGACGCACTTTTTCCTTTTATTCCGCCCCACACAGGTCTTGGTCCCGTATAGACCACTGGTACCTTACACCACAGCTGCTGCTGGACGTATGTAACATTGACTACTTACCCCGCACGATATCAGATCACTCACCGGTCCTGCTTGTATTAAATTTTTCCTCCCTCCCCAGACAGCGTCCGTTCTGGAGGTTTCCTTCCTCTGCCCTCCTAGACCCGGTGTTTCGTGGTGAGGTTGGTGAAGCTATCGGGGAATATTTCGAGCTTAATAGCGGCTCGGTGGATTCCCAGCTGGTATTTTGGGATGCTTTCAAGGCGGTGGTGCGTGGGGTCAGCATATCTAAACAGGCTGGGGTTCTTCGCTCTATCCGAGATGAGCTCAGCAAACTAGAGCGGAAACTAAAATATGCAGGCGCTATCTCCCTCACGGATCCCTCCCCGGCCGCTTTCCGTGCCCGCTGCGCATTGATGGTTGAGTTCAATGAGGCAGCCTCAAGGGAGGTCAAGTTTCTTGGTAAATACGCCACAGCTAGGGTGTATGGTGAGGGTGAGCGACCAGGTAGGACACGTGCTCGACTCCTTCGCCCACAGTACCAATCGGCGTATATTACACAATTGGACTCTGAGACGGATGAGCCGTTACTTACTAACGCCGACATTACCAAGACCTTATTCAATTACTACACACGGCTATACGAAACTCGTACTCCCCCTGGTGGGAAGGCTCTAGGGGACTACTTGCAAGAAATAGCCATGGTCTGGCTTGAAGACGGACAACGTGAGTTCCTGGCGTCCCCTATTGACGCCGATGAGGTCCGACAGGCAATAAAAGACCTGGCCAGTAGCCGCGCTCCTGGCTCGGACGGTCTCACTGCAGACTTCTACAAAGCTTACCAGGATGTACTTGCCCCACGACTGGTTGAAGTGTACGCTGAAGCTTTAGACCGTGGCTCTCTCTCTCCGACCATGCGAGAAGCCATAGTCACTTTACTTCTTAAACCGGGCAAACCTCCCACCAAATGCCAGTCATACAGACCACTATCACTTTTAAACCACGACTATAAAATTCTCGCGAAATTTTTAGCCACACGGCTTTCGCTACTCGTTGACACTATACTTTGCCCTTTTAAAGCCAGCTTTATTCCTTGTAGATCCACGACTATTAATATACGTACGGTGTTCTCGGTGATGAACCAGATGGAACCGACGCTCCCTGCAGCAGCAGTGCTACTTGACGCCGAGAAGGCATTCGATTCATTGGAGTGGTCCTTCTTATATGCAGTGATGCAGAAGCTGGGTATACCCATTGGGTTTTTAAACCTGGTTTGACTGCTATATTCCGCTCCAGTAGCCCGGCTGAGGGTGAACGGTATACTTACAACGCAATTTCCTCTGTCGCGAGGCACCCGACAGGGATGTCCACTATCCCCCCTCCTGTTCATTGTCGCTATGGACCCTCTTGCCCGCCATATCCAGGAACGCCATCTCCATAGAGGTTTACAACTGCACACTGGCCCGCTCACTGCGTCATTTTACGCTGATGATGTACTACTGTTTGTCCGGCACCCGGCTGAAAATCTTCCCCCATTGCTGAGGGAGATAGTCCGGTTTGGGGTACACTCCGGTCTGGTCATAAATTGGACGAAGTCAGAGATCTTTCCGCTGACACCTGCAACCACCCCAGTGGATATTGAGTTCCCCCTACGCTGGTGTAATGAACCCCCTAAATATCTTGGCATCTATCTGCATAGTGATGCTGCGGAGGTCATCCGAATTAATTATGGGCCGGCGATTGCCCGACTAACGACCCAAGTCGACAAATGGACCAAACTCCCTCTCTCTATAGCTGGCCGAATTGCCATAATTAAAATGGTTGTCTTACCGTGTTTCCTGTATCTATTTTTAAATATTCCAATTGCACTGACAAGGTCGTTTTTTACTACCCTGCGGTCCACACTGACGCGATTGGTATGGGCAGGCCAGCGCCCCAGAATAGGCTGGAATACGCTTACAATGCCTTACGAACGGGGGGTTTCGGAGTTCCTGACTTTTACCTTTACTATCTAGTGGCACAGGTTCATTTCACGTATTACTGGTACTATCCCGACGCACGCATCCAATATCTCAGACCCGAGAGATCCCAGGTTCACCCGAACTCTCTCTCGTCGATTCTGCCACTAGGACTTCCGCGCTGCCCCACCTAGATACAGACGCTATCTACAACCTGCTGGGCGTGGACCAAACTACGCCGATATTTACAGTATGATCTCCTATACTCCCCTCATGCACCATTGCTCGACAATTCGTGGATACCCCCTGCTACCGAAACTCTTACTAAACGGAAAACATCTGTATTGGTCAGAATGAGAATGAGAAAGAAATGAGGAGCAGGCTGTCCATGGCCACTGAGTCAGGGACTTTTGACTCTACGGAGGCAATGCAACCATTTGGCTTTAAAAGTGCAAGTGCAATGCAACTGAAACAATCTACACTGTGAACTTTGGGCCATATGTACAAAAAGTAGGAATTGCGATTTCCTAATTGCGATTCTTACTGAATAACAATTAGGAAATCACAATTCCCAATGTAAGAAAACTTACAAATATATGAATATTGATGAGGTAGGTCGCAGTTTGAAACCCATTAGGAATAATGGTCAGCAGACCACCACATCTGTGATTGCTTTTTAATAAATCTTTTGTTGTTTAAATGCAGCCCATTTTCCTCAAGGTAAAACAGGATGCATTTAAAAAGTAGAAAATTAAACTTTTAAGTTTCATTTTTATTTAAGAGACGGCAGTGGTCCGTGGGACCCCTGCCTGCTCTTAGGAAATAATTTTGTTTACATTCTCAAAGAGGAAAGGGTCCTTTGGGGACTCTTTCTCAGTAGCGAATGATTACCACTGCCTTGCTAGTAATAAGTAAAAAAACATAGGGGCATATGTATCAAGGAATGTATTTGCGATTCTCAAATAGCGATTTTTAGAGAATCACTATTTGAGAATCGCAAAACAAGATGTAATTAGAAAATAGCAAATTTTTTGCAATTCCCTCGCATTCCTTAATTGCGACTCGCAAATTGCGAGTCGCAATTAAGGAATGGCTTCCCATTCATTCCTATGGGCCAAAAGGCCCCTGGAATGAATGGGAATTGCGCACGCAATTTGCGAGTACCCAATAGGTCCTCGCAAATTGCGCACGCAATTTCAAGGGTGAAAGGGTTCCAAAGGACACTCTGTTGCACCCCTGAAATGTGCATGTGTGCACATGTGGCGCACATACATGCCCTAAGGGCATGTATGTGTGCCACATGGCACTTTGAAAAAGCAAAAATGTGTTTTTTTAAAGGAAATCAGTAAATTACCACCAACTTGAAGTTGGTGGTAATTTGCGATTCTCTAGGCAATATCGCAATTTGCGATGCCTACTAGCATAGCATTTAGGGAATCGCAAATTGCGATTCTCTAAATGCTTACGCAAAATAAGGAATCGCAATTTTGCGATTCCTTATTTTGCGAGTAGGTATTTGCCTACCTACATAGCACACAGCTAAATTGGGAGCGCAAATGCTGAAATTCTGTGAATTTCAGCGTTTGCGAACGCAATTTAGCTAGATACATCTGGCCCATAATGTTTTGCAACTATATTTCTGTATGTATTCGCAATTCCAAATTGTGATTCAGTAACGTGTTACCGATTCACAATTTGGGATGCATACATACATACCAAAATGCTTTTTTGCGGTCGCAAGCGGGCCCATTCCCATGAGACTGCAAAACAATTTTGTACATGACCCTTTGAGTGTTATCTGCCAATTTGATACCATACATTGTCTCCAAATCCAGTGGAGAAACGTGGTGATACCTGTGACTAAAACATTCCAAGAAGTGAGGTACACAATTTATTAACTTTTTCCACATGGCCCGGGAGCAGCTGGTGTAGCAACATTTAAAGGACGCCAGCGCAATTTTTTCCGAGATCCCTATCTTCGTTCAAGTCTGTAATTTTATAATGGCATGCATGATTACAGACACAATAGCGGGATTTCCTGCTTCGCTTTGTAAAATAACCCAGTCACAGCACCACCATGCCATTGATTAGCAAACCGCAAGACTATGGGCTGCTGGACAAACTCCTTATAACCTTATTTTGTTTAAGGACACAGGAAGGAAAAGCACTGCCTAATGTCCCCACACAAATTACTACGTCCTTCAGTAAAAGTATTTCATAATGGACATAGATCAGCTTTCAGCTTTACTATACTAACGGAAAAGTTTAACCTATTATTACAAGACATCTTTACTGAAGAACTTTCTACACTGGTTTGTTTACCACATCAAAGAGAATAATTTCTATTAAGGACTCTTTCATGTGACATCTCTGATTCACTGCTATTCTTTTGGATACTTGGTATCTTTTTCTTTCATGAGAAATCAACAGCACATAAACTGGCTATTAAACAAAGAAAATGTGGTATTAACCTTCATGCGATGTAAAGTGCCACCGTATGATGGTGAGATGCTGCAGGTATGGCACATCAGTGATGAGCGGATACCATTTCTAGGTAATGTCAAAGACATGGATATTTGCAAGGGAAGTTATATAATATTTCTGACACAAGCCCGTCTACAATTTCAGTTACAGACTATTCTCAGCCTTAATGGACATCAGTTACCACTCTACACAGAACAGGGTGGATTCTATGTGGAGGCGAGGTAGGGTGAGTTCTTAAAACCACAACAACTGCATACCTGGGTTAAGTTACAGCCTCCCTGTATCCTTCTGTTATAGTGGATCAGTATACATTTCACTGCTGGACATCCCGAGTGATAATTTGAAGGCAGAAGGCTTGCTATAGGTGAGTAGGTCCTACAACCTTAGTTCCCTTCCCAACAACTATGCATATAACAAGTTAGACAAAGTTACAGTACAGAAGAGACGGAGAAGAAAAACAGAAGCAAATCAAAGAAGCTCGATCTGGTGTGTCTGTCATGAGAGAAGAGTGCACGATGTCTACCAGGTACTTTCCACTTGCATGTTTTGAGATGGTGGACGCGGAAACCTTTTGTAAGAAAGTCATCCTTTTCGCCCTAATCACCCCCATTTTTGACTGATGCTGGGTGTTACTGACTCAAAGAACCCTTGGCTCTGTTAACTAAGCCCATGGCCAGTGCTCTGTTCTCTTAAAGTTATAAGATAATTGGTATAATTCTAATTGGCCGAGACAACCTACCTGTAAGTTCCTAGTATATGGTAGGGTGTCTTGTGGATTGTTACCTGCCTTGTTATGTTGGCCTAGGCCTGCCTGCCATGCTGCTTTTCTTTGCGCACGTTACACTGAGCCGGGTCTCCCTCGCCCTTTGCTCGTGCCAAGTTCTTTTGCACTGTCTGCATTTTCTGTTGTTCACCTTTTTGGGCTCAGTCTGCACAAACATGTACAAGGTCACATAACAATGTATTTTGGTTCTTCCTGATATGGCCAGTCTCGCGCACCCAGACATAACATTAGGTGCAATTGCCATGAAGAATTTGGTATGCTTTTAATACTGTGGTTTACTAGCGCTTAAGACACTTGGAGAAATCCCTTTCAGTGAGAAGAGCTATGATGTCCTGCTGATGTAATTCTGCATCTAGAGACTGAGGTATGGGGGTTCGCTAGTCAAAGCCCAGAGGTCTTCTATTATTATAATAAACTATCTTACTGCAAGGGAGGGTGGTAATGTTATTTATACGTTTATCCACTGAGCTCTGAGATGCTTTCCCCGTTTGTATTCTATGGAATTGTAACCATGCTGCTTATATTAGTCATATGCATTATGCTATTAGTACTGACACGTGTACTGTACATTAGAGCACGTAAGTTGGAATAAACATTTTAACCTATCCAGTGTCTCTTCCTACGCACCTTGTGGACAAGTACGAGTGAGTGACGAAAGAGTGTTCTTGCTTCTGCGAGTCCTGAGATAAAGATACCGTGTTCTGGGTTGTCCAATCATTGATCCTTGGAAATGTCAAGGGCGATGCTATGAACTTTCAAGTAGCGAATGCTTTGGCTTTGGTCCCAGAGTTGGACAGGCCCCGCGAATTACCGGAAATTATAGCCCGGGCTTATAAAACAATTGGAAGAAATAGCCTAGGCAACAAGCCTTTTGTAAAAATGCAAACTCAATCGCAAACACAAGTTACACAAACAAAAAGTACATCTGAGAAAGATGATAGACCAGTCTTCACTAAAAAAAGTTGGAGACAGAAAAAACAGGGTAAGCAACAAAAGAAGCCGGGGTCGAGAGGCGCTTCCCCCAGTTTCGGTTTCTTCTGAACGTACTTATGATTTACGTGATAGGTCAAGGATTAAATCACCAGAAAGGTTTCAGAGCTCTGATACGCGTTCTCCTCGTTCTTCACAGGCCCAGACGTCGTCACAGGCTGGTGGAGGAGGACGGCAAGATAGAGGAAGGGGCCGAGAGGCTCCCCAGGAGCGAGACCAACCTCGACAACAAGTCAGAGGGAAAGCAGAAGACTTTCATCTTCCTCGACCGCGATTTCAGAAGAAAAAGTTGCCGCTGTCACAGCGAAATATGCCTCAGACCGTGAGAACGAGACTCCAGAATTGGACGTGGGCAGTGACCCTCCTAGACAGCGCCGCGGAAGTTACCATAGTGCGGGAGGCGCTACGTCCTCATATGGAGGCGACAGCAACTGAAACATTCGTTACTGTAGAGACAGCTGACACGAGAGTGGCACCCCTGACAGACTTTACAACATAGTCATACAAATTGAAGGTGACATACCGCGTGAAATAAAAGGGATTTTTTGGGAAAATCTAACCTCTTCATATGACATTTTGTTAGCAGAGGTGGATTGGCCACCCCCATTCGTTTTAGCTGCACATAAAGGAGAGGAGGTAATCCTTCCAAGCTTTTCACGGCATGTCCCAAAAGACAAAGCTGAAGCACTTGCAGCTGAGTGGGCTGTGTACCTGGCACCAGCGTTATACCGCAACCATGTGGAATGGGATGTAGAATCACCCCCCCATGCGATACCTTTGCGGTCACTACCGCAGCCACAACCCCAATATCCCATCAAACGGCAGGCAAAAGGCCCCGTCTCCGAAATTCTGACACAGTTGGAATATCAGGGAGTAATCGAACCATGCGTATCACCTATGAACAATCCCCTTTTCGTGGTTTCTAAACCCGATGGATCGTACCGCTTAGTTTTGGATTACCGGCATTTAAATTCCCATTGTCGGAACTTTGCGGTACAGAATATACATAGTTCTGCGCTTGTAGACAGTCTTGTTCGTAAAAAATATAAAACGACACTTGACCTTTCAAACGGTTTCTACACGCACAACCTAGCCCCGGAGAGTGGTCAATGGACCGCATTCACTTCCGGTGGTAAATTATTCCAGTTCCGGCGTTTACCCATGGGCTACAAAAATAGTCCGGGTATATTCGCCGCCCGTGTTGTTTCTTTGTTAAATGACATTGATCAAGACGCATGTTCGTACGTAGATGACATCTATCTGACAGACGACGAATTATTTCAGCATTTGTCCCGTGTGGACCGCATTATTCTTGAATTCGCGGAGCAGGGTTACAAATTTAACTTTGCTAAGTCACACATTGCTGAATTTACCGTTCTGTTCTTGGGCTATGAGCTCAATAACGAAGGTAAGGGCTTAGCCCCCATTTCTTGGAAAAATGTGCACATTTGTGCCCCCAAATACTCTGAAGAAACTTCAGTCTTTGCTGGGTTTCCTGAATTTCGGGCGTACCTATATTCCCGAATATGCCCAACGTATCAAGCCTTTGTATGCTTTGATACAACCTACTTATTCAAGGTCTTGCTGGCTGCCTGAGCATACCTCAATTTTGCAGTCTTTGCAGACAGACCTATTGGAGTCTAAATATCTTTTGACTCGTGATAACCACACAAACCTGGTGATTAGAATAATTCCGGGGGCGGTGGGATTCACATACTTAACCTTTAATGAAGGTGATACAGTACCCATCGCATACAAGTCACATCTGTACACTTCCGCTGAATTGCGCTTTACATCTGTCGAAAAAGTTCTAACTGCAGTGCAAATGGCGATTCTAAAAGAACGCGCACTGGCACAGGGAAAGCGGATTCTAGTGGTAACACCCTGTCCTGCCCTAGAGGCAGTAACAAAGGCAAGTGTACCGAACTCAAAAGCAATGCATCCCTGTTGGATACAATGGGCTACATCCTTGACGTCTTCGGACGTCACTTTTGTTTTTGATTCTTCTCTTCAGACTCAGGAGTTTTTGCAGTATGAATTCGTTCATCCTCCTCCTTTGTTTTTACTACCGCTTGAGGATTACAAATGTGTGATCTACACCGATGGTTCGGCGCAACCGGCCACAGGGTCCAAGCACGCTTATTCAGCTGCATGTGCTATTGTTGCGGGTTCCTTTGTAGATGGAAAGTTCAAATCCTCTGCAGTGCATACTCGCACACTTGGAGATAGTACCGCACAATTGGCCGAGCTGCATGCATTGCTACTAGCGCTTGAGTTCGCTTCTCAGGATGAGACCACTCTTATTGTATGTGATTCCTTCTACTGTGTACAATCTTACAATGACAATCTGTTTTTCTGGTCGAAAAATGACTACAAGGACGCAAAAGGGAGCACAATTAAGCATAAAATGCTTTGGGTTCGAGTGGCAGAATTGCAACAACGTCTGCCCCTCACACAGGTGGTACACACCTTAGGCCATCAGCGGGTGGGCGCACACGCTATTGGTAACGATCTGGCAGATGAAGCTGCCCGTTCAGCAGTAGTCACGTGTTCAGTAGCAGCGGTTACCAGGTCCATGTCTAAAATTGACTCTGTTATTCTAGCAGCTATTGCTGCAACAAAGGAAGGTGTTAATTACCCTACAGGTTTTCCTTCCAAGTATTCTTACAAGTTAAGTCCCGAACAGGTTCCTTATGTAACAATACCTGATGTTGGAGATCGGCTGATCCCCAACGCGGACCGCAGGAGTGCCTTGATATCAGCTGCACACGAAGGCATGGCTTCTGCTCATGCAGGTGTGTCAGCTACAGTTTCCATCTTGCAGCAGCGTTATTGGTGGCGTGGATTGTATAAAGACACCCGTGCTTTTGTGCTTTCTTGCGACGTTTGTCAACAGATTAAGCCTTCCACGGTAACACGCCCTCCACAGACCCCGCTCTGCATTGCTAACAGACCCTTTGGGTGTGTTTACTTGGATCACTGCGGTCCATTCTCATCAGACACTGCCTATAAATATATCTTAGTAGCAGTGGACTCGTGCACACGGTTCCTCTGGGTCTGGCCACAACGTAGTGCTGACGCTCGAAATGTAATCAGGGATTTGCGTGTCTTTGTGGGAATTTTCGCATGCGGCACCTTCCATTCGGACCAAGGTCCGGCGTTTGCCTCTAGGGCTTACAAGGATGCAATGGCTTCGCTTGGGGTGCGGGTGAAATTTTCGTCTCCGTATAGGCCTGAGGGCAACTCTATCGTTGAACGAATGAACCGTGACTTAAAGCAATCCTTAACAGCTAGAGTTATAGGTACTGGCAGGAACTGGCTGGCCCACTTGTATACCGTTCAACGTGCACTTAATAATCTCCCTAGAAGACCTCTGGGTGGGCGGACCCCATACGAAATGCTCTTTGGCATAAGAATGTTTGTGCCTGACCTTGAGGGTCCAGACATCGCGGCGCAATCCGCCAAGTTTGATGTAGATAACCATTCTGCTATGTTACAGGACTTACAAGAAGCCCGAGACAAACTTGCAACTACACATTTGCCTTCAGCCACAGATCCTGCGTTGCAGATTCCGGTAGCCGGCTGGCTTCCAAAGGTTGGAGAACTGGTTCGAGAGAAGGTTGAAAACAAAAAGAATTCGGCCCCTCTTTTCGTGCACCGGTTCCAGTTCTGGGCTTGAAGGGAACACGTACAGTCATTTTACCACCGCTTCCTGGTCGCAAGGAGAACAGATACATCTCAGTGGAAAATGTCAAGCTACAGCGCCTGGCCGATCCTGAATAGTGTCACACCAGCGGTCTCTTGTCCTGCCATTTATCGAACATATGTTCGTGGCCCATCTACACGAACGGTCGCTGATGCTGTAATTGAGATGGTTGATTTGCCTGAAACTATAATTGATCCCCAACTCTCCACCAACATCGACGAGGACGAGTATACTTATCATGCATCTGAATCGGTGGCACATCAACCAATATCGCCACTAAGCCCGACTCGTTATTCCTTTGATTCGGATTCCACATCTTCAAAAGTTCCATCCAAGTTCAGTATTTTTATATCCTGGTTTAGAGACAATTTTTTGATTCCCCCTGGACATACATCTGGTTGGTACTTTTCTTGATTTTTTTGTTCATGTCCATTGGCTTTGTCACAGTGTTTTTTCTACTAATTAATGGTCACTATTTACCTGAACGCTCTGCTGTAGACTATGTTTCTGGAACTTTGGCTCCTCATTCCTCGTCTCACATCATGAAGCGTGACCACACATTTGTGAACATTTCAGCTTTCCCAGTTGCTGATGGCATCGTATGGGATGCAGTGAACTATCAAATCCATGGTCCGACGGAAATTATTAATGTACCTAATGTCCTTCGTGTTTCAATGGGTGATGTAGTACAAAATAATATTCATTCTGATGATTGGGATGTGCATGCCGTTGAAGCATTGTTTGCCGATTTAAAATATTATGCATCTTTTAATGCTGAAGATTTATATATGAATTCTGCTAATTATGCCGATTTGTATTGTTACCAACATTGGGGTACTCATTTTCTCCATAAGCCCAGTGCCCTGCGTAGTTCTGTTAACTATACCCAATGGGAACATTGTCCAAACCCCTTGCCAGGTAGCTCTCAAACTCTTCGAAATAAGTTTAATTATTTTACTGATTTTAATCGGTCGAACCCTGCATCCTATTATTTTAGACTTAATAACACATCAACTCAGAAAATTATGTTAACACACACCAAATTGCTTTATTCAGGTTCCTTTCTAAGTGCCCTAGCTGTGGGTGGTTATGAGTACTGGGATAATACAGTGGATTTAAAATCTATTTGGGGCTCCAAGCCATGGCAGGTACAGGGAACCGAGGCATTACACCGTGCTTGCCTCATCCCTACACAAATTATGTTCCTCAATGTCTCCATCTATCAGACTACATGTTGGGGCTTAGCAACCACTAAACAATTGAATACTCCATCAATACCATCCCTGTCGAGTTTTCCCAATGAAAGCTCACGATTCAATATGTCCCTCGTGTCCCTGCAGGCTCTGTTACAGAATAATTCGTTTAATGTTTCTGAGCTAGTGCAGTCACCCTGGTTGGTATGGCCTACATCGTCAAATGCATGTCAAATGCGTTTTCACGACTCCGGAGCTAGTTACACACAGGATAGGCCTGATCCGAGATTTACTGATTCCCGTACTGTCACTACATATTCTGTTGGTAAATTATGCAAACAATGGCTGCAACATTCGTCCCTTGGTTCTGTTAAACAACATTTGTCCCTCCTTACAGGCAATATTGATCTGTCCGACTTTGTTTTGGGACCTCGTGGTCCCCGACCTAAAAGATTCATTTATGAGACATATAATGAACTCTGGAAGCTATCACAAATGGAAGCTGCTTCCCGTCTTCGGGAAATAGATCAAGCAAATTTGGAAAAGGTGCTTGCTGTTGTTGACAATAGTATTAATACCCTGTCTTCTCGCATTTATACTTTAGAGAATATTGTGTCCTCTGTTGTCGATATTGTACAAGATGATGTTTCTGTGTTATATCATGGTCAGAATCAATTGCGCTCAGTTATGCAGTTTGCATGGACTTTACAAACGCTTAAGTTAGGTAAAGTGCCTTGGCATTTTTTGAACACCTCTGCCTTGTTTCTACCTTTTAACTTAACTGACAAACAGCAATTTATGTCCATGAAAGATGCAACTTACACTCTATTACATATCGAAAAGATGGATCCTTTGCCGTTCTCTGTTGCAGAACTCGATTCTGCTGTATGGCTAGTCCATGGGGTTATCGCTTTACCTTTTTCCTTGTTTGAATTTAACTCGTGCATGAAACATTATCCTGTGGGCCGTTACCGGCCCTTGGGCAGTGCTTTCCTGCATGAACTCTGGTCCCTGCCTTTCATGTATAAATGCCTTCGGGACGGCAAGGAAGTCTTTCTCACGGGGGAGTACTGCGACTCGACTATGGGTCATTCGCTTATTTGTAAACACATTAAATTGCATGGCTCATGTAGCGTTTCCTCTCCTAATCTTGCTTGTGTGCTGAAAGGTATTCCTGCTCCTGTTATTTCACCTACTTTCACTCTCCTTTCCAATGGTAGTTATTTACTTTTAAATAACGAAAACTGTTGTGGCCTGCAGGCTGGCATTCCTTACATTGTAACAGTTTCGCACAGGGTTGTCTGCTGCAAAAATGTGCTTTTTCCTCCCCCTCATGGCAAGGTTGATATCTCTATTTGGCCTTCCATCCCTACCATGGAGGCAGATTTCAATAGACTGAGCAGAATAAAGGCACTATTATTGAACGAGGAAGTTATGCTCACGTCCGCCCGGGAGACATTCATTCTCGAGGTGGCGAGTACCCACAGTGAAATACAAGCCCTTTTAAACACTAATCTCCCCCAACATTTTGGGGAGTTAATACATCGTATTTTTAACGCATCTAACACTGAAGGCCTAGTACACTTTTTTAAGGTCGTGGGGTCGGGCTTGGTGTCCTCCTTCCAAACTATTTTTGGTGTCATCCCGGCTTTCATACATTCTATTTTTTCCAGTGTCTTTGGCGGTTTCCCATTGATCCTCGCTTTAGCGGCTGGTGTCTTGCTCTTAATTTGCTTTCTGCGCAATGGCTGCTCCCCGATGGGACCTGCTCGATCCAGAACGCCTCCAGCTGCTCCGTGAGCGCCTTTTGGCTGGTTTTGGTGTCTTGCCATTGGCGACACTGAGTGTGTCATATACTCTTTCATTTCGCTTTGCGTATTTCACTTGCGTGCAACCTGTGATGACTTGTATCCGCTGTCCTTTCACCTGGACTCTGGATTATTGCCTCTCCAATTCGTCATTGTCTGTTCCGGATTTTGTTCAGTTGATGGGTCCCTTAGAGGCCCATGAGCAGGACTGTTCCGTTGCTGGCTGTATGGCGCGTGCGGCTGCACTGGGGATTTTGGCGCAATGGGATATCTGGGCGGCTGCCCAGGATCTCCTACAACGAAGCTGTTTCAATTATCACGCAAGCTGTCCCGCATTGCTTCTGGATGCTCCCTTTGCTGAGGAGCATTCCTGCTCTTTGATCTCATGGATTGGATGGCATCTATGTTTTTTGACAATTCCAATGATGAACTCTTGGAGGGTATGGCTTTTCTCTGCACTTACACTTTCATGGATTGACCTGCCCTTCGCCGTTTGGGCGCTCCCTGTGCTCCAACGGCTGTGTTTTTCCTCTGATGGGCCTCTGTCCTGGCCGCCGGACTGACCAGGGAGGGTGTCTTGTGGATTGTTACCTGCCTTGTTATGTTGGCCTAGGCCTGGCTGCCATGCTGCTTTTCTTTGCGCACGTTACACTGAGCCGGGTCTCCTCGCCCTTTGCTCGTGCCAAGTTCTTTTGCACTGTCTGCATTTTCTGTTGTTCACCTTTTTGGGCTCAGTCTGCACAAACATGTACAAGGTCACTTAACAATGTATTTTGGTTCTTCCTGATATGGCCAGTCTCGCGCACCCAGACATAACATTAGGTGCAATTGCCATGAAGAATTTGGTATGCTTTTAATACTGTGGTTTACTAGCGCTTAAGACACTTGGAGAAATCCCTTTCAGTGAGAAGAGCTATGATGTCCTGCTGATGTAATTCTGCATCTAGAGACTGAGGTATGGGGGTTCGCTAGTCAAAGCCCAGAGGTCTTCTATTATTATAATAAACTATCTTACTGCAAGGGAGGGTGGTAATGTTATTTATACGTTTATCCACTGAGCTCTGAGATGCTTTCCCCGTTTGTATTCTATGGAATTGTAACCATGCTGCTTATATTAGTCATATGCATTATGCTATTAGTACTGACACGTGTACTGTACATTAGAGCACGTAAGTTGGAATAAACATTTTAACCTATCCAGTGTCTCTTCCTACGCACCTTGTGGACAAGTACGAGTGAGTGACGAAAGAGTGTTCTTGCTTCTGCGAGTCCTGAGATAAAGATACCGTGTTCTGGGTTGTCCAATCATTGGTACTTGGGTGCTAATGGGATGCTAAGCTAGTTGGGTTGGGGTTTTTGGGTGCTACGGTATATGGTAGGCAAACCACTGTATTCCGGGGTCCCATTATCCTGTGCATAGCTCTGTGTATGTGCAGAAACCTTATGACAAGGGCATGTAGCTTTAGAGACCCCAGTGAACTTAATGCACTTAAGTGTGCACTGCTATAGTGTCTGGTGTCATTTTAAAGTCAGATCTGCCTTGCAGGCTGGTTTTAAAATAAAACTATGTCCAAATTCGACTTTGGAATTAAAAGTATTTCCAAAGCCCCAAACCACCTTTTTATACCTTATACATCACCCCTAAGGTCTGCCCTAGCGGGTGTGTCCAGGATGGCACCGTGTAGGAGAGTCTTCCCGGAGCTCCGCTGCCTGCCCTCTGCATCGGAGCGTATCCAGTCGTTCCCGTGGCCCTCTAAGACCGGGTCTGCATATATTTTATTGCAAGACTGCAGCCCAGAGCCTGCGTGGCTCCAATCTCGGTGGCGAGCCCTGCAGCACCATCACGGCCCGATGAGGCCTGGTGGAAGCGCTCTCAGGATGGCGAGAGCTCCGGGCCCTATGCCTGAATGCCTGTCTTTGGATGTCTAGAACCTGCAGCGTCCCCCCCGAACCTGCCGCAACGGACAAGCAGCTGCAACTGCCCGCACCTCGCAGCGACACTGGCCAACCGATCCGCAGGCGAGTACTGGAGTACACAAGACAGCATGCATGTCCCGCCCAGCCGAGTGTGGGGGAAGGTAGGCGGGTACGCGACCCGAGATGGAAGTCCTTGCGGACCGCAACGCCTCGCTCCTGGCTGATGGTGAACCGGTGCCCTACTGTTCCCGCCTCCACGCGTACCTGTAGTGTCTGCGGCCTGGGTTGGAGACCAACAAAGTACTGGCTGCAGTTTTCCGCCAGCAAATCTGCCTGGAGGCCATGTGTGGGGCCTGTTGAGGAGACATTGCCTGCCACTGTGTCTCTAATTGTTGTTGGACTGTTGGTGATATTCCTGTCAAGTGCCCTCCCCAGACGGCTGATCGCTTAGGGAGTGGTGTCGGTGAGTAGGGGCCCTGCTGGAGAGCCGGTTGCAACCTACCTTGCCTGCATATTTACTCGAGGGCAGAGAGAGAGAACGGAGATACCCCTAGAGCTTTGAGGCACCATTTCCCTCCCTTGGGACAGATTTCAGCATTGGAGGCCTTGTATAGCCTAGTCTACGCCCTGCCTTGGCACGGGGAAGGTCCTTCTGGCACCCTGGGACTCTCACTCAATGTTCACACCTGGTTTTTTGGGTCCCCCTGCAGTCAACACTTGCCGCCGCTTGGGCCCCCCCATGGAGGGATCGACCAGCCCAGTGGAGAGACACATTTTGCAGCTAACTCCACTCGGGTCTCTGGGGGTGAGCCACATGGTGAAGCTCTCCATCAGCTCCTGGATCTGGTCTCCCAGTCCTTCATTGGCAGCAGCTAGTGCCCTGCGGGTCCCTGGCAGACTTTCAATCTTGATTGACCACGCGGTACCTGGGGTGCTGTCAAACGTCTCACCTGCTCCAGCTCACATCTCTTCAGTGGCACAGGGGACCCACATCTAACGCCACTATGACTTCTCAGAGCAACGCAAAGAAAGACAATACCCTTAAAAACATGTACTCCAAAACCCCTGCAAAGAAGACAAAACTGCCCAAAGATACATCCCCCCACCCCAGCCCAGACCGAGGGAATGGTGGGATCGGTGAGAGATGACGCTCCAGTGACAAGGCCATGTTCGGAGCAACTATTTGGGATCCTCCGAGAGGATTTTGCAACCCTTAAACAAGACATAGCATCAGAGGTGAAGGACCTCATAAGAGATGCCGGTGACTTAGGCCAGAGTGTGGACTTGCTCGAACAAACATATGATTCCCATGAGGAAGAACTGGATAGTCCCCACAGAGAACTCCTTGAACTGCAGGACAAGAATTTGGAAATGCACTATCAACTGGGGAATTTAGAAAAACGATCTCATTGCTCCAATTTCCAGTTCAAGGGGGTTTCGCTGCAGGCGGTACCGGAGAACCTGGAAGACTTTGCTGTTCGTCTTTTCCGTCATGCGGACCCGGAACTCACGGATAAAGACATCGTCCTCAAATGCATTCACAGGGCAGGCCGCAACTACCGCTCCCCAGGACATGCACTAGACATTCTTACTTGCGTGCACTAGACAGAAGGAGATCGTACTATCTGCAGTGCGAGACATGCCTACTGTTAACTTTGTAGGTTTCAAGATGGGGCTGTATCAAGACCTTTCCCCCATGACGATACAATGCCGCCAACCCTTCGACCCTTAACGGACTTCCTCCACGTGAAGGGGGTCAGGTACAAATGGTGACACCCCTTTCACCTCCAATTTGTTTGGAACAATGAGACTCAGAGTATCTGAGCCTTAGAGGAGGCCCGGTCACTGATAGATATGCAGTTGCTCCCTGGGGATCCTCCGGCCCAGCCATCTTCACAGGGTTCAACTTCCCCTTCCACAGGCCTGGGCCTCTCTGCATGCCTGAGGAAAGGCAAAGTCTGCAAGCATTCTCAAACTGAGAGTCGCAGAGAATGAGCTGAGCTGATACGCCAACTACAGAGCAATGATAATGCGTCTGAGGTGGACAGTGACCACTGATGTACCAACAGTCCTAGGTTACCTCAAAGCAGCCCAACTGTAACATGGGTCCTTCAATATGGCGATCCCAAACTATTTTCTGGTGATAGTCTTAGATCCCGGGGCACGATTCCTCCCAACGTAGCTGATGTTTTTGGCAGTTCAGCTCCCCCAATACTTTGAGATGGAGAGACTTCGGACTGACAACATGGACCCTCAAAGTTTGATTACTTGTGTTCCCAGGTGGGGAACAGCTTTGTTACAATGTTCTTTGTTTCCTCCCTCCCCCCCCTTTTCCTTATGACGACCTATGTATGCTTACTTACTTTGTAGACACCACACAGCGATTTTGGTGGGGATCCTTTGCTCACTCACAGGTCCATTTGGCATTCACAAGACCCTATCCAATGCCATGCCAATGATTAATATACTCAGCCTTATATTAGGCCCCTGTAAAGTGGGTAGCGCTCCTCTCTCTTATAAGAGAGGCCAAATGTGACATTTGTTTTATACAGGAAACCGACTGGAAGCAGCTATGATCCCGGTGGTTTGACCGCCAATATTTCTCATCGGGCCCTGGGAAGAATTCCTGTGGGGCAATACTTTCGACAAAACACTTCGCCGGAAGGGTGACACACACACGGAGATACCTGGAAGACATCTATCGCTGCGTATTGACATAAAGGGACATAGGATCACTTTGGCCAACCTCTACAGCCCTAAGGACCACCAGGACCCCTTTCTTAAGGAGGCGTTTGGTCTTATTCTCCCCACTCCCGACATGAAATTATTATAGATGTGGACTTCAACATAGTCGCTGATTCCCAGTTAGATAGGTCTACCCCAAGAAAAGGGCAGACTGGCGCACTGTCCCCTGCTTATAGGCACTGGCTGCCCGAGGTAGGGGTGACGGATATATGGTGACAGACACATCCGGCTGTACAGGACTACACCTTTTTTCTCTGTGGCACAACAAACGTATGCACGCATCGATTTTATCCTCACCTCTCCGCGTATCACCAGGGCCACATCTGAAGTAGACATTGGGGTAGCTGCTCTAGCGGACCATTCATCTGTCACTCTACAATTCACACTGCTTAGCTTCACTCCGTCCCCCTGAACTTAGCGTGTTAACACTAAGCTCCTCACCTATGAAAGCACGCTTACAGAGATTAAAGCCACCATAGACACCTTTCTAGCTATGAATGACACACCGGTTACATCTATCATCCTATTGTGGGACACACTAAAGGCAGTGGTGCGGGGTCAATTTATCGCCATAGCAGCACACCTTAATACAGATAGATGTAATAAATGAGCACAGCCTGTGACTACGGTCAAGGACCTCGAATCCACCCATAAGCGTATTGGTTCGCTGGCAATCCATTGTCAACTTACGGCAGCCTGCAAGCAGTTAAAGGCCATAGAAATGGACAGGGCAGAATATGCCTTGTTACGTGTAAAGCAAAAATATTACACATAATACGGGATGCCTTCTGGCCTACCGACTTCGCTCTCAGGCAGTACATCAAAGAGTAGATGAGCTGATGAAGTCAGGCGGTGCCGTGACTCATCAGGAGGATTGCCTACTATTAATCCACTTTCCTACACCTTTCTTTTCTTTTTTTCAAATATCAGGCGGGTTGCAGTAGTTTTTAACTGATTTACCATATACAGGAATTTTAGCCCATGGAAAAAATTCTACCTCCAGCAATAGTCGGCTTCGTTTACGGAGAAGGCTGCAGCACAGCAGATTCTACTTATGTAATGTAAGCACTTCTTATATAGCGCACTGCGACCCAGCGGGTATCCTGGCGCTGTGAGACGGGAGGCCTGTGACAAGGGAGTAAGTTAGCCTGATGCTCTGGGATAGAGCCAGGTCTTTATTTTCCTTCTAAACGGCAATAGATCATTCATTTGCCGCAACTCCGTGGGTATGTTGTTCCAAAGCCTTGCTGCAGCAACACTGAAGGCTCGTCCCCCCAGTCGAGCTCTTTTAATCGGGGGTACCTTCACCCAGTTGGCCGAGGATGACCGGAGACAACGGGTAGGAGCATACCAGCTGAATTTTTTCTGCAATGGTAAGGGCCCCAAATCCATGCAATGCCTTAAACACGACACAGAGGGACTTAAAATGAATCCTCTGCAAAACAGGAAGCCAGTGGAGCTCAGTCAGGGCCTGGGAGGCAGAAGACTGGCGAGGTCTCATCAAGGCCAGCTTAGCTGCCGCATTCTGGATTCTTTGTAATCTCCCAATTAAATACTTTGGGGATTCCAATAGTAGCGCATTACAGTAATCCAGTCTGCTCATGATGACGCTCCTGACTACCAATGCGCGTGTCTGAATTGGAAGCATGGGGAGAATTTTCCTAAGGGCCCTGATAAGAGAGAAGCAGCTCCCCACTTATTGACATGCGTTTCCAAGGTCAACTTCTCATTAAAGCAAATCCCCAGGTTACGGACCGTCTTGGAGGGTACCAGAGGAGGGTCAGCAGGAATAGGCCAAAAGTCCGCAGGGAGGGAGTAAGGCACTCTCCCACCTCCAATACATAGGATCTCTGTTTTTTCTGCGTTAAATTGCAGAGAGTTGTTTCTCAGCCAGAGTACCACATCCAACATACAAGCATGGAAGTTATGTAACGTGGTTGATTGATCAACCTCCAGTGAAAGGATAAGCTGGGTGTCATCAGCATAGTTCACCAAGCCTATATCATAAGATTTAATAACGTCCACCAGGGGACGCATATAGGTATTGAATAGTATGGGGCTAATCGCAGGTCACTGCGGAACCCCATAGCGTATCTTGGTGAACTTTGAGCGGAAGGGGGGGGAGGGCCACTGCCTGACATCTGTCTGATAGATAAGAATGCAGCCACTTTTGCGCCGAGCCCACAACCCCCACTTCTTCCAGCCGTTTCAGGAGGACCTTATGATCGACTGTATCGAATGCGGCAGACAGGTCACTGAGAAAGGACATGGGGGGGGGGTGTAAGAGGAAGATTTTAGCTCTATTATCAAACAGAAAGTGCATTTATAGTTCTAAACAATGCTCAGAAGTGGGGCTAGGTCGATGTACTATGCAGTTCCTATGAATGTCTGGATGTAATTAGAGGTGTGATTTTTCACACCCTGTATAGTATCAGTGTGATCGCAACATAAATGGAATGGGAACCCCTCACCCCACTACATACATGCTATCATCTTCACTTAGTCATAGGTCGCAGTGGGTGATATCAATGAGAAAGCACATAAGAGAGGCAGCAAGTACATTGTGAACCGATTAAGGCAAACCAGGCAGCTGCCAATAATAGAGTTTCTTGTTCTGCTGCACTTGCCTGGGGGTGTTTCAGAAATTACAGTAACATTGTTCACAGAACAATACTTGGGTTGTTACCATGAGTACCAGATGAGCTTCACGCACCCACTCAGAGAAGCCTACACCCAGCGGGCTCTTCTGCAAAATCCCTTGTTTTGTATTTAACCCATCCCGGGATCTGATACAAATAGTCTGACTTCAAGAAAACGAACACTAGTTTTCAGGCAGTAGCATTAATGAACTCAGTGGAACAGGAGAAGTACTGGGGAGCCAGGTGGAAGGATTCAGACAAACGAGAAACAAGAAACGATGCAGGAGGCAACTCTCCTACCTCCGCGTGCCTGTCAGAAGGCTGCACTTATGACCTGCAATACTGAACATCTGGCACAGAATCAAAGAAAACGTTGGCTGCCCACTCGGATCTACATAGTGATGATCTGAATTACACTCATTGAAATGAAGTGTTCTAAGGACCATGTGTGAGATCACCCGACTAAAAGGAATGCACGCAACTGATCAGTCTTCAAAAAGCACAGCCAATGATGGGAGCACTCAGAAATTAACTAAAACCACAAACCTATATGTCTTTCAAATCTGCAGCAGGGATGTGAAAAACGTTGATCATTACAAACAAAGTAACTGCATCACAGGGCCAGCATTAGGGCACTGCGACCGGTGCGGCCGCACTGGGCGCTCACCTGTGGAGGGGGCGCTGACCTGGTAGAAGGGGTGGCACTGTGTTTAGGAATAACTTATGATTTGAGAGATGAGGGGCACTATTGCCTGGTGGTAGTAAGAGAATCCGAAGATGGCGGTCATGGGTGTGTGGGCGCCAAAAATAATTGTCGCACAGGGCGCCAACAGCGCTAAAGCCGGACCTGCTGCTTAATCCCTGCTGCTGAATACCTTGCACTAAAACAGCCTCCTTGTGGGGGGCAATTATAATATAAAAATACAATATAAATTACAATACAAATTACACACACGATTTCTGCAACGTCCTTTCAGTGAGTCATCTCTTAAAATTTTCAGAATATGTATTTGTCAATAATAATGAGAATGGGACAAATTTACTAAGGTATATTTGTATCTATTTGGTACTTATGGGTGCAAAAACCATTATTTACGTGTGCAAATTCATGTCAGTAATTTAGAAATATTCAATCTGCATTTCTATGGCAGAGTTTTCTGAATGAATAAATCAATGGGGATGGTGGTTTTCAAATTAGGAGGCAACCTACAAACGTGCAAGTTTGGGAGTAATATGAAACTTTTAGCAGCAATATTCCCACTCCTACCAACTAATGGTAAGCGCAAAAATCCATATCATATCGGAATGGAGGGGCTACACCCTAAAACAGGCGAAGTGTAGGGAAAGGTTTTCTCCAAGTACAAAAATAATGTGCTAGTATAGCAGCAAATAAAGTTGAAAATTAAAAATGCACTTTTGAGTTTTATTTCCCTGTGTGAATATGTGCGAATTCCAGGAACGTCAGATATAAAAGCCAACCATAGGTGTAAGACTATATGAGTACATTTGTGACTTTCCTGCTCAGACTTTGGTGAATTGGGCCAGAAGTGATCAAAACTTGTTCTTTATACACTGATCCCCTCGCTATGATTAATCACATTATTCACTTGCAAGAATAGCTCTTGCTTTCATAGGTGCGCCATTCAGTTTACAGATGGAACCAATATGCTATTTTTGTAAAAATTAAATAGTTCGACCAACAGAAAAGCAGGTAACAACTAGTCTCTCAACGACTGGCTATATGGCAAACCTTAATGTACTTAAACTCTAAGTTGTGCTTCAGCTGTAAGAAGTAACAGGGTATTGAGGGATGGATAGTGAAGAGAGGTTGCATCTCTTGCATCCTGCTCTTCATCATCCAGTAAGACTCAAGGCTGCCACTGTGAACCTTCTCGTTTGACCGTCCACAGTGGATCTGAGATCTTGGGACCCTAGGATAGGAAGTACCTGTCTGAAGTTACAAGGCCACCATTTCAAAGGTTACTCAGTACAAAGCAGACATGTTCTGTCAAGTAAAGCGCCTCAAGTGTGCCCTCTTGCACCAATCTGGACTTCTTGCCATGGACTTTACCTTGTGCAGCGTGGTCCGAGATTCCGGAGGGAGAGGACTCGCTGAGGGAAGCACTGAACGGCACCGGTTCGTAATTCGACTGCTCGTCCGAGCTGTACTCGCTGGCATACATGGAGGAAGCGGGCGCCTCGGCTGCGGGCGAGGCTGCTGGAAACTGCTGCACGCCTTCTGTGTCTGCAAACTCGGTCTTTCGGGCAGAAAACCTAGAACATTAGCACATTTCGACAGACATTTGTAAAGTTTTCAAGGAATTTGGCAGCAGTGAAACTTTTTCTCCTCGTCGGTATATTCGAAACTATATAAATACATTGACCATTTAGAAATCAACGTTTAAGTGAATTAAGTGGTGCTCGAAGATGCCATGCTATAAACCGATTATAAAACAGGAAATTATCAAAATTACTCGACTCGAAATTATCTGAATTGCCCAAATCACTCCTCTATGAAAGGATGGATCAGGCTAATTGCTTGTGCATCCATTTCAGTTGCCCAGGTGATACCAAAGAAGCCAATGAAAAGCAAACAACATATTCACAGAAACAAGTAAACGGGTATTACACAACAGCGAAGTGAGCTGGAGAGATACTAATTATTGGTAAAAAGTAAGTAATCTGTCGGTTTCTCTATGTCCTAACGTGACCACTTTGTGACTTGCAGGACACTTCCAGAGACTTGTCCATTCCAAAGTAGGTCATTACAGAACTTTACGTTTAAAGCCAGAGAACATTAGGAGTGACTGCCTTTGCAAGCCTATGCCAGTAATGAGGTCATCTGCCTTGTGAGTAACTCTCCGACCACTCCCCTGGCATATTGCTGGAGGAGGGGCTGTAGTGAAACTGAAATACACCTTTCGGAAGGGTCAATTTATTATTCTATACTATGCTTTCAGAAGACTGACAATACAACAGGAAGTGTGACAGCAAAGCGGCGCTTGCCTGTCATTCAGTTCCATTCCCAGAGTGCCAGCTCCCAAGTCTGCACACAGGCAGCATCATCACTTCCTATTGGTGGAGGTGGACTCAAGGGCAGTGATGGATCGCCATATGGACATGTGATGTCAAGCCACACCCAAGCCACTCATACTGCAGATCCGTGTTCTGCAAATATACTCAGCATCCTGTACCAGTCGCCGCCTTCACGTGCTCTGTGCCAAGTACTCCTGCTTGCCGAAGTACCTGTGCTACATCGGTGCCAGGACTCATGACATTTGGTGGTCATCGCAGGTATCCAGAGGCATTACTGGAACACAGTGCCCATCCGAGGTAAATGGTGAATATCCCTGGTATACAGAAGTCATCCTAGGCATCCCTGGCATGTAGTAACCACCCTTGTCAGAGTCAACATCCCTAGCAAATGTTGATTGCGTATGCTGAGGATTGAACCTGGGTATTTGAGGATCAATCCATGATGGTGATGTATATAAATGAGGCAGTACCTGTCCCTTGGGGCGAGTAGTGAATTGTACTTGATATCAATGAAGCAACATTTGGGGGCAAAATCAGTTATGTATTAAAAATTCAAAGCCTGTACTAGAGAGTAAAATTATATTACTTTCAGAAAATGAGACATTCACATTTAGTAAAAAAATAACACTATTTGCCAAAAATGACATTGTTATTTGAGAAAAAATGGGTGCTTTCTTAAATAACGAGGACCCTGTGAGATTGGGAGAGGGTGCACAAAAGTAATGCATTAAAAATATATGTACAGTAGAGGTACGATTGACACTTATTACTGATATTGATGCTGCGTTATTGCTGCTATGATGGTTACTTAATGACTCCTATAGAAACGTTTACTTTTATATTACTACCTTTGTATGATACTATCATCTCATATACAAATGGTGCCTCAGGAGTCAGCCTTTAAGATTGCCACAATCTATGGACCTGCCTCTGACTGAGCCTGTAAACTCCTAAGGAATAGCTCTCATCTAACATGAGGAATAGCTCACATCTATCTTGTCTCTTCTCCACAGGAAGTAACATCACTGAATTTCTCATCATCAATCTGCACAAGAAGTGACATTACTGCCTTTCCCATCAGCCATCTGGTTTCCAGACAAAGCCATAGTAAAATGAAGAAATCAGACAAGAGAACCTTATTTCCTGTTGTGAACTTTGCAGGAAGTGACAACACTGCATTTCCCAATATCCATCTGCACATAAAGTGAAAGCACCAGTTTTCAACCAAAATCTTGATTAAAATAAGAAGCCATGCAAGAGGACTTAATTTCTAGTCTTACATTTGCACAAGAAGCGACATTAGTGCATTTTACATCACCCATGTGCACAGGAAGTGACAACACTGAATTTATCACGTATCTAAACAGGAAGTGACATCACTGGTTTACCGCAAAAATCATCTTTTCAAAATGAAGCCAGACAAGAGGACTTCCTTTCCTGTCTTCCATCTGCACAAGAAGTGACATTTCCGGTCATCCAGCTGCACAGGAAATGACAACTACCTGCCTTCTATCTACTTCCCTCAGCCCTTCAGGGCATCCTATCACCTGGGCATCCTCAGCAAAGGGTGGACACAGACAAGGGTATCGCCTGTTTGGACTTGTTCGGGCCAGATTGTGTCTTGGGACAGAACCCCTGCTCCACTGAAACCTACAAGGTAAGATTTAATCCTCTGCCTCATCCAGCAACCCAGAGAGCAGATCCCCACAATCACATCCCGACAAGCAACACATATACCCAACCTCATACACATCCCACTAATTACACAGCACAGATTCCAACTCATTCTCATTAACACTTGCTCTGAAGTACTCCACCCATCAGACAACATAGACCATATCACCTATCACAAGCTTGCTGCCCTCTTTATCAAAGAAATATGGTTTACTTGCACATCGTAGATGTCCTCCTTCTCTCAGACTACAGCATCCATTGTGTGAACCGCACACATAAGAAGGAAGAAGGCCTCACTGACATCCATAAGCCCTCATGGTCCTGCACTCTAAGCAAGCAAGTAACATAACTTTAGGGAGATGCTGTCATGTCATTTCCCACATTCTGTAACTCAGACCAGCATTTTCCATATCATGTTATGTTATTTATATTTATAAAGTGCAAACGAATCACCTCCGAGAGGGTCAATTGGCGCTATGGCACAAACAGGAAGAAGGGATTAAAGAGAGTCAGAAGAGCCAGTTTTTGAGAAGTTTTTTTGAAAATGGTCAGATCAGTGCAGGACCGTATATGTAAGGGTAGTCTGGTCCAGTGGTGGGGAGCAACATATGAGAAAGATCTTCCCCCGTATCTGGGCGTACATATGCGGTGAGGGGGGTAGCAGAGATTGCCCACTGGACCCAAGGTTGCACGTTGGCAGGTAGGGCTGCAGCTTCTTTTATAAGTAAAGGGGGCCGTAACCAGATAGAGACATGTGTACTAGGCCTTTTAAAAATGGAACGCTTTTTAATTGGCAACCAATGCAGAGATTTGAAAGTAGGCTCGGAGTGGGTGCGGGGTAGAAGTTTACAGACAACGCAGGCAGCCGTGTTCTGTACTACTTGAAGTTTAGCTAAAAGAGCTTCATTTGCTGCCATCATAAAAACGTTGCCATAGTCTAAGCAGCTTACAATCAGTGCTTGAGTAAGGGATTTTTTGGTCTGGAGGGGCAGCCATTGGAAAGCCTTCCTAAGTAGGTGCATGAACCCCAAAACAGGCACCATAAGTGGAACTTGTTTTTTCAAAGAAAGGTTGTCACCTATCAGGATGCCCAAATTTCTCACTCTATTTAGGGAGGGGAGGCCGCCCCCAGTTTTGGGGGCCACCAGTCCTCTGACCAGTGAGCATGAGCCTTACTGAAAAGCAGTATCTGTCTTTCCACTGTTCAATTGTAAGTAGTCTCATCTACAGGCCTCTTGGTTACAACAAGGACTTAAAGAATTCACAGATCTCTCCAATGGCCCTATCTGTCATGATCACACCACCCTCTTAGATTACTTTACCGTGCCCGATATATGTTTAAAAAAAAGAGAGATACAGCCTACTCAACACACACAATGTGGTATAGCATGTCACAAAACCAACACACTCCAAAGGCCACATCCTCGACCTTATCTTTACAACATTACTAACAACCCAATGCAAACCACCCATACCCCTTGACTGGACCAACCACTTCACCATCCCTATCTCCCTGCTCAGCGTACTACTAATAAACCAAGGTCAACTAAAAACAGAAGACCAAACCTTCAGATCCTTTAAAGACTTCTCCATAAGAAACCTAATGCTTGAACGCATATCTCACTCTATTAACTCCACGTTCGATGCCAACACTAATCTAAACAACTTCAACAATATTTGGGGAAAATTATGTGAACATCAACATCCCAATTAAAACATACAAATGCAAGCCAAAGCCTTCAGCACACTGGAGCTCTAAAGAACTTGCTGAAAATAAACAATCCATCCACAAACAGGAAAGAAAATACAAAAAAACAGAACTCATAACAACCTCATGATACTGAACTTCCTCCACGCAACACGCAGTCAGATCATCAATGAAGTCAACAACTGAAGCAGAACATTTCTCAAGACAAGCATTTCATACCCATCTCTACCCAGCGAATCCTGCAATGGTCATCCTTCAAAGCCCTATCCTGTGAAGATCTCACCAACATAATCGACTCCCTCAAAACCACTTCTTATGAACCTGATGTCCTACCCTTATCCTTTATCTAAGCTCTCTCTGGGATAGCTCTTTCAGCTCTATGTGAGTGCCTCCCTCACTCAGGGCATCTTCCCAGAAATTCTCACAATGAGCCAGATCCTCCCACTCCTAAAGAAACACACAGTAGACCCTAATGATCTCACCATCTACCAATCCATCACTCACCTACCATTCATCGAAAAGATTATTGAAAAACCAATTTATGTTCAACTTCAAGATCACATTAATGCTAACCAAGGCCTGCATGACTACCAGTCTGGAGCTCACTAATGATACACATTGAAGATAGTATACTCTTGGCTACAGATGAATCCTGTATTCTGATATTGCTGGACCTCTCAGCTGTCTTATAGAAAGTCAACCATCCCACCATCATACACACCCTGGAGTCTTGAATGGAATTCACTAGCAATGTCCTTCACGGGTTCTCCTCCTACCTTTCCAACCCATACCAGTGTGTTCATATGGACATTCAGCGGTCCGAAAATATCACTATCAGCTGCAATCTTCCAGGGTTCCATTCTATCCCTTATCATCTTAAACCTCTACATGGAGATGTTTGGAGCTCTACTCATAGATTCACCAATATACTGATGATACACTAAACTTCTTAGAAGTCTCCTCCGTTTCAGACATCCAACACCTCAAACACTGCCTCCATATCATACAGCCCTGGATGTCCCGTGCCTAATTGAGGCCCAAACCAACCAAGACAGAATTCCGTTTATTGCCAAGAGCAACAAACATGAAACAGAACAAACCTGGCTCATTAAAATGAACCATGACCACAGAATGACTCCTGCTTCAACCATTTCGGCTTTCAATCCCAACTTTCACTGAATGCCATGTCACTTGGCTTCATCCTGGACACCAGCCTCACCCTCAAAGAACCCACTGCCAAAAAAACACACAAAGAGTCTGGTACCCGCTCTTTCTCTAAAGAAAATGAAACTGTTTCAGCAAGAAAGACTACAGAATTGCTGTTCAAGCCCTTGTACTATTGCGTCCAGATGGTGGTAACGCCCTGCTTTATGACCTTCTACAGTTCACAATAGAACATCTTAAGGGCATCCGACATGCCGCAGCACTTCTCATCCAGAGCCTGAAGAAATATGATAACATCCCCCCTATCCTAATGAAACATCATTAACTCCCCTTGCAGGCCCACACCATCTTCAAAACCAGCCGCATCATTTACAAAACCATTATGACAAGCACCTCCACTTATGTAGAAGACAGGCTAACCATTTCTGGTAGTTCTTGGCACACCCGCAGCCTGGACACCATCAAACTGCAGATTAAGAAGCATTAAAAAAAAACAAGGCAGAAGGCATTTTCCATCTATGCACCCAGGATGTGGTACAACATCCATCAGAAATGCCCCAACGCTGCTCCAATTTAGGAAAGAGTTGAAAACACTTCTTTAAAGACCACTACATCATGGCACCCCCGCACACAGCAATTCACTCACACCTCGGCAGCACACCACACGCAGGCACGTATAGATGCGATTTTTGTCTCGGCACCTGAATGCTCGGAGATCGTTGACGTCCGCATCCTTCCGCGTGGGATCTCGGACCACTCCCCGGTGCTTCTTAGTACAGGCACCCCCCCTCCGTCCGCCCGCCAAACATGGAGAATGAACGCATGGTTCCTCCAGGACAAAGGATTTAAGCAGGCAGTGGGGACGGAACTCGGGCACTACTTCCTCACCAACGAGGGTTCCGTGGCCTCTCCAGGTACCCTATGGGAGGCAGGAAAGGCAACCATCCGGGGGTCGCGAAGGGACAGCTCAAGAGCCAAAGGCAGGCGCAGCTGCAAGAAATTTCCTCGAGGGAGGCGCAAGCGCTTCGCCTAGAGCAAACGGTATCCCTGTCCAATGATGCCGCCCAGGCCCGGCAACTCGCTCACCTCCGGAACGAGATCAAACAGCTATCGTTGGACGCCGCCAAGCTCTTATGGAGGTCATCGGTGGCACGGATTTACGGCTGGGGCGACAAGAACGGTACGATCCTGCATAGGCTAGCCACCTACCCTAGGGCGAACCGCATCATCCCGGAGGTGATGGATGAAGTCGGAACGGTGCACTGCACCCCTACGACGATGGCCAACACCTTCGCCTCCTATTATCGGGGTCTATACACAGCACGTGCCTCTGACCTCTCGCTCGCCGGCCTCCTGGCGCATGGTAAAGCGCGGCTTCCTTGCTTGGAAGAAACCGCCCGAAGGGATTTGGAACGGCCTATCTCTGTTAAAGAAATCGAGGAAGCGATCTCTAATACTTCCTCGGGCAAGACACCGGGCCCAGATGGCCTTCCACAAGAATATTACGCGGCATATCGCGAAATTCTAGTGCCCCGGCTGGCCGATTTGTTCCAGGAAGCAGTGGACAGAGGTTCTTTTCCGACTGAAACAGACATCGCCACTATCGTGGTTCTCCCAAAATCCCAGCCTCCCTCGCGTCGCTGTGCGGATTACCGCCCTATCTCCCTCCTGAATACGGAGGTGGAAATGTACGCTGCAATTCTGGCCCAACGTTTAAAGCCCTATTTGGCTTCCTTGGTCCACCCGGACCAATGCGGTTTCATGCCCCAACGTGGGACCCGGCTCTGTCTCCGTAGACTGCAACTGGCCCTAGCCCACCGACACTTGCTCACCCCATATTTGGCCCTCCTATCAATAGATTTTGAAAAAGCGTTCGATTCGGTGAATTGGGAATACTTGCAGGATGTGATGGCCGAAATGGGACTGGGGCCCAAATTCCGGGCCATGGTTCAGGTCCTTTACGCCCACCCGCGAGCAAGGGTGTTGGTCAATGGTGCATTGTCAGAGGCCTTCCCTATCAGCAGAGGTACTAGACAGGCATGTCCCCTCTCACCACTGCTGTTCGCCCTGGCCATGGAGCCCCTGGCCTCGCTGGTGAGGGCGGAGGACCGTATCAATGGGTGGAAATGGCCCAATACAGAAGCGGATAAGATCGCACTTTATGCGGACGATGTCCTGATTTTCCTGGCCGACCCAGCTTCATCGGGGCCACACTGCCTCCAGATCCTAGACTACTTCGGACAGGCCTCTGGGCTCCGGCTGAACCCCGGGAAGTCAGTCCTGATCCCGCTGCACCTCTCTAGGGAGTGCTTCGATTGGCAATCCTCTATACCGCTTCGGCGCCAATCCTTTAAATACCTGGGGATATGGATCACCCTCCTGCCTGAACTGGGATGGGCGCTTAATGTCGCTCCACTAGTTAAGAAAGTCAAAGACGATCTCGCTAAATGGAAGACGCTTCCTCTCAACCCTCTGGGGAGGGTCGCCTTGTTTAAAATGCTGATACTCCCCAGATTGCTTTACGTCCTTCAAAATACCCCCTTCTGCTTCCCCAGAACCTGGTTCCGGGAGCTGGACAGTATCACCACCAAGTTCCTTTGGAGCGGGGGAAGGGCTCGCCTAGCCTTGTCTACTTGCCGGATCCCCTCCTTTGACGGGGGCATGGGAATGACACACCTATATCTTTATTTTCTGGCTGCACGCCTCCTGGTGGTTCACGACTGGTTTAACGGGGCTGGTCCGATCCAGCGTATCGGCTTGAGCTGAGTGAGCTGGGATTGCCGGCAGTCCAAGCAATGCTATATGGAAGACCCATCCCGTCCCGATTACCCGAGGTGACCCGTTCCGTGTTCCTGGCCTGGCGGGCCTCGTTGCGCCACACTGGGTGGACGCGTAAGCTAACTCGGTGTACTCCCCTAAGGCAGGGGGATTGGCTCAGGGAGGTTAGTGGGTTGCAGGGGTTTAAACCATGGGACCTCATTGGCATCACACAATTCGGGGACATATGGGCTAAAGGCCACCTGCTTTCCTTCCAGGAGCTCCAGATCCAATACTCCCTGCAACCTTCCCAATTCTACAAATATTTGCAGTTGCGACATGCCCTTCAGATACACATTACGGATGGAACGAGGCTCCCGGAGTACAGCCCCACAGAGGCGCAGATAATGTTGGGAGATCTAGGCAAGGGGGGCATTTCACGCATATACCGCATCCTAATCAATAACACTCCCACCTCCCTAGCCATGTTGAGGGACCAGTGGGTGGAATGGGTGGGTCCCCTCGACGAAGAGGATTGGCGGGACGCCCTAATGGCCCCTAGAATAATCACCACTTTGGCTAGGCTCAAATTGATCCAACTTTACTACTTGCACGCAGCATATCTCACTCCCCAGCGTCTGTACAGAGCAAACTTACGCCCGATGCATCCTGCGCGAGATGTAAATCGGCCATGGCTGACTTCTTCCATGTGGTTTGGTCATGCCCCCGGCTGGAACGATTTTGGGGGGCCATCGAGGAGGAGCTTACGGCGGTTCTGGGTTGGGAGGTTCCTCATGACCCAAGGCACTCAATACTGGGAATCACAAATGGGTTGGATGGATCCAGGAGTGACACGTTATTTTACAACACAGCCATGATAGTGGCTAAACGAGATATAGCGGCGGCATGGGCATGTCCGGATCCGCCGGAGATTGGGCGGTGGCGGAGGGGGTGGATTGGTGTGCGACCCAGGAAAAACTCTTTATGGGGCAAGAGGGTGCCCCAGGAAATATCAAAGGGTGTGGGGAAATGGGTGGGTGCTATGGAAGGGCCAGACTGATTTGGTTCATTATTAACTGTGGCGATGTAAGTCTTATGTGGTGTGGCACTGTGGGAGATTTTAACTGTGGAAATGTAATCGATTCCCTGTCCTTCGTGTGTTGGCTGATTTGTTGTGAGTGTTTTAACAAAACAATAAAATTTGATTATCAAAAAAAAAAGACCACTACATCACAACACATTAATGGTCCAAAAACAGCTACCTCTTAGCCTGTTAAAAAGATAAAAACAAGACAGCAGACCATCTCCATCTATTCACCCAGGATGTGGAACAACATCCATCAGGAACACCTGAACGCTGCTCCAATTTAGGAAGGACTTGAAGACAAACCTCTTTAAAGAACGCTACATCACAATGCATTAATAGTCTACAAACCAGCTAGCTCTCCTATCATTTGTTTACTTTATGCTTGTCTTTTGACTCTCTACAGCGTTCTGCTGTCTTTTTGTTAGGTACGCACTATAGAAATACCACATACATACATTCTGAGGCATGTTCTCAGCCATACCTTAGGATTGCATACACTGTGCAGTTGGGGTATGGAGAAGGCATTAGTAAAATGAAAGGAAGTGGAAAGCAGAAGGAAACAAATGCACTTTATACATTTTGAAAAACGATAGTGGGCTTTGACAAATTGCACCACAGACTATTCACAAGCCTGTAGCACCAATGGCTATTCAAATGTCAGTCTGACCTTGGCAGCCATGTTTCATTACAATTAGATCAAAACCTTTCACAGGAGTAAAATATATTTCAGGCTTACAGACCTACATAATTTACAGAATACAAAGTTAGTAACAAACAAACATTACACCAAATTTAAGATGTTTGAGGAGTGCAAATGCTATAATTACAAACTTAAGAATTCATCAAGCCCTTGTAGAATGCCCTGCATTATGAAATGAGGTTTAAACATGAATAGACTAATAATAAAACAAGTCATCCATACTGTCGAGCACGGTCTCTAAACGTCTTACTTTTATGTGCCAAAATGAAATGTAATATGCAATGATCTATGATGGTGTTTCATTGTTGCTAAACATGCAGAACCTTTCCTTAGCCAATCAGGGGATTGGTGGGGAGGGCAATGCATATAAATGGGGGGCATGTTTCAAACTTCACATCTTTTGAAAAGAGACATTGAGTGGGATTTCATACGTTTTTGGATACCAGATAACTGACAACCCAGGGTGATTATAGAGGAAAGGAGAAAAACACTCCACACTGATGAGCATAAACAAGACAAGAAATTGCTTCTTAAACCTTTTCACATGATGACTACAATGTTTTAACCTTGAGATAGAAGGGCTGTGAGGGAAAACGGGTGGAGAAGCCAGAGTGCACACAAGAGATTATAAATAATGTGGTTCCTAAAGATAACAATTAAAAAAAATCTTAAAGTTAAACTAACCGGAAAACCACAAAATTATAAATATTCTGGTGCAAATTCCTACACAGCGCTGGTTTCTGAAACAATATGAATAATTGTTTATTTAACCCTAAAGATCTTTCATAGAGTTAAAAATAGTAACAGTAAACAAATGTTAATTTACAGTGGCAACAATCTGCTGTGACTTAAATTGGCAAACTAGTTTGAAAATCAAGAAGTCAAAAAAGTGATGACTATACACTTCTGGAAATGCCTTAGTTAGTTATTTAAGTTATTCACTTCATTGATGTTTTGGTCCAAGACAGAAAAATATGGAGCCTACTTGAAAACAGCACAAGTTGAATTGCAGACACAATTACCAGCAAATCCAGAATTCTGGAATCAACAAACAATCATTCAAATTGGATCAATGCGGAGTAAACATACAAAACACTCTAGGAACGGCAGGAAATGGAGACTGTAGTAGCAATGTAACTATGGTGTGAATGATATCATAGTCACTATGACATCAATGGTGGAATATTGATGTTCGAGGCGTGGCAGTTGCAATAGCAGTAGCAGATATGTTAGGATGCAGATGAATGAGCTGCAGATTCAATAAATATTGAGTGCAGCCATGACGTGTTTTGGATCATCACAAACTGGCGAAGTGTGCTGATCTACCCGCAACATACAGCAAAAGACTGCTTCCTCTGTCAACAACTGCTCCAGTAAACGCGCTGTAGTGAGAACGCGCTAAATTATTACAATTTAACAGATGTCGGCGACTCCTGCACTTTCAGCGGTAAAATCGTGCAGCAAATAACACAAGATCTGGTGATGTTCAAATGAGCGGCCATTTTCAAACCAGACATGAGAGAACAAAGCAAAATCTCTGTGGCCATCTTGAAGTCAGGCATTTGGATATAGACTTGCATGAAAGACGCCATTTTGAGGTCAGGCAAATATCACATTTATACCAAAGTGGATTACTTAAAAAAAAAAAAAAAAAAGAACATAAACAGTCCAAAAAAATCATTTATTAACCTGCAGTTTGTATTTACAAAGGCTAAATTAGCAAATTACAAAGTAAAATAAAATGTTCAACATCGTCAAATATGCAAATGGGCGAAATTTATGAACAAGAGGAAGATATTTCTAGTACAATTTTTATGAGAACTCTACCATTTAATGTAACAGATCAAAAAACTATAGCCCAAAGATTGGAAATATGGAAAAGGAGATTTGAATTTTTTTTAAAGGCTACATGTAAAAAAGGTACAGATGAACAAGCAAAGAATCGGTTATTAAGTAGTAGGTAATGAAGTAGACGATATAATTGTAACATTTCCTGATTCAGAAAGAAACACGTACAAAGGACTTATGTGTGGATGACAGATTTGATCCGCAAAGAAATTTAGATTCCAAAAGATATAACTTTAATATAGCCTGTCAAGAAGAGAATGAAACTATTGATGAATACATATGTAACAAAACTAAGGAAATTAGCAATGGTCTGTAAATTTCAGAAATTTGACAAGGAAGAGGCAATAAGAGTAAGAATTATACAACAATGTAATTCACTTGAATTTAGGTAAAAGTTATTAGAAAAAACATATGACTTACAAACACTTTTGTAAATGGCACGACCGGAAGCCTGAGCACAGAAAAAGGCAACTAACATGGAGCAAAGTAGAATAAAAACAATGGAAAAAGTTTGATAAATGGTCAAGAAGGATAACAAAAATGATATAACAGATTTTCAACAAAAAGGAAAAAACTATACTGTAGGTGTGGATTGCAATTTCCACATTCAAATATATGTCCAGCACCAGGACAAAAATACAACGAATGCGGAAAATTAAATCACTTTGCAAGTGAATGTCGACTGAAAGAAGATTAAAAAAAAATAACGATAAAGGCTGGAGAAAGCAGCCAAACAAATATCAAGCATGTGAGACAAATGGTAGCATTAGAAGATGACCACACAGAGAAGATTCTGAACAAACAGAACAATTATATATATATATTTTTTTTTCCAGAGTATTATATAGAGCGAAATTGACCTGAAGGTATCAGGTATCAAAGCGCTTGACATGAGCACCAGTTGCGTTACATGGGGACACATTCATTTTTTTTTTGTTAGGCACGGGGACATTAAGTGATTTGCCCAGAATCACAGGATGTTGAGCGTCGTTGCCGAGACTCGAACCCGGTTCCCCAGGTTTGAGGTCGACTGCCCTAGCCGTTAGGCCACATCCTCTCCCCAATATATGATGAATGAGGAAAATGTAAATGAAAATAAAAACGAACAGGTCCTCCAAATTGAAAAAGGAACTGATAAAAAAAATGGAGTCTGTTGAAATACTGGTTGGATATCAAAAGGCTCTCTTTGTATTTGATAGTGTAGCAACATGCAATATTATGTGTGCCACTGAATATGATAAAATGAAAGAAAAGCCAATGCTCATTCCTTTTAATGTGAGTATTTTTCAATGGGAAGCAAAGAATCCTGTTTATTGTCTAGGAAAATTTGAAGAATGTTTTTCATATGGAAATGTATCTAGTAAAGAGGAAATACAAATTTTGAAAGGGAAAGTACTGGTTCACTGCTTATTAAGTAATGTCAATACACAAATAATGGTACTACAAGCCATGACATTTGCGGAGCATCCCATATTAAAATAATTCCTGATTTTGTTAAAAGGATTGGGAAAACTAAAAGGAAAAACTATTACCCTGCATATAAATGTATAAATGAAGCAGTTACACTTGTAGCACAAGTGCAAAGGAGAGTCCCAATTCATTTACAAGGTAAGGTAGAAGAGGAAATAAATGCACCGTTACAAAAGGATATTATTGAATTGGCAACCTGTCCAATGCCTTGGGTATCTACATTAATAATAGTTCCCAAGAAAAATAAAGATAAAATTGGAATATGTGTGGACATGAGTATACCGAATATGACAAATGAGAGAGAGATACATCATGGACCGCTTCTGAACAATATGATTAGCAATCTCAATGGAGCAATTGTATTTTCAAAAATTGGATCTTGCTAAAAGGTATCATCAATTAGCAATTGATGAACAACCAAAGTATATAACTACATTTTCCACTCATTTAGGCTTATTCCGTTATAAAAGATTGAAATTTGGTGCTCAACGGCAGAAATTTTCAAGAAGTTATAAAAATGTGATGAGACCAGTAAAAAAATTCTATGGTCTATAGTGACGACATACTAGTGTTTGGAAAGACACATGATGAACATGATCAAGCTGAAAGGGAAGTATGTCAAAAACTGTTGAAAGCTGGACTCAGATTAAATGCAGAGAAAAGTGAGATTAATAAAATGGAACTAACATATTATGTACACATATTTTCAAAACAAAGAATGAGGCCAGATCCGATTAAAGTATCCTCTTTAAATTCCACATCTAGCCCTAAAGATATATCTGAATTACGCTCATTTCTAGGAATGGCCAGTTATTGCTCTCATTTTATAAAAGACTATGATACTATTAGTTCACTCCTACAAGATTTAAACAAAGAAAGGACAAATATTTTCTTGGAATGAAAGGTGCAAACATGCACTTAAAACGATTATAGAAGACACAACATTGGCAGCATATTTGATATACTTTGATTCAGAGCTATGTACTGAGTTAATAGTGGACCAAGCCCTGTCGGATTAGGTGCCATTCTTGTACAACATAAAGTGGGAACAGAATCACCTCTGTATGTAATCTCTCATGCTAGAAAAAGTTTAACTGATGTAGAAAAGAAAAGCTCACAGCCAGAAAAAGAAAGTTTGGCTGTGGTTTGGGCATGTGAGCATTATCATGACTTTTCATATATGGTAAACCTTTTGTGATAATTGCATCAAGCACAAACAACTATTTTTGGTAATCCAAAAGTGAAGATGCCTCCTCATATTGAAATATGGGGCATGAGACTGATGGATTACAATTTTTAAGTTGTTTACAAGCCAGGGAAAGAGTATAATCCGGTGGATTACTTATCCAGACAACCAGCAGGAACTAAGCCAAGCTAGGAATCTGAAGAATATATACAACTTATAATTAAATCCGCAGTTCCTGAAACAATTTTGGAAAAAGAGCTAATAGCTGCAACAATGAAAGATGAATTGATTAAAGAGGTGAAACAAATAATATTAGCAAATTGATGGAAACGTATAAATATTGCAACAAGTTTTCAGTCTGGAACAGACAAAAGAGATATTCATGCCTTCAAAAATGTGCAAACAGAATGGTCTATAACTGCCTCTGGAATTCTTTTAAGAGGTAATAAGATAGTTATACCAAGTCATTTACGGAAACGTATAATTGAAATAGCACATGGAAGTCATATAGGAGTATCATTAACCAAGAATTTTCTTTGGGGGAAAAAAGTGATTCCCAAGGCTTGACAGTCAATTTGAAAAAATTGTGCAAGCATGTCATTTATGTCAGTGTGCTACTAGAGAAAGAAATAGTGTCGAACTGCATATGTTCAAGCTTCTGGGTTCAGTATGGTCGAATTCGGCAGCCGATTTTTATGGACCGTTGGATTGTGGGCAATATCTATTTGGTATAATAGATGAATATTCTCGTTTTCCGATTATAGAGATGTAAAAAACAGACAACGGACCACCATTTAATGGAAGTGAATTTCATACATTTTTTAGCTACATGGGAGTGTTCACAAAAGAATTACTCCATTATGGCCACAAGGGAATGGAATAGTGGAGAGGATGATGGCTACGATTAAGAAATCTATTCAAAGAGAAAAAACTATCACATAAATTTGTGAATGAAGCCCTATGCCATGTGCTTTGTGATTACCGAATACACCTCATGGATTACTAAGGAAATGTCCTTCAGAATTGATGGTTGGACAGACTCGACAAACAAGATTGCCACATTTACCTTCGGATCCTCCAAGAGAACATAGCAAAATTGGAAGAAAAGATAAAGAAAAGAAAGGATGAAATATGTTGCAGAACAAAGGAAACATATTGAAGGAAGAAGTTATCAAATAGGGGATCTAGTTTTGGTAAAAGAGAAATAAATGAAGTCTCAAAGTAGATTTCATCCATCACCTTTGTGAATAACAAAAGTACGAGGTTCAGCAGTTACTGCTGAGGATGAGAACAGAATGATAACTAGGAATAACATTTATTTTGAAAGATTTGTAACTTTAATTCAAGAAAAAGGGACACAACAAAGACAGAATCAACAAGATGTTTCTCAAGATGAAAACAAATTTAGTGGACAAAATGCTTCCTCAGATGGACAAACTGCTGCTTCTTTGCTGAGAAGAGTAGCAAGAGTACCTAAAAAAACCACAAAGACTTATTGAACAGTGCTAATTTGTTAATTCATTCGTTTTTTTTTAATTTACGTATTTTATTCTTCTCTAGCTGTTTAAAAAAGGGGGGCAAGTACTGTAGCAATGTGACTATGGTGTGAATTATGTCAAAGTCACTAGGACATCCATGGTGGAATGTCGTGTGGCAGTTGTACGTGCAGTACCAGTTATGTTAGGGTGCAGATGAATGAGCTGCAAGCAGATTCCATACATATTGAGTGCAGGCATGACAAGTGTTCGTGTTTTGGATCACCACAAACATGACTAAAAAATACATGTCAGTAGAAAAACAGATTTTGGATAATGACAATACAAAACACTGAGGATCCCGGCATACACGCTCATTAAGTATATTATAAAAAATATAATTTATTCATGCATGATGTGACCTGAGATCAAGGCAAATCATGGCTGTGCTGAGCAAACATTTTAATTACTACTGGGTGACTGTTGGTAGATGCCGAAAAAGATATAATGGGTTAGTACATTAATTCGAGCAGGAAGGAACCCATGAAACCATCCCTAGGATTGAGGCTTGCATTCATCCATTTTTGAGTGTTGTGTTCATGACTGGGTAACAATTGTAAATGATTTATGTTTGCAAACCATCCTTGAATCGTTTCTTTGTTTAGTAGCTACACTGGTATTATGTTCTCTTTTCTCGTTTCAGGGCCAGCGTTTAGGATGATTTATTGTTCACAAACAGAATATAGTGGTGATAGCAAAGGGTACAGGATTTAATGCCATAGTGGGGCACATTAACCACTTTATTGTGTGTTGAGCTTTGTGTAATTCTAGCTATTTGCTTCTTAATTTCTTAGGTAAATGTATTTATTTTTTCAGTTATCCACAAAGTTTTGTTTATAGGCATTCACATCTTCATTATAATTGTGTTTTACAGTACCCCAATTGAATCCTAGAAAATTTCAAGCTAGGCCTAGACCGCTTGCTCATGTCAGTAGTCAAGAAAGCTTAGGTAGACAACTTTCTGTTGGGGATTGAGCACCCATTGTCCTGGCTGGTGTGGATCACAAGCACTCTAACTTGTGATATGGCTGGTTGTCCCTGCAACTGCCAGTGCCAAGAAAAAAAGTAAGACAAGAAACCTGTCTTCCCTGAATGAGGAAATGGCTGAGAGAGCTCAATTTAAAGAGTCTTTTGATTAGCCTTATCTAATTTATCCAAAACCAATTCGAGATAGATGGACAATTTCTAAAAAACTGAGAACGTGCACAAATCTGTTTGCCCTCTCAATGCTGTTTGGACGGACCTCCTGCCAAGATCTGATCATTCGGCACAGAATGCAAAGATTTAATTAAGTTTTAAGAAGGTGATGCAACATGCAGTGATCCATGAAGGCAAATCAGAGTATCCACCTCAGAACAAATGTTGTAACCACCCTAACTTCATGCCAGTCTTGAACTAAACTAAATACCTCTCTACTGCCAGTCTCTGATAGCAATCGGTAAATCACTTATAATTATTTGATACTAAAAATCATGCAGGGAAATCTTCAATTGTAAAATATTAACCAAGCGAACGTGTTAACAATGACAATAGCCCTCTAAAGTCGCACAATTACATAGCAGAGTTTTACAAAACACGATATATAAATAAATACCTATCCATACATCTATGGCTTTTCATATCATCCTCCCTCCCCCTACACATGCCGATATCTCAGATAGCTTTTCAGGAGTACTGATATGCATTTACACGTATGGAACATTTAAATATAAGTAATCTAATGCTCTTTTGCACTTTAAAACTTTTTTCCCAATTTTTCTTTAGAGTAAAATCACTTTTTGCATACAAAACCCCAATTCTATAATCTTTCATGAATTTGTGGGTTATTACCTCCCCATTTTCATCCAGTATTTAGGGATATAATTTACGGAGAACGAGGAATAGGACGACGGAAAGAGAGTAGAGCAGGGAGAGAGAGAAAGAAAGAGAGAGAGAGTGCTGCCAAGGGCCTATTCCTTGAACCTTGATGTTCCCGTCTTCTCACAAGCTCTTAAGGGATGATGACTTTGTACAAATGGAAGCCCCTGAATTATCCACCTTCCAACACTCGATCCCACCCTGGGCTCTGCAGATAAATGTACTGATTACGGGGGGCGTGGCTTGGCACCAGCCGTAATGGCGGCGTAGCTCCGGAGCTCCGCCGGGGCCCGCGACCAAGCCCGCGAAATCCGGACACCAGCCGACTGCCAGAGGTGCGAAAGTGCCGGCGCTGAGAGGAGGAAAGCGCTCTGGGGCGAGGGAGGCACTGTGGCGGCCCGAGAACGGCGCATCGTGACGGATTGAGGCAGGGCTCTGTCGGCCGCTGGCCGTGAGCGATCGCGGAGGCGGAGTCGCGTGAGGTGCAGGCCGTACGGGAGTGCCCGCGGCTGGGAGACATTACGACGCAAGGCCGCGGCGCTCGGCTTTCCAGAGAGGGGCGCCGTGGTGAGACCAAGGAGGCCCGGCGCGATCCGGAAGTGCGGCGGTAAGGTGGCATCGGGCCCTGGAAGGAGACGGGGGTCGGGGGAGAGGCTGCGGGCCCCCATCAAGCTTATGTGCCGTTTTAGAGGTGGAGACGCCTGAGATCAGGACGACTGAGAGCCGGACAAGTGTGGATTGAGAGGCTACTGCGCAGTCGGTAGTCGGCCGGGGTGCCCCAGCTCCCCGCAGCATACAGTCTACCCAGGCTCTGAGAGACTGAGGCCTCCACCATTGGTCATGTACAGCAGACAGCTTGGGGGCCTGACCGGCTTCCCGTAATCCGGTAACAAGGCAGTGGGGACCGACACAGCGGCGGAGGACCGAGGCGCCGGAAATCGTCCCGCGTCTCCTGCATCCATTGGGGTGCTGGTGGAGTTGGTGAGTACGGGGCACACGCCGGCGAGAAG
The DNA here is from genome assembly GCA_963921515.1 of Calotriton arnoldi. NCBI lineage: Eukaryota > Metazoa > Chordata > Amphibia > Caudata > Salamandridae > Calotriton > Calotriton arnoldi. Next base: position 2,140,757 of record CAWUFW010001714.1, on the reverse strand, counting down.
ATCCGCAGAGGAACGTGCCAGGGGCTGGGAGACCCTGAGCCTGGGATTGACGACCTCCGGAGGGGGATCTGCTGCGAGGGAGAGGCGGCGGGGTGCCCAGTCGTAGAGGGACGACGCCCTACAGCAGAACCCACTGGGTGCAGAGGGAGGCGAAGACCTCCATACTGGCGCAGTCCATCGCTGATACTTAGAGGCCAGACAGAGGCAACGGGGACGCCAGGGAGCGATCGAGTGAAGGGGGACCGGGCCGCTGCCGCCCCCTTGGAGATACAACAGCCATGATGAAACCGAAGGGGTCTGCAGCCACAGTGCAGACCAACAAAATGGACAAATATGCGGTCCCGCGGCAGCAGTATTCTGAGGAGGGGGCACAAGAAGATGATTCAACTAGCAAAGAGCCGTCCCTTAGCTCAATTATGGCGGCCATCCAGACAGTGGGGACGAACTTGGAAACAAAAATCGACAAGATTACGATTGACATGAACCTCATGAGGGCAGACATGCGCAAAACCTCCGAAAGGGTTACAGCGACGGAGGAACATATTGGGGAGCTCCAGTCGGCGACCCGCAAGCTGGAGGAACGGGTCCAAAAGCTGGCGCACCAGCACAAGGCGATGGCACTACAACTGGACGATCAGGAAGGGAGGGCCCGCCGAAATAATATCCGCGTGGTTGGAGTGCCTGAGGGGGCGGAGGGCCCCAGCGTAGACCTCTTTCTGGAAGACCTTGTCCTAAACCACTTGAAGCCTAAGAGACTGTCATTGTTCTCTGTGGAAAGGGCGCACAGGGCCCCGATCCCCAAACCAAAACCTGGGGCCCCCCCTCGAACCATCATCGCACGCATCCTAAATTTCCGGGACCGCGACGCAATCCTCCAAGCGGCCAGAGTCAAAGGCGACCTCCCCTACGACAACACGACGATCCGGTTCTTCCCGGACTTCACTCTGAAGGTCCAGCGGGAGAGGCGTTCCTTCGAAGGGGTGAAACGGGCCCTCAGAGACAAGGGCCTGAAGTACATGATGTTCTTTCCTGCCAAACTCAAGGTTGTGGAGGGCGACAAATCCTGGTTCTTTACAACGTCCGAGGAGGTCCAGCGCTGGTTAGATGAGGGTCTTCCCCGGGCACATCGTCAGCGGGGAAATACGGACAGGTGGGGAAACGGCAATCGACCCCTGGAGTCCCTGCATCGAGGAGAGGAGGCGCTCCGAGTCCAGGTCCGGGAGCTCCAGAGGAGGCGCAGCAGGCACCGGGGAGTGAAAGGACTTGCTTCACTCTGGTGAAACATACTCTGTCTCTTGCACTAGTCTGAGGTATGATCTTTCTGGTAACTGTAATGGGGTAAACTCTCTTCCCTCGGCCACGGACAGAGACCAGGCCAGGCGATATAAGGACTTAATCAATGGCAGAACTCTCATATGAAGGTGGGCTGGGTTGCGGGCTCGGGCGGGGAATGGTGCCGGGTGAACCCCATATTTGACACTTAGCTGTTGGGACGACAGGCGCTCTGCTATTGGAGATGTGGGTGGTTCTAAACCTACAAGGCAGGGTTGCAGGGTGGGGGGTTTGTTGTGGGGGTTTTGCTCTTTTCTTTTCTTTCTTTCTACTGATGTTTGCATTATGTTTTCTGGTTGTGTACGCTTCAGAGCAATGTCAGCGCGTCCAAAGGGACAAGACCTGTGGATATACACTTGCAGAGAATATTCGCATGGGAAGGGAACAGGGACAGGAAGGGGTGGGGAAGTGAGGGAGGGAACGCATGAGGTATCCCGTATGGCGACAAGACATATGAAGACGCTAACAGTTCTCTCGTGGAATGTAAACGGTCTGGGGGATAAGATAAAACGCACCATGGTGCTTCAGTACCTACGTCGACATTCACCAGACCTGGTACTGCTCCAGGAGACCCACCTCAAAGGCACCCAATACTTGGCACTGAACCGATACGGCTACACACTTAGGGCACACGCCGGCTTCACGACTGGTTCGAGGGGCACCGCTATACTCACTAAGAACTCACTCCCCTTTGTTATAAAGCACACCTGGACGGACCACTTGGGTCGTTATGTGGCCATCACGGGGACATGGGAGGGGCAGGTCCTGAATGTCTGCTCGGTGTATGTCCCTCCACGACTCCATGACACTACACTGCCTGACCTTGGCCGACTGTTGCTCGACCTACCACAGGGGACCCTGGTCCTTGGGGGGGACATGAATGACACCATGTCTCCCGACATTGATAGGGAGTCCAACTCGTCTAGGACTAGGGACTCGCGGACTCTGTCGACATTTACGCATGCAATGGGGCTGACGGACCTTTGGAGGAGCCATAACCCGAACCTAAGACAGTACACACATATCTGCAGCCCATAGAAGTAGCTCACGAATAGACTACATATTCACGCACGCTGACTCAGCGGGACTTTTCAGGGGAGGATGCCATAGGCACGAGGTAACTCAGACCATTCGCCTGTTGAGGTTCAGATGCGGGGGCCATGGCGCGAGCGATCTCTCCCACCGCGACTGGATCCCACCCTGTTTTGGGACCAGGACTTTAGGGATCAATTTGAGGAACGCACGGTCCAATATTTCGACGATAACGTAGGATCGGTACGGTCTGACTGCACTCTCTGGGAAGCGTACAAAACGGTGGCCAGGGACTTTGTACAGGCGACGAGCGGCGCTAGACGCAAAGAAAAACACGCGCAGTGCGATGCCCTGGAGATAGAGATCCTTAATCTTGATAAGACACTAGTTCCCGACCCTGGGGGCGATGTCGAACGCAGACATAAACTTAAACAGAAAGAACTCCGGGATCTGAAAGAAAACGCTGCTCGTGCGCACGCACTGGCAGTGCAGAGGAAGGTCTACGACCTCGGGGATAAGGCCAATAAGCTTATTGCGTGGCTTGAACGGCGGGATAGGAGCTGCAACTTTGTATCTGAAATTAGAACCGCGAAGGGCACGAGGGGAGGCACTGGGGCTCAACTGGCGGAAGTGTTCGCGGACTACTATGAACAGGTGTACCGATCGCAGACTCTGCGAGAGGAGGGTGAGTCTGCGGAATTTCTAAGAGATTTAAACATGCGGACACTGGAGGAGGAGGATAGAGCATTGCTAGACTCCGACATGAGACTGGAGGAAGTCGAAAATGCAATACGGGACCTGCAATCCGGCAAGTCGCCGGGCCCTAACGGGCTCCCGACGGAAATGTTTAAATGCGTCGCTAGCAAGCTCGCCCCTCACATGCTTAACATGTTCCGCGAAGCAAGGGACGAGGGGCTGCTCCCGGAAGACCTACGCATGGCCACCATCGTGGTTATTCATAAAAAAGGGAAACCCCACGACCTGTGCGGATCATACAGACCTATCTCCCTGGTGAATTTCGAAGCTAAAGTGCTGGCCAAAGTAATAGCCAATCGTATTGGTCCGGTGATTCAATCTCTCATACATCCGGACCAATCCGGTTTCATGCCGCACCGGAGCACCAGGCTCAACCTGCGCCGCCTATATGGTGTGATGCAAATGACCCAGGAACGCGCGGAGTCCCGGCCACCCTTATCGTCGGCGTGCTCAGAGCTGGTTATGAGGGAAATGTTTAAGTACTTGGGGCTCTGGATTACCAAAGATGAGGCTGAGTTCATGAGACTCAACGTGCAGGCCCAGCTGGTCCGCCTACGGGACGATATTGCACATTGGAAACGCCTCCCCGTCTCGTTGATGGGCAGAGCGGTCATCTTTAAAATGATGGCCCTCCCACGTCTCTTGTATGTGATCCAGAACACCCCGTACTTGATCCCGGAGACGTTTTTTCGAGCCATCGAATCCGAGCAGCGTCAGTTGCTCTGGGGGGGCGGCAGCCCAAGGATCGCGCTCAAAAAACTTTTGAGAGGCATATATGACGGGGGCCTGGCTGTTCCCGATATACGAAAATACTACTGGGCATCCCAGCTCGTTAATATTAACGGGTGGGCCTTCTCGCCACTAGAGGAGCCAGCGTACAGGGTGGACCGGTTAGCATTCGTCAACAACAGCTACTTGACGGAGCTCTATCGGAAAGGAAAGAGCAAAGCGATACTCCCGGTACATACCCGAACGGTGCTGGAGGTCTGGCATAGGGCAACCAAGATGACTGGGTGGACAAACAAGCTCACAGAACAGACCCCTCTCTGGGAGGGCGGTCAGCTGGGAGAACCGACGAGACTAAAGAGCTTCCGGAAATGGAGCCTAATAGGAATTGACCATCTGGGGGACATCTGGAAGGCTGGGAAAATGCTGGACTTTGATGCATTACAGAAGCAGTTCCAAATGGGGAAGGGGGAATATCTGTGATACAGACAGCTGCGCCATGCGCTCCATTGTCATCTGCAGGAGGGTACCCGGTTGCCTGAATACTCGCCCCTCGAAGACCGTTTACTCCTGGATCCCATGATTGATAAGGCCATCTCTCTGACATACCGAAAATTGATTAATAATACTTCTGATTGTCTGGGCCCGCTGCGGGAGGCCTGGGAGTCTGATGTGGGTTTACTAGAGGACGATGACTGGGTGGAGGCATTGCAGACGCCCCGGGAAATTGCCATAAGAGCAAGGTTCCGGCTGATTCAACTCCGGATCCTTCATAGATCCTATGCCTCCCGGACGGCCTACGTCTGAATGGGCACGTGTGAGACTGATGCCTGTGTGCGGGGTTGTGGCGAGCGAGGGTCTTTCTTCCATATACTATGGTCCTGCCCCAGGATCCAAACATATTGGGAAGGTATAACTTGCGTGATGACGACTGTGGTGGGTGAGGACGTCCCGCTTGAGCCAAGGTGGCATATTCTAGGTGTGACAGGCGACGTGACGTGGCCACAATGGACCAAGATCTGGCTAGCTCTGGCGGGTGGAGTGGCTAAGAGGAACATTGCCCGAGCGTGGGAAGCAGCAACCCCCCCACTCTAGCAGCATGGAAAAAAGACCTAGACTGGTGCTATGGGGCAGAACGGGTGATATACCAGAGCCGGGGATACCCACGGAAAGGTGGGAAAATATGGGCCGCATGGGCCAAGTACAGAGGATACAATTGAGGGCTGTTGGGTTTAGGGGGCGAAGGTGGGGGAGAACTGGTGCCGCGCAGTACGACTACGGGATGCAGGGAGAGGGAAGAGGGCGAATATGTGAGAAATGTACCATGCACTGTGTAATCTGTCCCGGCTGTCTCATTATGAATAACATATTGTACTGTCACTGCAATGAAGCTTGTATATGTTCAATAAAAAGAGTTTAAAAAAAAAAATGTGCTGATTACGGACAGAAAGCATGACACAAGAAGGGACTGCTTAGTCTTTTGGAGAGTGTTCTGGGAACAAACCACCACTTGGACAGGGAACAGACTTACACCAGCATCTTTGAATATGTTTCTGGGATAGACAGAATCCATCCCACTTAGAAACTAGAGCAGGTCAACTGACCACATTTACACGGACTGGTTAGAAGGCATAAGGTGAACAAACTACTCACCTTCGGTAACATCTTTTTTGGTAGAGACTTTATTCAACGTCCCACATTTAGAGCTTTTGTAGAGAGGCGCCTGTCTGCCAGGATGACACCAATTACTTTGGCAGGAAGATTGAAGGCAGTCAGCTATCGCTGTTCAATCTCCACACACAGAGGTGTAGGTTGTGCAGGTTCGAGTACAGGACTTGGCCTTGCTAATGCAACAGGGGGTCCTCCCGAAGAATCAGCCAAATTGGAGGACAAATGTGCATGGCCAGATGTTATGGATACTACACTCTCCTCGCCCAGTCTGGAGCCCCTAGGATGACTTGGGTCTGGTCTTTCTTGACCTTTTTGTAATATTCTGGGCAGGAGAGGTCGAGGTGGAAAGGCGTACAGGAGTCCCGAGCCCCAGTACAGGCAAAAGGCGTCTCCGAGGGAGAACCACCTAGAGAACTCCAACACACAAAAGCTTGGACACTGCGCGTTCTATGCAGTAGAGAATAGATTGAGCCAGGGTTCTCCCCATTGCTGGAAGATGCCCTACGTGCCACCTCCGAGTGTAACTGCCATTCGTTATCAACTAGGCCACATCAACAGAGTTCATCTGCCCTGCCATTTGGTAATTATGCCAGGCGCTGGGCGATCAGGCAGATGTCTTGAATGTTCAGCCACTTCCAAAGATGTTGAGCCTCCTGGCACAGGACCCACAACCCTACAATGCCCTGTTTGTTGCAGTGCCACATGGTGGTCGTGTTGCTGTGAAAACTTGAAGCCATTCCCCCGACAGATGGAAAGAATGCCTCAATGGCAAGTGAATCGCCCATAACTTCAATAAGCTGATATGGAGACAGGTGTCCGCTGGAGACCAGAGTCCTCTGATCACCTCTCCCAGATGACCTCCCCAATGCAGCAATGATGCATGCATCACAACCATTAGTTCTGAGTGGGGTTGGAGAGGGGTCTGCCGCCAGTCCAACTGCAGTCCAACTACCACCACTGCAGAGCTTTTGTAGTTTCCTTCAACACCTTGAGGGAGTCCAAAACGTTCCCTAGGTGCTAAGCCTATTGGTGCTTAAGATCCCACTGCAGAGCCTGCATGTGCCACCTGGCATGGTCCACAAGCCGGATGCAGGAGGTCAAGCGACCAAGAAGCCTCATAGCCGCTCTCACTGAGACACAGGTCAAAGGTTGAAAAATCGAGATCATAGCCAAGAGAGGAGAAAAGAGGATCTGGCGTAACGGCCCGAGCTGCTGACTTTGAAACTGGGGAACCAGGTTATAGTCTCGGCATCAGCTCAACAAACTTTAATTCTGAGCAAATCACTTAATCTCCCCCTGCCTACCAAAAATGAATGTAACTGGTGCTCATGTAAAGTGCTCCAATACCTTCAGGTCGAGTTCACGCTATATAAAACTGCAGCAAAAAAAAGTCAGAATGTCCTGGATTCGTTGAGGCAGAGAGAAGGCTGGGAAGAGCACCATATTCAATTTGGGTCCAATGAAGGGCAGCCATTGTGAAGGAGTCAGTAATGACTTTGGCACGTTGTTGGAGAAGTTCACTGATTTCAACAGTCATCTGGAGGTGGTTTATCTCTGCTTGAGGCAAGCCCACCTTCGGGAACCAGTTGTTGAGGCATGGAAAGACTGGTATTCCCAAACTCTGCAGATTGCTGCGACCACCGCCAAGAACTGAAAGTGCTCTTGGCCTACCTGAACCGCAGGTAGCGTCTGTGGGACTGTAGGACCGGGCTGTGGAAATATGAGTCCTGAAGGTCCAGTGCCACCATCCAGTCTCCTGGATCCAGGGAAGACAGAACTTGTGCCAGAGTAAGCATCTTAAACTTGTCCTTCCATGGGAAGAAGCTCAGAGGGTGAAAATCCAGCATGGGCGAAGGCCTCTATCCTTCCTTTTTTGGCACCAGGAAAAAACAAGACTGCCAGTCTTGATTTCTGATGCTGGCACCCTCTCAATGGCTCCCTTGGCCAAGAGAACTTGGACATCTCCTAGAAGTACGGACAAGTGGTCCTCTGGGAGGGGTTGCAGTGTGGGTGGCATATCCAAGGGATGTGACAGGAAAGGTAGGGAGTGACCATGTTCCACAATCTCATCGGTCGGAGGTACTGCTCCTTCACCAGGGGAAATGAAAGGTGATGCTACTTCCTACCAGGCGATCTTGTGCTGCCATGTGTGAGTTATACCAGTTTTGCTGCAGCTGCTGCGGGGCGAGAGGGGATGGTCTGGGTAGATCATTTATCCTGAAGGCCTGGACACTGGCGAGCTGATCCCCTGACTACTTCGAAACGGCTGAGATGCCTGCTGTTGTTGAGGTACATTCTGGCGTTGCCTCTACTGGTATCCCCTCTCAAAGGATTGAAATGGCAGAATTGTTGGGGGAACTGCCGAACAGGTGGAGCTAAGCTCCGAGAGTGTGCAGTACCCTTGCTCTCCTGAAATCATAAACTCACTGACTGACCGGCATACAGGAAGAGACCAGAGGGACCAATTCAGTTGGTTGGTCTGAGTCCAAGGAGGGGGGGAAGACGCTGTAACCCAAGACAGAAACATAGATTAAACAAACAGAATGGAGGGGGCATTGTCGTTAGAGACGAGTGGCGAGAATATCCAGAATAGGATGACAACATAAGGGTGCTCCCAGTGGCATTTACCGTGCTGCTTGAAATCCAGATCCTGGCCCTCAGACTAGGCTCTGCTAATAGCCCTCTCCCCCTGCTAGGAAAATGTCCTCTTAGGAGCTGGGTAAAATCGGTGGGCTTAGGAGATGTCTGAAGAATCATGCACCCTCATGGCCACGTGTATATATTCTACTCATTTAGGCACCACACTCAACCTAGATTATACTACATCCTTGCCCCAACTGAATTGCTTCAGGAAGTCACACACTTTAGAATCCTCCCAAGATGCTTATAAGATCATTCCCCTGTCGTACTGACCATTGGACTCCACGAAGGTTGGGGAAGCTGCCTACTTGGTTCCTGTCGGAGGTCGACTTTCAAGAAGCAACTCAAGAAGCTATTGTACTGTTTTTAGAAATAAAGGCTCAGTCCTATCTGAGATCATCCTGTGGGAGTCTCTTAAGGCTAGTCATCAAGGGGGACATTATCTCCTACACCACACAATACAAGATAGGAAATCGCATGGAAGTTATGGCTCTTGAATGGGCAATAGCGGAACCAGAGGAATTAGAGAAGGAGGTCTCCCGATCTGTCGGAACTCTGGTGCTTTGCAGATTGGAACAAGCTAGAGGTGTTGAAAACTAAATTATGGGGGCAGTCTAAAATGGCAGTATTTCCCACATAATACAGAATTTATGAAGCTGGAGACAAGCAGGCAAATTGATATACTGTCTCACCAATAGGAATGCCAAAGCTAGATTCGTTCCAGGCATCCAAGACCTAGACCACGGCCTGGTAACCGACCCCCAAGGGTAGCAGACACTTTTCCTGACTATTACACGAAGCTGTATTTGAAACGGGAGCTGGTGGTCCAGGCATTAAATAGACCCATTATTAAGGACCTGCCCCTTCCCCGGTTGCTACCCAAACATAGAGAGGCAATGGACCCTCCGAAATTGGAAGAGGAAATCATGGGAGCTATTAATGGCATGCCCAAGGGCAAAACCCTGGGCCCCTTTTAAAATGCTGCGCTTCCCATCTAATCCCGCAATAGAGATTATTATACAAGGAATCCCTACAAACGGGTACCCTCCCGTATGACTTTAGAGGGGCCCATGCTGCTGTTAAACATAAACAGGGTAAACTCCCGATGACTGTGCCTCTTATAACCCAATATTATTAAAAAACATTGAAACCAAAATCCTCGCCAAGGTGCTGGCCAACCGCCTGGTGGGGGGTATCTGACCACTGGGACCAGAACGGTTTCATGTCCAATAGGAGAACAAGACACTGTATATAGCATGTACAAGTGGTGCTGGCCTTGGCACAGCGCTGCACTGAACCACAGGCAGTAATCTCAATTTATTTCAAGAATGCGTTCGACGGTCAAATGGACCTTCCCATAAGGAGCCCTTGAGGAAATTAATATTGTCCCTATGTTTCGAGAATATGTAAAACTCCTGTATGAACTCCCAAGGGTCACGGTGAGGGTAAATAGCGAGTTGTTGTCCCCTTTTCCAACACAGTGAGGCACAAGGCGGGCTGTCTTCTCTCCCCTCTCTTGTTTACAGTAGTAGCAGAACCACTAGTAGAATGGATCTGCTCTGATGCCCAGGTATGGGGCCTGCATGCACATCAGAACCATGAAGATGGCACAGCGCTATATGCAGGCGATGCTTTGCTGTATGTACAACCCTGACTGCTCTATTCCCCGACTCATGCACATATTCAGGATTTATGGGGAAGACTCCGGCCTCAAGGTCAACTGGGATAAATCAGTTGTACTCCCAATAACTAACTATATGTCTTGTTGCATCAGACGAGAAGCTGGAGGTTTAATATAGTCCCAATGTTACACCAGCTGCACAAACAACTTGAGGCCTGGGGTAAACTGCCTCCCTCGATGATGGGCCGGAGTGCTTTATTCAAAATGATCGCCTTGCCCTAATTGTTGTATGTTCTTAATATTATCCATATTTCTGCCCAAGAGATTTCTTCACCTCCTTGCAAGCTATCATTATGAGTTATGAATGGGCCAGGAAAAGACCAAGTGTAGCGTTTAATAAATGCATACCATAACCATACGACGGGGGGCTAGAACTGGCAGACACCAGAAGATACTATCTGGCTTCCCAGCTATTGCCTATAAGTGAATGGTTCTACGCAGGCAGGGCAGACTCCACAATAGGTCTAGAGGTGCGGGAATGCCGGTGCTTCTGTCACAGTTATACAGCTATGGGGCCAACGGGGACCTCCTGGCATTTCCTAGACAGGGCGGTAATTTGTAGGCCTAGGAAGGAGTAGCTTCAAGAATAGGTGTAACAAACCATTTTAAGCACAGGCTTGCTAACACTGGGAAAATAAATAACACTTTACGCCCAATATCAAAGAACATCCTTCGCCCACAAAAAATACACAGGAAAGATGCTTCAGGACATGGCACAAATACGGTGTTGAAATGTATATATAAATGATAGTTTGCGTTAAATAAAACTTTTACAGCGTTGTAAGAATGCCTGTGCCTGCTAGAAACGTGATTAAACTAAAGACTTTGTACATCGAACACATGGAAATGAATTTTGTAACTCACAAAGCCGTTGTAACACAACCCCACAATCCCGTGTATGCATTATTAGAATCGCCGGGAAGCGTTTGCGCTTCAGCAGCCTGTGCCACGCTTCACTCATCATGAACTCAAATTAAGCTTAAATGGTGGGTCCTCATAAAGGGTTGTAGTTCTGCAACGACTCCTGCGCAGCTGAGATTAAAAAAAGAGACAGGCAGCAAAGATGTGATTTTAGTTATTTCACACATACATATTTATGTGTTTATATATTGTGGGTCGGATCCTATGCACAATAAAATTCGACTCTTGGTACCAACCAGCCCTAACAGAACGAAACACTGAAGATGAACTTAGAATGTAGGCGATACCACGGGAGGAGGAGGGGCGGTGGCCGAGAGGGGGCATTAGGCGTGGGAGGGTGAGAAGAGAGGCCAGGTGGGATCGGGATGCAAAATGCGTCGTCTATGCGCAGAGGCGCAGCTTCAGGGGGGTGTTTGGGGTGTTACGCCCCCTAATAAATGTATTTTCTGGTAAATTGTTGAGTACAGGGGATTTTAGTCGGGTATAGGTGTCTGTCGGAGTTTTGCATACACACAAATGAAAACATACACGCAGACTCTTTCTCTGTGTTTTGAAAGTTTTCAAAAATGTTTGTTATTTTAGAAAATATTGTATTTTCTCTCACTTAGATACCCTACCAAACCGCATTCATCTCCCTTTCCACTGCCCCTTAAGCCCCACTTAAGCGCCCTGCTTGTCCTGTAATGTATTTTAACATAACATGGCAGCGTGATTGTTGGAATCTGAATCCCACCCCCCCCCTCAATCTTACTGACCAACCTATGCTTCAGTTTTAATCAACTTGAATGAGCAGTGTTTCGTTCTCACCAGTGAATAAAAGATGAGAACACGACAGAGCGGACCAGCTTCAAATCAAGTACGAGGCACAGGGTCAAGACTGATTTGCATATGGCTATGTCTGAACTGGGGTGGCGTGGTGAAGCAAAATAACGATGGATTAAACCCAGATCTGTGACTGGGGGTGAATGTTTGCCAATGTGCAACATTCCGTCCATCATCTTGTGTGTTTTGCATTTCGCCCTAAGTGGGAAGGGTATGCCCAGACGTGGGTCCCGTGCTCACTACGCCACTGGAGTCAAGCTATCCTGGCTGATGAGGGCTGAAAGCCCGAAACCGGTCCTAGGATGCTTGATTCCGGTCCAGGGAAGACATGGCTTGGCAGTTCGGTCTGGACTGTTCCCATGAGGCACAGGGTCAAGACTGATTTGAATATGGCTATGTCTGAACTGGGGTGGCGTGGTGAAGCAAAATAACGATGGATTAAACCCAGATCTGTGACTGGGGGTGAATGTTTGCCAATGTGCAACATTCCGTCCATCATCTTGTGTGTGTTTCAAATCAAGTACGGCCTGCATACACAAGCTTGTTTAAAAACTACTGCGACCCTGGAATTTGTCAATACATATTTGGAATTCCCTTTTTTGGCAGCTTTCCATCTTTGCTGAATGACTAATGCCTCTGGCTGGTGCGCATTTTCTTCAGAGGACTGCTGCTGGACACGGTCCTGGAGCGGCTTTGCAGACCACAAACAGGAACTTCCGTGTGGAAGCGACAACTGCGGGCGAGGAGAACGTAAAAGGTCGTGTTTAAGATCCAATATAATTATCTTTAAGAAGAGTGAGCTATGGAAATGTGCACGTGACAAACAAGAAGGAAAATAAATCCATCCCCTTCTGAACTTGAAACAGTCTATGGCAGATCACTACACTTACAAAAAAAAGTACATGCAGCGTGATGGGTTTTTAACTATCATTTTATCACACGGGTTGCTATGACTTGATATACTATTGTAGCAGTGAAATACTCACACCACACATTTTACTTACATTACTTCCAGCAATAAGGTTTTTTCTTCACTGTCCATGTCCAACGACAGAACGCGTGAATTTGTTTAATACACACAATGGACAATAATGACCGCAATCATTTTACAAGACTTTCTTCCACAAGTCGCTGTGATTTACTTCTAGAAATTCAGGAGTAAGTAAAGAGTAAGTCCCACCAACTGAATACAAATATTAGTGAATGTAACTCAGTGGTACTTACATAGAAGGTAAACCTCGATTCTGTCGAATTGCATCTCCAAGTGCAGAATTCTCCAAATTCTTAAACTTCTCCTGGCAGGTCTTCATATACGAAATCTTTCCGGTTATGTATCCAAAGAAGCCAGCAACTTAGAGGTAAAACCAAGCAAACAAAGACTTAAACAGAGAAAATACACACATAGAAAGCACAAGTTATTCAACTAGTACCTTTTTGTCTCCTCGTCTTACTACCACTATCCCTGTAGGCTTGATGGAGCTTGTTTGCTCTTCATAAACCAGAAACCATTGGACTTCCTGGACCTATACACAGCATCACTTGGGTCCAGCCCCTTCGCTTCAATCCCTCACGCCTGCACAAACTCCAGTAATTCATATCCTTTTCTCCAAGTCTCTGCCAACATACACATGTCAAGAGAAAGTTCAACAATTGAAGCACAGTTTGACCAGACTACTAAGGTTTGTCTCCATTTCCTTCTTGGTTTTTTTTCTTACCATTACAGAGCGAAGAGTTCTGTTGAAATTTGGGGGATATGCTTTTAATCTGTCTGAGTAGGATCACTAGTTGCAGAGCTATTTTAAGGTACTCAGAGAAATATCTTACCATGGAATCAGTTTGGTGAGGTGTCCAAGAAGGTAGTCATGGGAGATGGCAGCCTTGGAGGCAATTCTGTCAATACTCAACTGCTTGTAAGTGAGCAAGGAAAGGGGTTTAAGAGTTATTACATTTACCTAAAGAATTTTCTCTGTGTAAGGAGATGGTGGTATCCAGAAATTATGGTGGTGTAAATTCTGCCATTAGCAAAATCAATGTCAAGAGTAAGGGTATCCAACAGTTATCCAAAAAGGCTAAATCCATCACAGATTTTGAGGGCATCCATAAAAGATGCTCTCAAAATCAATAAATACAATAAAAGGAAATACAACGAATCTAAATGTAGCTTATCTGCACAGTGAGTGGTTAGCATTAAAATCTTGAATGGATCTACCCTTCAACAGCGTTGGACATCCATGGCTAGGATATTTCTTATTCAATGAGTGAATCTTTGCAGACACTCAAGTAGAGCAAGGGATGGGTGTAAAAGGGGCTTCAATCCCCCTTCCACTCCCTATCCCAAAGGAAAAAGAATTTGTAGTTGATGGCAGTAATGACGGAGCAAAGTAAAAATTATCTTTAGTGAAACTGAGGTCAAGCATTGGAGATTTAGATCGACACACATCAACAATTTCTAGAACAGTCATTTACATTTGATGAAATTAAAGACGCAATAGGTGTTCTCCCAAGGGGCAAGGCTCCTGGCTCTGATGGAGTACTCTTCGAATTTTATGAACTATTTCTAGATATCCTTATTACTCTTTCATTGCCCGTTTATGAGGAAGCCAGAGTGCAACTATCCTCCCTCTGACACTGCACGAGGCCCTCCTTATTGCCTGTTGCAACAGGGGAAACTGGCTAATAAATGCGAATCATATAGGCCTCTATCACTTATAAACTGCATTGATAAAATTCTAACTAAATTAATTACTAACTACTGATCTCCTCTCCTGCCCGAACTGGTGCTTTCTGATCGGACCAGGTTTATCCCATGCAGATCGACTGCCCATAACCTGCATATTCTCTTTGCTATCATGCATTGGCTCGAACCAAGCTCAGATGCCGCGTCTGTTTTCCTGCACGCCTCAAAAGCATTTGACTCCCTGGAGTCGGACTTTCTATTTACCACCCTGAGTTAGCTTGGTATGCCCACCAGCTTTATAGAATGGATCAGGTTGCTTTACGCTTCCCTGTAGCGAATTAACAACTTATCAAGAGGGACCCAACAGGGATGCCCCGTCATCTATCCTGTATGCAGTAGCCCTGAAGCCGCTGGCATTGAAGCACTGCCAACATTATTCAGATAATGCCCTCAAGTACGCTAGCAGACATCTTTTGATCTCCTTGTGTGCAGAGGATATCACCCTGTACTTAAAGAACTCACTGCAGGAATTTATATGTCTTGGTAACCTGTTCGAAATACCATCAACTGGCTTAAACCGCAGATTTTCCCCTCACTAATATAATACAATAAAATTCACGCCTAACTTCCCACTGTAACGGTGTGAAGGATCTCTTAAAGACCTAGGAATACGTATTAAATAGGATATCGATCTCACTGTTTGAGAAAATTATGGTGTCACAATGGATACACTGCAGATTACCCACTGGTTATCACTCCCGTTATCATTGGCGGGCTGAATGTCCCTCATGAAGACAGTTATCTGTCCGAAACTGCTCTATATGTTTGTGAGCATCCCGTCACTCTTAACAGAACCTTTTTCCAAACACTTAAAACTCAACTGATTCGACTGGCATGGGCTGGTAAGGTGCCCGGGGTTAGTCGAGAAACGCTGATGCTATCCTTTCAAAGTGGAGGGGTTTGAGGCACCTGATCCCGAGTTGTACTAATTAGGTGAAAAGGCACACTTCGCCTGCTGCTGTTTCCATCCAACTCCGTCTCTGCCTCATACTGCTGTAGAGCTTGACAACATATGCCCTGTACCATTAAAATCACTGCTTGAGAACACGACCTTAGCACCCCAGCCCCCGGCGTAGACTATCCATTAAAGCTACTGCTAGTGCTGTTAAGAGTTTGGGACAGATTGAGAGAGAAAACTGGTCGAGATCTCGTATACTCTTCTGCTCTCCCCCTGCCTTACCATCCAAGACTGCTAGTGACACACGAAGCAATATACAATAATACACCATTATCCTCTATATTGTGGAATCTATACAAAAATGGCAACTTTAACACGCTCGCAGAAATTAGGGGGACACCGCCCTGCCCCCCTTCGATATTTGTTTATATTATCATCTCCAAGGTGCGTGCAAACTAGAACTGCTCTCCCTGAGTAGTATGCTTCGTATAATCCATATCAAGTTTGTACAAAGAGCTTACTATACTCCCATGAGGTAGTGGAAATATGGCCTTAAGGTGGTCTAAAAATGTGCAAGATGGCACACCCGGAGGAAGACTTCTTGCACCTAGCCTGGTCATGTCAGTGTTCAAACTATACTGGAGTGAGGTTATGGCCACCACATTTATTATGATAGGCTACAAGATACAGATGGATCCCAAGGTCGCACTGCTGGGCTGGATTGATGAGATTCCCACTGCTCATAAACGTGTTTTACTGGTTTAGAACGATTGTTAGCTAGCAGACTTGTGACATGTTGCTGAGATACTGGAAGAACTCCGAAGCGGAGAACTGGTTGGAATCTCCTATATACTGAAATGCTCAACTTGAGTTGTATGTGTAGCTTCTGCTGCCCACGTCCACACCCAGAGATATATGGGAACCACTAAAGTCACATCTCCTGGCTACGCCCATATAATTGCATCTGGTGTAATGCCATGGATTTGCACATATACCTTTGATTGGTTGCTTGCTATTTTTAAACGTTTCTTGTGTGATGTGCTCCCCCTTCATACTAATACATACTCTCATTACCACTATGCAACTTTTGGAGGGGCGAGAGTGAGCCGTACATGAGGGTTTGGTTTAAGTCCTTGTTTTCTTACTTACAGTTGAATCTTCAATACTATAATGTACATTGCAGACCGATGGTGCACACATTTGGCTACCTGTATCTTTTTGGTTTGGCTGTTTTTCTACATGTTCTTTGTCTTGATAAAACCAATAAATAAAAAAAAAATTTTTAAAAAGGTATTGGAGGTTTTTATACAAAACGTCACACGTTAAGGATCAATTAAATTCAAAGATGTGCTTGAGAGTGAAACAATCGATTTCACAGATTGTGCCTTTCATGGGAGTACCATCAAGTCCTTTGCCTCATTTTTTAGATTATTCTGATGCACAAGCTGGGAGAGAATACATTATCAAAGACCAAGGGTAAATCTGTGGGGAAGCTTGCTTCAATGAACCAGGGAACCGTTAGGGGCTTAGAGTGGTAATACCTGTGAGATACATTCTTTACTGCTTGTCTGGTGGCAAGAGGGCCAACACAGGTCGCCAAGATAAGAGGAAGGAATAACAGGAATGAGGGAAAGTATGTAAAGTATGGAGTGGACAGAAAGAGAAGGAGGACATGTTAACGACAGGGTATGGTTAGTCTGGTTGCATTGTTGATAGCCTCAAAAAGTATTTTTTCCGAGTCATGAGATCCTGTAGCACTGTTGAGGGGAAAAAAACTAGGAAAGGGGCGTGGGCTATGATCACAAAATAATCAGAAAAGGACCGTTACAGTTGGAGGCTAGGGGAGAAAGTGTGACTCAAAGTGAAGCTTCGATGGGATGGAGGAGCAGGCAAAAATGAGAAAAGTAAGGGGGAGCTAAAGAACTGAAGGAGAGGAACCCATCACAGAAGACACCTAGGACTACAAAGTAACTGGAGGAGGGCTGACACAGAAGAGGCAAGGAAGGGTGTATGAGATGGAGGAATGCACAAAAGCTTCTATTAAGACGGAAAGAGGATGCAATGACCATATCTGGAAGATGCAGGCATAGCAGAAAGATTGGGCTGGAGGCGAAGAAACTCATGATTTAAATATCAGTATTTAGGAAGGGCTTAGGCACTTAGGCTCAGGACAGAAAAATCACAGTTAGGGGAGTAATTAAGAGGCAATCAAAATGAAGGGGACAAATCAAAGAAGAGAAGTAATCATAGCTAGATGAAGAAATCAAAATATCTGTGAGGCACTGCAGAGAACCTACACTCATCTGATATTGGTGTTGCTGGAGCAGCATGTAGGAAATGTAGAAGAGCTGCTGCGCCACCAGTTTGCAGGAAGGGAGGAAGCAATGGAACTAATTACAGTTAGCAGGAAAAAATCCCAAATGATCATTCAGCACATCTGTTCAGTTCCTGCAAGATCGTAGCTGAGACTAAAATAGATCAAGGCTGCCCGATGGCAATATCCATGAATGGTTGTAGAGGTAGTAACTTATCGTGAAATTAATTTAAGGGAACGCCATTCAAAGACCCAAACATATAAATCACCAACCTGAAATGTACCTGTTGTTGGTACGTATCATTACTTGAAGACAGAAACCAGAAGGGGGGACAATTGTCAAACACAGCTGCCCTTTCCTAGTGGTCGCTCTTTGCTATAGCTACCCTTTATTGGTTGTCTTGCGACTGCTATCTTTTTACCTATGTGGGTATGGATTGCCTGCACTTATCAGTGTAGTCTTGGTTGCTTGAGATCTCAGGCTCCTGCTGCTTCTGGGCTCTGCATGCTGCATGAAAGAGTGCGCTGGTGCGTAGCTGTCTCTGAGGTTGACGAGGGGACAGTTGGCTGGCAGCAACACCAGCAATGCATCTGTTTAGCCCATCCATTGTGTGATGGCCTTTCCATCAAGGGTTCATCACTATTACAAGGATTCTTCTTCTTGCAGTTGTTTATACAGGGGAGAATAGTGGCCTGGACATCCCTCAACTTTTGTCCCCTTTCTACTGTTCATGGGATTTGTTTGTACTTGGCAGGTC
This sequence comes from Calotriton arnoldi, assembly GCA_963921515.1. NCBI lineage: Eukaryota > Metazoa > Chordata > Amphibia > Caudata > Salamandridae > Calotriton > Calotriton arnoldi. The sequence continues at coordinate 2,122,469 of CAWUFW010001714.1, read as the reverse complement.
TCCATACTGAGGGAGGGCACAACCTGACCAATCGCAACATAGTCGTCTGTAGAGCTACTACTCAACTGTGACCTGAGAAATTATGCACTGGCCTGCTAAGACTAATACCTTCACCTCGGCTGGCAACAAATGTCATTGGTTCTTTTTCTTTGTATGCTGCATGACTGTGGCTCACTGATACGTTGGACTGGGTCTTTATATCATCACTGGCCATGCTGTCCTGCGACATGCCCGCTGCTTTACTGATTCATAATCCTACAGCCTTGCAGGCTCATGTTGACAACTGAGTGATTGGCTCTAATCATTATAACTTTCCTGTGCAAATTTTCTGGGGTGCAGGTTATCTGCTTAACTTCATTTGTGTAGCTTGCTGCTATCTTCTTCAGCCTATGTTCTAATAGTATCCTGTAATTTATAAACCAGATTATGATTTACAGGATCCTTCTGCTCATAGTTTCCACAACTCCATCCACCTAACTTTCCTGGTGGCTTAAGGTGCTTATCAACTCTTAAGATTTGGGCAGTAGTGTCTCTGGTAATCTAAGACCTCAATCTAATCACTCCGAAGCTCCACTTGCCCCAATCTGCTCAATACATATGATCAGCTCAGCACCCTTTAGGGTGAATTAGGGAATTTATCCAAGAAACTGAAATATACCAGCAAAATAGTGCACACAAAATGTGGTATAAGATGCCTACCAAACCTTCAGGTTTGGACAATATTGCCTCTGGATAATTTACGTCATCAATCCAATCATTCAGAAGCTCGACTTGCCCCAATTTGGCCAATGCATCTGATCAGCTCAGCACCCTCTTGGGTGAATCAATAAATCTATTTAGTTAATCAAAGTGTTTATTTCGAAACAAGCTAATAAAAATCAACATATACTTTATAATATAAAAATCATCTGCAACATAATTGCTATAAACTTTAAAATAGATGAGTTTATAACAAATTGGGAGACTAGTAAAACAACTAGAAATAAATTATGAATCTATTCAAGAGCCTGAAAAATACCAACAAGTTAGTGTACAAAGAAATGTTGCAGGTCAAGGTCATGAATGCTAAGATGGCGGAGTCGGATGAAGGGATCCAGGATAATGAAATGAGAAACAGTGCCTTGAAAGACAACACTACCAGTACAAGGAAGGAATCCAGCTCCACACTAAAGAAGGTCAACACCTTATTGCCAAGGTGGAGGACTAGAAGAATAGATTCCAATGTAATAACCTTAATGTGGTGGTCCTGGAGGGAGAATCCAAAGGGAAGGACTTGGAAGCTTTTCTTAAAGACTTATTTCTTAATTCCCTTCATCTCCTGACTTGATTATTGAGACAGCACACAGAGAACTCATATGTAAGCTGACTGATGGGAAGGACAGGAATGGTTTTTCGACTTTCAGCACAAGGCAGTTCCGGCGTATTAAGCTACTGGTGTAATCTCTGTACAAGGTAGGCCAGCCAAGTTTTTAATAACTATTCAAAGATGGTGATGCAGCATTGCAGAGATTTTACTCTGACCTTTGAGGCACTTGAGGACTATAAGCTCCATTATTACCTGTGCTCCCTGCTACCTACTGCACCGCAACAGTGGCACAAATATGACTCTCCTAATGATGCCCTGGCATTTCTTAGATCTGGATCTGCTGCCCTCCTGACAAATTGTCAGATACACATTCCCAAATTATGTTGGGGGTCTATTGCGGAATACTCAACCTGGGGGATTATGTGACCAGCTATTGAGAACTGTTCATCCTGGTGGTCACTGATTGCCAAACATTGAAATGAAAAAAGATTTTATAAAGCGCACGAATACCCTAAGGTGTCTTAGCGCTATCAGCAGAACATCAGAAACCAGCCCTATTCCAAAGCGCCGTAGATTGCAACTGCGAAAATTAATCAACAGCTTCGCTAAATAGCCAGTCCTTCAGCTGCTTCCTGAATTGCATCAGAGATGGTTGACAACGCAAAAGGTAGTGAGTTCCAGCATTTTCCTGCCCCCTATCTTGCTTTATTTGATCTACGAATGATGACACATCATGAGGAGCTAGATCTAAGAGTTCTGCTTGGCCTGTACCAGGAGAAAAGATCCTGGAAGTACATAGGGCCAGTCTGATGTAAGGCCTTATAGACTATACACATAGCCTTGAAAATAATTCTCTTTTTCACCGGGAGCCCATGTAGATCCCTCAGAGATTGTGTTACAGAGTTAAATTTAGGGATTGAGATACAAGAGACCACCGCAGAGTAGAAAACACAGCTTTAAGCCGTTTATGCTGCTTCCATACCCTTTGACTGTTTCACCACAATTGCACCACGAAGATTGGATGGTGAGATTAGTAGAGAAACTATGCTGGACACTGACGTACAATGAGTTCTTCCTGTTTTGTGTGCATAAGACATAAAATCTCAGTTTGTGCATATGACTGGGGTGTGAGACGTAACACTCTGGTCATCTGCGTATCGTTGTGAATGCTTCGGGTGGCAGAATCATACATTAAGTCCCTGGCGTGCTTCAGGAGGCTAAGAACACGGAGCAGAGGAAGATAAACCATATCGTTCTCTTATCTGGTAGGTGGGTTTCTACAAAGTACACATGCATAAAAAGTAAGAGAGCAGAAGACTCAGGACTTATGTAATGTGATTTCTTTTCCCTATAGGAATACACCTTCAGTTTATGTGAAAGAGACACCAATATCTAAGTGAGGTCAGTTAGGAAAAGATACGCTGCTAAACATATAGTGGCAAGTCTGTGGATGGGTACTGATCTGGGAGGATTGTCAGGTTTTCTGACTAAGCTTTGTTTCAGGATGGCTGGGTTCGGTCAATACAAACTGGTTATTGATGCTAGCGGGAAGTAGGACAATGCCCAGGTTACTGCCTAGCATACATTCTGCCGCTGTCCTGACATTTTGTCTCTTACCATTCCCCTTTGTCCTGGACTCCACATTTAAAAACCCTGTTGCGTATCCGGGAACATATAGTTAACTCCTAGTGGCAGGGTGTGAACAGTTTTCAGTCTGCAAGGTGTTCCTGCGGTGGATGCACATGTATTTTGGGCGACAGTGGGCAGGGAAGGTTTGGAAGCACCTCAAGGAGCCTGCAGCCCATTCTGGCTCCAGTGAACCTGCTCAGGTGCCCCTCTAATGAGTCAGCTCTATTGTGATTTATACCTGATGGCTGATACCATTTTTATAGGCGAGATGCCTATCCTGCCTTTCTGAGGATGTTGGTGGGTTGGCAGGAGGGCACATGGCAGGTTGTTACGTCTGCTAAGATCTGCAAAAAAGTATGTTGGTTTAAATGCAAATCTTAATTTCCACCTCATGTCTTCTATGACACAAACTTGGTCTTAAGGGTCCCCCTTCAGGATCGCATGCGTGTTGTCTGCCCAAGCGCTTACCATTTACATCCTTTTATATCCAAAATTATATCCCTCCACGTACTTTTAATCAGATATTATAGTTTTGAATTTTGGTTTTATTGTTGATCTGTGTTCTTTGTTCAATACCTAGTTTTTCGATGTTGTAAAGATTATGTAGCTCTCTCAATATGTAGCTCTCTCAATAGGTACATCAATTAGGATATCTGGTGGGCTAATAACTGTGGGATGTCTGAGTTTGGCTCTATGATCGCTTTTGTCGAATCCACCACTGTCTGGGTCCTGACCAGTGTTTAATTTGAGGAAAAAAAAAAGAAAAAAAACATGCCAGGGCCCTCGTCAGGAGACAACTTTAGCTTGCGACACCTATTGCCCCTGCCAGCGCTGCCAATGACAGTACAAGCACAACTACTAACCATCACACTCCTACACGTTTGACAATTCAGCCTATTCCATGCCCCCAATGCTATAAGAATGGCTTGGGTGGCAAGTATTAGTCATTTTTACTGTATATTGAACGAATAAACAACTGTTGTTGTCCTCACCTCTACATTAGCTATACAGCCCAGCATGTGGCAGACTGTCATAAGTCCCGGTGTTAACAATTAAGTGCCGATGCCGAGCACCGGAAACCACCGGCTCAAATTAAGCACTGCTTGACACCTATTATCAGTTTTAAATGCTAATGCAAAAATTCTGGCTAAATGCCTGGCTGACAGGTTAGTTTCGTTGCTACCGGATCTGGTGCATGTTGACCAAACTGGCTTTGCCAGGGGTCGAATTTCAACTAATAATATGTATGGACTTTTGAATGTCATCTCTATGTCTCCAGACCCATATAGTGCAGTGTTGGCCCTGGACTCCAAAAAGGTCTTTAATATATTAAAGTGGGGCTGACCTAAGCACCCAGAAAGAGCTATACGAAATAGGAAACAAGTCGGGAAATTTCTTGCATGGTTAGGTAAGAAAGAAGAGGGTGAAACCTGCAAAAAGCTATTGAAGGCTAGGCGCGAATTGGAGCAATTATTGATAATATGTTGCCAGGAAGATGTCATGCACCAATCACAAATATTACGAGAAAGACAACAAAGAGAAGTGAACTGTAGCATAAAAGCTCAAGAAAATCCTAACGAGAAATCACATCAATATCTTCATAGGCAGGGATGACACCGAACATAACAATACTAATGAAACCAGTAGAATATACCACATTTACCATTCCTCATTCTATCAATCCCTGAATTTAGAATCTAGCCTCCTAGATGATTATTGTTAAGTAGGCTTTCTTGTCTGCATTATGATCCTTAGATCTTGCCTCAAATAAAGTACCAAGCAAAACCATAAAATAAGAACAGCCGTCACGAATGTATAAGGCAATAAGGCCTTTTGCCCCAATGGATTTTCGGTAATATTTTATAAAAGCTTGCCTGGAGTTACAAGTTGGGACCCTCTGCACAGTTTACAACTATTTTTTATCTTGCTATTCCGTCATAAAACTATGATGGCATCTATAATTATGGCCCGACAAAGACCCAACTGTCTGCTCTCAGCCCAGCCCAAAAGCATTACTGAAATCTAATGTTAAAATATTCACATCAATAGTGACCTCCTGACTACATAGCGGTAAGGGCCGAATTCATCTAGGTCTAGCAATCAGTTTTTCTAAAGAATCACCACACCAGTTACAATACACGGCTGGCCTTCAATAGCAGGTCGCAAACAGAAACAAATGGTCTTTCTCTTGCCTGACGCAGGAAATCCACTCAATAGAGTCGACTGGCAATATCCAACTCAGATTCTAGCAGAAAAAAGGGTTTGGCCCAAACATGAAATTTTATATACCAACGAGCTTTGTAGTGACTTTTGCTAAAATTAAGGTGAATAGTGATTACTCCCCACCACTGCCACTATCTACAACTATGAGGCAGGCGAAACCAGTGCCCCCTCTCCTATTAGTTTTGGGAATGGAACCACTCATTAGAAAACTATCTAGCGAACCCAATATAGTGAAACAAAGAGAACACCAACTGGTTTTGTTTGCTGACAAAGTGCTCTGCTTTCTGACTGAACCAAATATCACTGCCTCAAGATCTAACCAGCTAAAGAAAATGTATGGCTTTAAAGTAAATAACACCAATTAAGAGAATGGGAGTTTCGGACCCACAGAAAAATTGCAGGGACCGTGGTCGAGGTTAGACTTCCCATTAAACATTTAGGAGTCTATCTACCAGGTTCAGTTAGGTTACTATATATTTCTGCTTCATTCATCCTCTCCTAGATGCTTTATATAAAAACTTATACAGATGGGACACGCTTGAGATCTTAAGGCTGGGCCAGATCACAAGTGTTAAAATGAACTCTATTCCAGGACTTCTATATTTACACAAACTTTTCCAGTCAAGTTTCCTAGCACCCCAATCTCCCAAATACAAAAGAAATTGCGATTGTCTGGAATAGCAGAACTCAGAGTAACGAAAAACAGATTATACAGACACCAGGGAGATGGTGGTCTGGGGTTCCCAACGGTGAATATTTTATTAATGCATTCCAGTTGCACGCAGCTCTAGTTTGGAACTACCGTCCCTTCTAAATGCTTGGATTATCCTAGAAGACTGCTCCTTTGTCTCACTCTACTGCATTCTGTGGCCTGACAATGTTTCCTTTCCCCACAATCGCCGCTTGTTTTCAACCTCAATCTTCACCCTGAAATAATCAATCTTCGTTTTGGTAGGTGTGGAAAACAAGGCCCTCCCAATGCTGGATGATATTTTTGCAACCAGGAGTTGCTAAGTAGAGAATTCTATGTTGAGGTATTCAATATCTCACACAGATGTCTATCAACTATCTCACCAGTTGCATTGGAACAATACAAAGGAGTTAGGAAGTCACCAAGAAAACAGAAGGCTCCAATAGAAACCCTAATTTATAAACCAAAAAAGGGAGTGCTGCCTTCCCTTTTTAACTTACAATCTACTAAGAAGAAGAATTATGAAAATTCTAAGTATTGAAATAACAATAGTCTAGGCTGGCACTATGCACTCAACATTAAGAAAATGATTACTATGTAATCAATAAATGGCTCTTTATTCCATTCAGATTAAAGGTGATGTTTGGTAGCTCAGGCATATGTAGTAAGGGTTGATTGAACACTGTATATCACAGGGGTGTAGCTACAACTCAGTCCCACTGTTCGGTTATTGGGTGGAATCCGTGGAAAATAGTGTCAACCCACTCAGGACTTTAACAGGCAAACTAATTACGCACCTGTTTTTAGCTGCTAGACTCACAAAAGCACGCACCTGCTCCATTGTGCTCTTTGTTGTACAAAAGTTTGGAACATTTACACAAAGGAGAAACTGTCAGCCACGGTAAACAGCAGAATGTAAAAATTTGGAAAGAAAGCTACCTTTTAAAAATCATAGAGGGTCTTTCAACGCACTGAATGTTATTGTAAATCTATGTACTGCAGCAAATCATCAATTTCTGAAAGCTCTATTGATAGGCCGAAATGTAACTATACTGATTGAACGACCTTTAAACCTCAACTTATACTTTAACTATTGCTGTAATTAGTTTTTTTGCATTTTTATTGTTTGAAAGTTTTTGTACCCCAATCTTCTGTTGTCCCACATCTTTATTCAGACATGTTAACCTTGTCTCTACTTTTATAAAACTTAAATAAAGTTATTAAGGGTCTGCAACAGCGCCAAGCTTTTTGGAGACGTGTTTGGCACGGTCTCGACATCACAAGGTGTAGGCCACACAGTTAACTTTGTGGCAAATACTTCTCAGTGCGGAATCTGATTTGAATCCAGAATGATAACTGAAAAAAATCATGTACACCGTAAGGAATACATTAATTCCATCTTTATTAGTACAATTATATATAGTTATCTTTTTTCTGTATCTCTGTTTGTCTATGTCTATGTGGGGATATTTATAAAGCGCACTGTTACTCCAAAGAGTGTCCTGGTGCTGGCTGAACGGTAGCAGCATGGGAGAAGGAGCTTAGGGGCAGGAAAACAGCCATGTTTTCAGCTTTTTCCGAAACAGGGGAGTGGATTCAATGTGTCTCAAATGAAGAGGCGTTTTGTTCCAGTGGAAGGGTCCCAGGAAGGAGAGAGACTTACCTCCTAACCTGGACTTTTTAAAACGGGGGACATTGGCCAACAACAGATCAGCGGAGCGGAGCTGTCTACGAGGAGAGTAGAAAGATATCCTACGTTTAAGGTAACTTGGTCCTTCCCCGTAGAGTGCTTTCTGTGTGATAAGCAGAGTTTTAAAAATTATTCTTTTCCTTACAGGGAGCCAGTGCAGGCTCCTCAGAAGGTGTAACACACGCAAATTTCGAGGGAGCTCAAAAATGGTCCGGGCTGCTGCATTCTGGACAAGTTGAAGCCTGTCCAGCAAGAAGCCAGGCATACCAAGATAGAGTCCGTTCCCATAATCCAGCCTTGATATAATCAGAGCTTGGATCACCTGTTGTCTGGCAGCTTTGGATAGAAAGAACAGAAATTTCCGTAGAAGACGCAGCAAAGCAAAACAGGCACCAACTACTGCATTAACCTGAGCGCAAAATAGCAGCTGGTTGTCCAGTCTAAACCCCAGATTTTTCACCACCAGGCAGTTCACTGAGGGGGCAGGAGCGTCCGCTGGCCAGAAGACATGTAGACGGGTCTCCGCCGCTTTACCAAAAAAGAGTAATTCTGTTTTAGCAGCATTACATTTCAGCTGGTTAGAGGCCAGCCAACCGAAAACAGCTGCAAGGCAGGAACTGATTAGCACACCCGGGCAAGGCTTGTTAGCCTTCCATGTAAACAACAACTGTGTGTCGTCTGCATAGGACACAATTTTGGCCCCCCATGATTCAGCCACCTCAGCTAAAGGAGTGAGGTAGATGTTAAATAGGGTTGGGCTCAAAGCCGAACCCTGTGGGACCCCCACCTTCAATGAGCGTGAGGAAGCTGAGAAGGGGTTGCACCAGACCTCCTGCCGCCTCCCCTCTAGAAAAGATGCCAGCCATTTCCAAGCCAAACCCCTGATGCCAATCGCGTGAAGTCGGGTCAGGAGCATCTGATGTGACACCGTATCGAAGGCGGCCGACAGATCTAAAAATATCAGCAGCGCCTTCTCGCCTGCCTCCTGACTCAGCCGGATAGAGTCCACCACTTCCAACAGAGCTGTTTTCATACTGTGGTTCGGGCGAAAGCCCGACTGGCTGGGGTGGAGCAGGCCATTCTTTTCCAGAAAGGATGATAGCTGCTGGTTCACATGTTTTTCCAGTATCTTCGAAAAGGCTGGAAGCAGGGAGATCGGCCTGTAATTAGCCGGATCAGAAGGATTGGCCTGAGCCTTTTTTAGCCAAGGGATAACTATGGCCAACTTCCATTTAGTGGGGACCGTAGCATCAAGGAGGGAGTCATTTAATAGCTGATTTATGTGAGGATTAATTGCCTCTGCTCCCAATGCCAGAATGGAGGCGGGGGCCGGATCCAAGGGAGAGCCCGATTTAAAGCCTTTTAGCGCCCTTAAAGAATTTTCCAGAGAAATGGGGTCGAAGGAGTCCAGGGGACATACTTCCCAAGTAACGGGTCCAATGTCTTTAAGAAATTCTTGAGCACTGGCCCCTTCTAAGGTCGGCCCTGATATGCCAGGATCCATCGCAGGTGGAGGGAGGCTGGCCTGGATGGACACAATTTTTTCTTGAAAAAAGGAGGCCAGTGTATCACACCATTCCTTAGTGGGAGGCTCTATATTGGAGCCTACCTCCGGCGTGGAAAAGGACTCACGATTTTAAAAATCTCTCGCGAGTGATTGCCTGCCTTCAAGATTCTGACTTCAAAATAAGTCTTTTTTGCTATTTTAATTTCTTTTATAATTTCTTTTTAATAGTTACCTAATAGCCTGCTTTAGCTGATGGACAGTAATTAGTCCTCCATAGCCTTTCTTTGCGTTTACATGCCAGTTTCAATTTTTTTAAAGATGGGGTAAACCAAGGACTGGGCACTTTGGACCGAGACTGTTTAGTGCTGCTTTCCACAGTCAGAGAGTGATAAGCGGACTCAATCCAGTCTTCAACCAGACCTACGTCCGTGTTAAACTCGCCAGTCAGAGAAGGACTAGTGGCATCCAGCTTATTAATCAGAGAATCTGCTTTAAATTTGCCAGGAGCCCTGACTGTACGGGGAAGAATGCTCTCTTTGAGAGGAACCTTACTACATTTTGGCCACCTGAACCTAAGGAGAAAATGATCGGACCAAACTAGAGGCACAGGAGGGTCAACAGCAAGGGGCATAGAGGTGAATATTTGGTCCAACGTATGTCCGGCCAGATGAATCGGGGCATTAATAGAAGGCGTAAGGCCCATGGAAGCACAGCTCTCCATCAGAATATGGCTATCAGTTAGCTGATCACAATCCATGTGTAAGTTAAAGTCCCCCATCAAAACACAGTGTCTGTACCTCAGGACCAAAGGCGAAACTATTTCACAGAGAGCCGGAACAAAGCCAACCGCTGTACCCGGTGGTCTATATATGAGGCCCCCTGATATTGATTGTTTAGAAGAGAATGTTAGGGTAAAACCCAATATCTCTGCCATCTCCAGGTTCACCTGGGGCAGCTGGGTCAGGGTGTAACAGTCTTTGAATATAATAGCTACCCCACCCCCCCTACCCTCTTGTCTGTTTTTCCGTACAATTTTATAGCACTCCGGGATGGCTGTCCAAATGTCTGGGCCCGAAGACTCGGTTAGCCAGGCCTCTGTTACAGAGCATCAAGGTCTTCCTCCCTAAGCAAATCATAAATATCAGTAGCATGCTTAGGTAGAGAGCGTGCATTTATAAGTGCCGCTTTTAATGACGGACCCTGCTCTGAGTCGTCACGGGGCTAAATTTATTATTTTTCAGAAGAAAGTTGTAGGAGGTGCATCGGTGTACAGAGAGACCTAAGGTCTCCATACTCAGGGGTGTACAACTGGGGATAGCATTAAAAGAATGAAGTTGTTGGGAAGTACAAGTCTGGTGGTGCTTACCCAATTTGCAATTTTGGGCATAATGGCTGGCGCTGGTCGCTTCCGTGACGCTGACAGGTGCAGGCGGGCTTGCCTTTGGTGCGCCGGCGGCGCGCCTGCTGCGCACGTCCGCGCAGCGGCCCGGTTTAAATGCATTGACCTAATCAGAGCCGGAAAAGCTAGAGCGCGCACTGACAAGATGGCCGCTCTAGCTGTCTCAGTAGGAAAAATGGCCTCCGCCCAACAACACTCGAGGTGGCAGGCAGGAGGACCCCCACCCGACTCCCGTAACCAGCACAGAGAAGGCGGGCTGCAACAGTGAGTACCGCCAAGTGTAATAGATGTGACACGTCCAAATTCAATACAGTACCAGTCAGTTCAGTGCAAATAATGTAGTAGCTTTAGTTATAAAAAACATGCCCCCAATCCCCCTGTGGTCAAAGTCAATCCCAATAAAAACAAGTTAAAACACTACCAATACGATACTAGGACAAGGAAAATAAAAGCTAAAGGTTCAGCGCATAACACACGCTGCTAACCTATTCAACCACCGGGTCCGCGCAGCCCGGTTTAAATGCATTGACCTAATCAAGCAATTTTGAAATACGCTGTAAATAATACAGCAGCCCTTGGGTTTTATAAATAATGAAAAAAACGAATTCAAGGCAAACATGGATTCAAAACCTCTCCTGTTCTTAATACTTTGTTACATCCCACACACTCTGGGGAATCCTCTTATCCTTGTGCCCTAGTACTCGCATATCTGTATGTTTGTCCTACATGTCCTTGTACATGTGCTCCATATGAGTTGCTGTTCCCTTGTGGGTCAATCTTTAAATGTCTTTCCTCTGGTCATTCATTCTACTTTTCTGCTAGTTTTCAGAGTCATGTTAGTATTTTTGTTGTTTCTATTGTAGTTAATGACAGTTCCAGGCGCCACCATGCTGAGAATCTTACTAATATTTTTAGTATTTTCTTTAATTGTAATTTCCTGACCAATAACAATACTCTCCATCACGTTGCACATAACTGTTGGTCTTTAGATTATTTCTATAGTAATTTGTAATTATTCATACTTGCCAATGATAATTCTGATTTTTAAACAGGGATTGATGCTCCACAGCTTATTTGTGAAATAAGGACCCAAAGTAAATAAAGTGGAGCTAATAAAGTGTGTGCTTAGGTATCCTAAATAATATAGCGTGGAATCTCCCATCCTATTTTCTCAGGAGACAAGCATCTGGCTCACTCTCAGGTGTTAGGTTCAGATTTGAAAAATACACTGGGTCATTTGAGGGTCTACCACTTTGGTGGATAGGGAGCACCTCACAAAAGCCAGCTTCTTAGAGAACATTAATTGTTGTTTTTTTGTTCTCAATCTCCTACACTCTCTAATATTATTGAATCCCCCTCACTATGGAATACAATTTGTGGAAAGAGCACGTGCAAAAGCTAAGCACACCTTCAACTGCCAGCAGATTTTGGCAGAGGAGTACCATCATAGGTAGGACTAAGAATATATTGCCGACAACAATGTGAATGAAATCTGAATTACTTTCTTGCTAGACTGCATAAAATCGATGGGAAGTATCCAAACGCCGGTGGCCATTCCCCAGAAGACTTTATCCACCTGGCATGTTACTACTGCCTTCTAGAAATCACTTCCTGAGCAGTGTAGCCGGAGTCTTGCCTTGTGCTCTGGTAGTACCTGTTACTTCTGACCCACATAAAGTGCTTCTAGGTTTCATCAATGAATCGTTAATTAAACATGCCAGATTTCTCAGTTTAGGGTGTCGCTGTAGTGGATTTTATCTAGGACACCTTGTCTCCCTCCAGGGATGGCAGATATGATTTACCTTAATTGCTTTAACATCACTGGAAAACATTCTGCAAGCTTTTTGACGACGGATACAAACTTAGAGGTGAGTTACCAGAGTTTTGGTCTTAAAAATAAAGGTAGGATGACAACAGCATCTACTATCACAGTTAAAATATGCTCGAGTACATCAGTTGTGAATGTCAAATGACACTAATATAATGAATTAACCTAACTGTGCTGCGATGCTTGGTGAGGCAACTACTGAAGCCATACCATGTGTATTGTCCAATATAAATACAATTATAAAGATTTAAAAACAACTACAGTTCAGTGTTTATAGTCAAAACCATACTATTCAACACCTAATATAAGCTAAAAGGCATTCCCACCTGAAGGAAAAAGGTGATGATCATCAAAGCATGTAACTAGAAAAAGTCTTTGGGCAAGCACAAATGCTTTGACATCTTTTTGACAATGAAGAAGTTTAGATCCTGAAGTGGATCTTGAACATAAAGATATAAAATGCAAAGTGGTCTCTCTCCTTGCAATGCCTGAATTTAATAACATAATATGTTTTCGTTGCACAAGTCTCCAGTTTAAAATGGAGAAGTTCCAACAGAAGCAAATATTTCGATCTCGACTTAAACCGAAAAACAGTTTTTACTGCAATTCTGGAACAGAGAAAAGGGACTATTGAGACGACCAGAAAGAGATGGAGTGGGTAAACACTGCAGCTTAAAAGAATCAAGATAATATACTGTTCCATAAATATTTCTGCAGGTCACCGGACATTCTGAAGAATTATACATTGCTATAGTTCTTAGGTCCACCAGGGCAATAAATACATTGTCATTAGTACTACTTATTTTCTTTGTTGGAGATGCATAATTTTAATCCCATCGAAAAACAACAGACAGTGTGTGCTAACCATTAAGATAATTAAATGTTACTCAAATAAGGATTCACTTATGTTGATGGGAAAAAAATAATGTCCTGATGTTGAAAAGCAGTGTATTTGTATATGCAAAAACAATCACAAACTACGTAATTCAGCCATTAAAAACTGTAAACTAACCTTACAAACCAAAATTTCTAAAAAGTATGAGTGATTCATTAGAAAAGTATTTGGGAAAAAATGAGCTCACAAAGTTACTTAGATTTCAGTGGAGATGATCTCCTGCATCAAAATAACGCAATCTTTATACAGCGCTTGATACCCCATGAGGTCCGCTATAGATTGCTTACATGTAGTCATAAGATCAATTTTTTTCTTAAAAATCACAAAAGCATCTTTAGTGTAAATTTTGTAACAACTGATAAACCATTGATGTCAACATTTTGGGAAAACGCTAGGAAAACATCCTCTGCAGAACAGACAGAAAATAAAGACCAATAACCAGAAACTAGTGTCATGTGCCAGAACCAACATATTTGAATGCTGATGGAATAGCTGTGTCTCATTATCAACTTGGAGTTAAATTCCAACTTGGCTTAGCTGTACACACTGCATTGTTAATTACGCGGAGAGAAGTGTGAGACGTCCACCCATGTTTTTTCCAGACTTAAATGAGGTAAGAGATAGCTCAAAGTTGGGAACTGAAGAATGATGCGGTGGAAAGAGAGCACGCGTTAGAATGTGCTCATTGTTTAAAGCCATTTATAAATTTGCACCTTCCCACCTGCTTGGGAAAAGTCAGGCTAAGCACCTACCCAGATCTCATTCTAGCAGAACTGCAAAACAATACCCACCACAAAATTCAAGGTTGCTTGACACAGACATTACACATTCTCCAAAACATAGCCTTCACTCTACTCCTCCCAAAACCTTCAGTAACTAGTCTTACTCTGATTTTGAAATCATATCTTACGGGTCACTTGCTGAACCAGTTATAACCAAATTACGCCTATTTATTTGTTGCAATTCAAGAAAGCGCGGTAATATGTAGGGATAACAAGTCACACCATTTTAGTTTGAAATGCTTAAAAACAGATAAACACTTTAAATTTGACATAAGATCTAGGCTCTCCAGGCTACAGCTAAAAAAAGAGGGGGGGATGTGAAAAACCTTGAGTCAGTAAAGGGTCACCACGAGGAAGGTCTGGCCTGCTGCTAGTGGGGTAATCTAAAAGATATTTAGGCGTTTTAATTGCTACCCCAATGTCAGTACCTGCACTCATTTTGAACTTCTTTACAATCACTGATTTAACCAATCGGACTACTGATCCTCTGAAAGCAGGTATGCCTTTAGATTTAGTAGGTTAGTAATTGTGCCTATTTTCAATTAAGATCGTTAAAAAAGAAATGTGTAATGGCCAGAAGTACTGCAAATTAGCAGCAGCTACAAAGCTGCATTGAAGCAGCTGTTTAACAATATCTACAATGGGACAGTCATGAACATTAAAGGAGAGGCAAAGAAAATTCCACTCATCACTCAATCGTAAGGGGAATACACAGAGAAAAAAGGGGGAGACATGGAAGGCTAAAGAAAGATCACAGAGAGCGTGAGGTAGACATGGGAAGTGGATGAAGAGACGTAGGAGTGGGAAGGAGCACAGAGACATCAAGGGCTGATGGAGAGAAGTGCAATTAAGAGCAAGAGGCATCAGCTTTGGGGATAACACATGGCCTGATTGGAAAATATGGGGACCAAAAGGTAGCCACTGAAAGGAGGAGCAGAAGAGAGAGAGAGAGAGAGAGAGAGACCAATGCTCCGACATGAGGGACTAAAGACAAGGCCAGGTAAAGAAATAGGGGTTGGGGGAAAGACATAGTGCGTTATTGGGGAGACAACAGGACCATAGAGAAACAAGACAAGATGGCAGTAGCTATGGAAGCGGATGGGAAACTTACAGCATTTTAGTGGCAACACTGGGTAGGCATGGGGGATGATGAAAATATTGGGACTGAGAGAGAGTCACAGGAGGCTGATGGGGAACCATAAGAAGAGGGTAAGGGGTTGCAGAGAAAGTGTCAAAGAAACAAAGACAGGATTGCATGCAAAATCAAAGTTTTATTCACCTTAAGTCAAACCTTCACAGAAGATATCTCATTCCAAAAAGTACTTCAAATGGACTTCTTCATAAATTGAAATGAAACCTAACTAAAGATGAAATCAACATTTGTGAAGAACACAAACACAGTGGCCATAGCCATCACCCAGGGTGCCTCCCCAGAACTGGATCAATTTTACAGTGGCTGGAATATACCAAAAGAAGATATGAGGGACGAATGAGGATAAATGGGATACGAAGTGGGGTGCAAGAACACTGCAGGCCTCTAGAATACTATGTTTGCC
Organism: Calotriton arnoldi; assembly: GCA_963921515.1. Taxonomy (NCBI): domain Eukaryota; kingdom Metazoa; phylum Chordata; class Amphibia; order Caudata; family Salamandridae; genus Calotriton; species Calotriton arnoldi. The sequence goes on along the minus strand of CAWUFW010001714.1, from coordinate 2,106,963 downwards.
ACAAATGTCAAAGTATTGATTCTCCCCTCCCCCCCCCATAACCCCCAAAAATGTAAAAATCTCACTGAAGTCTGGTATGTTTTTTACCTTGTTTTGTGGAAGCTCCCTTTCAACTTTAGCATCAGAGAATAAGGAGGAAAACTGTCTGTCTTATAAGCTAACTTTGCCACATCACTGAGCTAGGACTTCGTCTTACAACTGTTGAATGACTAACACATTGCACATTTTATACTTACATGCAACTTTTGGAAGAGAACCAAATCTTGAAGAGCTTGACAATATTCCTAAAAAAAAACAAATCACTGTTAACACTTTTATATTAGCTGACTAGGCCACGGCTAAAACATCTTCATGCTCAGTTCTTTAAAAGTCGCTCGCTAGGAGTAAGTTGGTTATTTAAGTACAGGGTTCCTTTTATTGCCAATTAGTGTGAAAACATGAACCACTCTGAGGCAGGAGTTGAGATTGTTCGTTCACCTACTAGTAAGGGTGAAGCCATTGGGTGTGCAGTGTGTTTCTCCTAAATTCTAGTAGTTCTTAAGCTGTGGTCCGAGGACCCGAAGGGGTCCGCGAGGTCTGCTCAGGGGGTCCGCGAATGTGTTACCAAATTAAATATTACAATACATTGAAATTAATAAAGTATATACAAGTAAAAAAGCAAAATTGAAAATGTGAAAACTTTTTCTATAATTGATTGTGAATTAGACAAAATATGTCCATTTTTGAGCATTTGTTTGGTGTATATTTGTTTTTGTATTTTTGTGTATTGTTTTGAAGTTAAAATCATAGAAATTGCTTAGGCTGGGGGTCCCTAGCTTCCAATAATGACTGGGGGGGTGGGTGGTCCCTGGATTCCAGTCATGATTAAGTGGGGGTCCACGGATATCAAAAGGTTATAAACCGCTGTCCTAATATATAGAGCCAAATAGTAAAACTGTGCATCTTTCCTCCAAGTTCTAAATTCTTCAGTTGTAGACAAATACTACTAGGATTGTAACTGAGAAAGCGGCACAGGGAAGTAATTGTAACCACCATTGCGCTGTTGGACAAGCTGCAGGCACAAAGCTGTCCTTTACTCCTAAATCCAGTTCCCTTAGATTTCAAACTTGAGATAACATGTTACCAAAAAAGAATATTAGAAGGGGTTGAAAACAAACAATTCAGGAGGACTAAGTAAACTACATCTCTGCTCTAAGTAGGGATATAGGATCCAGAATGTACAGTGGGTCTAAGCGGTTAGCCTCTAGAGCTCAGTAAAACTGCCATGCGTTTGAAATGTTAAAGAAACTGGCTCTGGTGAAAAGAAAATGTGCCCATCAGCACTGGGAGTACACTCAACATCAGTGTTGATTAACGAAGAACTTAGGAGTATTACTGTATTACTGAACGCCTCTTCCAGAACAATGTAGGACTCTGGGTGCAAACATTTTTAGCTAGTGACTCCCACTAGTTTAGAATGAGGCCTCCACCAGCTGAGGTGTATACTCCATTATTAAGGCAGAATGTACACCTACACAAGGGTCCTTCCTGCTCTCCACTTCAGCACAAATGAGCATTAAAAAATTTTTTATGGGGGAAGTGAAAGTGATTATACATACAGTTATGGTTTTCAGCCTGAATAGAGCTCTATTGACCTAAGTGAACGAAAAAGAGTGACTTTATGGCCAGAAATATGTCCCCAATTTTGAGCAAACTGATGTGCATATCCTCATAAGCATAGGACAAACCTCACTCACTGAATGGAGCAATTGCAAGTTATTGTCCAGTTGCGTGTTGCATGTCCAGTTGTATTGCATTTGTACCAACAATATCTAGGGAATACAATAAAGCATATTCTGACCAACAAGAAACATTCCAGGTAGAATTCCAACAACACAATCAAGGGGATAGCCTCTGGCGCCACTTGGAAAGTAGAATAAGATGGACTGGTCAATCAAAGCATGTAAGCTTAAAACTACTGAAATACAGAGAGGGTGGACTAGTCTACCAGGCCAATTAAAAGTTGGGCGATGCCAGTGCTTTTAATAACTTAAACCTACAGAAACTCTATCAGTTCATGTGGGGGTCAGACAGCTGGATGTGCAAGGGATTGCTGTATGTCAAGGACATAGCTGCTGGACCAATCAAGCAGACTTCAACCACTATCATAGGACAGATGAAGACTTTAAAGGTTCTCCTGCTCTCTGCACAAAAGGTGCTGATTCTTGTGCTTACCTTAAGACCTTAATCTGCCTTGGAATGACTGAATGAGAACTAGGGGAGTAATAAGGAAGAGACTATTAATGGCTGAGGTTGTGTGACTGAAAATGTGAATTAGGCAGGGACTGCAGAAAATGCTGTAAGAACATATTCCAGGTGTGGATTAATGGTGCATTTCCGTCTACAACCCATTTCTTTGCCACAGTGCCAACAAAGACCTTCTTAGTTTGGTGAACAACTTTCTTAGTAGCAGTAAGGACATTCCCTTAAGATACTCTTCTGGTCATAGTTCAACATTTATGTCTTCATAGTCTTTGCCACTCGGGATTTCCTGCTACATCTCAGTGCATTTGTTCTTGCCTTTTCTTTTATCGTTAACTCTACATTTAACTTATTTAAATTCATATTTCTCTGTCCTTTCTTTGTCCTAATCCTTAGTTATCTTACGAGTAGAATATGGCTTGGTGACCCTAGCTGGGCTTCCTAAATCTAGGTTAGCTCCGCTGAGAGCTACTCTGAACACCTCTGCCAGACTAATCACAGGTACCAGAAAGCATGATCATATTACACCTGACTTAATCCAGCTTAGCTGGCTTCCCATTGAAGCAAGGATCCGCTTCAAAATAGCCTGTCTGACTCATAAAGCTATACACTTCAATAGCCCCGTTTACCTGGCAAAAAAACTCGAGCTCTCCGGAGCCAGGCGAAACTTAAGAAGCTCCAATACCCTACTTCTGAAACCACCGAAATTCAACAAAAAAAGAACTTACAATCGCACCTTCTCAGGGCTGGCTCCAAGAATCTGGAATGCCCTTCCAACGGAGATCAGAGCCAACCCCTCGACTGCTTCATTAAAAAAACAGGTCAAATGGCTACTGTTGGAAGAACTTCATCAGCAATAGCCCCTATGTCATTTGCTAGACTGTGCCTTTTCGTGCTTGACAATCACTTTTACTTTGTGTGTTGAAATGTATGCGCGACAATTATGTGTTTGATATATGTACTTGACAATCATTTTTACTTGGGGCTTAAAATGTATTCCACCGTTATTTGGAAATAGTTCGATGCTATTTGGAAATAGTTTGATGCTAAAACTGCTTGACCCCATCTAGTTGGGCTTTTTACCTGTTTGCTCACTTGCTACCTCTTCCTCCCTTGCACCCACATTTACTTTCATGTGTCAGGTTCCTATTATGTTGCTTGATTGTATTGTAACTATACTGTTTTCTTCATGTCAACGTTAGTTTTCCTCTTTGTACAGCGCTCTGATACCCGTCTGGGTCTTGTTCGCGCTTTATAAAACTTTTCAAATAAATATCCTCCACCAATCTGTACAGATTTCATTTTTCTCAAATAACGTTTATCTGAGTAAAGATAACCAAGTCTTGATTATTTCTATGTATTTCATCTCCATGATATAATCTCTAACTCAACCAGCCACTCAATAGAACTTGCTAAAGAAAATAAAGAAGACTTAGCACTAAATTATATCATTCATGCTTGAAATCTACTTTTTGGTACCAGTGTCTGAAGAAGTTTCTCTCACTGGTGTTTAAGGCCTTGTCTTTTTCCTTTGCTCAAGTCCCACTTACATACATCTCAGAAGCTCTTAGCTTGGCACTTATATCCCCCAATAGTTTGTAAAACACCGAGCCTCAATATTTACAGTTAGGTTTACAGAGAAAAACGGTTTGATTGATATTTTCCTCCAGGATAGCCTCTTTTTCAAGTCCCACCAAAGAGAAACCACTGAAAAGAGAAGGCCAAGATACTTATACTGATGTACTTGTTCAGTATTCCAGTCAAGTGTTTCCCATATTTGTTTGCATCTCTGACCTGTGGGAAAACTTCTATTTTAGTCTTGCCTTGATTAAGACTTAGGGTGTTATCTTTTATGTACAGTATGGTTCCACAAATCTTCTCAGAAGCCCAATATCTGTCCATTCAAGAAGAACAGTATCATCCCAATGACAATGTGCATCACATTTACTTGTGTTCGCATGTGAGGGACGGTATTTCACACCTATCTTAATCTCTTCCATAACTGCCTTGTAGAGTGCCAACAGATAACCCTGACTGGCTGTTTTAATGGTTTCAATAATTGAATAACCCCCACAGCCTCACCAGCCCTTACGCATCTCACACTAACTACTGTATTTCAATATAGTTGCTTTATGATTAGTATTAGCCTCAGCTGGAATAATCATTATTCTACTTACCGTTTACCAACATTAGTTTACTGCAGAGAGACTTAAATTCCTGGCTGACGTTGACAAGTAAACTTGTATACCATGCATGCTGTGTTAGCCCTTCCCAAGACCATATCTTTCCACCAAATATACCAGAGCTGTAGAATGATAGTAGGTTAAATATGCAGGTTTGAAACCTGCATGATTTTGCATGTCTGGATACCAAAGCAGGCCTGGCTGGCTGTGAAGTTGTACAGCCTGTAGCAGCTTGGCTCATAAGTTGAGCACGGACCTGATTCTATCCTGGCTGTGACAACAAAACCATAGGACACTAATTTAAAGGAGAAAGTTGACTATTCAATGTAAGGCATACAATACATAAAGTATTTATTGTTATGCGCTTGAATATTAAAGGCCACGTAATTAAGATTTTTCATTTAAAAAAAACAATGAACCCACCACTGGTCACATACACATAGAAACACAGACACCCACACACACATACATCCATCCCCACCCCCTTCAAGGTTTCAGTGGGGGAAATCATGCCTGAGAACGCGGCAAAATCACAGCATCATTTTGTAAGGAATTTCATGCAAATGTTCTGCTTGCACTAGAACTCTCCAATGCACAATTTCTCGTGCAATGGTGACACAAAAAGGTCAAACATTCCTAAATTCTCGATTAACGTCATCATAATATCTTTTCTCGAGTTTAGAGCGGCTGACCAGGCTGCTAACACAGAGGTTGATAGCCAGCTCAATGGTATGGGCCATGGTAGAAGGCAAGAAGATAAGTGGTCTTTCTGCAGCTCAACTGGATATCTCTCTCCTCGTCTCTGAACTGGCCGGGACTGGGCTCTTTGTGGCCGCAATGAATGTACTGTGCTCTTCAGCAACTGTCAACCAGGGACACTGACGACAGCCAGGCAGCCACTATCAATGGTTCAGGATCTGCTCAGATATTGCACCCATCACATATTAATTCCCAGGCATGTTCAGATTTATCACCAATCAATTACAAATTCTGAAGACATACTAAGATTTGCCCCTCTTTACTAGGTCCAGGTGGGAGAGAAATACCTTATAGAATCGACTGGGACCAGGTAACAGACACCGTAAGCCCAACCCTCACCATGTCAACAGGGAGTTTTTAATTCTTTTGTTTTACTGTTCGATCCCTTGATGGGCATGGAGACTGAAGTATTACATCACCAAGGAGAGGCCAAGGATTGAATAAGTAAAGACACACCACTCTTCCTCCCCCTCAAATGTTATTCTCTTAGCAGAGGAACTAAATATCAAGTGGATATAGCTGTGCCGATCTGCCGAATAAGCCTTTTTCCTGACTTGCATTATGTGTTTCTTCAAGATCTCGCAATATCTTCAAGATCTGGTTCAGCATTATCAGCCCTCGCGTACTCTGCGCTCCTCCCAGCAGACTAGGTTCGTTGTCCCAAAAGTCAGACGTATTCGTATGCAAGGTCGGTCCTTCTCCTATTTATTACCGATCCTATGGAATTCTCTACCTGCTTTCCTACAAGAGGAAACTGTGTTTGGTGCCTTCCGCAAGGGTTTAAAGACTTGGTTATTTTAACCTTTAGTACTGTTCCTTTCCCACTCACTACTTTCCCTTCCCTACCAGCCTGGCACCAGGAAACCCTCTGGGGTAGCTGTGCGCCCTACAAATTCAATTTAATAATAATTATTAATAATAATAATTTGCCTATCTGTGAGTACAATGTGCGTGCTCCATATTTGGTCCGTCAGCAGGGGACAGATTTGCTAACAGGGATCAACCAGAGTGAAACCCTGACGTATGGATGGCACGTCCCCTCATCACAGGCTATGAAAAAACTGTTTGTGGTGACAGTGTGACTCTAGTCCAGTGGTAGAGGCTTTTTAATCTTATCCTGTGGAAAGAAAGCCTACAAGTGTTCCCCCAGAACGGTTCATCCAGTTACCCATAATGGGGGTAGGTAGGTATGGTGGTAGTGGTGGTGGCAATAGTGGTGGTGTTGGTTGGTCAGATAAACACTGAAGTTTTAATTTGGGACACCATGTGCATGGCTAGCCATAGTGGACAACATAGCACTTGTGTCCTGGCCCTCCGCCACTCCTCCCCCAGACCTGTTGGGTGGGGAAACCTTCCTATCCCCTTCCTTAAGTGCAGTTTTCCACTGCTCTGTTAAAGCTACCCCCGACCTCGCCTCGATATTGCTGGTAATTGCCATGCAAACTGGGAAGGAGCAACCGGAGCCAAGTGCTTGTGTGGCCGAGGAACATCTGAGGCAGCTGGGTAGAAGTTGGGATTCTAGAGGCAGTGGAATGTAAGCTATGAGGTGTGTGTGTGTCTGACTCAACACTTGTGTGTATCTCGGTCTGCAAAAGTTTATGTTTTAGTGTCTACATGTGTGTGAGTACAGTGTCCATGCCTGGCATAAAACTGGGGAATTCATAACAAAATCTGGGAATCCATGGCATGATGCAGAAGACTAGTAAAATGATAGCACTGGCAAAATATTGTTAAATCCTGGCACATAGTGGGCCATCCATGGCATGATGATGCTCACCTTTGTAATAATGCTGACCCTGGCATAATGTTGGTAATTCCTGGCACAGGGGGCATTTATGCAACAATGATACCAGTCCTTCGTAAAATGCGGGTCCTTGCATAATGGTGGCAGTTCATGGCATACTGTGGCCATCCGTGCCATGAGGATTTTCACCCCTGGAATAATACCAGTCCTGATCTTATGGTAGTAATTCCTGGCATACTGTGGACATCCGTGGCATGCTGATGCCCAACACCGGTGTAATGCTGGCCATGGATAATGGTGGTAATTTGTGGCATACTGTAGATATCCACGGTATGACATGGCCACCACTTATACAATGCTGGACCTAACATAATGGTTGTTATAACATATGACTGAGAATGTACTTGGAGGGGTAGGATTTTAAAACTGTACTGTTATGTCCCACGATTGTACAAGACATTCTTAGGGTAGCTGAACCTGCAACACAACACTCCTGAAGAGCTTGTTTGGAGAACCACGAAGAATAAGTGACCAATCTTTGGTAATACTCTTTCTGGTACTTCCAACCACAGATTACTCACTTTGGAAATCAGTACCAAACCAAGGTCTCCTCCAAAGAGTTTAGTCTGAGGAATGCACTTGCACCACGAAGTCCTACAAGACTGAACAGACAAAATGGCTCTCCTTGCAAACATGCAAATCAAAACAGCCTGATGAAGGTATGGATAGATGCCCATGTGACTGCTGAGCCGAAGTCGTGGCTTTCGTCCTGGTACAATGAGCCCTAGAGCTCTCAGGAGAATCCTTTAAGGCCTAGGCCTATCAAAGCTTGATGTAAAGAACAATCCTGTATTTATCAGGATAAAATCTGCTTCTGCACTGTCTTTCCTCTGTTTGTACCACTGAAACCCACAAATAGTTCATTATCAACACAGGTTCCTTGATCATAAAAGAGGCATGCCATGGTTGCAACTGGTGCAGCCTGTCCTCTTCTTCAGATGGATGAGGTGAGGAAAAGAAACACAGTAAGCGTCATACACTGCCATAAAGTGAAATGTGACACCACTTTTGGGAGAAAGGAAAAGGGTCCTGGGTACCAATACTACATGTGCTGTCTGCAGAAAATCCTCTCCCTTTTAACTGTGGGTGGCAAAATGCTAACAGTTTCAGCATTAGTCATTTCTCATTGGAGTTATGCAAACTCAGAGTATCAAGGATTGCACCAACTGAAGACTAAAGTGGCTTCATACAGCATGAAATCACGCAGCTTAAATGACCATGGGTGCTCTTAGATTCTCTCATGTCAAGCCTATTTGGTCTTCTTATGCCGTCTCTCTGGCAAAGCACAAATTACCTTCAAGTCTTCTTCCAGAGCCACTGTACATGCAAGACAATTCTCTTGCTTTCATAAAGATCCGTCTTCAGTCTACCATAGCAATGCTGCCTCATGTTCCTCGATTTAGAAAGGAAAGGTTTGGGGGTTGTTGTTTCCATGCTTTAATACCCAAGCTGTGGCACACGCGTCCTCTCGCCATCAGAATGAATAATTACTTTCTTAACTTTTGACAAACAATCAAGATCTAGTGTTTTACACAGCCCTCTTGATCCAATTTTCAAAGAAGCTCCAATATGCTGCTTTTACCCTCAGGACCATTGCACACTCTGCTGTTTAAACGCTTTACAAACGCCATTTACCATTAATATATACATTTTAAAGAGGTCCATGCAGAATATCTCTTTCTGTGTATAGTCAGTCAGTATAGCCCAATCCCGCTGTTTGTTTCAAAGTGAGTTTGTTACTGTTTGCCTGCATGATATTTTTCCACCCTTTTACCAGTCTCTAATATTCTATGCATTGGCCTGCTTCATAATATTTAATATTCCAATGACTTAAATAAACTTTTGACAACTTTCTTATTTTTAATAGGAATCTTTTGTTACAATAATATAATGTATACAAAAATACATTTAGTATCAACTTTTCATTCTCAATTCAAATGATATTTAGAAGATTTAAAGAATGAGGTAGTAAAATGGTCAACTCAACAATTTTACATGATATGAAATAAAGCGGAGCAGCAACAACTTACACCGTTTCTCCTAGTGGCAGCTTCCATTAGTCTGCTCCTTACCAGAGTCTCCATGCTTCCAAATATATCACAGTGAAATTTGACACAGCACTATAACTAGAATAATGCTGAAGTGCTACTAAGTGAGATGAAAAGTGCAGAGAGATTTGCACAATGTATTTCCATGTGAAACTAAGATCATGTGTAGACTGAAGAAGGCACACAATACACCTGTATGTGGAAGAGCCGGTCGATAGGTTATCCGTAGTTCCGTGTAGGCCGCATATGTCTTTTGGAGGCAGAAGCCTGTAGGCAAGTTGGCAATTTGTGAAATGCAAAGGACAACAGTAAAATATATCGCCATACTTATGTAATTTACCTCTGGAAATGAGACCCTGGGTGAGCACCATGCTTACTGCTGAAAAAGGAAGCGCTGTGGAAAAAACAAAGTGAAAATCGTTTTACCACTCGATACAAAGTACAATTAGCTGCCACATTAGCTTGCAAACCCATTTGTTCTTTGAGATGCTCTCCTTACATTTCATTTGATATATCGTTGGCAATTTAAACAGGTTTTCAAAAGCACCAAACTTCAAGCAGTTTAGGAGAAGCTGATGATTTGGGTTGACTTACAAGGGGTCGGTTAATTCTGAATTTGCGGTTATATCAAGCTTTGGCAAATCTAATAGGACTCACACCTTTTGAATCTATTAGCTGTGCCAATGCTGTGCAGCATTGACAAAATAATGTTTCCTGATGTTGTCCAGCACTGAACAAAAGGTGGGGGAAAAAAAACCAAAAAAATGAAAAAAGGTGCAAATATGCTGCTATGGCACTTTGTCGGCACACACACACACACATCACTGAGCATGTGTGTGCCTACGAAATGACGCAGGTGAAATCTAAGCAGCATTGGTAGATTTAAACAAGCATTTGCAATTCAATCGGTCTCGCCTTTGGAACCTTAAATGTATTTACCTATGCAGCAAATTATTGTGGGTACAGCAACATTTACTGTTCTAATGTGCACAAAGCAGGAAAAGGAAAAGGGTGCAGTACCACAGGCTGTCACTAGGTGTCCTTTGGGACCTCTTTTGGCCGCATAAGGTACAGCACCCTTTTTTACCAATATAGCAATGCCAGCAAAGACGTGGTAGCGGATGCAAGGAACATCCAAGAACATATTTGTGTGTTTGTTTTTTCAAATGTATTCTTTTATTGGAATGCAACTACGTCATTGCACCTGCTACCACGTTTTCCTGACCTCCAGATCACACCTCATATTACCTTGCTAAATAATTACATCTAGGTCAGTGATCTCGGGGGTGGGGGCAGGCAAGCAGTGTTGTGGGAGAGGGATAGGGGGAGATGGCATAGGGAGATTAAATGAGGGCACTGCAGTGCAAATGAAGCGTAAATTAAACAAACGAAAAAACAAGCAAAACAAGCAGTAGCCTCAGAGGGGTGGTGGGGGCCTGCGAGTAGAGTTGTGGGAGGGGTGAGGGGGAGGAATGGGGAGATTAAGTGACAGCAAGGAGCTTGTGTGCAGTATTGTGGAAGGGGTGAGGGGGAGGTACGGGGAGATTAAGGGACGGCAAGCGGACCAAAGTTTCATGCACAAGTAAACAGAACACTTAATGAGCATAGGCAGTCCAACCAAAAAAAGTGTTCTCTCAAAGTACAACTAACATGAAGAGTAAGAACTCCTGTAACAAGGGCAGTCCTCATGGGAGGATACAACTTGTATTGTCTGGTAGGTGAGACCTAAAAAACGAGATTACACGAGTATGCTTTGTGATGCATGCACTGCCTCATGACAGTAGGGTACCCACCACGATGACTTGTGCACGTGCATGCATCATCACGCATGGGCGTGCATATACCATGCTGCAGCTGCTATTTTATTACCTTCCAAGATGGCAGATGCCAATCTTGGAGCAGTACATAAAAAAGAACATGTAAATGTACACAAAATCACATTTAAAAAAAAGGAGCGGCCCAGCGGTGATTGGCAATTGCTAAGTTCCACAAAAAAAGGTAAAAGAAAACTTTTTTTTTTAAAACATTGCAAGGGAGAGTTCGGGGAGCAATAATGGAGGAGCAACTGGGGTATAGCTGAATGCAAGGGGAAGCAAAGTAGCGGCTTGAGAAGAAGAAAAACACATTTGGGGAAAAGAAGTCAGACAGGTGTTCTGAGAGAAATGGACGAGTTAGGAGTGGTGGATGGAGGGAGCAACACAGAGCGCATGGAGGATGTTTGAGGAGGGAAGCAGCACACGAGGGAGAGCTAAAAAACAGATGCACTCTCACACAGTGCTATAAGAAAAAGTTCCCTGAATATGAGCAGTGGAAGGATACAACTCATTCAGTCAAAAGGATGGTAAAGAAGAAAAGCTTACTTACCTATAGTAATGTTCAGACTGGTAGATACTCTAACTGCAAGAGCTGCAATTGTGAAATATTCCCAGGTACCAAACTGGATTCGGAGACCTTGAAAGCGATAGCTCCTGCATGTTGCTAGGGGACACTGTCTAACTCTGTAACAGCTTCAAGCCACCCCAGAAGTGACATAGCAGAATCACATACAGGCACCATTCCTGCAGTTGATATTAATTTCTGTTTTGTTAGTCTTTGCCAGCCCCAAACGAGATCAAATCAGACAGGTTGCCGAAAATCAACTTAAGACCATTTCAGATTGTGTAGATATCCACTCCAGAAAACGGGGGGCAGGAGAGCAGTCAGGAATTTGTAGTTGGATACAATTTACCCAAGAAAGAGTGTTATCGGGTTGTTCTTCTGATGGATACTTCCAACCGCAGATTCCTCAACAGTAGAATAGATACCCAAGCAGTATCTCGCAAAAGTTAGAGGGTCGAAGTAGATGAAAATGTTTTGCAGGATCGAGTGGGCAAATGACCCTCTCTGTAGACTTGACTGTCAAGGCAGTAGTGCTTGGTGAACCTGTGCACTGAGACCCAGGTAGCAGCCTGACAGATGTCTAAAACAGGACCTCCCATTGCTAATGCAATTGTAGTGGCCTTAGCCCTGGTAGGACGAGCCTATAGGTCTCTGGGGGCTCCTCCACCACTAGAGCGTACAATATCATTATGCATAGGTCAATCCAGCTTGACAGAGCTATTTTCTGTGCCGCCTTTCCCTGTTTGGCACCGGCAAACCCCACGAAAACCTGATCATCAACACAATATTCCTTTGTGTGTTCAATATAGAAGCTTAGGGCTCTCTTGGGATCAAGCCAATAAAGCCTCTCTTCAATCTTAAGGGAAGTGGCGGACAGAAGTATGCTAGTAGGGTAAATGACTGTCCTACATGGAAGTGTTGTTACCACATTAGTTAGAAAGGCAGCCCAGGTCCTCAGCACCAACTTGTCAGGAAAGAAAGAGATGCGCTGAATTTGCACTGAGTGCTTGCTGTTCACAGACAAGAAGTGCAGAACTGATTGAAATAAGGAAGACTGCCTTAGCAGTCAAGAGCCGCAAGGAACAATTGTGCCTGGGCTCGAACTCCATGCACATGAGAAATATCAATTTAAGGTTTGATTGAGGCATAATGAACAGTTTAATGGAATCGTGTTAAGCCTTTCAGAAAATGCATCACAACAGGTGACTTAAAGATTGTAGGCTGGTCTGGCAAACATAAAGGGTCGACTTGTTACCCCTGACTGTGCCCACTGCAAAACCTTGTTGGGCCAACAACAAAATAAACAACAACACTTTATGTTATGTTAGCATCACTTAGTATAGCGCAGCAAAGCATCCACGGAGGAATGTCTCGGTGCTTCTGCTGAAGTATAAGATTAGCAAAACTAACTAAAACAGCCATGTTTTTAGGAGTTGTATTAAACTTTCCCAGCTCTGTTCATACGCAAATTGGTAGGGGAAGTTTATTCCAGCAGAAGGGGCCTAGGTAGGAGAAAGACCTCCCACCAAATCTGAAGGTATGGATCTGTGCAATTTTAAGTTCTCAGCAATTTAGTTGGGTGATAGTATCCGAGTCTATTTTGTAGGGAGGCTGGGGCATTGCAAATCAGGGTTTTATAGGTAAGGCTGCACATCTTAAAGATGAGCCTTTTCCTAATAGGTAGTCAATGCAGAGAGTGTAGTATTGGAGTAGAGGGAGAACCAGATTGGATATTTCACACAAGTCTGGCTGCAGTATTCTCCACCACCTGCAGTTTGGACAGTAAAGTCTCAATGGCACCAACATGTAGAGCATCTATTGATAAAGTCTAAGAGCTCAAGCAGACAGACCCCACATCAGGCCACAAACAAATCTCAAAATCCAGAGTACATACATTTTGCCGCAGGATGTTTGGCTGCCAAGATCACATCAAAACTGTTCAGTTGCCACTGTTCGATCTCCATGCAGAGGTGTAGGTTCTGAATATTCAAGTGCAGGAACCTGCCCTGTTGTTGAGACAGCAAGGTCCTACCGAAGGGGTAGCCAGATTAAATGCTCAGGCTCCAGAGATCAGGATACTACACTCTCCTGGCCCAATCCGGGCCGATCAAGATGACTTGAGCTCAGCCCGTCACGATTTTCTTCAAGACTCTAGATAGAAGAGGTAGTGCTGTGAATGCGTATAGGAGACCTGTATTCCATAACATATGAAATGTGTTTCCTAAAAACCTTCCTGGTTGAAACGTCAGCAACCAGTAGTAGTGTTCTTGGTAGTGGTGAAAATATCCAGACGGGCCCACCTCACTGATTGTAGATGCCATGAATCACCCTGGAATGAAGAATCCATTTGTGATGCACCAGCTGATGTCTGGCCAGTTCGTCCGCTCTGGCTTCCATAGACCTTGTGAGGTGATTAGTCACCGGAAAAATCACCTGCTGATCTAGCCACCTTGCACAGGGCCTCCTGGAATAAGGCCCAAGACCCCTGCCCTGCTTGCTGGAGTACCACATGGCGGAAGTGTTATCCGTATGAACCTGCCCAAGCCTTCTTTTGATGGTTGGTAGGAAGGTTTTAAGGGTTAGCCATATGGCTAGAAGCTGCAATGGACTGATGTGGAGCTGGCGCTCTGCTGGAGACCACATACCCAATTTCCACCTCTCCCAGGTGACCCCATGTAACCCAGAGACAATGCATCCACCACTACAGTGAATACATGGAGGGTAGGGAAAATGGTCTACCACATCAGGTGGGTGTCCGCTGGCCACAATTGAAGATCCGCGGGACGTATCTTCTGTGGTACATATGGGGTCGACAGACTACCCCAGTGGTGCTGACTCTGAGCTGACTGAAAACAAAGGTCTCACATGTGTTATCTGGCACTCGGGATAAGGAGGATGCATGAGGCTAGGAGCCCAAGGAACTTCTGAACCATCCTTACCAAGACCCAGGGCTGAGTCCAAAATATAAAGGTCATATCCGGAATGTCCCTGACCCGCTGTGGCAGTGGAAAGGCCTTGAATGCCACTGTGCCAGGTTAGCCCAGTATAAGGGGAATCCTCTGCATAGGTGTCAGGACTTTGGTACACTGATAGAAAAGCCCAGGGATGAGAGAAGGGCGACCGGCGCCCACAGGTGATCTGCAGCTGACTGTGGCGAGCATTCCTTGAGCAACCAATGAACAAGGTACTGTAATACATGCATTCCCGAATAGCAAAGATTGTCTGCCACCACCTCCTTCGTGGACACCTGAGGGGCCGAGGTGAGATCAAAGAATAGAACAAGAAATTGGAACTGTTTCGTCCCCACTGTGAACCACATATAACCTATGTGGGACTGCAAAACTATCACATGAAAATACGTGTCCTGTAAGTCCTAGGACACCCCCTCGGCCAAGAGCAGAAAGATCCTGAGCCACAGTGAGCATTTTGAATTTGTCAGTCCGTATAAAGGTATCCAAAGGCCGGAGGTCTAAGATGGCTCAAAGTCCTCCATCCTTCTTGGGTGTGAGGAAGCAGCAACACCCTTGGTATATTTCTGACTGGTGGCCAAGAGGAGACTGACCTCCTGCATAAGGATGGTAGCATGGTCTGAGCTGAGACAGGGGAAATTCATGTTGGAAATAAAGGTAGGGAGTAGACCCTTTGAATGATGTGCAGTACCCATCGATTCAACGTGATGGATTTCCAGCCAGGTAGGGAAAATAGCATTCTGTTTCTCACTTGTTAGTTGTCGTCCTAAAAATGAAAATCAGTGCAGCTTGGTGGCCACTGATGAAGGGGAGGAGGAATTAGAGGATTTTGGCCCCTGCTGATGTGAATGACTTCAGCTACCATCGAGCTCCCTGAACCCGTGAAAGGCCTGAGCTGGTTGCTGAACAGGCTGGGAGGGCTGCCACTCACTATATTCCAGGCCTCACAAGTTGCCCTTTGAAACTTCTGCATTACTGTTAAAATTGATGAGCTGTGGAGTCGAATCCTAAGGAGCGGGCCAGAGCATAGCTATCTTTAAACCTCTCTTAACGCTTGGTCGGCCTACTCCCTGAAAAGTCTAGAGCTGTTAAAGGCCATGTTCATCAGGAATGCTTGGACATTCCCGAAAATCCAGTTGCACACATCTAAGTGTGCCACCTGACCATACGCTGGTGCCCATGGCACGACCCACTTAGTCTGTAGTACTGAGGCCAGCATGCAAGACTTACTTTGCCGCAACCTGCCCATCTTAGATGTTCTGAGCAAAGGATTCTCTGAGATCTTCTGGGATGGCTGGCAAGATTCCACTAGTAGTATTCCTCAGTGCAAGCGTGTATCTGCGCAGAAGACCATACGGCAGGGCTAGCTTAAGAGAACAATTTATTTCCAAATATGTCAATATAATTTGATTTCCTGTGCACAAGGGATAGCATTTTGATTAACTTTACAAGTCAATGCTTGCACCACAAACCTTCTGAAGTCAAGTGCCAAGAGAGGAATAATGGGTCACCAGAAGCTGGTTTATGTCACCTAGTAACAGGTAGACTGAGTGGAGGAAATAAGCATGACTTGTTATTCAGCCAAGTGGTAATTTGAGTATCCATAATTGCCTCATAGAAGAGCAATAGTGGTTCTGTAGAGACCAGCCCCGGTTGGAGAATTTCAGTAAATAAACCTGATTTTGTTGTGGAACAGCCAAGCATGCTGGTCAATGTCCGAGCCCTTTGCAAGTATGCCACTGAAATCTGGGATACCATCACCACTTCCATCCAAAGTGATGTTCAGCACCGAGATCTGGCTCATGCTGTCCTCAACCCTTGACACCGCGACCACAATGCCCCTTGGCTACAAGATGATACTCAGGGACCATGCCAACAGAGACGGGGGAGGCATCGCCATCATCCGCAGGGAGAGCCTCCATTGCACCACCACCCACCGAAGACATCTCATCAATCATGAAATACCTCAATTTCGGGATCCGGATCAATACAAACAAAACTGTCAGAGGAACCCTCGCCTACAGACCCCCGGGCCCCTGCCCCGGCTTCTGCGACATCACCACAATCATCACCCCCTTGGTATTCGACTCCAGGAACTACATCTTCCTCGGTGACCTCAACTTCCACCTCAACGACCAATGACCCCCAACTCCGCCAACCTCCTGGAAAGCATGAGCAACATCGGACTCGCGCAACTGGTCATCAGCCCCACACACTGCGCAGGACACATCCTGAACCCCATCTTTACAGCCAGCAACAGAATCAAATTCAGTCACACCCCCGAACTCACCTGGACAGACCACATTATAGTACACTTCACCATCGGAGGCTTACCACGACACGCCGCCACTCCCCCCACCCTGTGCGCTGCAGTTGGAACATAATTACCAAGCCCCAGTGGACTGCCGCACTCAACGCCAACAGACCTCACACCTTCAGCAACCTCGAGAAAGCCAACCAAAACTTCTCCGACAGGATCACCAACTGCACCGCCACTGTCGCACCCATGAAAATGATCAGCACCAGAAGATCCACCAAGCACACCAGCTGGTTTATCCCCGAACTCTGAGCCTTCAAACGCGAGTGCAAATGACTGAAGAGAGGATGGCACTCCAGCAAAAACCCTTCAGACCTCACCACCTTCATAAGGGCCCTCAGCAAATACCACCACCACCTCAAGGAAGCCAAAAAGTATGCACTGACCATCCGCGTTGAGACAAGCACCAATCACACGAAAAAACTCTTTAGCATCGTTAGAGAATTCTAATGCCCTTCTTGCACAGAGACCGCAATCCGCCCTTCCATAGCCCTTTGAGACTCCCTAGCAGACCACTTCCACAACAAGATAGCAGACATCTACAGCAACTTCGACCAGCAGCCATCCGACCTCAACCACCTCCCGACACAGACAACTCTCACAGCCACCTCACCGAATGGACTTACCACGTCCATCACAATGGCGATCATGACCTCCATTCACTCTGGAGCACTGACAGACCACTGCCCCCACCATATCCTCAACCTGGGACAGAAGGAAATCAGCAGCGCACTCACCACCATCCTCATCTCTTCCATCACCAATTCCACGTTGCCCAACGCCTGAAAGCAGACAGAGGTCCTCCGCCGACCCCAGCGACCTCAACTGCAGTCCTTTCTCGCTGCTCCCCTTCCCTTCCTGGAGAAAGCCATCAACTGCCAGCTCACTGATCACCTTGGAGGAAACAACCTACTCGGCGCCTCCCATCCAGACTCTGCTCAAACCACAGCACGGAGACCGCCTTGATAACTGCAACCGACGACATCAGGGCCATCCTCGACAGCGGCGAGCCAACAGCCCTGATCCTCCTCGACCTCTCAGCGGCCTTCAACACCGTATCCCACCACACCCTCATCGCCAGACTCCACCACATCAGCATCAGAGGAACCGCCCTCAAGTGGATCTCCTCCTTCCTCACATTACGCACACAAAGAATCCACCTTTCTCCATTCACCTCAAAACCCAAGAACATCATCTGCGGAGTCCCCCAGGGGCCATCCCTCAGCCCCACCCTTTTCAACGTCTACATGACCCCATTGGCTGACATCATCCGCACCCACGAAATCAACATCTCATACGCGGACGACGCCCAACTCATCCTCTCCCTCACGGAAGACACTGCCCCCATCAAACTCAACTTCCAGAACGCCATGACCAACGTTGCCGACTGGAGGAAATACAACTGCCCGAAACTGAACACAGGCAAGACTGAAAGCTCTCCTCTTTGGAAAGAGCTCCTCCCCATGGGATGACACATGGAGGCACTCGGACCCTCACCTACTCTCACCAACCATGCCCGTAACCTTGGCATCATCCTGGACAGTGACCTCTTCATGATGCGCCAGGTCAACGCAGTTACCTCCTCCTGCTTCCACACCCTCTGCATGCTTCGCAAGATTTTCAGGTAGTGGATCCCCATCAGCAACAGGAAAACAGTAACCCAAGCCCTAATCACCAGCCGACTAGACTACAGAAATGCCCAACACCGGATCCACTACCTATCTCCTCAAACGACTACAGACCATCCAGAATACCGCAGCCAGACTCATCCTCGACCTCCACAAACGGTCCAGCATCACCCCCCACCTAAGAAACCTCCACTGGCTACCCATTCTAAAGAGATGCCGGTGCAAGCTGCTGACTCTCCCCTACATGGCCCTCCACAACGCCGGACCCTCCTACATCAACCACCGCCTGACCTTCCACCAACCGACCAGACAACTGAGTGGAGGCTGCTCTTTCTCCTACCTCGCCGTCAAATCCTGGAACAACCTCCCACTCCAACTCCGAACCTCCCCCTCACTCGACAATTTCAGGAAGGGACTCAAGGGACCTGGCTCTTCGACTAAGGCTCACTGCATCCCAGCGCCTTGGATACCTCCCGGGGTGATAAGCTGAACTTAAATACTGATTGATCAAGGACCTCCACTGCCCTGTGCACTACACACTTTCTTCAGTTGGTGGACCAGTTGGGGATTCCAGCTAATGTTTCTGGAGAGGTTTCCAACCCACTATAGTAAGCTGGCTGCCTCTTTATGATTGTCGGGAGCATTTTGCAGCCCTTGGACTGTATCTGAGACAGAGCCAAGCAGAGCAGAGCCTCCAGCCTCTCTTGGTATCGGCCTTGTGAAAAAGCAGTGAGCTGGGTTCCATTATGGTTGGTTGTGCCTTGGTTATTTCATAGCGCGAAATAGCCCAGATATGGGCCATCATCAGCTCCAGGTTGGAGACCAACATTGGGATCACACCCACCTGGACAGTCATCAGCGATACCTGCACAGAAGAAACAGGCATGGACCCTGGGGCGGGCATAGAAGTCTGGATATTCTTTGGCACAGGGCCGTGAGCAGATCTCATGGCATGACCCAGCGCTCGTGGGGGACCTGCTGGCAGAAGTGCAACTGGTGGGCCCTGCAGTTCTATGGAGTCCAAAGGCGCTGAAGAGGGAGACGGTAGCATCTTGAAAATTTGCAGCATGGCCTCAATCTACTGCGGGATCAATGACAGCCCAGGAAGTTTGGGGAGTACTGGGACAAGCCTTTGATTGGGCTTAGAGTTGGTGAGCACAGGAGGAGAAGGGCCCCTAGAATGCTGACTGCGCAGCTTCATGCCTAACCTTGAGTCACGCAAGAGGGTTGAATCCTGCTTGGCCTTCTTGCCCGTGTGGCGTGCCTAAAACTTTGATTTACTAAATGACTTGGAACAGGACTTGGATTTGGCGACAGAACAATATCACGATCTGGGGTAGGAGCAACCTCACTACTTGGAGTGGGACCTCTGCTTCAAACGTGACCTCTCATTGTGCTCTGCTACATACAACTTTATGTCCCGCTCTCTGATCGCCTTCGGGTGCATCAGGGCACACTTAAACAATTTTGTGGCTAGAGCCCGAGCACCAGAGGACATGTTGTGGGGGTCGGTGATCGATATCTGCTTCCTACAGTCATGGCACAGCTTGAATTCTGAGACATTTGTCTTCTCTGGCACACTGACTTGTGGTTTTGTAATTGTCGGGAGACTGACAAAGTTGGAAGTGAAGCTCCGGATCTGTTTCACAGGGCGCCCAAAGAAATGAATTGATGTCAGCATGCAGGGGTGGTACATAAATACGTCTTCACTGTCACTTCTAGGGCAGCGCGATGCAGTCGCAAAGTCAGCCAGCACCAGCTAGCAGCAGACAGGAGCTACTGTTTTAAAGATCTCCGGATACAGTCTGAGGCCTGGGAATACTCTAAAGGGGAGGAATCTACGGTTAGAAGTGCCCATCAGAAGCTATGCTCTGGTGGAGAGACAAACACAAGAAAAGGAAGGAAAGTAAACAAATAAAAGTGACAAGAAAGCCAACCAATGATAAGCATTTAGCTTATTCTAAGCACACTGCAAGTTCTGGTATGGTTCAGAAGAGGTCTTTCAACAATACCTGCCAGAAGCTGTCTGTAGGCCAGACCTAAAAATTACGTCCTTTACCTGTCCCTTAAAGCACTGGGTACAGAGCAGTTTGTTAGTAAGAACAAAAGGTTCTGTGCAACCGCTTTGAGGCTACTCCAAAGTGAATTTGAGAGCTTTACAAAAACCCCACATAAAACAATTAAATTAAATAAACCGTTTAGCAGAAAGCTGAAAGGTGGAAGCAAATAAAAGTGTCATCAGTCCATATTTTTAATTTCAGGAGGTCGATGATAACAGCAAACTTGAAATACACTAGCTATGTGGGGGCCCTTCCAAGTAAATGATCTGCAAGAATGGACTGAAAAACAAACACAGAATAATGATAACAGCAAACTTGAAATACACTGAGGAGAGTGGGGTGCAGCCCAGAGGGTTGTTTTTATAAATGTTTTAATTTTAGAAAATGTACAGCACGTGCAGCTACCAGATGTTTTAACAGAAATTGTGTAATGCAGTTATTAATGCTACAATTAAATGCATCTTTTTATGGGGAGGATATTTTTTTAAGTGTATTTTAGAAAAAAATGCAGAACATACATTTTATGCTACAAAGCTCTACAACCCAGAGGCGTTTGCAAACGCATATATAGAGTGATAAATGATGAGCATCATTGTTTCACCTAAATAATATATGTGCAGTACAAAGAAAGAAGCTCCATCAGGAAACCAACGAACATGCTCAGGCTGCCAATGCAGTGAAATTAAAAATAATTCCAACAGCTAACAACATCAAACAATTAACAAGTGTGTCACAGCTCAAGGCACCAGACATATACTCATCCAAAACTATTGCATCCACTCTCAAGCAATCGAATTCAATTCCCACCCGGCTCAAACTGAAGATTGTAGGTTTTATCTTAATTGATATATAAAATCCAATGCCCAGGAGTCTCCATCCACCCCCACCAATACTACTACCAAACTGATCAATATATCCCACAATGCGAAGTAGTGATATTGTCATCCGCTAATCATCCGAGGAGCTGCGGTTACAAACACTATTGATGTACAAATTATGGGTGATATTAACCAAAATGCAACCCACCAAAGTTTTAAGGTGGTACAGGTCTGGGATTTCCACTGTTGTGTTATTGTTAGGCGGGCAGCTATTAGGAAGTACATAAGTTTTCTGCTGGATGTAGTTATTGGGCAGTTGGAATCCTTCCATACATCGCCTAGAATCAAAACTGTGGGGTGCAGGCCAATCTCCTACCCCGCTATTTTCTTTATTCGATTTATAATAGTCTTCCAAAATGTTCAGATTATCTCACAAAATTACCACATATGTGCCACAGAACGTCTCTCTTTTTGACAACACCAACATATAGTGGATGAATCAAACATGGCACCATAACAGTTCTGCGTCAGGTACCATCTCAATAGTATTTTGTAGCTATTTTCTTTTGTAGTGTACAAAATGGATTTTGGCTAGTTCTCAAACAGGAGACCAGATTGCTTCATCTAGGGTCATCCCCAATTCCAATTCCCACTTAAGAGCATGCAGTGGTTTAAAATCTACAGGGGGAGCATACAGTAATTGATATAATCGGGTAATGCCCTTCTTATTCACACTTTCCTTCATAAGGGATTCTATCGGCGTAAAATCTGCCTTCATAGCCTGTTTCTGGCATAGCCTCGAGGTAATCCAATGTATAAACTGCATCAAATAAAGAGTGTGAGTGCCATCCAGCTCCCAATGGCGAATAATCTCAGATGAAGGCATCAGTTTAGCCTTACAATAGAAATCAGCAATGGTAGGAGTGGCGCTCCAGAACCAAGTAAGGAACCCCTCATCAAGCAACCCCGGTGGGAAATCTGGGTTGTCAAAACATCAGGGAGGGATACGATGTTACTCTATTGCATCTAACACAAAATGAACAATAGAATAACGTAATTTGAGCTGAACACAATAAGAGTATTTTGAGATTTCCACTTGAATAGCAATATGCGTATTGGTTAATCTGAAAATTGCCTTTCAACATGGACCCAAAGTTTCGTACTAAGGGGGCTAGTTAAATCAAGTAGGGGGCGATGTTGGGCTGCTCGAATATATCCATTGATAGGTGGGAAACCAACCCCTCCCTCATGCACAGTGGTGTGGATTGATTTTAAGCCTAGACGAAGTGGACACAAAATTAGATTTAAGAAATCCCTTGAGCTTCGTGCAATCGAGAACTTTAAACAGGTACCACCAAACTAGCCTTTCAAAAGCCTTCTCGGCATCGAGGGAAAGGGAAAGCATGCATATGTTTGTATGCTAGCTATTTGGCAGAGATTCAGGACCAGTCAGATATTGTCACCCGTTTGCCTCTCGTGAATAAAGCCCAATGTGTAGGTTGGACAATAAGAGGCCAGATTGTCCCCAAACAATGACACAGAATTTTAGTAAAAAGTTTGGAGTCAGAATTTAATAAAGCTATTGGGCGATATGTCTCGCAGATTTCGGAGTTTTTGTTTAGATTTGAGTATTAAAATGGTATCAAATTCCATCACATTTTGAGTTATGACTTCTGGGTCAAGGAAAGAATTAAATCTTTGTGCCATCGAAACCTCTAACTTGCCTCTAAATGTTTTGCCAAACAAATTAACATACCGTCAAGGCTGGGAGCCTTGTTCCCCGGAAGTGCCTTAATCGCTTCGCTAACCTCAAGAGGTGTTATCTTATTCTCCAAGGGTTCTAAAAGGGACGGAAGGAAATACTATCGCCTTGAGATAATCATCTTGCTCAGTTTTATTAGTCAGCGTAGCGGTGTAGAGTGTGGCATAATAGTCATAAAGAACCTGCAATATTTTATGAGGCTATGTGAGTATCGCTGGATTTTGACCGTATGCTGTGAATTCTATTTCTATTTTGAATAAGCTTAATTGTATATGCAAGGAGCCTGTCTGCCTTGTTGCCTTTATTAAAGTAGGCTTGTTGGGTATACAGCATTCGCCATGTCTTCTCACCCATTAAAAGTTGTTCCAGTTCCTCCCCTAGCTTTCTGTAGAGACCTACATGTTTTTTGTGACCCTTAGATCTCACGATCAGCGTTAGGTAACATATTTTGGATTCCAAATCTAATTGTCTAGCCTTATTGCACCGGAACAACCCTGCTGAGTGCAAAATTAGCTCCCTGCACATCACTACCTTGGCAACATCCCAGTGTGTAGCAAATGAAGTGGAGACATGGTCATTTTCCTGAAAGTACTATTCTAATGCTTCCCCAATAGCCTCCCTGACCGTTCGATATCAAAAAAGGTATTTTTATAATGTTCCAGGGTTTCTGTATGGAGTGGGGGAGGGGGACTATATAGCAGCTCTCCCAGCTCATCACCACTGGTGCATGATCTGACAATATTTGTGAGTCAATTCGACTCTGAGAGAAGAACCAATGGTGAAATTGTTCCGTGAGAAACATGTCTAGTCTGGAGAAGGTTATATGGACATTTGAAAACATGTATATTCTTTATCATTGGGATGCTAGGACCTCCAGATGTCAATTAAATTCACATCCCTCACACCCTTCTAAAACACCTTTGGCGCTCCATAACCTTGTACATGCGATCGATCTGTTTGTCGGTCAAGTACTATGTTGAAATCTCCTCCTATTATCAATAGACACTTGGTTAGCTAAACCACATGCTCATAGCGCTCTGTATAAAATTTAGACTTGTGAGCTGGAAAACAGTATACATTGACCAGTGTAACAACCACTCCCTCCAGCTTCTGTTTGAGAATAAGCAAAAGTCCTTCCTCATCTCTGTGGGTGGACATCTCCTGAAACAGTACACCTTTTATGAATAAAACGCCACACCCTGAGTCTGACCTGGAGAGCCATATTGCAAAGGGTAGTACGGGCAGTATAGGCGAGTGGAGTCCCAGGCACTAGGTGTGTTTCTTGGAGAAGGCCACCCCCACTTATTTAATATGAAGCCATTTCAGCCACATTTTCCTTTTTACGGGGGGAGTTAAGATCCTAGACCTTATGTGCTAAAATCTGTAAAGCAAGCATTGTGGGTAGTATACATTTGTTTCATGGATGGATGGATTAGATAGGGTATGTGGGAGGTAAGAGACCGAATCATTAAAACTTATCTAGTAGTTGGTACAAAGCACAGAGGCCCAGAGCTCTTGAATAAAAAGAAAACAGACAAAGAAAACAACAGACAAACACTATAGAAAAAAGTAGAATGAACTGAAGTATGACTTCAGTCATCAAGGGGCAGCTACCATAGTAGTCTTCGAGCCAAGGCAATCTAAACTATTTAAGTTATAATAAACCAACAGGAACTCCTTGTTAACCTTCAGCAACATGTTACAATTCAATCGGGATTAAGGAGGAGGAGCCAACCCCATCATGGCTGCTTGAAGCTGATGCTCCTCGGTGAACCATCTTACCAGCCTCCGGATCGGCATTCCGCCGCACAGCTATTCCTCCCGGAACAACGATTCAGCTTCCGGATTGCAGGCTGATCATTTGAAGATCAATATCGCCTTTCTCCGTTCCGGCTTTGCTGAGAAATGAGCCGTGACTTTCCGTGCCAATGAAGATGCAAAGATGGCGCCCGGTGCTCGGGGAGCTTTGAGAACGCTCCCGGGGCCAAAAGAAGTGCTCCAGGATGCCTCTGACCTCCGTCTTTTCCCATCTAGAAACGCCCCCAACACTCGGCCCACATGCCGGCTGACCCCCCCCCTGGCGAGATTACCGCGCATTGTGCCACTCGTTTGCCCGCACTGCCACTGAGTTACGGGTGCGGCTGGAGGGGGAGGGGCACACGAGCCTGACTCGCAACGTCCCATGAGACCGGTCCTTGACTGGGGTCTCAGCCCGCGCCTACCTCTGTGATACGATTTGCTGCAACTATGGACGCGGCGGCTGCAGGTACGTAAGTCTGATCTTGCTACACTATTGACATCTTCCTAGCAGCCCCCGGCGGCAACAAGGGGACCCGGGAGCACATCGTCTTGTATAGCGAGCGGTGGAGGGGCACAGGGGAGATAGCGCCTTTGATGCAGCCACGAGTGCTTTCCTGCACACAGCACACGTGATGCCTGCAGTAAGCGTGCACATCAAGCACCCCCCTCTCTTAGAGAATGATTAAGTGGGGACTGGCGGTATGTAACACCATGGACATAACCCTTTACATGACCTCAAGATGGCTGCCTCAGTGGACCCTTCCGCCCTGTACTACTACTCGGGGACTAAATCTGGACTTCGAACAGAACTCGAATCATAGCCCCCATCTGGCCTACCCATCTAGTCACTGAACCTGCGAGCGACCGTGGAGACCTTGCTTTTTGGCCGAAGCCCAGTGGAGCTACATGATAGCTATAGAGGAGATGGGCCGCAGACTTCCCCTCTGCCCTCACCTACCCAGCTGGACTTTGGGCAGACTTTCCCTCGTCTCTCCGTCGTTCTCTCCCTCCTACCCCTTGACCCTACCCTTTCCCCTCTACTCTCCTTTTACCCCGTCCTCTTTGCTCTTTTAATGTTTTACCACAGAGACCTAGCGTTCTGGCCGTTGCTCGGTGGAGCTACCTGATAGCTAAAGAGGAGATGGGCTTTGGACTTCCCCCCCCTGACGTCACCTACCCAGCTGGTCTTCGGGCAGATATTCCTTCGTCTCCCTGTCCTATCTTCCCCTACCCCCCCTTCCCTGCCCCCTTACCCTTCTTCGCTTCCATGCTCTTGAAATGTTTTTCTAGCAACTGATGTTACCCGAATCTAATGTACTGTGTAATTTTGTGGAACCTTATGTAAAGCGCTCTGATACCTACGGGTCTAGCCAGCGCTATATAAAACTCATTAAATAAATAAATAAATCGGGGGCAGGATGACTAACGTTTAAATGCACATAATATATATGGATGCACATTTAGGGGCCGATTCCGATCTCGGTCGGAAGGGCACCTAATCGGGTTCGGCATTAGCGGATCCGATTCGGAGGCTGATTCGTACACGGGTCCGGACGGCGAAGTACGATGCGAACAAGCGCGAATTCACCGTCCGAATCGTTTCCGGCTCCGAACCGCTCCGTACGACTTGGTCGCAAGCAAACCGTGGCGCGCAATGGAGACGTTTCACGACCGAGCTAGTACGATGCTCGATTCGGACAGCCGGATCGAGTCGGAGCGTCCGGCTCGCAAAAGCTCCCGGAGTCGGACTTCGGGGGTCCGCGTCGGACCCCCCTGCACCCGTAGCCGTACGAGTCAAACACAGGGGGGACCCAAGGGTCCCCCCTAAACATGCATGTACGGTGCGAGTTGCACCGACGCGTACCCACTGTAGGGGGCGCACTTGTTCGCGACGTACCCATTCAGTCAATGGGAGCCCATGTACGCGTCGTACAACCGGCTCCCATTGACTTCAATGGGAGTCCGACCGAATCGAGTCCGGCAGCATGCGGCCGCATCGTACTCGCTCGGCCGGACTGCAGGAGTCCGGCTCGGTCGGAAATCTTTCCGGATCCGGCTCGGTCGGAGAGTTTTCCGACCCAGATCGGAATCGGCCCCTTAGTCTGGGAACGGTCTTTCTGGACCCACGTGTCAATCTTTGTTGTTTCAGTATGTAGTGGATCCGCCATTGCCCAGAGTTCTCCGGCGACTGTGGATGCGAGTTTGACATCTCAGGAGCACACTGAGCTGCAGGATAGTCTCCGCCTCCTCGGGGTATATGCTCTCAACGTTTGTTATTAAATGAAAACAGGATCAGGAGAGGGAATCCCAAATGATATGGATTTTTTTTTCTCTCGGCGAAAATCTGTCAACACTTTCAATTATTTACAGTTGGCTAAGGCATAAGCAGTGATGTCCTTGAATATTAGTAAATCCTCTTCATGGTGAATTTTCTCTAACTTACGTGAGGTCTGAAAAACGTCCTCTTTTTGTTGGTAATAGTGAATTCTCATCAAGACATTGGGAGCGAGCTTTCTCTTCCGTTCTAATTCTGAGTATACTCTAAGTGCGATCAAGAATGATTTCCATATCATCAGAGCAGATAATAATTTGGGAAAAAATCTCAGGATGCAAGCAGAGATTTCCTAGTGTGGAACGGACTCACATATACCACTGATGCGCAGATTTTCCATCAGCTTCGATTTTCTCCATTGTCGATCTTCCTAGTCAGAGTTTGTTGTGATCGTTCTAAGGCCGAAACTGAGTTGAAAAGTGGATCTTTTTCATGATCAAGCTCAATTGCTGAGCCCTTTAGTTGGTCCACACAGTCCCCCATTTTCTGCAAATGATGACTAAGGTCACTTATAGATCTATTACGGTCTTGAGGCAAGGCAGTCATTTATTTGCGGAATTCCTGCATAAGGTTGTGAAAATTGCTTTTTGATGCCAGAGCCATCAGTTCTGGTGTCACAGGTGTGTTACAGGCCTGGTCATGCAGCATGGGAGTCAGCTTATCTTATTTTTGAGTTAGTAATGCATCCTTAATGTTGGTGCTGTTAGCCACTTTGATTTTGGAAGCTGCTATGATTCAGAAAAGCTATGGTCAAAAGCACAAGCAATGCTTGCTATGGGTTGTCAAATCCTGTACAAACTTCGTAACATGCACCTAGGAAGGAGAAATCGGACAGACATGGGGCACTGAGCTGGTTACAAGAATAGAGGCAGTCATCGTTACTGCTTTAGTCTCTGATGCCCAACTAAAATGTATAGTGTCATCTCGAGGTAGAAAAAACAGCCACACATTACAGCTAAAGAAGTGATCCCCTAAATGATATTCTTGCCCCAAGATCAAGCAAATCCTCAGCCACAAGTTCTCCTAAAAACAAATGAAATGCAAAGTTCCAACAAGGCTGATGCATCAGAGCTGCAGCAGTACAGACCGCACTGGCCGACTGTGGTTTAACATGATCCTGGGAGCCTCATAGTGCTCAATATGGGTGAGGGACCTCACAGAACACTGCAGGAGAGGCCTCAGCGGTGTTCGGGCCGAGTGTGGATAGCTGCTCCAGCCAAGTCCTAGTGCAACACCACAATATGCGCGAGGTCTGCAATCTTCATGGTAATTATCACGTCCAATTTCTAAAGGTTAAGGAGTTATCAGGGCTGCGCCTAGGCCCGCACCCAGCAAACACAAGATACAACGCGATTTAAAAAAAACTTGAAACGCACATGCTCTCTCATGCAAATCACAGAACAATGCAGCTCTTCCACAGAGGCAGCCAGGTATTCATGCAAATTAAATGAACACACTGCATGTGTCGGCTTGCAGGAAACAGCCCTCAACTTTTGAATAACCCTTTGTGCTCATGCAGCACGTGGTCCCTCGTTGTTATGGTAAACAACATCTGTTTTGCTGTAGTATTTACATTTTTTGAGTTCTGACATGACCATCATTTTTTTTAAATGATTAGGCATTCTTAAAGAAATTATCTTCAAAAGCGTCCTACCGTATAACGTGGTGCGCCATTTATTTTAGCGTTATGGTTCCTTGGTAACATCTTCAGAGACTTTGGCTCACAGTTGTGTGCCTGCAACACTAGTTGCCTGAAAATGTTTTGCTACAACACCCTGTGTCAGGTTTCTCCAACGGGTAGCTCCTGAGCTACTGGTAGCTCTCCAGCTACTAGTAAGTAGCTCTCCTGTGTGCAACCCAGACTACTAAATTAGAAGTTTGAATTAATATATGTATAACAAAACTGAAAAGTGTGTATTCATGAGGAAAATGTCAGTTTTTCAGAACTTCTAAGCTGATGTTTGGGAAAAAAGTGGTTGAATTTCCAAAATCTATTTAAAGCTGATATTTGAGTTATAAATCAAGCAGTGTTGGGGATACTTATTACTAATAATATTACATAGGTGCCAGGTGCATTGCAGCTCTGTTATGCGTTACCCATGTAGAGGCATTCCACATTGACAAAGCATTTGTACATTATCGCTGGCAACAGTGCCTGATGCACTGAGGTGACCTGTGCTGGCAATCTTGAATATATACTAATGTAATCTTGTCTGATGTGGTCACTATTACAACACTAATATCAGTAGCTCTGGTTGATTTTCATTGAACATAAGTAGCTCTTACTACAGAAAAGGTTGGAGATCCCTGCCCTTTGTCATGTCATACACTATGGAATCAAACACATTTCTATCTTTAAACAACCTACTGTAGCAGTCTCTCAGATACCTGGACCAGGTGATGCACAATGCTGCTAATCATGAAGGACATTTCAAAACCCCCTACTTACATGCGTGTCAACATCTTGAGTTCTTGGAGTCAAGAATTCAGAACTTTACAACAATCATTGATCCAAGAACCGCAAGAAATGCAGTACCACCTGAAGGGTAATTTCAGTTTGGGAGCCCAATGATGCTTGCCCAAGGAGAATCACAAAGCAAAATCCAAAGATCATAGCCATGTACTCTAAATACTTATCAATGTGAGAACTGGCTATGTTCCTGTAGCCCTCAAGAAAGCAGTGCTCACACCACCAATTTCCGTGTCGCAATAATAATAGCATTTCCCAATATTTGACACTGCCAAGTTTATGCCACCTGGCAGCTGCAAGAATTCCTCCCGGAAAGTAATGTTCTCTTAGACACAATCCAGACAGTTTTCTGGGCATGGACTTAGAACTATATCAAAGCTGTTAGCAATGGCAGATAAGCTTAGTCAGGTAACAGACAGCAACAATGTCCTTAACACCACACTTTTTGACCTAATCATGTTGCCACACTTGATAAAGTGTCAGAGAGGGAGTTAGCCCAAAAGCTGCGGCACGCTGAGGAGGAGTGGGGCATCCTCCTAGGAGCTAAGTTTCATATAGTTTCCCTATACGCGGATGATCTTCTTGTCTACATACGGGTCATCAGATAAGGGCTTGGAAGCATTGAGCTGGTGCTCGACCAAGTTAGAGGCACCTCGGGTCTGGGAGTAAACAGGGCCAAGACCAGCCTGTTCCCAATGAGCCCGACATGCCCGCCGCATCTCCTCATGGTGGGTCCACACCAGGTGAGATGGGAGCCGTCCACATTCCGTTTTCTCGGTGTTCGTATTTACCATGACACACAAGATTTAATAGACAGCAGTCTTACCAGGGCGATCGCCTCCCTGAGGCCGCAGATGGCTTTTTGAAACACGTTGGCTCTTACGGTGCAAGGATGAGTCTCGCTTTCTAAGATGGTGATGCTCTCCCGACTCCTTTACTGCTTCCAAAATTTATCTGTTCACATACCAAGCTCTACCTTCCATGCCTTAAACGGTATGTTGGGGTCCTTTATTTGGAACAAGGGGCGTAGACGGGTTCCAATGCAGAAGCTTTAGCTGGCCGTTGCCATGGGGTGCTTGGGAGCCCCCAAATTTGAACACTACTACCTGGTGGCACAGTTACAGTGGCCATCGCGCTGGTTGGAAGGTCGACATCTGGCCGAAATGGGCTCACCCACGCTGGGCAGAGCCACTTAAGTGATACATGAGTTGTTGTTACCGTCTGGTAAACTCCCACCACACCCTAATAAGCTACTGGCCATAGCTATACCAGAAGCCTCCATTTAACTCCGACCCTGACACCATACACGTCGCAGATCTGCATAGGGTCGATACGACCTTTCAGGGACCTTATTGGAAGGGAGGGGGTTGAGCTCTGGGAAACAGAGGGGTTGGATACACTGGGCGTCCTATTCCAAGACGTTACCCTCGTGCCCTTTAAACACTTATGCGAACACCATGGCATCCCTCCAGATAATTTCCTGGCACATCGAAAACTGCTGGCTGCATTACAGTGGCACTGGCACATCACGGACATGGAACCTGACACACCCGCGGCTTCATGCGATCCATGTGACGGACAACGGTCTGCACCTTATCACATGGTTCACACATGCAATGGCATCCACCCCACAGGACTTGATACAGCCCACAGGACTACACTGGGAGCAGGACATTGGCCATGAGCTGACACCTAAAGAATGGGACGGGTCACTCATCAACCCATGTAAACTGTCCCACAATGCGAAATTCCAATACATTCAACACAACATTTTACACAGAGCCTACCTCACTCCTGCGTGATTGAAAAGAATATATGGGAGTGAGTCCTTGTGCCCTGGTTGTGGTTCCAGAACTGCAGACGTGGAAAAACATGTTTTGGAATTGTCTAGAGGCGCAGCTATTATGGGGGGCGGCGGTTAGATGCCTTGACGGTGGTTACGGGAAGGGAGGATCTACGGACTATGGAGGCGGGTTGCTGGGGTTATACCGGCATAGGAGACAGGAAGGTGTCATGAAGCGTTTTATAGACTTAGCCCTAATTATAACCAAGTGAGCCATTGCCAAGTAATGGAAGGATGCACGTCTCCCCGATATGCTGCATTGGTTTGTGGCAACACTGAAATGGAGTAGGGCTGAATCTGTGGCGTTGCGCAGGGAGGAGGTCAGAGGCTTATGCAGAGTTCCCATTGCACTGGAGTGGGATGCCCTAGTGCATGAGGTACAGGTTCTCCCTGAGGAGACCGGGCAGGGAGGGCCCGAGAGATAAGTATGATTGGGTACTCTCTCTCATTCTGAGTTATGCTCGGAGTACTCCCTCTTCTCCCATTCCGCTCCTTTCCCTTTTGAGCATTGTCTTGTCTGGTGCTGGAATACTATGACTATGCCAGCTGTCTGCAAACATAGTGCCGTTGCACTGGCTGTCCAACCTGTACCACGCATATCTTTCACTCAGGAGGCATGGATCTTGACAACTAGAAATATTAGTGCCCTGCTAGTTCAACTTATTTGAATTGCTTGTTGATGATGTTAAAAAAATTTGAACCAATGTCTCCTGTCGACATTTTCACTGCTGTATTTGATGCACTGACCAAATGGGAAACTGTTCACTGATTGTATCATTATACTGTAATTATTATCTTGTGTAAGCTATACTTTTACAATCAATAACATTTGTTAAAAAAAAAAAGTGTCAGAGATGGAGTGGGGGATTTCAACTTGGCTGAACGTCCTCAGTATTTTGTCAGATAATACTCCACAGTGTCTTTCCAACTACTGTGTCGGCTGAGTAGTCTTTGAAATGCGGAGCCCTGTAGCCCTCATCTTTAAATTCAGCCTTGGATATAAATGTAAATCCACTGGCTAAATTAAACTTCAATTCTAAACAGACACTGATGGCATTCAGATGATCTTGACAATTGCGACCCCACACCCTAAGACGTCCACTATATTCGGTTTCTGCCCAGTTCTAAAAGATTCAAAAAGGAACTTCATCCAAGGTATGAAGATCTCATCCTGTGCTGAAACGGATCTGCTGCTTAATCGTATGATTTCCACTCTGGATCCTCCAGCACGTACCTCCGTCACGGACAAGTGTGTAGTGGCAACAGCCCCTATTAATTTCTCTGGCTTAATTATTGCAAAGGCTTCAATGAAAGTCTTCCAGTACATATGCGGAATCATCTATACCTAGCAAAGAAGACACCAGCGTACAGGAAGCAACTGGTGACAACCTATCTCTCCAATCCTGGCCTGCCTTCATTTAGTTTTGTTATATTACAATAGGTGAATTAAGCAGATGTAAACAAGAAGAAAATACAGTCAAAAACACTTATAACCAGAAAGCAGTACCAAGACTGATAAATTAAGTAATTAAACAAGGAAGGTAAGTCCTCAGGTAAGCCTTCATTTAGGACCAGATGAGGTGAATTTTTTTTCGAACAGACATTCCTCAAAAACGTAACTTTGCAGCATTTTCAGCTTACATCCATGAACATGACTGATCTGATTGGCCAAGGGGGCTTTTTCCCTCTCGGCCACCTAGCTCGCCTTTACAGTTTTCGGGGACTGTAAGGGGACACGGTAGGGATACCCTGCCACCGCCCCCCTCAGCCCTTGGGGGGGGGGGGGGGGGGAGGAATTCCAGAAGGACCCACCCTGGGGCTTCCATTAAAAAAAAAAAAACAATTTTGCTTTTCTTCCACAATCCTGCGATTCTCCCCAAGGATCGCTGTTAATTTTTTTTTTTTTAAAAGGCTGCTTTTTATTATTTTTTTTAAATAAATGACCCCCAAGGCTGTGGGTCAAACAAACAATTCATTTTTAAATAATGGGTAGAGGGCGTGCGTGGTGCCCCCCTCCCTGATTAGCAAAAAGAGGCCCTAGGGAACCCATCCCATGCAGCAGTTTCATTTTAAGGAATGGAGGCACGCCGGGCCCATCCCTAAGCTTCAAAGAGGACCCACCCCGAGGACAGTTTCATTGTATTGGGATGGGGGCGCCAAGCCCACCTCACCAAGCCTCAAAGAGGTCCTGAGGACCCATTCCTCTGGGGCTGTTTTATTATTATGGGGCGGGAGGACTGCAACTCCCATCCTTGAGCCTGCAGGAGGAACGGGCAGTTTTATTATAATATGTGTCGGGATGTGCGGCAGGATGACCTGGGGACCCCATTCCCCAAGAACAGTGTACTTTTTGGGGTGAGGTGCATGCGTGGGGACCTCCTTCTCCATGATCGACTCTGGGGACCCCATCCCCCAGAGCTCGATCGCACAGTCCTGGGCACCCCATCCATGGGGACACTGTGGTTCCCTGCCCGGGAGATTGTGGGCAGGGAATAGAAATCTATTCCCAGCCCACACTCTCCCAGACTTGGAACACCACTTTGCTTCCGCCTGGGTGGGTGGGAGCTCTGACAAATGCTGCTCCTGCCTTAACAGAAGCAAAGATATGGTGCCGGCTCCCACCAGCATCCACTATAGTGCTAGCTGGGGGGCCAGCAGGGGCTTTGAGGCTCCCCCGTTGCCCCCACTGACGGGGTGTTGTGGGTGCCCCCAAAAATTGTAGTGGCCAGCTCCTAACAGGGGAGGTGGGTGGGAGCCTGGGGCTCCGCTCGCGGACCCCAACCACAATGGAGGTGTGGGTGCACCGGGTGGACTGCTAATTACCTTCCATAATATATCACTCATGACAGTGTCCTATGACAACATTGATAACATGACTGCAATATCTGAAATGACATAATTGATGACAACACTATGCATGGAGGGTGCGAAAGTTATAGTTACTTTAGGACAAGAAATTGAATTTCAGTGGTTTGTATGTTTAAACGGTCATTGTCACCCAACTAGAAGATCACTGTAACCTTTGGTTGTTTCGGTGAATATATATGTATACTGTTTGTGACATGTCAGATGTACTCAGGCTGATATACTGGAACGCAAATGGTATAAACAATGACAGTGAAAGAAAACAAGTGCTGAAGCGCATAAAAGATAATCAAACAGATATTGCAGTGTTACAGGAAACACACTTAGTGAAGAAGCAGCCCAGCTAAAAATAGTATGGATGGGTCTAGAGCTGCATAGTTCGTTCCTTTTCAGGCAAAAACTGAAGATTAAGTATTCACTTTTATTAAAAACAAACAGTACCAATAAAAAAAGAAATACTGACCAAGAAGGCAAATAGTTATAGGAAAAGGCAGACAATAATTATATCAATATAACACTCGCTTTTAAAAAAAACACTTTTACTAGTTTTGTTACATAGTGCATGCCTTTTGAGCCACGCTAAGAACACTGTTAAGTATCCAGTGCATCGTATATACAGTACATATTAAATGCCAAGCAACCAAACACAATGATTGAGCGGCTTGGGAGGTGAAGACGTCCTCAGGAGGCTATAACATGCACTTTAACACGCTGAAGTATAACAAGCACATTAGCACTTTAATGGCTACCTTCTTTCACTTTGTAATTGACAAACTAGAATATGCAAAAGGGGAAAGAGGGAAAACAACAGGCACACGATATGTATAATGAACAGTTGCCATTAGTTTTTTTGTTACTGTTTACCTAAAGACTAGGAACTGTGTATAACTATTAACTGCAGGTTTTACAAGTGGTGTTTTTAATGGGGATATATATGAATGTGTTTTTTTCTTTTTAATTGCTTGTCTTAAATATTAGGAATTGAGTACAATTGTTAACTGTAGGTTTGACAATTAGTGTTTTAATGGGAATAGATACGATCGCATTGTTTTGGAATAGTGCAAATGATTTTAAGTAATGGCGCAATAAAAAACTTTTCATTCATTCAGTACATATGATATTTAGGAGGTCATGCAAGTAGCGGTTCAAGTATCTGGGTTTCTACAGGATACATTATCTGAGTAGAAGAAATTTATCAATAAACTGTGCAACCTAAATAACTTGAAGCTCTTGTGTCTTTGTTTATTCATTCAAATGAGCCTACGTATGTATGTGTTTTTCTCAGATGTGCCAGTGGCCATCCTAAAACTCCTCTACCTTACAGCTTCATTAACATGAGGTGCTATGATGTGGTATAATGTGAAATGGTCACCAGGGTCAGGGAAGACTGAATAACTACCTCTCTCCCTCCAGGCCTTCGATTTTCATCTGATCGCACCATGAGGCTGTGCCTTCAGCTTGATCTTTTCTTTCCCATTTTGGCTCTTACAAGGTCCCCACCACATGCAAGCAAGTTCATGTCGCCCTCCCTTCACTTGTCTGACCCCTATACTCCAGGTTTTACCCCGCAACCTGTGTACCACCCTAATGGTTTTAGCATTCCTTAAAAGTGCCCTGCTGGAAATTGGTATCCTGTATCAGTTCAGGGAACTGTTTAAACAAACCGGCATCATCTAGGTGTTCTTCTGTGGCCACTTCAGTAGAAGTCCCAGCCGCCAGTCTTCAGGGCCCCTGGGTCCTCCCTCATGTAATGCTCTGGGGCCAGTCCTTTTCACGTGTCTACCACAGCAGCCTGTGAGCAGCCCCCATCTGGTGCCCTGGGGGTCCTGAAAAGCCCCATTTAGTTCCTCTACATGTGCATTTGCCATTACTAAGGCAGCTTCGGGGAGGAAGTGGCTGAGAATCAACTTGCGGCCAACTGAGGATGGGATGTAATATGATAAAGTTCGGAATCCAGAACTCCTAGACCGTCCTCAGAGGAGAGGAGCAGAAGCTTACATAGAGCTACTCTAGGTCTGACCGAACTCGAAATCAAGTCAAGTAGGCCTCCTTATCAACCAAACCAGCAGATGAGCCAGTGGGTTTGTGAAATGGTACAGTAGCCTTGGCAAAGCTGCCATTTTGGCCATTGTCATATTCTGCACATTGCCCAAAGTGGCAAGAATGTCCAGAAGGAAGGACAGCTCCTTATAGACCCAAATTGTCCTTCCAATATTACTCTCTATGACATCCGCGTCAGAAATGTAGATCCCCTCAAATATTAAATGTGACAGGCTCTTGGCAAGTTGCTCACATCTATCTGAGGTCATATTTGGAATATATGATTTAGCTCAGTTCACTATCAAGCTGACGTCTCCCTAAAGGCCTCCAGAACTGCAATTGACATACTCGCTCACAGCTGCATGTCCTTCTGATATCGACACAACTCTTTTTAACGTTTATTTATCATGCTCCAAACCCACACCCTTGTTGATGAAACTGAAGATGTACTTGGAGCAAACTAATTAGAAATCCTTGCAATTGGAGATTTCAACATAGCAGAGGACTCAATTAAAGACCCTCGTCCACATATTCAGCCACAGAAGCGGCTTTCACCAGGACAAGGTGAAGAAGGTAACTCTTGAAATCTGAGCAGCCTAGGCAAGTAATTCACCCAACAGTTGGGGAAGAGAGAGACGCTGAGAACTGCTCTATACGGTCAGCACAAAAATGTGTTTGGACCTGGCGGTAGTCTCTATCCTGTGAGGGCATGCCTCCTACATAACAAGCCTACTTGACTGAGCCTGTTAGTGATGGAGCAAGGTAAATAAAAAAATTTGGAACCCCCTAATATTCATGCTAATAAATTAATGTTATTAATTGTTTGACCGACTAATCAACATTTTACATCTTTTTGTAAACATTTTACATAAGTGGTAACTGCAATTTATGTGCAAAGTTAACCTATTTACAATTGTAAAAGTGAAATAATACTAATATAATGGTTTGCGTACTAATTAGAGTAATATTGCATGATTTGTGCTATGTAGTAAAATTGTATTGTGGCAAAAGAATGCGGATGGTAAGTAAACATGGCTTTAAATGTTGCTTTTGCTAGGTAACACCTAATTGGGGTACTTAGAATGACGGGTGGGAGACAGAAAGGCTTATTTTCTCTATTTTAATTATGATTGTGTTTGTTTTCATGATAGTTCGTTCGGGCCTATTAGGCCGTGCTGTAAAAATGGCTGCCGAGGCAGATGGGCTCAATGCGCAGACGCAAAGATGGCTTCCAAGCGGAAGAAAGCCGCAGAGACATATCACGTGGGTACGCGTCGAGCCCAGAGTGAGAAGTGTCAAGGTTGGGCTGACCTGACACGAGGTGAATGCCAAGAAAGACTCAGCGTGAATCCGTGAGAACAGGGGACGAGCATCAGTGAATTAACAATGGACTGTTTAAAATAAGTTGCGAAAAAGAAGAAACATTAAATGAACTGTCAATCGGATTGCTATTACCCAAAGGTCGTGTGAAAGGATCATAAACAATTTCAGAACCGGTTTGAACAAGGAGGGCAATGAGGTGATGCTTGCCACCCCTCCAATGGACCAATTAGCGTGATTCTCGCCCCCAAAGATTGCAACTTTATGTTTAGTAAGCTAGTAGTAGGGTATAAGAGGACCTACTCTTAAGTAGGAGGAGCGCTATTCATGCATAATTTTTGAGCACTGAACGTTGATGCTGAAGAAACTGCTGCTATTTTCTATAGGCCATTTTCTTGATAGAACTATTCATTTTTAAACTTAAAACTTGACTGGGAAAGGAACGAGATCGATGCGGGAAACCTGTATAGGAGGTCCGTCGAGGAGGCCTGTTTAGCGGGACAGACAGTCAGTTTTGGGGATTCCATGCTGTGATCTACAATTTATCTGCTTTGGTGAACTTTTATTCTTCATCTAAATGGGGTATGCATAAAATTCTTTCTAAAAGCTTATTTCTTATAATGATATTGAAATGTATTAAAACGATTAATAAAATTGAATCTTATTCATGCATTTAAAGAAAGTAGATAAACTCTATTATAATTAAAACTACGAGTCTGTGGTTCTTTAGCTCAATAATAAATGTAATGTTTTAATAGGTTTGAATGTGATTGAGCTGGTCTTAATCACCATCAACTTATTCTACTAGTTGGTCCATCGACCAAAGAGCGGAATTCCTTGATGTCTTAGAACCGACAGGATTAAAACTGATTATGTATGAGGTTTAAGAAAATATCTTGTCAATTTTAATAAGGTATCCCGTTCCTCCAGCAACCACATTCTTTTCTTTGGTAGTAGCGGATGTGACCCAGGGAACGATTGAGAGAGTATATGGTTATGCGGTGTTATGGGCCCCACCGTCATAAAGTATAGTTGTTGTGTGTGATCTTTTACCTGGAGGTTATGTCCAAAAGAGAAGAATTTATATTAGTCGCGCTGGATCAGATTTCTTGGTAGCAGAGTTATGGTTTCTATAGATTAGTTTGGTGATTATTGATTATTGGTTATTTCATGTATAACACTTCATGTCGAGTTGTATTATGTTATATGTAAGTCGGAAATTTTGAAGCTTCCGGGAAGTAGGAAGTGTACACGTGTGGCAAGAGAAGTCACATGGAATAGTGCATTGTCTGATTTTTCAAATTGGTGATAACACAGGTTGTGTTATGATAGGGACATTTTCTGTATAAAACGTGTGTGAGTGAAATAGCAACCGGTTTTCTTGTGAAACTCTGGCCTTAATTCTCAGGAGCAGTATAGTCTCCACATGTGTTTTATCCCCAGAGAAACGGTTTACCCCTTGCTTGAAAGAAGGGTAAGGTAGAGGGAAGTGCTACACTTATCGAACGAAACAGTATTCTTGTAAGATAGAGTAAACTATCACTTTTGTTTAGCGAAAACAGACAATGGAAATGTGTTTTATGTCGTAACTAATAAAATATAGTCGAGAAAAAACTGCCGATAAATTTTGTAAAGGAGGGGTCAGGAGTAGAACTGACGTTGACAAAAGACCGCGCTGGGATTGGCCAGTGTTTTGGAAACACGGAAAACGCCCTGATTGGTGCGTTAGTGTGAGTCGCGCTGGGATAGGTCTGAAGAGCAGTGACGTAGAAGCTTCGGATTGGTGCGTTAGTGTGAGACGTGCTGGGATAGGTCCGAACAGCACATAGAGAACAGAGCAGAGTTGTGAGTTTGCCGAAGGGAAAGAATCGTGAAATATGGCTTATTATGAGTATTGCAGAGAGAAACCGTCATGGATGGCGAAAATTAAGAACTTCTTTAAGTAAGACAAAAAGGTAGTGACTAGAGAGGGACAGGTAATTCCTCCGCCGAAAACGCCAGCTTCACATATGATGCTGAAATATGGTTATCATACTTGCATTTGGTTAGAAAATTGGACAAAATATACTCAGAATGATGGAATATTGGCTTTTCCGGAGAATGGTTCATTTAGCATAGCAGTACTTCGAAATTTGAGAGAGAAAATTATGGAACTTGAGCCAAGACCTAGACCGACACAGTTTGAAGCGTTAGGTGAATGGGAAGATGAGATGTATGAACGTGAAAGATACAGAGGTGCAAAGAATCATAGTTTAGTTCCTGGAAGATTATGGGGAGTGAATCATGAGGACAGGATGAAGCGTTGGAGATATGCTAACATGACAGAGGGTTTGTTTCCAGCCCTAACAGTTGAAGAGGGTACAGGAAGGAAGTGTACAGAGAAAAAGAAACATACAGCTACAGAGAGGTACGGGTATGGAGGTAGCGAGACAGAGGATGAATTGCTGGAAGATATTTTAAACAGAAGACCACCTCCATATCAACAGAATTCTGCGGTGGTGACACCCAATGCACCGCCAATGGAAACTGGGAGGAATAAAAGTCCAGAACGAAGATACGATATAAATAGGTCAAATGAACAGCTAGAAACTCAACAAAGTGAAAAGTCTGACAGTGGCAATGCAGCTGAATTAGCAAAAACCACAAGAGAATTAACTGAGAAAATAAGAGAGTTAACAATGAACATGGAAGCTGTGACTGTGCCAGTAACAATAGGACCAGTAATACCAGTTTTTGAGAACCAAAGAATAGATGAGCATTCCTTAATCATCCCAATGAACTCAAATATGCAAAGAATGAGAGAAGGAATAAATACAGAAACTGGAGAGGCAAGAGATTTGGTCAGCTCGTATAGACCGAGTCCGCCTACTAACCTGACAGTAAATGAGAGTGAGATAAAAAGGATTCCTATGGGAACTGAGTCTGCATCTGAAACGCCAGAGAGGAATAAAAATTGGATAGAAATAAATAGTACACCTGTAGGTCCAACTCCAGAAGAATTAAACGAATGGATGAGAAATTTGCAAAAGAAAGAGACAGAACCGCAACCATTGGATGTAATTAGGCTAAAGATAGATATGGAAGAGTTGATTTTAGGGACTATTGGTACGGAAAAATTGAAAACATATCAGGACGACGAGATAATGTTCCTGTGTAAAAGCATTACTTGGAGAGCTAGAAATTTACATGAAAAATTGGAAGAGACAGCGAATGAACTAGGAGTAGAATTTGTAAATGTCAGGAGTTTGCAGAAACCGTATAGGGTAGATTTTTGTGAGAAAGATATAGAAAATCTGAACACATCAGGACGGTTAACCCAGATAAAAGAGCTGATCGTTTTGTTGAGAAAATGAGGTGATGTGGACAGATGGAGGAGCAGGTGGAGCAAAAGAAATGAGAGAACAACCGACAAAGCGTCTTTGGCTTTTGCGGTGACAGACAAGGAATCAGTTGTACGGGAGTATCCGATGAGAGAAACTCCAGGAGGTAGTTATGTACATGTCCCATGGTCCAGACAAGATATACTGTCATTTACAAATGACTTTCCAAAGTTGAGAGAAAAGCCTGTAGAATGGTACAGACAAGTGGAAAGGTTTGTCAAAGTTTCGAAGGTGTTGTGGGTAGACTTGGATGGATTGTTTGACATTGTGGTACCAGCCGATTTGTGGACAGAATGTAAGATTACCATTGATTGGCCGACAGTAGAATACCCAAGAGACGCAAAAAAAGGAGCGCCAGGACCAGAACTAATGAGGCAGTATGAGCAGGTTATTACATTTTTGAAAAGCAAAATTCCACCCAAAGAAACTGATTGGGTAAAGATTGACAGAACTACGCAAGAGAGTAAGGAGTCTGTACACGCCTACTATGAAAGGCTACTTTTGGTTTTCAAACAGTATAGCGGTTATGAGACTCTGAGTGAGAAGGACATGAGTCATTTTGTATATAGATTTGTTTATGGATTGAAACCAGAAATAAGTGAAATGATTAAACAGCACATGTTATGTTGGCAAAACAGCACGTAGACGAAGTGTTGAGGTATGCTAAATATTGTAGTGATGACATTGAGTGTAGACAGCGGAAATTGAAAGAAAAGGCAATGTGGGCACAAGTGAAGGTTGCAGAAAAACAAGAAGCTCAGTTGAATAATCAAATCAATGAGACAGGACAGACTAAATCCAAACCGAATATAGGTAAAGGCAAAGGTCAGATGAGTATAGAAGAGGCAAAGAGGAAGTGGCCATGCCACAATTGCGGAAAATTAGGGCATTGAAGAAACGAGTGTAAATTTCCTCCAAAAGCTAATACGGAAAATCAATCATTAAATCCACAGGTGCAGAGTGAGGGGAGTTACCAACAGATGCAGCAACCGCAGATAGTTACTCAACAGAGTCAGGTGCCACAACCACCTCTTCCCAAGAGTATAAACCCTCAGAGATACAGTGCAGAGACAGGATTCTACGGAGGAGAGCAGGTAACACAATTGCCGCGCGCAGCTCCGATATCGCAGTATTGGTTACGACAGGATGGGAATGAATTGGATTAAAGTTTATGACGGTGCCTAGGAGAGGAGGAAGAGTGCGTACTTGGCGCAACTCTAGAGGTAGATCAGACAGGTCCATTTGTGGATGGAGAAGTGAATGGTGCAAATGTTACATTCCTTGTGGACACTGGAGCTACCCGTTCTACTGTTAGATCAGTGGAAATACCAAACCTTCCTCTCTCAGGTGAACATATCCAAGTAGTAGGTGTTTCAAACCAGCAGATTAAGGCGCCTCTTACCAAATTAGTAGAGGTGAAAGTTGGACCATTCAGAGAAATGCACCGATTTGTGGTGTGTGATTGCAGTCCTGTAAACTTACTAGGACGCGATCTACTTTGTAAAATGAATTGTACCATTTATTGTACCCCGGATGGGATTGCATTCCAGACACCAGATGAAGATCTACTGTATAAAATGACAATGGCGGAACTAGAGCCAGGAGTGAATGACATGTTTCCTGTGTTTGATGTAGAGAAAATCCCAAATGAGTTAAAAGAGACAGTCAAACCTGAGGTATGGGATTTTACAGGCGAAGACATTGGGTTAATGAGAGGAGTAGACCCTGTAAAAATAACTGTAAGAGAAGGAACAAATTACCCAAATACTCCACAATATAAATTGACGCCAGAAATTATTGAAGGAATAACTCCTGTAATCAATAAAATGATTGAATAGGGAATCTTGAAAGAAATAACGAGCAGTCCATGTAATTCACCTATAATGGGACTGAAAAAGCCAAATGGGACATATAGGATAGTGCAAGATTTACGAAAGGTCAATAAAATCGTTATTCCTTGTTGTCCAATTGTACCAAACCCTGCTGTAATACTGTATCAGATTCCACGTGATGCAGAATGGTACACAGTCATTGATTTGTGCCATGCATTTTTCTCTATTCCGTTACACCCAGATAGCCAGCCATTATTTGCGTTCCGGTTCGGAGAGCGTATTTTGGCATGGTGCCGAATTCCTCAAGGGTATACAGAAAGCCCCTCAATCTTTAATCAGATCTTAAAGAAATCATTGGAAGATTTAAAAATGCCTGAAAAATCTGTGATGGTTCAGTACATTGATGACCTATTAGTGGCATCAAAGACCAAAGAAGCATGTGTTACTGACACAATTGCTTTATTGAAACATTTAGCTGAAGGAGGACATAAAGTGTCCCCATCTAAATTACAGTTTTGTCAACAGGAGGTTCAATACCTAGGTCACAAGATTGAAAAGGGAGTGCGGAAAGTAACGACAGAGAGAATAAAGATTATCCGAGGAATGAGAGCTCCAATGACACAAAGAGAGGTGAGAATGTTCCTTGGAATGGTTGGGTATTGTCGACAGTGGATAAGTGGATTTTCATTAATTGCAAAACCTTTACAGCGACTGACGAAAAAGGATGTTAAAGATCCGTTTGAATTGAATGACGAAGAAATAAAAGCTTTCAAAGAACTAAAAACAAGACTGTGTGAAGCACCGGCACTGGGAATGCCTGACTAGGAAAAAGAATTCGAACTGTATTGTAGTGAGAGAGATGGATGTGCACTTTCAGTTTTGGTGCAAAGACATGGAAAAATGAAAAGACCTATTGCATATTTTTCAGCTGTTCTAGACCCAGTGGCAAAGGCGTTGCCTGGCTGTCTGAAAGCAGTAGCTGCTACCTGTGTAAGTCTGGAACAAAGTGAGGGCATTGTGATGGGTTATCCATTGAGAGTATATGTTCCACACTCTGTTGAAATTCTCTTGACAAGAACCAAAACTCAATACATGACACATAGTCGGCTGACTAGGTATGAAAAAGTGATTTTGAGTGCAG
This sequence comes from Calotriton arnoldi, assembly GCA_963921515.1. Taxonomy (NCBI): domain Eukaryota; kingdom Metazoa; phylum Chordata; class Amphibia; order Caudata; family Salamandridae; genus Calotriton; species Calotriton arnoldi. Next base: position 2,062,972 of record CAWUFW010001714.1, on the reverse strand, counting down.
ACAATGTAACCATTGACAGATGCACAAGTGTGAATCCTTCGACATCATTACCAGATGAAGGGAGTGTAGAAGACAAAGAAGAAGTTGATCATAATTGCTTGGATGTGCTTGAATTTTGTACGAAACCAAGGCCGGACATTAAGGACGAGCCCTTAAAAGAATCAGATTATGTGATGTTTGTGGATGGTTCATGCCTGAAGACGAATGAACGAGTTTTGAGTGCGGCATATGCTGTGTGTACAGTAGCTGCAATAATGGAAGCATCTTGTTTGAGAGGGATGCGTTCAGCCCAAGTGGCTGAATTGATTGCTCTGATTCAAGCGTGCAAATTGGGAAAGAATGTGAGAATTACGGTGATCACAGATAGCCAGTATGGCTTCGGAGTGGTCCACGATTTTGGACAGATCTGGTCCCAGAGAGGTTTCTTGACGTCTGCAGGAACTCCAATTAGAAATGGTGAGTTTGTGAAGAAATTGCTTGAGGCGATACAGCTGCCTAAACAGATTGCAGTGGTGAAGTGTGCTGCACACAAAAATGAAGCGGATTACATTACTGTGGGTAACAGGTATGCCGACGAGATAGCCCAATATTGTGCTAAAAATGGGGTCTCGTTGAATCGAAGAAGAGAAAGAGAGCATGTTCCATGTCCCTTGCTATTTACTAACATTGTTGAAACATGGGAAGAGGTAAGACAATTACAGGAAGAAGCAAACGATGAGGAAAAAGATGGTTGGATAAAAGCAGGATGCAGAAAGCGGGAGGAAGATGATGTTTGGGTTTATAGAGATGAAAGACCAGTTATGCCTGATAGCATGATTTCTAACATGGCACGGAGGTACCATGGGCAAGCTCATATTGGAGGGGATGCCATGATCCGACTTTTCAGACAAACCTGGTATAACCCAAAATTTAGAGCCATAGCTGAAAGTCTTTGTCAAAGATGTCTTACTTGCCAACAAATAAACCCAAGAAGAAAAACAGTGGTGAGTCTAGGAACAATAGGGCGAGAGGGAGGTCCTTTTACCAGAATACAACTTGATTTTATCGAAATGCCCCCAAGCAATAGATTGAGGTACGTTCTTGTGGTCGTTTATTTGTTTTCTCGTTGGGTGGGAGCCTATCCAACAAGAAGGAATGATGGAGTTACTGTAGCCAAACTCCTGCTGAGAGAATTCATTCCAAGGTATGGTTTTCCAGTAACGATTGAAACAGATAGAGGAACACATTTTCAAAATGAGTTAATTCAACTGATATGTGAAGCTCTTGACATTCAACAGAAATTGCACTGTGCATACAGACTAGAGGCTTCTGGAGTAGTAGAACAAGTGAATGGAACAATAAAGAATAGGTTAGGGAAAATGTGTCAAGCCACAGGACTCAAATGGCCTGATGCCCTACCATTGGTGCTAATGACAATCAGAAGCATACCTGACAGAAAAACAGGTCTGAGTCCCCACGAAATAATCATGGGACGAGCAATGAGACAAGCACATGTACCTGTCAACAAACTGCTGACTATAACTGATGATCTCGTGTTGGATTATTGCAAAGGATTGGCTGATGTGGTACATTCTGTGTTTCATCAGGTTGGACCGGATGCAACCACTCTCGAAAGAAAACCAGCTCATGATTTGAGTCCAGGAGACTGGGTCCGCATAAAAGTCCACAGAAGAAGAAACTGTTTGGTTCCTCGCTGGGATAAACCACGACAAGTGATCCTGGTGACAACAACTGCTGTCAAATGTGCAGGAGTGAAAACCTGGGTGCAGGCCAGTCATACTATCAGAGTTCCAGATCCTGAAGCTCGACCTGTAAGTCGACATTTGGAGATATCTGATACCAGTTCAGCATCCGATGCAGAAGTCGAAACGAACAGGGTTCCAGAACTTGAAGATCGACCTGTAAGTCGACATCTGGAAGACCCAGGTACAAATTTGGCAACAGAAGAAGAACTTGAAGTAACAAAGGTTCCAGAACTTGAAGATCGACCTGTAAGTCGACATCTGGAAATATCAGATACTAGTTCAGCATCTGAAACAGACCAATCAGATTGTGATGAAAAGCTAAAGAATAAATGGAAAACTGACATCATAAACGAAGAAACTGAACCAAGAGACAGTGACAATGATCAGCCAAGCACAAGCTATGGTAGATTTCCTTCAAAGATTGTCGAATTAGACGAGGGAGGGATAGATTCGGATAGAGAGATAGAAGAAGAATCGGAAGAACCCCGAGGAGCAATAGGGACAGATCAACAAATAAAAGAACAGGGAAATTTAGAAACAGACCGAGAGATCAACGAAAATCTGGAAGAAACTCGAGGAGGGATAGAAACAAGTGTCCAAACAGAGAAGACACAGGAAGGTTCAGATTTAGATAAAGAAGGTGAAATCATAAAGTTCAAAATAAGAGGAAGTGAAATAAGGTCTGAAACAGAATCAGAAGAAAGTGAAGAAGAGAGAAAACAGAGACTAGGACCAAGAAAGAGGACTTGGAGAGCTGAACGAGAGGAAAAGGAAAGTGAACCAAAAAGGCCGAGAAAAGGAGATAATTGGCCCCACGAAGTCAAAAGATTGAGATACAAAATTATAAACTTAAACAGAGATAATGCAGAACAGGTAAATGAGATAACAAGTCAAAAGGAACAAGGTGGAAAACAATTGCAGAAAACGAAGAGAGTGAAGAAACCTAATTTGAAATATAAGTCACCTGAGTGGCTATACATCGCATTGACTGACATCAAAGAAGAAGATAACACTCACGAGAACCCAGAAGAAAGCTGCAAACCAGTGGGTGAAAGTGAAGTGCAACAAGGTTGAAAGAGAAAAACCGGACTGGACACCCAAACCTGAACAAGACAAGGAAGAGTTCTGAGAAGAACTAAAGAAAGTACCAAAGTGAGAGGGTAGAGTGGCTGAAACGTCATTCTGAGGTGTGGTGACACATTTTCTGTATGTATGTGTATGTATGTGTATATATATATATATATATATATATATATATATATATATATATATATATATATAGTTAAGTAATAGAACAAAATGGCAGACACAGAGAGTAGAAAATCTAGATGTGAGTTTTTACGTAGATGGTGTAGGATGTGTTTCTTTTGTACAGGTTTATTAATGTTTGTTTGGCTTATCTTAGCAATCACCATTCCAATTAGACTAGCTGTAGAAGAAACGTCCACATTAGGGAACAACACGAAAAAGGATAAAGAAGCTAACATACAGAACACAGCAACATTAATAGATAGTGCCGAGTTACATAAGGATAGATCCATAACTGATTTTTCAAAGAACGTTTTCACAAAATTGTTATATGAATATGTAGAAACAATGGATGTGAGGGATTGTTATGTTTGTATGCAATTACCTGCGTCCGTAACAGAAGGTGTGACCTATCATCACCTTCCTTTGACGTATGGGATAACATGTAGTGTTTTAGCTAGTTTGTTTTATAAAATAGGTAGATTAGAATATTATTATACTGACATAAATAAGATTTTTGCAAAAGTTCCTATAATACCTGAATTGAACAAAGTGAAAGAAGCAAAGATATTTGGTGACTTTTTCCTAGAAAATAAAGATTTAACATTAGAGTATATAGTTAAACACAACCTTACCTGTGAGCTAAAGAAATTAGAAAAGTTATTTTTAGAGATGGTAGAAAACAGAAGAGTTAAGTTTCAAAGAAAAGTAATAGAAGAAGAGACAAAAACACCCCTTTGGGCGTTTGAAGGAGAAAATAATGATAAGAGAAAGACAAATGCAGCTATGACTTTAGATTGGCCCCAACAGGGAAAGTTGTGCATTAGTAGAAATAGAACTAGATATGATAACTATTTCGTGGGTCCCAGTGACTGCTGAGACAATTACAAAATTTTAGGAGGATGGGGATTCAAAGGAGGAAAAGATCCGATATTTCCAGGGATCTATTATATTTGTGGAAACAGGGCTTATTACAGGTTGCCGGACCATTGGTATGGGTCGTGCTATTTAGGCCTGGTCTTTCCAAAGATTTTTCATGTGGAGAGAGGAGAAAAAGGAACACACGAAATGGGGAAACATTCACACGTAGAAAGAGGGAAAGTTTTTCAGAAATAGTTGGTGACATTTTTGGAGCAATGATACCAGCAGTGGGTATATCTTTGAATGCATTTAAAATTCGGAAGTTGTCCACAGTAGTATATCGTTTATCAACGAATACTGCTGGAGGGTTCTTGATGGTAAATACCGAGATGGTTGCCATGAGAGCTATGGTGTTGCAAAATCGACTTGCCCTTGACATTCTTTTGGCAAAAGAGGGTGGAGTCTGTGGAATGCTGAAAGTCCAACATTGTTGCACTTACATTCCAGATAAAAGTGAAAATATACAGAAGTATATAAAGAATATTACTAATTTGCACAAAGAACTTGCTCCACTGGAGGTTGAAAATGCCTGTTGAGAAACTTGGTAAGAGTTTTTCCTCAATACCAAAATGGTTCACTGAAATAGGTAGTTCTATTGTAGGGAAAGTTTTAATATCAGTAGTAATATTAATGGTGTTATTAGTGAAATTAGTTATTATATGTATTAAAAGGAGAAAAAGACAAAATAAAATAAAAAGAGAAAATAAGATAAATAAAGAACGAGAATTAGGTGAAATAGAACTTGAAGAACTAAAAGAAAACATGTATGAAAGAACAAAAACACAAGATGAAAGGGACACTGATGTGTGAACTAACAAATGCAAGTGGACAAGAAACATTCTATCTGGAAAATTGTGTAACATGGGTTTTTGTCGTGATATTAAAAATCACCAAAGGGGGGAGTTGATGGAGCAAGGTAAATAAAAAAATTTGGAACCCCCTAATATTCATGCTAATAAATTAATGTTATTAATTGTTTGACCGACTAATCAACATTTTACATCTTTTTGTAAACATTTTACATAAGTGGTAACTGCAATTTATGTGCAAAGTTAACCTATTTACAATTGTAAAAGTGAAATAATACTAATATAATGGTTTGCGTACTAATTAGAGTAATATTGCATGATTTGTGCTATGTAGTAAAATTGTATTGTGGCAAAAGAATGCGGATGGTAAGTAAACATGGCTTTAAATGTCGCTTTTGCTAGGTAACACCTAATTGGGGTACTTAGAATGACGGGTGGGAGACAGAAAGGCTTATTTTCTCTATTTTAATTATGATTGTGTTTGTTTTCATGATAGTTCGTTCGGGCCTATTAGGCCGTGCTGTAAAAATGGCTGCCGAGGCAGATGGGCTCAATGCGCAGACGCAAAGATGGCTTCCAAGCGGAAGAAAGCCGCAGAGACATATCACGTGGGTACGAGTCGAGCCCAGAGTGAGAAGTGTCAAGGTTGGGCTGACCTGACACGAGGTGAATGCCAAGAAAGACTCAGCGTGAATCCGTGAGAACAGGGGACGAGCATCAGTGAATTAACAATGGACTGTTTAAAATAAGTTGCGAAAAAGAAGAAACATTAAATGAACTGTCAATCGCATTGCTATTACCCAAAGGTCGTGTGAAAGGATCATAAACAATTTCAGAACCGGTTTGAACAAGGAGGGCAATGAGGTGATGCTTGCCACCCCTCCAATGGACCAATTAGCGTGATTCTCGCCCCCAAAGATTGCAACTTTATGTTTAGTAAGCTAGTAGTAGGGTATAAGAGGACCTACTCTTAAGTAGGAGGAGCGCTATTCATGCATAATTTTTGAGCACTGAACGTTGATGCTGAAGAAGCTGCTGCTATTTTCTATAGGCCATTTTCTTGATAGAACTATTCATTTTTAAACTTAAAACTTGACTGGGAAAGGAAAGAGATCGATGCGGGAAACCTGTATAGGAGGTCCGTCGAGGAGGCCTGTTTAGCGGGACAGTCAGTCAGTTTTGGGGATTCCATGCTGTGATCTACAATTTATCTGCTTTGGTGAACTTTTAATCTTCATCTAAATGGGGTATGCATAAAATTCTTTCTAAAAGCTTATTTCTTATAATGATATTGAAATGTATTAGAACGATTAATAAAATTGAATCTTATTCATGCATTTAAAGAAAGTAGATAAACTCTATTATAATTAAAACTACGAGTCTGTGGTTCTTTAGCTCATTAATAAGTGTAATGATTTAATAGGTTTGAATGTGATTGAGCTGGTCTTAATCACCATCAACTTATTCTACTAGTTGGTCCATCGACCAAAGAGCGGAATACCTTGATGTCTTAGAACCGACAGGATTAAAACTGATTATGTATGATGTTTAAGAAAATATCTTGTCAATTTTAATCAGGTATCCCGTTCCTCCAGCAACCACATTCTTCTCTTTGGTAGTAGCAGATGTGACCCAGGGAACGATTGAGAGAGTATATGGTTATGCGGTGTTATGGGCCCCACCGTCATAAAGTATAGTTGTTGTGTGTGATCTTTTACCTGGAGGTTATGTCCAAAAGAGAAGAATTTATATTAGTCGCACTGGATCATTAGCATTATCATTTGGACGACATATATGTAAGTGAATTACTTACCTAGGCTGCTCTGATTTTAAGAGTTACCTTCTTCAACTGGTCCTGATGAAAGCTGCTGACTCGTCTGGGCAACTAACGTCTGAAACATGTTGACCAAAACCGCTAGATGTGTAGAACTACTAACTCATCCTATAACATCGCTCTCTCTTTAATCTTACCCCTGTTCTCCTTTACCTTTATGAAACATACCTTTTGGGGCTGGAGATAATTTAAATTTACTCACAAATCACTTCTGTCCTAGCAAAGACGGTTTACCTTCAAGAAGGGGGTTGTTCCACCTGGAGAATGGGACACTCAGGTGGAGTAAGACCCTATAATGATGCTACTCACGAAATCACTCTAGCGGAGAATAAATATACCGCTTCTGTGGCTGAATAGGTGGATGAGGGTCTTTAATTGAGTCCTCCACAAATTTTCCAACACCTACGCACACGTTTTTTTGATCGTTACATCTGAGATTCACTTTCTTTGATTATTTACATTTATGTTTGGAGATGAAGTGAACCACTATCCTTACCTCTGCCTCCCCTATTGATTGATGTGCTTTCAACATAGCACCAGATGCTCTCATAAATAAAAGCTCTAACACACACAGGCTTGTCACAGAAAGAATTAAACTACACCAGTGTAGCAAAACACTAGCATTAGTGGATATTCGGAGATTGAAAAACCTGACAACTCAAAAACTGATCTTCTACCAAGCAAAGGAACAATCACGCATTCAGTGTCAGAGGCAACGATTGGTGATATTTCTCAATTAGATCATACACCAGCTTTAGTCTCAACTTTCTTTTTGCCCAAAAAGAAGCATTCCTCTATCTGAAGATTAAATTCCAGTGTTTTGGGAAAAACTTTGAAGTGAAATGCGAGCAGATATTCTAAACTTTATTCAAATTAATGCAAATAGTGTCATGTTGTTAATATTCTTGTGAGAAAGTTAAAAATGTAAAAGGCAGATTAATTGCAGAAAGTATCCTTACTCAACTAAAAATCATACCTGGAGTGGTGTGGTGCAGGGGCCAGGGCAGCTGACTTCGGAGCACAGGGCTCACGGTTTGATCCCCGGCTCAAACCCCGGCTCCGGTGGCAACTCAGCTCAGCACCATGTGACTCTGGGCAATAGCTCACTTAATTTCCACGACGGCCCCCAGCGCCTTGAGACCCATAAGGGTGAGTAGTTCGCGCTTTACAAATACGGATTTACCTTAATGGAGGTGAAAGAGGCATTTCCTACCTTCAACTTGAAGGAAATAGCAGCCCCACTGTGGGAAGAGGCTAACACCATGGTCAAAAACCTAAGGGGGGAACTCCTGTAGTCACACCTTCATCAACGCGAGGCGTCTGCCTGTTAACCTGCAGTATTTCCTTCGGTTTGGCAAACCGAGGAATGCCCAGGAGAGGAGGCTAAATACGTGAGACTGCAAACTCTGATCACCCTGCTTTAACTAATTTCTATTTTTGGGAGACTGTTCTACATTCACTTTTCTCAATGATTGTGTAGGCCCAGTAGAAGGCAAGGTCTGTGTACAAGGTTCGTAAATATAATCCAGATTTTAAAAAAATGCCTGCACAAAAAAAGAACTTGATTTATGCCACAGATTTTTAGCGCATCTCAAAAAAGTATTCAGGTAAATGCCATTTGCTCAAACATCTTGAAGTGGCTTTATCTGCAGTAAGTATAAGAATGTTTACATCCCCAAGAATCGGCAAGCCCCGTGTCTTTTACCATACATGACCAGTTGTCCACTGAAGCAGCTGGCGTAAAAAAACAACTAGAGTAAAACTATTTTCTCATACTCTTGGAATGTCTAGCCTTTTTCGGAGTTTAACATTCTCAGCATTTTTCACTGCACTCCATTGTCAACGTAGCCAGCGAAAACAATCAACGCCCCGTTTCACTTCCTCCGCACCACCGTGACCCCATATACAGGTCTGAGTCGTAATTAAAGGATCACAGCAGCATGTAGTAGGGTTAAGGTTATTGGCAGCTTCGATCACCAAACAGACCGAGGCAAAGGTGCAGTAATATTATTAACGACGACAATAATAAACAGTAATAATAAAGAAAACATGTTTTTATATAACGCTTCATACTTCTAAGTGCTTTAAATAACAGGTGCTACTATAACCCCACTGAAGAGTAATTAATTTGCCTCCTTCGGAAGGACTGGGTGTTGCAGGGATTCTAACTTAAAACAGACAAATCGCCTGTGTTTCTGAGCGAACGTTTACTTCATCGAACCATTTTGAACCATGATGTATCAGTTTGAAATTATGCATTGGTTCAATCAATTGAGGTTAATTGAACCAAAGGAGGTTCAAACATTATCCAGTTGAAAGATTCAAATGTACAGATACGTTGCCTAGTACAAAAGAAGCAGGGCACATCCATTTGTAATATTTTAACCCCTTGTGTACGATAGACCAAACAGTAGTTGCACCAGGGAAAACACGAACTGCTGGTTTACATGGTAAGAGGTGTAAATACTTTTCTCCACTTTCGAAATTCCCACGACGGAGGATCGAGAGACGGGTGGTGCGCACTGTATTACATTGCACCATTTATATAGCACTTACTACCCTTTGTGGGGCACTGAAGCGCTTGCCTACATGGGTAGCACGCGGTAGGAAGTGTTTCTAAGTTGTGCATGATCACCACTCAGGTGCAGTCATCATGTCCTGGGACGCAGCGCGCAGCAGTGTGGTGGATGATGACGTGTGAGAGACAGACGCGCAATTATATGGTTTGCACTATGCTGGCAGTTCTGAACAGCTCTGCACAGCTTCCCTTATGGTATTTCTTATTATATATTCTTATATTATTGAAATGGCTCACGCACTCCAATTTAAACGTAGTTGTGTATATAGCGAGATTGTTTGTTAGATTCTAGGCGTGCAGTAGGGTATCCCTTTCTTTTTTTATTATTTGTATTATTTGTTTATGGCCTTTTAGAACATTGGCGCGACATTGCGCCACATACAGCAGTTGTATCATCACCGCAAATTGGATTATAGCAAGTACAATTCAACAGTCGAACAAACCCCCCCCACCCTTCCAACCCCCCTCTAACAAAGCGAGATACCCCTCTTATCGATGCAGAGGCAATTGCGGCATACTGCATTTCCTAGGACCAATGAATTTGAATGCACAGACCCATAAGTAACATAGGAGGAAACAGGAGCACACAAAATGTATAGTAGTCCCCCACCCATAAACCTTGGAGTGGCCTCCAGTTCAGTAACGTTAGCACAGGACAGTGCCCCCCCCCCCACCAGCTATCTATTCATCTCTGCTCTCCGGCTCGCCCGACTCTTTCACAATTAAATATTGCTGGTATAAGCCCCAGTAACCCTTAGGGTGATATTGCGGGGGAAGAAGTTCATTATATGCGTCAGACTGTGTATTGCAGTAGAGCATGTCTGAGTTCCAGTCTCGGATAAGTGGTACAGGACCCTTAGCCCATCGCACTGCGACCCTGCGCTTGGCCAACAGCAATCCTATAGCAACCAATTTCCTAAAGTCAGCCTGAATGTCTTTATCATATCCCAGCAGGGCACCCAAAGGACTGGGCGTTAGGCATTGACCCACAATCTCACTCAGTGCCGCATACACTTTCGCCCAGAAGTCAAAGATCTAGGGGCAGGCCCACGCCACATGCAAGAATCCAGAGTCTGGCTCTGCACATCTGTCGCAGCTGGCGCTCTACCTCAACCCATATCACGCAAGCCTGCTGGGGGTATAGTAAACTCTATTCAGGAATTTGAAATGAATCAGTCGGTGCCTACCATTTAGAGACACTCGCTTCGTGGCCTCACAACAGTATGCCCAGCACTTGTCGTCAATAACTGTGTCTAGATCGCCCTGCCACTCCGACCTGGCTCGATGAGGGAGCAATTTCCGGGGCTCCTGGGCCAGTGAGTATAACGCTGTGATGAGTTCTGCCGCCGTTTTAGCTTTAATTATGTAAGAGAGAGCTGGAAACTCCCTCAGCTCCAGCATATCATCCCCCAGCTGCTGCCGCCATGCGTGGCGAACTCTAATATATTGGAATTTATCCAGAGGCGAGTGTCCCTGCGAGCCATCAGTGCAGTCATCCCAATCGCGCAGCACCCCGTCCCGGAAGAAGTCACCCAGTGTGCTGATGCCTATATGTGCCATTGCTTTAAGGACGGCCCGATCTCTGCACGTCAGGAGCCAGCTGCACCAGTCCAGTGGCATCAGCGGGGAGTACATAAGCACTCCAGACTGCGAATCAAGCAATCTGCCCCATGCATGCACTGTGGAATTTAGTGAGTCCAGAACAGCATGCCTGCGGACCGGAGGAGTGAAGGTCTGTGGAAGAGTCATGGGGCTAGCCGCATTCCGTTCCAGGAACAAATGCGGCATATCGTGAGGTCCATGTCGCCAGCCGTAAGCGTGCGAGGCCTGTGCCACTCTGTAATAAAGTTCTAAAATATGGCGCCCGCCACGTAGGGAAGTGTCAGAGTCTCCTATTTGACTCTTGGCTGTTTACCAGCCCACGCCAGCTTAACAATTTGCAAAGGACCCCAAAAAGAGAGCATGGGAGAGTGATCAGAATGTTGAGAAATAGGAAGAGGAACCTCGGTAAAATAACTATCTTCATTAAGAAAATACGGCCTATTAGTGATAAAGGTAACTTAATCCACCTGCTTATATCGTCCTCCAATTTCGATATAGCCTTACCGTAATTCTCTGTTATTACAATCGCTGGATCAACATGAATTCGAACCCCCAGCTAGCGGATTGGGTCTGTAGTCCACTGCATGGGGAAGTCCAGTGCAGCCAGGGCAGTCACTCGGGTCAAGGGAAACACCAACGATTTGGACCAGTTAATGCGTACTCCCGACATATTCCCGAACTAAACCACCTCCGCCAGAACCGGGTTAAGATTCAGGCCTGGGTCCCGAACATATAGCAGGGTATCATCTGCGTAGGCAGAAATTATTAACCTGTAATCCGGGAATCCCAGCCTCCTATGTGAGCGGATTCCCGTAGCACGCAAGCAAGGGGCTCAGCGACCAGGGCATATAGTAGTCGGGACAATGGGAAGCCCTGCCTGGTGCCTCTGGTTATACATATAGGAGCAGTGACTTCCCTGCCAAACCGGACCTGCGCGGTAGGTTGTGCATACAAGGTCATTACCAATTGAAGGAAGACGTCTCTCACCCAGATTCTCTGCAGGACGCTTTTCATGAAGCCCCACTCTACAGAGTCGAAAGCCTTCTCAGCATCTAAAAATACCGCTGCAGCTTTGCAAGCCGGATCTAGCCTCTGAATGGTGCCGAATATAGTACGCAAATTAGAGGTAAGGCAACGCCCAGGTACAAACCCCGACTGCTCTGGGCGAACCACAAGTGGAAGCAGCGGGGCCAATCGATTGGCTAAAATTTTGGCATATATCTTGGTATCGACATTTATGAGAGACAATGGCCTGTATGAGGAGCAGGCCTCCGCCGGTTTCCCTGGCTTCAGCAGCATAATGATTAACGCTTCCATCATGGAAGGAGGCATAATGCCAGATTGGGCCCTTTGTTCATACAGAGTGATGAGGTGGGGGACCAACAAGTCTTGAAAGGTCTTATAGAAAGAGACGGTAAGCCCATCTAAGCCAGGTGCACTGCCGGAACCCATGGACTTAATGGCTGCCCTAACCTCACCTGGGGTAAGAGGGGACATGAGATACTCTCTGTGCGCATTCGATAACCAGGACATTTGAATATGTTCAAGGAATTCACGTATTGTGTCGACGTCCGGGGGGGGGGACTGCGATGTGTATAATTGAGAGTAGTACCTGTGAAACCGATTAGCTACGTCCTGACTGCAGTGCAATGGCTGCCCTCCCTCGTCTAGTATTTCAGAAATAGTGTCCACTTCACGATTGGGGCGCATCAATGCTGCTAACTTGGCCCCTGGGTGATCTCTCTCTCCATAAACCCTGGCCGTGGCATACTTGCCCAGATGTTTAACCTCTCTATCAGCTGTGTCCTGGTACTCTTCTAGCACCTCTTTGATGTCCCCCAATAGATTGGCGTCCCCTGTCTCCTGATACTTTTGTTCTAGCGATGAAATATCCTGCTCTAGTTTGGTGAAGCGGTTCCTTAGTGACCTTAGCACCCCAGAGTGTTTAGCGATAACCATACCCCGAATATACACTTTGAAGGCCTCCCAAATTGTGGAAAAGCTATCTACTGACCCCATATTAGCCTCAAAGTAGGTCTCTATGTCAGTAGTGATTTCCGTCATGAACACAGGATCAAGGAGGGAATAGAGCGGGAATCTCCAAAGAAAAGCAGGCGCTTGCTTTATTGGGCAGTGTAAATCAAGTTGCAGCGGGGAGTGGTCGAAAAGAGTGCGTGGGTGCAGACAGCAAATCGTGGTTTGGCCTTTGGACATGAGCCAGTAGTCGATTCTCGTGCGAGTGTCGTGCAGAGCAGAATAGTGCGTGAAGCCAGCGGTGTCAGGATAGAAGTGCCTCCAGACGCCTCCCAGTTCTAGATCCTCCATGAGGTCCAGGATCGCACCTGTCGCTGCTGACCGGCGACGCAGAGGACCCTTTGAGCAATCCTTATTGGGGTCCAAGATACAATTTAAATCCCCACCTATGACTATTGGGAAGCCCCTGTGGTGGAGCAATCTGCCACCCAGATTGTTATAGAACTGCGGGTCATCGTAATTGGGCCCGTATATATTAACAACTATGAAGTCTAGACTTTCTTTCTGGCACTTCACAATGAGGAACCTGCCGTTGGGATCGCTTTCAAGTGCCTGCACCTTGAACCCAGACATCGGTTTCACCCAAGTAAGGACCCCTCTGGCGTGGGATGTGAAGCCAGCTGCAGTAACCTTCCCCTGAAACATCTTATGCGTCAATAAACTAGTGTGTGGGGACAAGTGGGACTCCTGTAACAGTGCAACATCTACTTGATGCCGCTTCATGTATGCAGCAACCTTCCTGATCTTCTGGTGATCGTTAAGCCCCCTGATATTCCAAGTTAGGAGACGTACCTTGCTACCCATGGGCGACGGGGATAAAAACGACATTGCAAATCATATTCCATACTGCAATACATTCCTCACTGATGTCCACTGCTACCTCGCATGCACTCTGAAATCTTCTAGCATTCCTATGTGTGTCTCGCCACTCCCCCTACCCCCCGCCCACGCTATGCAAACCTCAACCTTGCATAAACGAGAACCACCTCCCAGCCCCACCCTAACCCAACCTCTGGAACACAATAAACCCTAGACCAATTAAACCGTGGTGGCCTAATTAAAACTCCCGCTGTGGATCACACTGCGGGGCAGATGTCACCCGGCCCCAGACCATACAGTGCGCCAAACGGCAGTATTATTAGACTGTAGCTTGCGATATGGGATATGTGTCCTCTTCAGAGAATTCCAGCAGTTGACCCTAATCCCACTCTGTGTGCCACGGGAGACTTTAGGGCTAAAGGATAGGGCAGGACCCCCCTCCCCCCCAATCAGGAACCCAAAAGCAAACAATTCGGCCCTCCAGATTTCAGTTATGTTAAGTTCGACCTTCCCGCTGCCTGAATCCTACGTTGGACTAGCGTCTTTATCTGTGCTTAGTCAGTAACGTACAGTTCGTGTTCTTGTATCATGGGTCAGCCATCTATGAACCACCCTTTCTTCAGATCAACCCTAGACCTAAGCAGACCCCCGTCACCCCATCTCGAAGCAACCACCAGGAGCCCAGCCAGCTAATGAGTCTCGTCTTCACTGTCTGGCCCGGAGGCATTTCGGGGCCCAGCCATGTTTCTCCGTTTGAGGAATTGGAGCACTTGGAGCACTTGGGAGGGGTCGGTAAAGATGTATGTTTTGCCATCAGCCATGACCCACGATCCAGCAGGGAGGCAAGGGACGGGGCAGCCCCGGCACCAGGTGCAGCAGTGAGGGCCTCCAAAAGTGTAGATCGCCGTCTGGCCTTCAAATCAGTTAATGCCGCTCACCCCGCCGCCGCCAGCCACCAGCAGAAGCGTAGTCTATATTCACTTGCAGCGCACAGGGGGGGTGAAGGCAAGCCGGTCCTGCAGGAGCACTCACCCCGGCCCACACCGCCGTCGTCAGCGCATGGCCGCTGCAGGAGCGGACCACTCCAGGCGCTGCTAAGTGAGCAAGGGCAGCGCGACCGGCCACCCCAGTTCCGCCGACGCCGCAACCGCAGCCGCCCTCGATCCGAAGCCGCTCACCAGCACAGACAGTCCACTCGGCCCGCCCCACACCGGAGCCCCTCACCTCACCGGATGGTCAAGAGGGAGGACCCACAAGGGCCAGGCGCGGCACTCAGGGCAGGAAAGTCGCCAACACAGGGCGCAACGATCTCCGCGCGCGGCCCTGGCCCCGCAAGCGGCGAGGTAGGTCAGCCAGGCCGCGCACAGGTCCAGCAAAGTCCCTCGACGCAGGTCGGCCTCCCGGGGCTCCAGGGAGACCGCGATCGAACCTGCCGAATCCGCTTGAGTTACGGGGCTGGGGATCGCAAATTGGAGGTGACGACACCTGTTATTTGCAAGGATATTGCAGGATGATGAGCCCGTTACGGCGGAGCTGCGCAAGCACACGGCCATCTTGGAGCCAGGCAAGCTCCGCCCCCCCAGGGTATCCCTTTCTGATCCAAGGCGTGTCCAAATTGTTTAGAAGTAGCGCTCTCCCCTAGTTGGTCACAATGGCGGCAGACCGGGACGCGACTCCGTGAGCCTAAAGGACGTTCTATTACCAACAAAACACCCCCTGAAGAAGGGCTAGTCCAGCCCCAAATGCAGGGTTGGATTGGGATTAAAAATCGGCCAGGGCACGCTAAAAAAAAGTGGCCAACATTTGCATATTGTCTTTCTGCAAAACACTGCTTCGGCGAAGTTTTATCAAAAGAAGGGAGGGAGGTCTCTGACAGAGGCATGTTTTCTTAACTTTACTTAGATAAAAAAAAAATGCACGGATTAGTTCACACTGGTGAAACACACCTGAAAACAAGTGACGCCACTTCTGCTCAAGCCCCCTGCCCCCGCTCAATATGCATACATTAATGGGTCGGCCCAGCGAGAGAAAGGGAGTGACACCTCTGCCCGTTGATAAAAGGGAGGTAATGGACACCCATCTGCCTCCAGAAAGGCCACTCAGGCACACACTGGGCCGCTGGCGACATCCGAACAACACAGACACCGCCAAAATCGGCCCCCCACGCTGCCCAAAAAAGCAGCCCACAGCTGGAACTCGGATACAGGCCCCTCGGCCATTGCCAGAGTGCCCGCCTTACCAATCCGATCCTGCCCAAATGCAATAGGATTGTTTAAACAGGTTATTTGTTTTGTGAATGGATCTATTGACCGACATACATATGAAATGCTGTAATTTCATGAATGTGAAAATACAATGAATGAATACATTGAAAAGCTAACTAAACGGAATCACAGTAGCTTGAATTAAGATTACCAAATTGGAGTACTACTCCCAAATGGGAATTCAGCTGTGCAACTGGGGGACACTTCTCTAGGGGGGAGGCTACTTCTAAACAATTATGATATATTCTGCCTGGCTGATTACAGCACTGGGGTTATCAATCTGAATTATTTAGCTGCAAATATAAAAAAATATAAAACGCTTTTTTAGTCAAATGTCACTGTGCAAATAAAATGAAGGTCGTAGAGTGTGAACCATAGAAATGAACATAGAGATTGAGGACACAGTTGGCTCATGGAGCAGCGGCCTTTTTGTAAAATTAGGTCTAGAAGTTGGACATTTTTGCAGTTGTTTTTACCCATCTGAACGATTTGAGAATGGGACTATGCCGGTTACTGGGGTGTTCTGAAGATGAGTGGAGACTTTGTAATGTAGAGAATTAGTTGACTGAAATAGCTATGTATTCTTAGAAATTGACAGACTTCAATCTAATTCTGTTTCTTTATTTTTAGGACAGCATCTACTTATCTATATAATCAGAAAGATAGTGTGAGGAAATGGGGTGTATTGTATGGTGTGGTTGTGCGACGTCACTATGTACCTGCCCCTTTAGGACCCTTTGGTTTCGTTTGTCAAACCTTCAGCTCAACCCTGGGTAGCTGTGGCTCTGAGCAGCAAGGCATACGCAAAGCGTAAAGCATTTAAACAGCACCAAAACAATTGAAGAAAAAACTGAATAAGACACCAAAGAAATCTGACACCAATTTATAAATATAGGCTGTATTTTTAGACACCACAACGAAAAAGATCCACCAGAGGGTTCCGGAGATATGAAATTTACAATGTGTTGTAAATCAAAGTTTTCACTCAACAGCGAACAAGCATTGGCAAATTCAACGAATCTGATACCTAGAAACTTTTTCACTGAAAAGTTTGGGCTAGTTATAATGCGGTTACTTGGAGTCACTTTAGGTAACCGAATCCAGCAGGGAGTCAGTCAGGGGACAAGGTCCTCAGAAACAGTTACCCAAGCAGGAGAAGCAGTCTTCAGTCAGTTCCAGAAACTTTTGTCTTTATCAAGATTTTCATATGGAAGTGGTCCTGATGCAAGGGATGAAGGATGCTGAAGATGATGAAAGGATGCTGTGGAAGCGATGCGGTCGACAGGGTTGTTGTTGTGACTAGCCCTCGGTCTACGAAGGGGGTGAGGAAGTCGTGGTCAGAGGGTTGAGGTCTCTCAAAGTCCTTTCGGTGTTGACAGAAGTCCAGTCGCCCAGTATCAAGGTCACGGACCAATCCTTCCTGTGTCAATAATTTATCCTCTAGAGGTCCAAGCTGCACTTCGATGGCACTCCCGGGTTCAGCGAACTCAAGTGCAATTTTGTGCATCAAGCCCTGGTCCCTGGTGCTGCACAGCGGTGGTTGGTGGCAGGTTAAAGATTCTGGGCTATCAGCTTGCCCTAGCAGGCTTCTTGGCTGTTGTGTCTCTGTGCTGTGAACAGGAGGCCAGCTCACTGATCTTTGGAGCCTCTTGGCTTTGGCTGGTCTCTGGAGATAACTGCTCTCCGAGCAGGGCACAGCAGGCCCGCCCCTCTTCTTTGCTAGCCTCCAGGTTCAGCAGGTGCAGTCCACCCAGGTGCAGCCTCTCTTTGCTGGTTCCACGGTTTAGCAGGGCAGTCCTTCTTCGGTCCTTCTACCAGTTCAGTCGAGATCTGAGGTCGGAGTGTATGCATTGGCCGACTTTTGCACAGAAAATGCCCTCAGGGCAGGATGCGGTTGGTAGCCAATGGGCTACCATGTTCCCTCCCACCTGATGACCACTTCCTACGAATTGTGGCATCTGGGCATCCCAGGTTGCACCATTCTGCCCACTTCCAATATGGCAGTACCCCTCTCCCGGCATGTGGAGCTCGCTAGCCCAACCCAGAGGTATGGCTATCAAGGGAGCTACACGCCCATGGAAAACTGGTTTGGTAAATGGTTTCCTTTCTCCCATCCCAAGTGCCAACTGTCTGCCTGAACAATGGAGCAGCCCCTCTTCCAAGTGTTTCCCCTTCAAAGGCGGCTTCTACTATGAAGCTCGCCTTTTTTGGGCAAAACCTGTGTGGCTTCCTGCAAGAGGGAGGTGACACCTCCTTCCAGAGCAGGGCTCTATTGTATCCTTTCTTCTGAGCCATTAGCACGTCTTCCCAAGTGGACAGAAAGATGTCTTGGTGACAGGACCACGCGTGCAACCAGTATGGGCACAGGGGACTAAAGGCAACAAAGTGGTAACTTTGCTAAAGTTACACAATGCAACTTGTTACATTACTTCCAACCTAATAATCAAGTCGGGCTTAATGTAACGAGTTGTTTGATACCTTGCATGATCGACTTTGGTTGCACAGTTCCAGAGTTAGCACAGCTGAGGGGTCAGCTTGTAACTCTGTACTCACTAATTGGGTGACCAAGTTTTTCCACAGTAAAAATGGCAGGTTCGTACTTTTTATTATCAGAACATGTAAAATTACATGTTCTGCCTGTGGGATATGTTGCACCTTGCCTAAGGACTCCTTAGGCCTGTTATAGGGATGACTTACATATATACCCATCTTTCTGTGCTGGGAACATGCCACAGGACCGGCTTTTTGTTTGCGAATTAACAATTAACAAACTCATGAGATTCACGAAATTTCAACCTTCAAGAATAAGAAAATCTAAATGAAGAGTTGTCACCGCGATCAATCAAATTGTTAATCTATGCTGGAACCACCCAGCTCAAGGACTTGTTACACAGAATGGCATGTTCACGTTTAGCTCCAGAGGAAATCAATGGAAAAATTGACTCCTGAGAAACTCGGTGCACAATTAACCTCATGATATTGGCACATTATTTTACTAAGAAGGATCCATACATAAAGCCCTGAAGAAGTCCGTAGTAACGAAACGCGTTGGCTACATTTGAAGTAAAGAAGAGACCTTTTTAAAAACAATAATAAAAGAAGAATGTGAATAAAGAAGTCTCTTCTAAACAAACTTGACAGTGTGTAGATTTGATAGAATATCTGTGCTGAAATATATAACATCTGTGCTGAAATATCATGAATGAAGCTTGTTATATGCTAACTGAATTGTGGTGCTGGGCCATTTGGATTTGTAAATGTTTAAGGATTTTTTCCTAATTAAAAGTTAAGGGGGGCTGATCTTCGGGTTCCGTGCACCACTTTGAGCCATTGTTAATCTATCTCACTAAGGTGTTCGGTGCGCTTGTGTATTGCCTCAGCCTCTTTGTACAACATTGTCCAATGTTCTGCCTGTGGGATATGTTGCACCCTGCCTAAGGACTCAATAGGCCTGCGATAGGGGTGACTTACACATATACCAGGGGAAGTCTGGCTTTGCCATTACTTTAAATGGCAAAGTCAGGCCAGCAGTTTAAAGTGCTCTTCCAATCTGTAAATGGGCTGGGAGTCTCATTTTACTCATGTCACATCCAGGGTTGCGCAACTAGTGCTGCAATCTCTGGGGGGGACCCTCTAACTAACATGCCCTGGGTACCATTTACTAGGGACTTACACAAGTTTTTTAGTCAACTGGGTATGAGCCAATTCGACATACCAGTTTAAGGGTAAGGGCACAGGCTTGAGGTCTGGTAAGTAGACCTCAGTGCACTCTCAGTTGAAACACCAGCAGCATCAGTCCAAAAACTTGGGGGAACCATACAAGAAGAGGCATTTCCTTACAGATAGTGATTAATAAGATTGCATAGAGAGTACAACAGGAACAAAACTAACAGGTGCAAATACATGAAGTATTAAAATTTAGAAATAATTTGTGATTTAGGCTGATGTTGTCATTATTTATAATTTTATTTTTGATTTTTAAATAGTAGTAAAACATTATCTAATGATGAGACTATAAATATATTTTTTAGAATAAACAAGCCATTAGATGTACGAGAACTTTTTCCTTCTGGAGTACTTTCAATGAAATATATAATGTATTCCATTATTCTATTAAAATGTATTAGCAGATGTTCGTCTCTCCTAAATGCTATGTGACCTATTAAATTAGAGTTGTTAATTTAAGTTTCGTCAGAGGATCTTAGATGATATTCTAGGGATATACGTTGTGCGACATAGTTTATATTCAGAAATCATGAATTCTAATGATTTTAGTTGTTTAAAAAAGGGATTGTGATAATTTTGGTGGAACTGTAACTGGATGTTGAGTTATGCTCGTTTCTCAAGTAGTTCATAATCACAGTGGACATTGTATCTTTCATTTTGTTTTAAAGTGATATGTATAAAGAAATTTCTATTGTTATTCGCCCTCAGGATGCTTTGATTATCGTGAAACACATTAGTCTCTTTGTGTATACATTTTGAATATAAATGACTTTTTGGTGCCCCCTCGCATCTTTGCTTGGTTTTTGGGAATTCCTTTACTTGTTGAGCAGGCAAGTAGAAACTGAAGAAGTGTGGCGGTCTTTATTAGTGTATTTGCCCATATTGTAACTGTGCATATCAAAGCAGTTTGCTGTTTGGGTTGTTACCAATCTGTGGGTTGTAAGCTGAGGATTGTGCTTGAGGGTGTGACTGTTTTCTGGGCAATGTTTCCAGGATGTGGGGTGGGGCAGCCAAGGTATAGGCTGTTGGCATAGTCAAGTTTGGAGATTACGAGTGTAAGGATGACTTGCAGTTTATGTTGATATGCAAGGTATGGGAAGTTGTGACAGTGTTTTCATTGTGCAGAAGGCACTCTTTGTGACAATGTTAACAGGCAGTTTCAAGGATCGGTCTGAATCCATGGTTACTCGTAGATTTCTAACTTTTCTTGATGTTGTTGGAGTTGCCTCAAGTTCCTTAGGAGATATGTCAGTAGGCTGGTACGTTTGCCATTGTTCGCAGGTCAGTCTTTGTGGGATTGAGATTTAGATGGTTATCCATCATCCATGCGTTTATGGCACAAAGGCAGTCATCAAGTTTTGAATTTTAGTGGTCTTTGGAGCTATCCATATTTAAAAAGATTTAGTTGTCATCTGCATAATTGTAACAGGTGAGGTTGAATGATTTAACCAGATTTGGTAAGGAGGTTAGGTAGATTTTGAATAACAGATGGAATATGATGGACCCCGGAGGAACGCCACAGTGTTGTGTGTGAGGAGATGATGTGAATGGTGTTAGGTAGGCAACAATTTGTCTGGCTGTGACATAAGAAGTGTAGGGTGAGGAGTGCATTGTCGGATAGCCAGTGCCCAAAATCACTAGGCTTCATGGGCAGCATATGCTATCCTGGCAGAATCCACTCAGATTCCCTCCCCTCGGACAGTAATATATTGCTACTTAACCTTAGCGAGCGGGGAGAGTGTCGGAGTATCAATACTGTTCACTTCCCTGCCCTTCAGAGTTGATGAGGGCTGCACTACGGAACTCTCCTTGCCTCATATCCTGTTGAGGCCCAGCAGCAACAGGGGAAGCTGGTGAGCCTGTAGGCCGAACACCTGCCAGTGTCCCCGAGTGGACCAGGACTATTCCCCAAGTACTACCAGCCATCATTTTAATGGTCGACTGACTTGTCGTCGGCTGATGTTTGGATGCCACCCACATCAAGTGAGCCTTGCACCCCATCAATGCAGGAATGATGGCCTCGGAGGTACCTGCAACTGTCTTCTAGGGCCACAGTCTTCTTGCTCAGCAGACTGTGAATCCCGGCATGCATTTATGCAATGCTGGACTTGCCCATGGTGGAGAGCCAGGCCTGATATTTTTGGATACTACTGTGGCCTGGGTCCATGAAAGTCCTATTCCTTTCTGCCCTGGATACTGATAGTGGCTCACAGTAGATAGCTGTGTCCACCATCACTCAATATGGTGCCTGTCCTTGCCCTCTTGGGGTAGGGGATCAACCCTCAGGAAATTCTCATGAGCTTTGTCTCACATTACTTCACAAACGACAATAATATTTTACTCACAAGAGTTTTGAGACTCAATATATAAAAGCAACATTTTCAACTCCCAGGAAACTTGCTGTCTTTCTATCGAGGATACAAACGGAGACCAAAAACCCTGGGTTCTAAGTAATATAAACAGTTGTCTGCCCTCTGTGTTCTCCGGAAGCGACTAACACTGTGCACCCCTCACAATAGCAAGCCTTTCTAATCACAATTAGCCGGGACTTAAGAAGGGAAACAATTTAATGTACCATGGTGTCTATATTCATAATATTTAATCTTTTTCATTTATTTTAATAACTGCAATAATTAATTTACTCCAAGTAAAGTCTTATAAAATGATGCTTCATATTTCATGTGTGTACTCAGAGGAAGGGAAAGGGGACTTAACAAAACCCTGTGTCTGACAGGTAGTATTGTTATATTCCAAAAGCAAATCTTCTCTGCAAGAGTTGAGATTGGAGAGACCTGTCTTTTCCCTGCTCTGAACTCTAAGTTGGTATACCGATAAAAACCTTAGATTTCCCTTAGCTCTATCAGGTGTGGTCAGTATTGAATCCAAGCACGTAACAGAGCTTCTAAAAAAATGTATGTGGCTAGTACTGAGGCTGTTCTGGCTCAGTTTGAACACATGAAGGAGGTGGACACAAATGTGCTACTGATATATTTGTGCCCCAGTGTTGGGGTTTCTGATGTATAGCACCAGAATCATCTGTTGTTCCTTTCTGGCTAGCCTCTCAGCTAGTGGACTCACTTGGAATATACCCCATTGCTCCTATTAGTGACTGTTACAGTTTGACAGGCTTGGGCTGGCTCTTCTGACTACTTAAGGCATATTGTTAGCAAGGCTATGCTCCTGAGAGGTTTCATGTGAAGCATATTAAAAAGTGTGTCCAGATCCCCAGGAAGTGCACTCCAAGTCCTGGACACTTGGCTGGCATCAGTGGAAGCTCCTCTAAAGAAAAAAATGAAAGTCCTGAAGTTTGGTTTCCTTGTGAACAGACTCGTTTGCACCAAAACTCTGCTGCCCGCAACGACCGGCAACACAAGACCTACATTTCATGCTACAGCAATGACAGCCCATAATGACCGCCAATGCAAAGCTCCAGCGATGACCAGATCTTCATGCTCTAGCAACGACCGTCTGTGACGCTAGACCTGCTGTTCTTCACGGCAGACAGGAGGGTAATTTGTTTGAGCAGGACTAACCTGGTCCCTGTATTTGACCTGTATTCCATCGCAGTCTGCCTGAACTTGGGTCTTTCGCCCAGTCTAGTGTGACCAGATGACCAAGAGTAGAATTTTGTGCTTATAGGCGCTATTTAAAAAAAAAAACTGAACATCTCCGATCTACTGATTTTTGTCGTTCTGGTTTTAAGTTATTTATTAAAATGTACTCTATTTTTCTAAATTGGTTTGGGATGTATTTCCACTTTATACTGTTTGTGTGCTGCATAAATACTTTGCAAATTGCCTCGAAGTTAAACCTGACTGCTTTAGTGCCAAGCAACCAGAGGGGCAAGTGTGGGTTAATTTAATGATTTTTGTGGTTCTCCCTGACAAGGATTGCGGTTGCTGCTTGAGTAGGGCTTCCACACCTCTGAACCAATAACTTAATTTCTTACAGGCACCCTCGTTTAATGATTCACAATCTGCCTCCACATATTAAAAAACACTGCGCGGGATGCGGCCATCCCATTCAGATGGACCTTCTACAGCTTTACTGAGTGACCATGATTAATACAATCTATTCTTCAAGCCTTTTCACCCTCTAATGTTGTTTGATTTCCATTCCTTCATTGCCACAACGCATTGGGTGCTTTATTGGCTACTCAAGTGCTGGTGACTTTTGCTCTTTGAAATCAAGTGACTGCTCTGACTGCATACCTGACAACACGGTCTCATTATTGCTATGCAGGTGTTCTAATTTTCTTCAGACACTATGCCAACAAATGCTATGCTGCACTGGTATTCTATCTATGTCCTCTACCTCTAGGCCTCTCTTTGCATTACCCTCGCTCAGTCACGGCTGCTACCTGGAAGCAGCAGTGGGGCAAGTGGGGGGGGGAAGGGGCGGGTTAAAAAAACACACTTACCTCCCAGCCGGCCGGCTGCCGCCGCCTCTCATGCATCCTCTTCCTGGCTTCTTGGGAGAAACAGGAAGCAGGAAGCACCAGGGCTCCCACGCTTCCTGCAGCCAATCACAACGCTGCAATGCAGAGTTGTGATTGGTCTGAGCGCCGTCATACGGCGCTCAGCCAGGGGCTGGAGGGGTGGACATGTTCTCCACGCAGGCTGTAATGCAGCCTGCATGGAGAACAGGGGAAGTCCGCATGACTATTTTGGGCGGCCCGAGAGGGCCGACCAAACAGTCATTGCGCACTTAGGAGGGTTGTACCACTCCTCCCCTGCTCTTCAGACCCACCCGCCCCGTCACGCAAGCTGCCGCAGCAGGAGGACAAAATAAAATGATAATAACGCTAGTTATTATCATTTAATTTTTTCCTTTCTTTTGCTGCTTCAAGGCAGTGGGGCGATGCTCCTCTGCCTTAGCGGAGGAGCAGCCACTGCCCCCGATATTGACTTACCCGTTGCAGCTTCTGGGAATGATTCTTCCCAAATGACACCTGTCCCTCTCTTTAAAATCTTTTGGACAGTGATTAGGCGATGGGTGAGGCATCAACTAGTCGCCTGAGCTTGATGCTCCGTTCCTAATTCATATGGAGAATCAGTACTTTCTTGGTTGTATTAATGCTTGTATTATCATTCTCTTTTTATTTTTATAAGCACTATCAGAGGTATGTTCATTGAAGGTTGGGATTTTCAGTGTAAGAGACCGTGGTCGAAATAGTGGGATCTGCTATTGCTTAACATACTGTATGATTTAACATAAAACTGTTACTCATCTGGAGATCTCAACTCAAACAAAAGCTCTAAAGAAATATTTGTCATTATGAATGAACTGTCCAACCCAGACAGGGTCCTCACAAAGGTCATGCCCTCTCAAGCATTGTGCAACTCTCTAAATGATTATTTCATTGAAAAAATCATCACCATCAAAGCCAGCATTCCTTTGCACCCCCCCATGTTGCCCGTCGCTACCATGCACAGAAACAATTGTACTCTCAGCCGCTTCCCCCCCATCAGTACCGAGATCTTTCAGGAGCTCCTAGTCAAAGTTAAATCAGGAGCTCCTTCTGACTGCTGCCCACCCCACATACTCAAAGACTGCTTATCAGTCTACCCGGGCCCGGCACTCATGCTACTGAACGATTCACTCACCTCCGGTCAAGTTCCAAAAGCCTTTAAAAAAGCCATAGTGGTACCCCTACTAAAGAAACCTGGAGCTGATCCCACACTTCTACCTAATTACCGTCCCATCTCCCTACTCCCGTTTCTGGCAAAAGTGCTAGAAGCCCACGTAGCCAAATGCCTGTCCGCTTTTCTGGAGGAATCTAAATATCTCAACTCCTATCAGGCAGGTTTCCGGCCGGCCCATTCTACTGAAACTGTTATCTTGGCTGTCCTGGATACTCTCCGTGACAACGCGGATAAACGTTCCCCCCCAAGCATTGGTGCTACTGGATCTTTCCGCCGCCTTCGACACGGTCGACCACACTATTTTGGTCGACCGTGTCAAACAAGCTGGCATTCTAGGTGCGGCGGCTTGTTGGCTCTCCTCCTTCTTGGAGGATCGTTTCCAGGCCGTCCGCCAAGACCATTTTTTGGCCCCACCACGTAAAACCAACTGTGGTGTCCCACAAGGCTCCGCTCTCTCTCCCCATCTGTTTAATTTGTACATTTTTCCCTTGATCCAGTCCCTTAAAGACAGGAATGTGACGGTCTTTAATTACGCAGATGACCTGCAATTAGTCTTCTCGGTCGATAACTCACACAGTTCCATCACCGAATTTCAGGCCACCATGCTACATATCCAACAATGGATGGACCACAACCATCTTAAATTAAACCCTGGTAAGACGGAACTTGTTCTTACTGGGGACAGCCATAAATTTTGGGGCCCACATTATTGGCCATCAGAGCTAGGTCCCTCTCCCTCCCCCTCTCCATCAGCCAAAACACTGGGAGTCACCCTCAACAATGACCTGTCACTGAAAACTCAGGTTAGCACGGTCATCTCTAAATGCTTCTTTCAATTGAGGAAGATCAAGAAGATACACCGGTTTCTCACACAGGAAGCTCTGATCCAAGTGGTAGTAGCCACTGTCCTGTCTCTTCTGGACTATGCTAATTCCGTGTATTTGGGCATGCCAATCTACTTGCTCAAACGGCTGCAGATGGCCCAAAATCAGGCATCCAGAATGATCCTGCATCAACCTAGATGGCAGCCAGCTACCCCTCTGCTGAGGAAATTGCACTGGCTCCCAATCCCTCATCGCTGTGCTTTTAAGGTGGGCTGCCTTATATTCAAATCCCTGCGTGGCAATAACCCCAAATTTATTAACAGCCTGATATTCAGGCATACTCCCTCTCGGAACTTACGCTCTGCTCACCTCTCGCTCCTTACCATCCCCGTATTCAAACGAGCACGACAGGGAGGCCGCAGATTTGCCACACTTGCCCCTAGACTGTGGAACTCCTTCCCGCTGGAGACCCGATCCTGCACTGACCTCTTGCAATTCAGGAAGTCCCTTAAAACGTGGCTATTTGCACAAGCCTATAACTAAAGCTGTCTGCTGATAACCTCAGAGCCTTCATAGCGCCATGAAACCACCCGGTGTACGTGCGCTTTACAAATCATTATTAACATTAACATCTGCTGTCGCATTTTACGGTCTTGGCCTACACTGGATAATGATTACACTGCAACATGGCTCCTACTTCGTTTGCTCCCCATATGCTTGATGTGATGCATGGCCTATCGATTTTCCTGCTACCCTTGAAAGTTAGGAGACAGAACAAGCCATGTAATGCCAGAAATGTCCTAGCATTTCTAATCAAGCAAAACATTAGCATTTCTTTTTTTGCAGGAATCCCATCTCTCACCACGGAGGTGCTGTCTTTGCTTGTGGGTGGGGTGATGGCCATTTTTTGCCTCGCTTAGTACTTATTCACATAGAATGGCCATCCTGGTGTACTGATGGTTGGACTTTTGTCATATTAAAACAATGCTGGATTAAAAGAGACAATATGTTATAGTTTAGGGCATTCTGGACGATCAGTTGACTAGCTTATTTAATACTTAAGTCCCTAACACTGACTAGCTTAAATCTTATAGCAACATGACCACTTTATGCTTTTGGTTGGAATCATGCTCAATCATCTGGGGAGCTGGCTATGATATGATTCTGGATCCATCTCGGCATAAATTTAATACGTGGTAAAGTCCCGGTCCTCGGTGACCCGTGCTTTGATGCATCTTAAGAACCTAAATAATATGGTGGCATATATCCTCTGCAGTCTGGGATTATACTTTCT
Source organism: Calotriton arnoldi (assembly GCA_963921515.1). NCBI lineage: Eukaryota > Metazoa > Chordata > Amphibia > Caudata > Salamandridae > Calotriton > Calotriton arnoldi. The sequence goes on along the minus strand of CAWUFW010001714.1, from coordinate 2,035,629 downwards.
ATTCCTCTGTCCTCAATATGTTATCTAGAATTGATGACTGGCTGGTAACGAGGGATGGTTGTTCTTCGATACAAAGTTACCATTCTGCCAAAAACCCTCTCTGGTCATTCTCCGGTTTTGGCTTGCACGACTCTGCCTGACCCCACATTCAGGCATAGACTCTGGTTTTTCCACATGGAAGCCCAGCTTAACTCAGTGAGGAAATCAGAATGAATTAATATTTCACATTGAATGAAGCCTCCATCCTGTCTATTGGCACAATCTGTCAAGCCTTTAAGGCTAATATAAGAGGGTCTCTATTGCACAGCATTCGGGTTTGCCGCAAACAATTTGTGATCATTTTAACAGACTCAAGTCAGACATCCTCGACTTGGAGAGGGGATGCATTGAGGCAAACAACATATTAGTGCCTAAAGACTTAGGTCCGCAACTACTGCAGTTTAGGGATACTGCTGACTTCAATGTGTGCTATCTGGATGAATATACTACAACCAAAAGATATGGGGAGGGAGGTCATCTGGGTTGCAAGCCGAGTTGTATGGTTCGTGCGCCTTGGGCATTAAGTACGGAGATAGAGATTAAGAATGACAGAGTCATGTGCACGACAAAAATGGTACCCTTAGATCGTTCAATGGGTACTATAAAGATCTGTACTTCAAAGACCTCTGTTATGCAGTATGACGTGGAAAGTCTTTTGAGAGCGTCACAGTGGCCTGGCTGTATGATGCAAAAAGGGACCACTCCTACAGCTCGTATCACTTTCTGAAATTAAAGCAACTGACCATGGCATGCATGGTGGAACAGCTCCAGACAGAGGTAGTCTGAAAACATATTTTTTTTAATAAAGAATATATTGATTTACTGACTCCTTACTCACAGTTTTTGAGGAGACAGGAGTCAGTAGAGAATTGTTAGCAATCCTTGGTAGGTGATAATCAATACATTGTTAAAATCGGGTAAGATCGGTGAGCTTTCGCTTTCTGGGCATGCAGATAACCCATGATCGCCACCAGCAATATGAGTTGAATATCGGCAGGGTGTTGACCGGCCTCACTGCCTCTGTGCGGTTTTGGACCACCCTGCCTTTTTCAGTTATGGGGAGGGTGGCGCTATGTAAAATGGCCCTGCTGCCCTGCTATCTATACACATTGCAAAATTTGTTCTGCACGATGCCACCCTCGCTGCTCCATAGTCTTGATGGGCTCTTGGTGACATTGGTGTGGGCTGGTAAGAGAAGCAGAGTCCACATGGAGATACTTAAACTAGATCCCAACCAGGGGGGCTTGGCCTTCTGGATCTTAAACTATGCTATCTGGCAGGTCTGCTGCAATATTCCGCTTTGTGGTGCGAGGAAGGCCGCAACTGGGAGAAGAAATTCCTCTCTGGCTCTATCGAGTTAACTGAACTCCCCAAGATACTCATGAGAGGCTGAACACTGCCAGCAAATACCCCTTTTGGGGCCGCAGGGGTGGCACAGGCATGGGAAAAGGCTGTCCGACAGGGGATACGTCAGGCGCCTTATGCCAAATTACTTCCAATACGGTTGTTGCACCCATTTGTGCACATAGGGGACTCCATGGATGTCTCGAAGTTGTTGGCCGGGGGATGCAAGACAGCGGGTGACCTTTTCTTAAATGGAGTTTTCATGTCCCAGGAAGACACAAGTACATACTTTAGGGAAGGACAGGGGGCAATTCTTACATTTGCCAGTATCTCATGCACGGCTAGAGGCATCTGGACGATATTTCCAGAGGAGCTGTGTGAATCCCAGGTATGCAGGTAATACAGGACCCTGGCACTACGAAAAGAATAATTTCTAGATTGAATGTGGCCCTGAAGCATGATAGGCAAATCACATGGCTCCTAAGCGCCGCTTGGGATAGGGACTTAGAGACCCCACTTACGGACAGTTAATGGAGAAGGACATTGGCACAGGTAAAGGAAGTGGCCAGCAATGCCAGGTTTGAGTTGACACTGTTTTATTATATATATAGGGCTTACCTGACGCTGCAACATCTGCACAGAGTTTATCTGACGAGACCCGCATGTTGCACACGCTGTCGTGCGTAGCCGGCTGATTTTGGACACGTCACATTGACTTGTCCGCAGCTAAGCACTTTTTGGGACAAGGTACTGCGTATAATCCGCAGAGTGTCGAAAGTGAACGCGGAACTCACGATCAGACATTTCTTAATGGGGTTGTTGCCCATCTCTAAGAAGGGAAAGATAATGCAGTACAAATTCGCCCAGCTAGGGTTAGTATTAGCTCGTTGACGAATAGCTATTCATTGGGCTAGCCCAACCCCTCCGGACTAAAAGGTGGTCATACTTGCTAGAGTGGGCGGTGGCTGAGGAGGGTAGATTTTGGGGAGTTCGTACCGACTATAATGTGGAGCAGGACCTGAAGATCTGGGGTGCAATGATTACCAAATTACATGCCCATGACATCGAAGGGGACGAGAAGTCGGATGCTCGTTTGTCGGAGGTGGGATCTACTGGTTCACCTACCCCCGGCTGCAGCCGATCTGACTCTCGATGCGCTGGTGCAGCTCGCCGGCCTACCTTCCCCCTAGGGTCGCCGGCAGTCAGGGGCACAGGAATGGTGGCACGGGATCAGCGGCCCATGGGGTGAATCCCCTGTGGAGTTCAGCGCCTTGAGACCCACACAGGAGAGTAGCTGCGCTATACAAGCCCCTGATTGATTGAGGTACATGTCTGAGTGGTTCTGTGCGTATCTCCCCTCTGTCCTCTGCAACTGAGTCTCTCCCTCTCTCTTGCTCTCTCCTCCTTGCCCTCTTCTATTATTGTTATTTAGCCTGCGCCCTATTAGGATACACGATGACGTTGACGGTGCACTGTTTATCACATTATTTTGCGTTCTTTTTCTTTTCTGAGGTCATGCACTGATTACCACAGGTTGACACTGGGTAGAGTCACTGTTAAAGTATATTGTATCCCTGTATAATTATAAGCTGTAGGGACCTGCATTGTTCTAAAAGGAATTCTAATAAACAAATTTAAAAAAAATAAAAAAGTCGGGCACGATGGCAACACTCCGGGAATCACATTGACCACTGTCATTACTTGACCCAGACACTAAAATCTTGGTGAACCTTGATGGCTTCGAACCCAACTTTTCAAGGAATGACAAATCACTACAGATGTACGAAATTCTAATTTTGCATTTCCTAAATAACGACTCCATAGGAATCGCTATTTAGAAAATGCAAAATGATATGTACAAAATTTGTGATTCAGTTATTCAAAATTTGTGATTCAGTTACAGAGTAGGAATCGCTATTAGAGAATCGCAAATAGGAAATACCAGTGCATTCCCGTCTATGAGCAAAATAGGATGGTTTTGCATTTCCTACATTGCGATTTCCTAATAGGAAATCGCAGTTTAAGAAATGCAAAGCCAAGGGCACCCCGAATTTCCTAGTGCACATGTAAGTGCACATATGCCCTATGGGGTTATGTGCGGTTCATGTCACCATTTAAAAGTGCATTTTCAATTTAAAAAAAATTATTTGCACAGGGTTACCATTGACTTTGAGTCGATGGCAATTGCATTTCCTAAATGCCCAATTTGCATTTAGGAAATGCTTTGTACATGTGCTTTGGGAATTGCAAATAGGTAATCCTTATTTGCGATTCCCTAAATCGCGGTCGCAATTTGCGAATACCACCAGGTAGAAATCGCAAATTGCGACCGTGATTTGGACTTTGTACATAGGAAAAGGCCATTTAGCATTTCTCGACGGGTCAAAATATCGATTCGGCCCGTTAGGAACTGCTAAATGGCTACGTACATCTGGCCCTTAGATTAACCTTGGACACCAACTTCACTCTCAAGGAACATAGTGCCGAAAAAATAAAGATGACCTGGTACCAGGTCTCTCTTCTAAAGAAAGTGAAACTGTTCCTTCCAGAAAGCAACTTCAGTGTCCTCGCATCTGGATGGTGGCAATGGCCTGCTCCATGGCCTCCCAGTCTCCTCACTGGCAGCCCAAAAAACAAAATCGGATCCTCCTGCTTTATAGGCTAATAGGTAACCGTGCATTGGCTGACGCACGCTGACACTTCCATACATCAAAGACAAGTTTTCAGTTTGGGATTTGGAATTATATTTCTATGCTGCACAAGTGTAGTTTGCACACTACTGGTTCCACCCGCTGCCTTAATTGCCCAACATGGTATGGGAAAGTGACAATGCGTCCCCCAACCCTCTTGCTGTGGTTCCGGCATTCCCAGTGCCCTGGCTCCCTATCTTGTATTCATCCACTGAAATTAAATGAAAATAGGTTTTACAAAGGGATCGATTGCCTGTGGGCGTCTTGGCGCTAGTCCAACAACAGAGAGATACAAGAAGAGGAAAGCAGACCTAAATGAGGAGCTATAAATTAAAAAGCCAGCTTTCTGAAGGAGGACAAGGATGGACATATTTTTAAGTGGAGTGGGAAAGCATTCCAACGTTTGGTTGTTTCATGAATAAAACTTCGTCCACCGCAGCAGACTTATTTAAATTGAGGAACAGTAAGATTAAAGGCTGATGAAGAACGCAGTGGCCTGGAGGGAACATATCGAATTAATTTCTTTTTAAAGAAGCCCCTCATCATGCAAGCCTCTGTAGGCGATACACAAAGTCTTGAAGTCGAAACGCTTGTGTACTGGCAGCCAATGAAAATGAACCAATGCCTTAGGTATTCCAAACAGCAGCCGAGGAGCAGAATTCTGCAGGATTGCAGTGTATAAGCTGAGTCTAGTGCCACTTGGGTGCCCTTCAGAGACATAGGTAATTTATTCACATGGGTTGCGACTGGCGAAGTATTCTCTACCACCATTGCTAGTTTCTACTTTATCTACTGGAGTATGTTCAGGACATTGCCCCTTCGGCCAGTAAATATAAAGCTTTAACACTATTACTCACAGAGAGGAGTGTGGCAATATTCATGAGGGACGGGCACAATACCCAAAGTCAATGGCTCAATGAAACACGTGGTCTTTTTGACAACGCTGCTAACACACATGCTACTGTCCTTCTCCAGACTGCACGGCCCAAAGATACCTGTGGCCCCCTTTAGGCGTGTCTGTCGCAGAGTGATGCTCTGCTTGACTAACGTGACTCCTTACATTTAATGCTCCTCTTTATGACAACTGCAGTCGTGGAACAGGGCATGTAACCTCTTGTGGGATGTGGGGCAGAATATGAACTGTGCAGACTTTTCATTGGTCCACGGTCCCTATATATTACAGCGCATCTAAGTCTGGCTTATGATTCGCGTCGTCTGTTGCTAGTTAACATCCTACTGAATTGGCGCTTTTTTCCATGTACTATTTAATTATGGCAGGGATCCAGGCGGCGAGTCCCCCCCCCCTCCTGCTCGCCCCCCGCTTGCTACCGACAACTGCGCGCTTTCCCTTACAATCACCACTGACCACTTCTTTGGTGCCTGAAAAGGTCGCAGTTTATTTTCAATTCAACAAATTTTTTGTTACATACAATTTTATATTTCAACGTCCATGGTCATAAGCCCTCTATGTCCTTGTTTAGCTTTCCTCAATTTCTTTTGATCTGGACTCCCAGCCTCCTCGACTTTCTGGGAGAGGAGGAAGGGGCACCTTTCTCGGGGTTTCACGTCGCGGGTCTAGGCTTCAACTTGCTACCGATTTGGAGGGTGTCCGTTGGGACCTGCCCGGGCTGCAAGTGCCGTCCCGCTCGCCCTGGGCCTTTTGGTGGGCCCTCCCTTCTCCCGGGGGTCCCTGCCGTTTGGCATCCTAAGGACCTTGCCTGAGCGTTTACTCTCTCTTTCCTGAGGCTGAGTCCCTACCATCTTCTCCCTCTGTACCCCTGCCGTAAGGCATCCCAAGGGTCCTGCGGGAGTGTCGCCTCTATTCTTTCTCTGGCGGCACGCCGCCCCCCTGGCTCCCTCAGTACCCCTGCCGTGAGGCATCCCAAGGCCACTGGGAGAGCCTCCCGTCTATCCTCTAGTGATCTCGAGTCCTACTAGCTTCCTTGTGTTTGATCCGCTACCCTTTCCCTGCTACGGCTGCGACGCCCGTATTCTTAGGTGTGGGTGGGTGGGTTTCTTTCTTCCTATCTCCTCGCCAAGGGGGTGAATTGTGGTTCCTTTGGGCCGTTGGCCCCTTCTTAACCCCCTTTGGCTTACTTGCTCGCCCCCTGATTGGGGGGAGCCTTCTTTGTTTTTGTGGGCCAATCCTGGCCCTCCCCGGCTTAGCCGGGCATTTACATGTGGAGAGGGCGGGGAAAGGGGGGGTCCCCCCGCCGCCGGCCGGCGTTCAACCCGGGCCCCTACTGGGTCCGGCTCTGCCTTCCCGGCCCGGGTCCAAACCCCTTCCAGGCGGCGAGTCCCCCCTCCTGCTCGCCCCCCGCTTGCTACCGCCAACTGCGCGCTTTCCCTTACAATCACCACTGACCACTTCTTTGGTGCCTGAAAAGGTCGCAGTTTATTTTCAATTCAACAAATTTTTTGTTACATACAATTTTATATTTCAACGTCCATGGTCATAAGCCCTCTATGTCCTTGTTTAGCTTTCCTCAATTTCTTTTGATCTGGACTCCCAGCCTCCTCGACTTTCTGGGAGAGGAGGGAGGGGCACCTTTCTCGGGGTTTCACGTCGCGGGTCTAGGCTTCAACTTGCTACCGATTTGGAGGGTGTCCGTTGGGACCTGCCCGGGCTGCAAGTGCCGTCCCGCTCGCCCTGGGCCTTTTGGTGGGCCCTCCCTTCTCCCGGGGGTCCTGCCGTTTGGCATCCCAAGGACCTTGCCTGAGCGTTTACTCTCTCTTTCCTGAGGCTGAGTCCCTACCATCTTCTCCCTCGGTACCCCTGCCGTAAGGCATCCCAAGGGTCCTGCGGGAGTGTCGCCTCTATTCTTTCTCTGGCGGCACGCCGCCCCCTGGCTCCCTCAGTACCCCTGCTGTGAGGCATCCCAAGGCCACTGGGAGAGCCTCCCGTCTATCCTCTAGTGATCTTGAGTCCTACTAGCTTCCTTGTGTTTGATCCGCCACGCTCCCTACGGTTACCCGATCGGAGGGTGCTCCCCCCATTTGCCGCGGCCCTTCCTCCGTGTCCTAGTTGCAACCCATTTGTTCCAGTACCCCCACGATGTTCAGTAGGAACATGTCCATTCCCACCCCCGTGGGGTGTACCCCGTCTTCCAGGTGATACCCGGGGGACCTTAGGTTTATGAACCTGTGCCGCACGAAACCCCATCCCTGGGCCTTGCATATCCTGGCCATGGTAATATTCAGCTTTCTTCTGGATTTTTCGACTGCTCCCGGCTTCACCGCCCCGCGCCAGGCCCCCGTGCTATGATTTCAGAAAATATCAGGTCCGCTGGGTGGATCAGGCGTGCCAGCGCCGTGAGACTGCTCTGCATGTTCTCTAGCAGCGCTCGTCTTCCCAACGCTGCCAGGTCGTTCCCGCCCAGGTGGATCACTACCGCGTCCGGTCTGCCACCGTGCTCCAGTGCTTCCCGCGCCGCGGGTAGCAGTTGCTCCCATTTCATCCCTGCGCGTCCCCACCACTCAATGGTGGTGTCCCGCAGCCATACGCCGCCGAATTTGCGTCTGGTTGCCGCCCACTGTTGCGCCCACGTTACGTAGGAATGTCCCATTATCCACACCGTCTTCCGTGCCGCTCTTGGACCTGTATGGGGCGGGAGAGATTGGGCTCAGTAAACCGTGGGGCGTATGTAACGCCTGAATGCGCTGGATGCCCAGCGCCCTATCCCCTTGATCAGCCCTTCCCCCAGTCCTAGTCCCGCAGCTGTCGTGGCTGCCCCTATTCTGAAGGAGTGTGAGCCATATTCGCGTGCGGGGAGGCCTATTTTCTCTAGTGCTTTTCTCATCACCGCTATGAATTGAAAGCGGCTGAGGAAGGACCCGTCCCTGTGTCTGAAAAGCGGCCCCTGGCTCAGCTCCCTCCCTCCTAGGTGCTCCTTTAGTAAGCACACTGCGCAGGTGTTCGCATCTGTTGTGCAGAGAATCCTGGTCCTCCTGCCCTTGCCTGCTTGGTCCGTCTTGGACCGTCTTAGCAGTATGTCCATGTGGCCTTCTTCTATCACCACGTCCCTTCTGTGTATGCATTCTGTGCCTGGGTCGCTTCTCGATGGGGCTACTAGCTCGCTGACCCTGTAAGCCCCAAAAAATGCTACTGCGAATGCTGCTCGGAAAAGCTCTCCCTCGTGTTTTGAGGAGCACACCTCTGCTGTTGCCTCCAGCATCCTGACATCCAGCATTTTGACATGGATGGGGCGCCTCCTATCTTTGTTTGGCTGTTGTAACCGCCCCCATCCCTTCATTGCCATTCTGCTTTTGAAAGACCTGGTGGGATCTGCCTGTCCCTCCATCTTTGAGTAGTATGCCACTGCATTGAGGTGCGATTGGGCCCATGTTTTTGTCCTACCTGCCATAAAGGCCCACTCGATGAACCAGAGGACCTCCCCTTGTGAGGCCCACTTGTTCCCTTCCAACCCAGTCTTTCTCCTGAATGTTTCCCAGCACTTACTGTAGCGGTTTCTTGTTTTTGGCGCCAATGCGTTGCTCAGCAGCGTCTCCAACCCTGTTCCACCCATGCCCATGCTTCCTCTGGCATTTCGGTCATCCGTCTGTCGGCTGCTGGGGCGAGTTCCCTGAATTTTTTCCACTGAAATCGAGAAATGGCATCCGCCACTGAGTTTTCAGTTCCTGGGATGTGTTGTGCCCTAATTGCCATGTTGCCCTGCAACTGGTATCCCACTAGTCTACGCAGCAGTGCGCCCACTGCTGGGCATTTCGCCGCCCCTGTGTTTATTGCCTGTACTACCGCGTGGTTGTCTGACCACAGTGTAATTTGCCTGTTCGCCAGCCGCTGGGCCCAGATGTGGAAGGCCACCACTATGGGGAATAGTTCCAGCAGCGCTATGTTTTTTGTCAACCCTGTGCGTTGCCAGCCCTCTGGCCATTTTCCCGCTGTCCAAGTGGTCCCCAGTATTGCCCCGAACCCGAGTCCCCCTGCTGAGTCGGTGTAGAGCTCTAGCTCATGTGCCTGCACCCAGGGTTCTCGCCATATCAGGGTGCCATTGAACTCTGCCAGAAACCTGTCCCACTGTGCCAGGTCCTCCTTCACCCCTTGTGTGATGCGGATCCTATGGTGCTTTTGCGTCATGCCCCTGGTTAACCAGGCTAGTCTCCTGGCGAAAGTGCGCCCCGCGGGGATTACCCGCGTGGCAAAATTTAGTTTACCTAGTAACTGCTGCACCTCCTTCAGTGTAGCTTTCTTCTGCTGTTGCATTAGCTTAATGCCTGCGCGCAAGTCGGCAACTTTTTCTGGTGGCAACCTGCACGTGCCGGCCACCGAGTCCAACTCGATTCCCAGAAAGGACAGTCTTGTGGTTGGGCCTTCTGTTTTTTCTTGTGCCAGGGCATCCCCATGGCACAATTTTTCTGCGCCAGTTGCACGAATTTGTCTAGGAGTGTGTCGCATTCCTTCGTGCCTGCTTTCCCGATGAACAGGAAGTCATCCAGATAGTGTACCCGCCCGCCTTTTGGGGCCCTTGTACCCAGTTCCCACTCTAGGAAGCCACTGAAAGCCTCAAAATGTGCGCATGATATTGAGCACCCCATGGGTAGGCATTTGTCATGGTAATATTGCCCGTCCAATTTAAAACCCAACAGATGGTAGCTGTCTGGGTGGACCGGCAGTAACCTGAAGGCTGATTCTATGTCCGATTTTGCCATCAGGGCCCCCTTTCCTTCCTGCCTAATTAAGTCCACTGCGTCGTCCACCGATGCGTACGCCACTGTGCACTCGCTGTGGTCCAGCCAATCGTTAACTGATTCCCCTTCTGGGTGGGAGAGGTGATGGATCAGCCGGAATTTTCCTGGCTCTTTTTTGGGGACTACCCCAAGCGGAGAGACCACCATGTCTTTCAGCGGGGGGGTAGTAAACGGCCCGGCCACCCGCCCTAGTTGTACTTCCTTTTTCACCTTTTCCCTCGCCACCCCGGGGTTGTCCCTTACCGACTTCAGGTTTGGGCTTTCCCGCGCTCCCTTTGGCCCTTTGTAAGGTATGGGGAAACCCTGCGTGAAGCCCTCCGCCAGCAACTGTTTGTCATTTGTTTTGCGGTACCCTTGTAGTAGTTGTAGTAGTCTGCCTGTCCTGATGGGGGTGGGTAGCGCCTGCCCTCCGCCCCGTCCCCCTTGCCCCTGTTCTGCGGGGGCTGTATCTTATTTTTGGTGCCTGTCTTCTCTTTGTTGGCCCCCGGCCCTGCGTTGCGTCTGCAGCGAATGCTGGGATGGTTGCCCCCGCATGACCCACAAGCGTGCTTAAATCTGCATGATGCTCCCCATTTACACTCGTCTTTGTCGAATTTCCAACATGCTTTATTTGACTTTTGTCCTGCCTAGTTTTTCCCTTGAAGTCTTTCCCTTGGCTTTCGAACTTGCCCTTACTCCCGTACTGACGAAAAGTGTACTCTTTCACACCAACCCCTTCTCTGGCTGCTACCATGTGTTTTGAGAAGCCCTCCATGTCTTGGCAATCCCATTCTATTACTGGCCACACCTGCATCTTTTCCCTAAAGCCCTCGTCATAGTGTAGCCATGCCTCCCCTTGGTATAGCTGCTGCGCCTCATGTATTTTTTGCTCATATAGCCATAGTGCCGCCGCGCTTTGGGGGAATTTTTCAATGGAAACGCACGCTAGTGTCCTGAACGCTTTCAGCCAATTTTCTATTGACCTCTCCACCCTAGGCTTTCGGGGGGCTCTTCTGTCCTCGTCCTTTTTGTCCTGCGCTGTCAGGTCTATCCCTGCCTGGCGCACCTCGAGCAATGAGAAAATATCTATGAATTCTTTTCTCCAAATTCTCTCCTTAACGGTGAGAGGGATGAGGTTGGCCAGCCCTAACATTCTTGTTGTTGTAGGTGGATCGCTCGGGGAGGGTCGTATGTATTCGCTGGCCGGCTTCCCATTGCTATCCTGCCCTTCCGTGAGTCTGGGTTGGTTGGGGCTGATCCCCCCCGCTGGCCCCTGTGCTCCCGTGCGGTGCTGCCCCCGTCTCTGCCGGTGCATTTTGTGATGCTGGGCTTGTCACCCCGGGCCCGTGCCATTGGTGCTCCCGTTGTGGGCCCCCCATTGCCCACTCCTGCGCCCGGAGCCAGGGGGGTCGCTTGTCCCCTTGGTCCCCATGTTGAGTACCTATTAAAAGGGGGTCCCATCTCTGGCCATTGCCACCAGGGCAGTCCGGATGTTTGCCCCCCTTCTTCCCTGCTCCATGCTTCCCCTTGGAATTCTGGCCTCCCTACGCCTAGCCCTGCTTGCCATGGAGTTTGCATGTGCCATGGAGCTTGCATTGCTACATTGTGTACCCCTAGCTGGGTCCCCATAATCACATTTTGCCCTGGGCTGGCGCGTGCTCCCTGGCCCGCCCCGTGCCCCGGTTCGCTGTTGCGCGTGCCATGCTTACCGGTGCCCCTGCTGCTTGTTTCGCCGTGTCTCTCATGTCCCTCTCGCGGGGCCGCCGTGGAGGCTACAGGCCCCTCCTCATCACTGCTGTCCTCGGACTCTGTGCTGCTCACCACTTCCGGGGTTCTGTCCTTTTCTTTCTGGCCTGCTGGGGGCCCTTTGCCCTGCCCTCCCTGTGTTTCGCCGGGGGGGGGCGTTCTGGCTGCTTGGGGCTTCCCAGCTGCCCTCCTCGGGCCGCCGTTCTGGCTGCATGCCCCTGCTCTGCTGGCTGTTTTGGGGCCGCCGTTTTGGCTGCAAGCCCTTTGTCTGCTACCTTCCTCGAGGTTGGTCGTGTGGGGATGTTTTGCGCGGCCTCTTTCCTTTGTCCTGCGCTGCATCCTCGATCTGCTGGTTCATCCAGCTCCTTCCCTTCAGCGCCACCAGGACCCTGGCCTGTTTCAGCATGGCCTGCAGGGTCCCGTCCAGGTCTGGTTCTGCTCCTTCGCTGCGTCTTTTCTGCCCCCTCTGGGGGACTGCTGGCCTCTCCTGGTTCTCCCTGAACCTTGCCGGGAGCCGTGTTGTCCTCCCAGCTGCACCCTTCCTGCTGGGCATCCTGCTTTCTGTGCTGTGCAGTGCTTTCCCCTCTCCCCGGTTGGTTTCAGCGATTTTACGGGGTGTTGGCGCCCCCTAGCGCCGTTTCCGTGTTCAGGAGCTTGTGCCCCCGAACCGAGGCGCGAGGAGCGGGTTCCGCTGCCCCTTCTGTCCTCGTTATCCGCTGCAGCTGCTGCCAAGGGAGGGCGTTGGGGGGGCGCGTAGAGCCGATCGGCTCGGCTGCTGAAGCAAAGGCGGGGGTGGAGGCTCCGTTCACGCTGCCACCCGCCGCACGCCGGCCGGTCGAAGGTGGGCCCACTGCTATTCCCAGCTGTGGGGGTGGAGGCTCTGGTCACGCCGCTCCCGCCGCCGACGCAGGCTGGTAGACCGATTGCCGAAAACCCGATCTGGCGATTTTTCGACGGCGCGAAGACTTCCCGCTGAACTGCTGCTGGTTTGGGAAGGAGGGGGTGGAGGCTCTTCTCACGCTGCCCCTGCCGTTAAAGGTTGCACGTTGGAGATGGCGGGGTTGCTCACGCTGCTCCTGCTGCTCCCGACCCCCAAGGTCCTGATGACTGCCGCTGGAAGGGGGCGAAGAAAGCCCGGGGCCCAAAGACTCGCTGCTCCGGTGAAAAGGGGTGAAAAGGGGGTGCAAAACCATCCGTCCGTCTTCTGCTCCGCAGTCGATCTCAGCCGGGTCGCCCAAGGGTCGTCCAGCAGTCCGCCGTCGGTCGATTCTTTCTTCCTATCTCCTCGCCAAGGGGGGGGTGAATTGTGGTTCCTTTGGGCCGTTGGCCCCCTTCTTAACCCCCCCTTTGGCTTACTTGCTCGCCCCCTGATTGGGGGGGGAGCCTTCTTTGTTTTTGTGGGCCAATCCTGGCCCCCTCCCCGGCTTAGCCGGGCATTTACATGTGGAGAGGGCGGGGAAAGGGGGGGGTTCCCCCGCCGCCGGCCGGCGTTCAACCCGGGCCCCTATTGGGTCCGGCTCTGCCTTCCCGGCCCGGGTCCACATCCTACTGAATTGGCGTTTTTTTCCATGTACTATTTAATTATGGCAGGGATTAGTGTTCGCGTATTTGTGATTTCACATCATTGGTGTTTTAAGTTTTTCATAAACTTAAAGCTAAAAAAAATAAAAAAAATAAATAGAAGAAATTTTAAGGATCGGGCTATGTTTGAGGCAAAATGATTATGTTCCATTTTTTATTACGTAACATGACAAAAAGTGCCAAATCAGTTTGCCCTATGTTTAGGTCTTTGAGAAATGTTGTTTACACACATTGGGCTTAGAGGCGCCCAGTGCTTACCATTGGTTGGTTTCATTGTTACTCACATTTGCTTGCATTTGTTAGCGCATGCAGCATTAACTTCTGCCTTTTGTGTCTGTCCCTCCCCTGGAGCATGGCCAACGTACTTGTATCTTTAAACTGCTCACTTTTCTCTTTGTGTTTGAGCACTCAACTAGAGTATGTGTCTTTTCCAGCAATCTGCCTCATGTATTCTTTCCTCTCCTCCACATTCCTCCTGTTGCTGTTGCCCTACATGTGTGCTTCTCCTCTGCTAAGCTTTTTTTTCCCCCCAATCGTGTGGTCCTATGTTGCTAACCAACCCACTGGCAAATATGTGTATTTCAGCTCCAAAGGTGAAATAAGTGGCAGAACCGGTTTTAAGCCAGTTCTCGCTCAGGCAGTCTAAAGTACATTTTTACAAAGTCACTTTTCTGCTTAAGTTATTAAAAACAAGGTTTCACAATTAAGTCAGATTTTAAAAACTAAGCAGGAAATAACCTTAAAGAGATTTTCTAGCCCTTCCCCAGGAGGATGTGGTAAATAATGACTATAATCCCACCTGGGCCTATTAGAGAAAAGTCTAGCCAGGATTACCCAGTGAAATAGCTTTTAGCTTTCATTTCACTGTGTAGACACACTAACCACAATATGCAGTGGGCCCTGTTTTTGGCCTTTGGGCTCACAAGACACACTTTAGTGGTGACTTATATAAAAATAGGCTTTTTCTACATGCATTTTTCCCTGCCATGTGTCACTAGAGTGCATGTAAACTACAACATAGCTATATCACAGTAGTGCTTCTTGCAGAAATATATTTTTGTCATATGTGGGTGGTAAAGTGCACAGAGTCCTAAAGCCAGCAAAAATAGGGTGGAAAATAAGCCCAAAAAAATAAAAATAAATCAGAGGGAGATGAAATACGAATCTGCTACCATATGGTATGTATATATAATTCTACTGAGATTCAAAATGAATACACATTTATCCAATATCATGGTTTTGTGTGTAGCTTTCCATTCATTACTTATTTTAAATAATTTGCACCTCTCAGAACCAGGCACCCTTCTTCCACACGTTATACATTTTGTTCTTAAACTGGGAGGACGATAAAGTATCACCTATCTAGAGTACCCCATGCTTACAACATGTCACAAATAAGGAAGCAGCGTGTAGGTAGTCTTGGGCAACCACAAGTTGTGCAACAGACATGCGCTACCCCTACTGTGCCTTCCACCAAGTAGGCATACAGTGGGATAGAGAATGGCCTATTCCAGTTTAACCATCAATGGAGAAACACTTCCATAAGCAAAATGGTCTATCATTAGAAAAAGCAATTTTTGATTCTCGGTGGGTAAGCCGGCCACTAGTACCAGCAATGACTTCTTGAGAAAATTTCATCATGCCTTGACTCTTACATCTTCAGAAAATGGCAAGAACCTGACAAAATTTCAGTTCCGTGGTTCAAGAGAGTAACACTGAACTAAACAAAAAAGTAATGGGTGGGTTGCTTGAATTCGTTTCACTGGTAATTACTAGGGCCACATCGGAGTTCATTGTTTTTTTAGCCCACAATGCCCCCTCAGAGTAGATCCAGCAATATTTAATTCATCCTTGACCCTGCACCAATAGGAACAGTCTAGCCCAAACTGCCTAGCCAGGCCCTCTTTGAACAGCCACACAAGCAACCCAAGACCGGTTTCGACGAAGATGGTGCTCATCAGCCAGGTGCAGCTTGGTTCCAAGAGTTGGTTCAAGAGCAGCAAGCATAGACAGAAGAGGTCAGAGACATTACTGCCTCAAATGATGTTGTCTGACTCTAGTCTGGCTAGTCAAGTACCAGCGGTTACAGAGAATGCTACCATGCCTGAACTCCCTATTGAAATCTTGACTGAAAATTCCTTTAATGGGTTACAAGCTATTAATTTATTAATCTACAGCTGTCCCAATTTGTAGAGTCACAAAAGTTCTGGCTTTAGAGCCGGCTTTTCAACGGAAACAACACTCCTTGGAGTCACAGAAAGACTGCGTCGCCACCTAGATTCTGGAGACACGGTGGCCCTCATATTGCTTGATTTAAGCGCAGCTTTCGACACGGTGTCGCACACCGTGTTAGTGAAAGCCTTAAGATCATTGGGCATCAGTGGGTCGGCTCTCAACTGGCTCATTTCTTTCCTTTCTAATCGGACCTTTCAGGTCTTCTCTCCTACATCCAGTTCCGATACCCATTCTTCACCTTATGGGGTTCCTCAAGGCTCCATTCTTAGTCCCCTATTATTCAACTTATACATCAGACCTTTGGCTGATGTTGCAGAGGAAGCTTGGCTGTCCTTGTTCTCTTACGCAGACGACACCCAAATTATCTTTTCTCTTTCAATGGAGAGGGTGGCTGGGACTTCCCCCCCCCTTAAGATGGGCTTGGGTAAAATTGCTTCGTGGATGCAGGCAAATTATCTCAAGCTCAATGGAGAGAAGACCGAGGTCCTGGTTTTGGGGACCAATAAAGACCTTTGGGGTCCCCAGCACTGGCCTATTGAAATGGATGCCCTTCCTTAGCCCTCCCGCCAAGTTCGTAACTTAGGCTTTATCATCGATGACTCATTAACTATGCAACGTCAAGCAGTAAAGGTGGCTGCTACATGTTTCACCATCTTGAAATGGCTTAAAAAGATTATTTGGATGCTGCCGGATCATACCCAGAGAACCGTAGTCCAGGCTCTTGTCACCTCTAGACTGGACTACGGCAACATTCTTTATCTGGGAACCAACAAGGAGGTGACTCGTAAGATGCAGATGGTCCAGAACTCTGCCGCCAGATTACTATGCCAGGTTCCTAGAACTGTTTCTGTCTCTGGCCACCTGCGTGATCTTCATTGGCTCAGGGTGGAGAACCGAATTAAGTTCAAAGCCCTGAGCTATATGTTCAAAATCAAAACTGGAGTGGCCCCATAGTATCTGCAGTCCTTGGTTTGTCCTTATTTGCCTTCTCGTCTCCTCCATTCATCGACTCAAGTGAAATTCTCGGTGCCCAAAATTAGACTGTCACGGATGGGCGGTCGATCCTTTGCCTGTCTTGGTCCCTCCTTATGGAACTCTCTTCCCATATCGATTCGCAATGAAACAGTGTATACCCAATTTCGCAAATCCTTAAAAACTTGGCTTTTTAACCAATAACCTTCAACTTGATTTGTTCTCTGTTCTGGCTGGCGCAGAGAAACCCTTTTTGGGTAGCTGTTGTGCCTTATAAATTAAATATAACATAACGTAACATAACAAGCTCATCAGCTCCCTATTGGATGAGACGGTGGAAAAGATCTTCAAGGATCAAAATTAGGCTTTGTATTTGAAAGGGAATCCCAATGATGATGAAAACTATTTACAAAGTGCAGAGATTACACCGAAACAGGTTGTCCTTAAGGTGTGGCTAGTCACCTTGCTTCCAGACAGAAGATGTTTCGGCCACCCGCTGCTCCAATTATGGTTGGTTTCAGATGAATAATATGCCCTAAAGACCACTGACAGATTTCCAGCCCAGATGTACTAGCCAGCCAGTCACATTACTATCATGAGAAGAGAGCAGACATAGCTGAAGGTCATATCAGGAGTTTCTATATGACCATGGCAGACTGGTGAATCCTGGACATAATGAAAAGGTATACGAGATCGGGTTTTATCAAAGTTCTAGACTTAAGGTTCATTCCTACTCAATTTCCCCAAACATGGAACCTGTAACTACCCTGTGGAAAGAAATTCAGGCACTGATCTTGAAAATGAATAAGGCAATAGTACCAGTATTCCATGTAGAGCATGGAAAGGGTGTTTACTCCATCTTGCTAATGTGTGAAAAATTTGCAAGATACACCAGGCTGGTGCTTAATCTGTAAGGGTATCAGCCAATGTAAAATTACTATGCACTTATAAATGACAGGTTTCAGGGCATAATCTAGTTGATTCAGCAGGAGAAACATGCAGTCAGGTTTGCGATTGTGCCCAAAACTACATTGCTAAACCTCAGTGCCCAACTACATTATTATCCTGCACAGCCCCAGTCTATGCTGGGAGCATCCGCATCAGGTAGGTGCAAGGGTGCCCGACACAGACCAGGATTGTACTCCATATTATCAACAAAAATCCACTGTCTATAATGCAAGTGTGAACTCAAACCTACACTGTGGACGGAACAGCACTTATAGTCAGAACAACAGTTTAAAAAAAGCAGATTCATCTTTCAACACGGGGGCTGGCCTGATTTTGCAGTGGGGGCATAATCCCCCATGGGGCGGGGGGTGAATTGTGTGACTGCACACGCCTACAGGTGGTTAGATGTGGGTGATCCCCTGAGAACCCAATTCCACCCACAAGCACACCATGTGGTGGGGAGGGGGCTGGGGGCAGAGTTCCACTCCGACAGAGTGCATTTCCCAACAGCATGTGTCCACGTTGATGATACAGAGCAGGTAAAAGGTGTTCACTTTTTTGCATGGAGCCAGAACCCTATACAAATTCACATGCTTATTACATAAAGAAAAACAGATGCTTTTGAGTCCCATTCTGCAATATCAACCATATGGCATATATTTAGTACCTTCATGATCCCAACCGAGTGTGCTCTCTAAAGCTGACAGGTTTGCAGTCACTTATCTCAGCTCTGAATTAAGACTCAAATATCACTTGCTCTAGACACATTACTAAATGTTGGACCTAAAACACTTCCATTATCACAGAACATGGAACCTCCAATGTGAATAAGGTAATCATTAAGATAACATTACTCTTATGGTCTACCATTTTTTCTGGCTCCCAGGAAGTTTACTGCTACCACTTTTGCTTATTCAGCACTTATCTACTAGGCATTTGCAACGTAAAGAACCAGTTGGATCCATCTTTGTCAGGCAAATAGTTCTTAGGTATCCAGCGATGGCCTCCTATATCTGGTCAAGAGTTAAGTCTAACTTTGAAGGGTATGTTTTCAAGGCAGCAATAGGAATTTGTATCTCCTTATGTTGGATCTCAAAAGCAAGGAAAGCTGGTGCACTGGAGTCAAATCGGATTTGGTCCCCAGCATAGCACAGGTATGGCGCTTCTGGATATTTCTGACCACATTAAGTGGTCTTTAGATCAGGGCAAAAATGCAGCACTCATACTTCTTTATTTATCTGCCGCCTTCGATACTGTCCCCCACACCATTCTTTTACATTGTCTTACCAAATTGGGTATGGTTGGCACAGCATGGGACTGGCTTAAGTCCTTTTTGGAATTTAGAGGACAATCTGTCAGGAAAGTGCCTTTCACTTCTGAAGCGAAAGCAGTTAATCAGGGCGTCCACCAACGAGCTTCAATGAGCCCCACCTTTTTAATGTTTTCACATCACCTGTGTCCTCCGTAGTGGAATTATTGGACTGCAAAATTATTTTGTATGCCGATGACACCCAATTGCTTTTTGCTTTTGAGGGATCACCATCTTCGATTGAATAGACCTTTAAGGACCTCATGCTTGAAGTCTCTGAATGGATGCAGAGCAGTCAGCTCAAATGCAATACCGACAAAAAGGGAATACTTCTGTTTGGGTCTCACTCCACAAGCTGGTGGAAAGAGACATCTGGACCCCTCCCCCCTCCTTCTCTAGTGGTACCCATAAGAAATTATTTTATCTCCTGCATCTACATAGCAGGAGGACGGTGATCCACGCTCTGATTACATCACACTTGGATTGCGCTAATGCCCTTTACCTTGAAGCATCGGAAGCCTTGATTGGTCACCTTCAGGCTGTTCAGAACACCGCTGCTACGCTCATTATGCACTTGCCCCGTCGTTCTTCGATCTCTCTAGTTCTCAATTCTTTACATTGGCTGCCGATCAGGAAAAGAATCTGATTTAAATCCCTTGTCTTGGTTCACAGGGCTGTGTTTCAAGCCAGCCCATGCTGCCTTGCTATGAGATTTTGCCCCTCTAGAGCGCTGCACTCAGCATCCACTGTGCGGTTTGTTGTTCTCCGCATTAAGCGACTGAGGAAGGGAGGAAAAACATTCTAGTTCTTTGCAGCCAAAGCATGGAACAAGCTTACATGTGATCTTCGGAGGATTCCTCTAGAGGATGTCTTCAGAAGGAGTCTGAAAACTTCAATCAATCAATCAATCATGTCACTTATAAAGCGCACTACATACCCGCGAGGGTCTCAAGGCGCTGGGGGAAGAGAGGGGTGGTGCTGCTACTGATCGAAGAGCCAGGTCTTGAGGAGTCTTCTGAAGGCCAGTAGGTCTTGGGTCTGTCGGAGGTTGGTGGGGAGGGTGTTCCAGGTCTTAGCGGCGAGGTGGGAGAAGGATCTGCCGCCGGCGGTCGTTTTCCGGATGCGGGGGACTGTGGCGAGGGCGAGGCTGGTCGAGCGGAGCTGGCGGGTGGGGGTGTAGAAGCTGAGTCGTCTGTTGAGGTAGGCTGGTCCGGAGTTGTGGAGTGCTTTGTGTGCGTGGGTGAGGAGCTTGAAGGTTATCCTCTTGTTGACAGGGAGCCAGTGCAGGTCTCTCAGGTGGGGTGTGGTGTGGCTGCGTCGGGGGATGTCGAGGATAAGACGTGCAGAGGCGTTCTGGATGCGTTGCAGCCGTCTCCAGGAGCTTAGCCGTCGTTCCTGCGTAGAGGGCGTTTCCATAGTCCAGCCTGCTGGTGACGAGGGCCTGGGTGACTGTTTTTCTTGTTTCGGTGGGGATCCACTTGAAGATCTCTGCGGAGCATTCGGAGGATGTTGAAGCAGGATGAGGAAACGGCGTTGACCTGCTTAGTCATGGAGAGGGTGGGGTCGAGGATGACCCCTAGGTTGCGTACGTGGTCGGTGGGTGGCGGGGCTGTTCCCAGTGATGTTGGCCACCAGGAGTCGTCCCAGGCTGAAGGGTTGGAACCAAGGATGAGGACCTCCGTCTTGTCCGAGTTCAGCTTCAGGCGGCTGGTCCTCATCCATTCGGCGACGGCCTTCATTCCTTCGTGGAGGTGGGCTTTGGCGGTGTGAGGGTCTTTGGTGAGGGAGAGGATCAGCTGGGTGTCGTCGGCGTAGGAGATGATGTTGAGGTTGTGCTGTCGGGCGACGTGGGCGAGGGTGCCATGTAGATGTTGAACAGCGTTGGGCTGAGGGAGGAGCCTTGGGGTACGCCGCAGATGATCTTGGTGGCCTTGGATCGGAAGGGGGCGAGGCGGACGCTTTGTGTTCTGCCGGAAAGGAAGGATGTGGTCCAGTCCAGGGCCTTCTCTTGGATCCCGGCGTCGTGAAGGCGTGTTCGTAGTGTGTGGTGGCAGACCGTGTCGAAGGCGGCTGATAGGTCCAGGAGGATGAGGGCTGCTGTTTCTCCGTTGTCTAGCAGGGTCCTGATGTCATCGGTGGCGGCGATGAGGGCGGTTTCAGTGCTGTGGTTGCTGCGGAAGCCGGACTGGGAAGGGTCCAGGATGTTGTTCTCCTCGAGGTAGCGGGTCAGTTGTTTGTTGACGATTTTCTCGGTGACCTTCGCGGGGAACGGGAGCAGAGAGATGGGTCGGAAGTTCTTGAGGTCCTTGGGGTCTGCCTTGGGTTTCTTGAGTAAGGCGGTGATCTCGGCGTGCTTCCAGCTTTCCGGGAAGGTTGCTGTCTCGAAGGAGATGTTGATTATTTTCCGGAGATGGGCGCGATGGCTGTACTGGCTTTGTTGAAGATGTGGTGAGGGCACGGGTCTAGCGGTGAACCGGAGTGGATGGTGTTCATGATCTCGCTGGTGTCCTCGTCGTTGATGTTGGTCCAGGAGAGCAGGCGGTTGGTGGTTGTGGGGGCAGTGGTCTCGGTGGTTGCCGGGGCGGTCGTGGTGTTGAAGCTGTCGTGGATGTCGGCGATTTTGCGGTGGAAGGAGGTGGCCAGTGAGTCGCACTAGGTCTTGCGACGGCTGGATGTCGTTGGTGTTGGAGCTGGGGTTGGAGAGTTCCTTCACGATGTTGAAGAGCTCTTTGCTGTTGTGTGCGTTGTTGTCTAGGCGGTCTTTGAGTGAGGCCCTTTTGGCGGATCTGATGAGGTGATGGTGATTGCGGGTGGCGCTCTTGTGGGCGGCGTAGCTGTCCGCTGTCCGTTCGTGGAGCCAGATCTTCTCCAGTTTTCGGCATGTTCGTTTGGAGGCCTGGAGGTCTTCGGTGAACCAGGTGGCTTTCTTGCTGGTGTGGCTGTTGGGCGGATTCTTGAGCGGGGCGAGGGTGTTGGCGCAGTCGTCGATCCACTGTCTGAGGTTGCGATCTTCTTTTCTATGGATTAAGGCTTCGGTCCATTGCTGCGCATCATTATGCTCTTAGTGTCGTGAGACTCTGAGAAGCTGCACGCTCTATAAACCCTTCATTCATTCATGCAGGAAGTTCCAGGACTTCAAACTATTTTGAGAGTGGCAAACATGTATTATTTCTTACATAATTACTGTTTCCGCTTTTATTATGCTATTGTGTGTTCTGTTATGCCTTATTCTTATGTCATGTATTGTGATATCCCATCTGGTGGGTGCAACTTCCTGGATTTCAATTAATGACATTTGCAAGGGACTATCCAAAACACAGACACTGGAATAATTACAGAAAACATTTGTTTAAAACCACAACCATGACAAGTAGTGTGTGCACCATATTGACCTTGAAAGTAGGAAAATTGAAATGTTTGCCTAGTGAGAATATGGTGAATTTGCATGAATTGTGTAGTCAAATGTCTAGAGGATGAGTCTGAATGATACCAATAGAAAGAGAAAATCAGCATTTCAGGGAACAAAGGAAGGCAAACTGAATAGATTTTTGTGACAAAGCTCAATGTTGTCATTGCAGATAATGGTATGTCACCCAAGATCTAGTCAGCCAAACAAAACTCAAAGGTGATAAAAAAAAATACAGCAATGTTAAAGTACAGTTTATGTTAAAACAGCTTTGTGTTCATCTCCATTAAAAAAAGTAAATTTACTGGTTTCATATCTAGTGAAAAAACATTTGCATGTTTTGTCAAAATATCTTAATTTCCTCTCTGCACAAAGGGCCATTTTACAGAGACCCCCACTGAGTGCACGCCTGTGTGTCCCATGATTGCTTGTTTTCCGAATTATAAGGCCAGGGACAAAATCCTCTGTTTTGCTCGAGAACAGGGCATGAGTACCTACGAGTCATGGCGATTCATGATCTTCCCATACTAAACAAAACTAGTGCACCAAATAATTTTTTTTCGAGGAGGCCAAATGGAAACTTGAAGCTATGAACTTCTGCTATATGCTGCTCTACCCACCCAAGCTAACAATCATATTTTAGTCTCAGATATTTTTCTTCGGCAGAATAGAAACAGGAGGAGTTGCTGAATCAACACCGAGTTCTGAAGAGTCAGCTCAATTAGAAACGCCAGAGGTGGTCTGGGAATGGGTGGAAGAAAGGCACAATATCAAGCCCCATACACATTTGTGCCTCAATGCCGATTCTGTGACCGCCGCAGAAACTCTTGTGCAGAGAAAGATCCACAACTTCTCTCACAGTAGGACCCGAAAAAGCTCCTGGTACCCACTCAGCTTAATTTAGATCTATCTGAACGGGACGTCGCAGGATGTTGGACCTGGTGAGCCTGAACGGGAAGACATTTATTTCCCCAGCCTTTGCCAGACCCGGTGAGTGACTGAGATCCGGTCTGTTCCATGAGCAGCACCCCCCCAATCCTCTTTGTTGGGGCAAAATATGGGGAATGTTATGTTATATTAAATTATATTTATAGAGCGCCAATCACCAGAAGGTCTCTAAGTGCTGTAACATAGATCAGAGGTCCAGAATCCTTTTGCGCAACCATACTCAACACACAGCGGAGTAAACTTATCCAAACGCCTCTGTAAACAGAAGGGTTTTAAGTCTCCTCCGGAACGGTAGTAACCTGGCTTCCTTACGCATACCGTCCGGTAGTTTGTTCCAGATCTGGGGGATGGTGACTGAGAATGCCCGGCCCCCTAGGGTCGTTCTATTAAAACGTGGGCAGACTAACAAGCAAGACTCTGAATACACACAGCAGCTGACCAGGGTCAAGCACTTAAATTCCACCAGTTTCATATATTTTATGAGTGAGCAGCTACTCCCGACATCCGCTGCTGAAGGATGTCAAACAAGCAAGAAAGTCCAAAATTAAGGAAGGCGCACTCTGATTGAAGTCACTCAGGCGGTATATGTAATATGAAAATCTTCTTTTTATTAATGTTGTCTGTTTTGTAAAACCGGCACACAGCCAACGCGTTTCGTTCCCTAGTGCCACGGGAACTTCATCAGGGCTAGTTCAAATTCTCAAATGAATCGATATAGCCAGTACAACCCCAAACGGTCCGTGAAGGTGAAAGGTCACCTACTAGAGTTGTTCAGTGTAATCAGCCAAGAATTAGGTCACTCAGAATATCACTAAAAATCGGTAGAAGGGCATCCAATAATGTCCAACCTACAGGGAGCAGTCGTTCACACGAATATCAAGCAACAAATTGTTGAAAGAACCCGAAATAACGGTTTTCCAATTGACAGGATGAAAATCTTTTAAATATATCTGACTGCAAGACTCTGCTGAACGAAGATAGCGTCCGGGCACATAAGGCCTCAGGCGGTCTTTGATGTATTTGGGTGCCTCTCCAAACTGAGACTTGTGTGCAATGCACAACCCCTTAAATTTAACCCTTTCCTTGATGGGAAGCCAGTGTAACTGCTGCAGCAGAGGGGTGGCATGGGCTCTTCTTGGCAATTTATAAATCAACATTGCCGCGTCATTCATAACCACTTGGAGCTTCCCCAGAAGTTTTTCGGGAAGCCCAGTGTAGACTGCATTGCCATAGTCTAAGCGTGACAGGATTAATGCCGTCACGACCGTCTGCATGGTGGAAAAAGACAGCAAGGTCACCAGTTTCCGAAGTTGCTGCATCAGGCCAGTACAACTCCCCACAACAGCAGATACCTGGCTGTTTATGATTAATACAGTGTCCAACTTTATACCCAGGCTCTTCACTGCTGGCACCGGTGTTGGGGTGGTGCCCAGCTCTTGAGGCCAAAAGAGACTGGACCAGGGTGAAACCCCTGAAGTAAGAGCAAGCACTTCTGTTTTATCTGGATTTACCTTCAGTGAATTAGAGGTCATCCAGTTCATAGTGAACCGGAGGATGTTCTGGACATTACGCTGTGAGTCGGGGGAGTTGTCAATTCGCACAATTAACTGGGTATCATCAGCGTAATTAAACACCGAACAATCTGTTTTGGCTAGTGCATCTATCAAGGGCTGAAGGTAAATATTAAAAAGCAGAGGGGACAGCGCGGAGCCCTGTGGGAACCCCCATTGCAAGTTGCCCCGCCTAGACGTGCAATCTCCTAATTGGATTCTTTGAGACCGGTCCTCCAAAAAGGAGGTAATCTATTGGAGGACCATCCCAGTGACTCCCAGCCGCCGGACACGGGCTAGCAACTGCACGTGATTCACTGTGTCAAATGAATCCATGCAATCTCAACACAAATGAAGAAGCATTAGTTGTAGGAAGCCAGGTGGAGGGGGTAAGCGGGCATAGTAGTAGGGCACACAGTGTTAGCTTCTGCATAGGCGACCTTTGAGGGGTGGGAAATTATTTTGGTTCTGTTTTAGGTGGGAGCAGTTGAGATATGCAACAAAGAGACCAGGTAGTTTTTTCTGCCCAGGTGGCAGTGGGCTCTGATCTATCCCACAACAGATATTTCATGTTTTGAAAGTGTGGGTGGGGAGAGGGGTTTGTTGTCCATTGGAATATTTTAGCTAGATTACCCTGGCCGCTCATGAAACATTTTGGCACACAACGCAAGGGCTCCTAACTGCCACATATCCTTACCTTTTCCCTTATAGCTGAGCTTGGCTCAACAGCTCAGGAAGGTCGATTGCGCACCCACACATGGAATATAAATATCTGCTTGACAAAATAAAAAAGGAGACCGTTTCTTAGAACAGCCAAACACCTTTATCTAGACATTCTTTTTCTACAGGAAACCCATTTTTCAGGCAACAAATCTTCACTTCTGGTCAGATTTTACTTTTCATGCGGGATTTATTAGAGGGTCAAGAGGTTCGGGCATATTAATGTGAAATCAATTGCCCTTAAAGTTTCACAGGTGTGGCATGACAATCTGGGGAGATTTGTGTCTGTCACCAGTTTACTCCAGGAGAAGCCTCTGTCCTGGATTCTTGATTAGTGTACATGCGACCCCCCCACTCCCCCCGACGGCAACATTCTTGGAGTCCATGGGCCGGCTATTAGCGAAGCTACCCAAGAGTTGGGTCCTGGGGAGAGATCTGAATGAGGTGACTGATTGAAGTTAGGACAGGTCAGGTGTATCTCCCAGTGAAGCTACTCCCTGCTTGCTAAATTCCTAGACACCTTGGGGGTGACTAATGTTTGGCGTGCATCCACCCACTAGAGTACTTCAGATTTTATTAGGGGGTCCATAGGTCGTTCTACTAGCTTGATTACACTATAACGTGGAGCTCTGATGTACACAGGGGAATACTGGTCCCTGGGCTTTTGGACTTTTTGCCAGTGGAAGTTACAATCTGGATGGGTTCAAGGCAGGCCGGGGCCAGTTGGTGGTTGAATGCCTGGCAGTTGAATGAAACTGAATATAGAAAACACCTAATGGATGCACTACATGGTTACTTTGAGACCAAAAGGGGCTCCATGGATTCCCAAGGAGTACTTTACGAGTCCGTCAAGGATACTATTAGAGGAGATATTATTAGCTATCAGGCCAGGAGGGTATATAGGAAGCAACAATGGTCATGTATCTTGAGGCTTGAAGTCTTAGACTCGAATCTCATTACAAAGAATCCCCATCACGACCACACTTAGGAATGCCCTTCATACCAAGACTGTACTTCAGCAGAAGCTGACGGATGAAGCTAGGGCAGCATGGCTCGCTGCTCAGAGCAGAATTTACCAATGAGGTAACAAAGCAAGCAAGACACTACACTGGCTGTTTCAAAACACAAGTAACAGAGACCCCATTGAACCAATGTCCAACACCCATAGATCAGTGGTTAGGGGCGGTCAGAAATAGCACAGGCATTTTCATCATACTACTCTGGCTAATAATCCCAAGCGACTGTACCATCCGCAGATGCAAAGGCAGGTTTCATCGCAGATCTCCCAGTGAGGTGCTTGATGGAAGGGAAAAAAGAACATCTTGAAGTTGTTATCATTAGCAAAAAACTAGTGGAAGCCTTGAGCTAGTTACAGGCTGGTAAGACCCTGGGACAAAATGGGTTCCCAGGAAAATTTTAAAGCTTAACGCATTTAGACTTGCAAACCCTCTCTTGGAGTTTGTTATGGAGTCACTTGACTGTGGGAAGCTCCCAACTGATTTGTGACTGGCCGAAATAGCAGCAATTCACAAACCAGGCCGCCATCCTCCAACCCCTCTGCCCCTCGCCACTGCTCCTCTTTTCCCAATATCCTGCCATGATTTAGAAGTAAAGAAATACTGGTCAAAACCCTACCTAACCATATTGAGGTGATACACTCATTAGTCTGGATGCAACAGTCCAGCTTTATGCTGAAAAGCACCATTACTCATAATATTAGGTGTCTTTATAAGGCCTTGGGCTTTGTGGACAGATTAGAAGAAACCCTGGCATTACTTTTGGCCGACTTGGAGAAAAGTTAACATTAGCCCCAACGTTATTCAATATGTTCGACTATTATACACAGACCTATCAGATAGCATAAGGGTGGGACAAAAGTTGTCCGAGTCGTTTCCGGTGAAGCAGGAAACCGCTCAGGTCTGCCCGTTGTACCCATTGCCCTTGCCATTGCATCGAGCCACTAGCAGAATGGATACGGATGGAATGACAGATGAAGGGGTTTCAGTTGGAGCCAGGTGTCACAGACATCGATGGCACTGAGGACGTCTTCGTGTTTCTGCAGGACTCTGAATGGTCTGGCCCAACAGCTCTACATATCTCCCGTATATTTGATGAGCTCACAGAGCTCAAACTCAAAACAGCTAAATTGACTGTATATCCAATTTGCAACCAACCACATAATCTCGGCTAGACCCAGGACTTACAAGGGGTTAGATGGGTTTAAGTATTTAGGGGGTTTGCCTGGCATAAGAAAACAATAGATTGTTCAAACATTTAACCACAAACAGACAAATTAAGCACTGACATCAAGTTCTGTGCAGCATTGTTGTTTTCCCTGCGGCGAAAGTCGGCGATTTTTAAAATGGTGGCTCTGCCGTGCCTACCACACCAGCTACAAACCTGCCCCTTTCAAATAGCGTGTACGTTCTTTATGTGAATTAACTCCATTCTTACGTGCTTTATCTGGAACCAGGGCTCCCTCAGAATAGCTTTAACTAAATGCATAAATCCACATATGATGGTGGGGTGGCGGAAGCGACATCGCCTACTTCTATGGAGCAGCCATTCGGTGATTCTTAGTAAGTGATGACACATAAGGCAACCCAGATTTCACATTAGAAAACTGGATGAGGAAGGGGGTTCAGATCCTACATTCACTCTAGGGAGGAACAATTAGCCCCACTCTTCTGCCCGGCGACTAACTTAGCATTAAAGGTTTGAAATGACACAAATAGGTATTTAGGGTGGATGAAAACATTATCCAGTGAAACCCCACTGTGGTTTGGAAAAGATTGTCACGTTTCTGACTTACAGGGATTTAAGCAGTGGGATACTATAGGCATTTCTTAGGTAGGACATATATTGACAGGAGCAGTGATAAGATCTGTTGTAGACTTACAAGAAGTAAAGGACTGCCATCAGAGTTAGTTCTTTTGCTACCTCCAGCTCTGCCATGCACTCACTCCCTACTTTGCTGTCTTCGAGGAACCCCAAGACTTTCGCCTGCATGGTGCAAAAATTATTACTAGAGGTTCTGAAAGGCAACAAAATATCACAAATGTATCGCTCTTCGGTTATAAATACCCCAGGCTCCTTTGGCCATTTAGGACACGGTCGGAAACTGCACTTGGGAACACTCTGACAGACACTGAAAGGAAGCAACGGCATCCCCACAAGAGTCGGCCATTGCTTCCCAATTTCTACTTATTCATTAAAAATATCTTCTTTGAACTAACCTTATCAGTGATAGGCTGTAGAAATTTGGCATTATTTCCTCTACACTTCGCTTAAGATGTAAATCTCAATCAGGAATTCTCATTCAGCCAATATGGGGCTCTGCGCTGCACTAATTGTCCCTTTCTGGAGGGAGATACTTCCGTCTGGAGTGGGGTGTTATGTTGGAGGTTGCATGCAGACTCCAAGATGACCAGCTTGCATATAAATGATGATCAGGGCTCAAACTGATACAAAATGGTGCTTTTACGGCTGGAAGTTGTTACTGCCAAATTAGTTATTGCCAAGCACTGGAGGTGGGCTGTCAGGGCCCCTCTTAGAGGGCCAAGGGGCATGCCGGGGCTACTGGGCCCAACCATGGGGATGAGGCCTTTTACTACAGCTGCCCTAGGGCCCGTCCTACTATGGAACCTGAACAGCTGGGCAAGAACTACCCATTCAGCATTTGACTTTCAGTGGTAACGCAGATTTAAGGTTTCTTGGGGGTGGGGGGAAGTAGGTGTAAGATCAGCAAGGGTGCCTAGACTCAAAATATAAACAATGACCCCAAAAATAGGAGTGTCCAGTCCAATATTTTCTTTTGGTAAGAAAGATGTAAATATTTATTACACATTCAAATTAAATACAGTAAAACAAATAACACACTACAGTCTCTCAGGTAGATCACTCTAGCGCTTTCCTAGGCAACGTCCCTGGGTCCTCCTTCTCTCTCCTCCACGCTAACAAATGTGTTCTTAGCTGTTTACTCGTAGCGACTCCACAGGTGCTGCTAGCATTAGCAATGCGCAACAAAGTCTCACTTTAGCCCTGAAAGTTCAACTCGCTATGTTCCTAATATGTAGTGTTCATGCAAGTCTCAAAAGACCTGCAGGCCCTGATCCAGTCTCACCCAACCGTGACATGAAGAAGTGTTTGGGAGCCAGGTTGCGTCTTCCTGTGCTCTGCCGATAAGCAAGAGGCACCACATCTTCCCGCGGTCAGAGGGAACAGCACACTGAGAAGGTCACAGTTGGTGATGGGTTCCGCATGTAGCAGGCGTCTTATCTTTCACGGTGTGTGCAGGTAAGGTGATGGGGGACCGGCAATAATACAGGACGGCTTTTGCTCTTAATCTCGAGTCCCTTTGATGGTTCAGGGCACTTTTCTAATACAAGTGATGGCCCTAACGGGCCTAGTGGCCATTTCCTGGCATACCGGGGTCACGGGCATGGGTGACTGGCCAAACGATGTCGGTTGTACCAGGTGACTGCCCCAAAGATTTCGCTTCCACAGGCGACGGCCTCGCCAGTTCCAGAGGCCCCCTCCTGGCATATGGTGGTCACGGGCAAGGGTGACAGCCCAAACGGTGTTGCTTCAATGGGTGTTGGCCCGAACTTTCATGCCGGCCCAGACAGTGGTCGCCGACTTCTGTAAGAGGACCGACATCTCTCTCTTGCAACAATAGTCCTGATTGGACCGGACAACTCATAATTCACTCACCCGGATCCACTCGCTAGGATCCCCTCTGGGTCTTGCTCCCTCCAGGCTTCTCCTCCTCCTCCTCTTCATCCTCACAAGCCACACAGTTCTTTGCAGGCAGAAGACCGGTGCTCCAGGAACAAGGCAAGTGTTCTTGGATTCCTGGATCATGGCCCCTCACACGGCTGGGAGACTAGAAGACCTTTGTCACTAGTCCTGGCTGCAGCAGCTCAAATTTATGGGATCAGCTTGTGGGACTCATGATCCCACTTTTATAGCCCATTTCAAGACAGGGGTGTGATTTAGAGTCTTATTGATTCGCAAAGCCTGTAAACTATATAATGAATGATGTCATCGACATTGTCATGGTGTACTGCTTCAAGGTTTGGTCTGTTTGTCTTTCTGTTCTTACAAAATTCAATAAAAGATTTTATTTTAAAACAAATCTTAATTTCGGGTTAAGACCCACAATGTATTTTTCAAGGAGTTGAATGGCTGAAACACATTGCTGGAATTCCCCTTTAAGTATCTGTATCTTAGGACAACTTGGCAAGCAGGGAACAGGGCTACCCAGTAGAGACAGTATAGAGATCTAAGAAACTGGGGACAGTGGAAGTGGGAATATATGCGGATCACTACTGAGTTTCTACCGCTCATAATTTCTTGTATATTAGAATACTGTGCCTCTCTATTAACTATGTCGCAGTATCTGTAATTGTTCATGCCAATAACAATATGCTGTATGATTATCAAAATAACAAAATATATAGTTAAAAAAAAAAAACATTGGACGAGTGTAAGCCTCAGAGAACAGGCACATGCCACTGCAACCCACAGTCCTATGAGAAATAGCATTTTATGTTTGCATCTGCACTAAACAAGGAATGTCTAAGGGTATTCCTATACAACATTTTCCAGGCTGGACTGGCCGGCAAAGCCTCAGGAGACTTGAGAAATAAAGAGCAATATGGGCCAATAACTCCTGCCCCATCTCCCTAAAATCTCTTGGCCTAGTGTTTGTCAATCGTCACAGTAGTAGTCATAAACACATTTATTTTTAAATCACAAGCTACCTGTTTAAAAATGCAGTGAGGCTGAACACTTTAAGAAATAGTTTATGATTTCAAATGGCCCATTGCCATTTTTCCGTCCTCTCAGTGAACCTTTCCTCAACAGCAACTCTGAAAAGCTGCTTCTATCCCATGAGTGGAAGTAGCCTTTTATTCCCCCGGCAGTGGCCCATTCACAGAGAACATGGGAGCCTGCACCAGAGATAGAGCCATCACTCCTGCAGCAAGAGGCAGTGGCACCAGGTTCTAGGGGTTTGAGAGACCCAATGTTCCCCTGGTTTTAAAAACCAGCCAGAGTGCAGGAGGACTATTTATTAGACCCAGTTTGCCATTGCTACACCACTGACCAAGGGGTCATGTCACACCTACACCAGCTACATAATCCAGGCCAAACAGTGAAAAACACAGATAAGACTAAATTGGCAAGTTAGAGGATTTATACAGGACAATGACAGTGTGGAAACGTGTATCGTGATCATGCCTCATATTCAAGGTGATGTGGAAAAGGGCATGGCATTGGTTCTTTACAGCAATGTAGAAATTAGCACAGCAGTGTCGATTTACACAATAGTGAATGGAAAAACCGAAGTGGTAGTTGGAAAATTGGCTTGGTAATCTTTGCCTTACATATCAGCATTTAATGGCAATGGCAATTTATGTACTGAGCTAGGTCTGGAATTCATTGCAAAAGTGCTTTATATACTGGGAAAGTTGGGGTGGAAACTGGCATGAGAATTGTCAGGTTTCTTCCACAATATTGTAAATCATTGGGATCACCCAGCAGTAACAAAAACGATTTTGATTGCTGCCTATAAATCAAAATGCTAGGTAATGTCAGCCTCATTTAGATATCAGTAGATAAACCACATTTTACTAACATTAACCACTTATGCCACACTCTGAGACAACAGGCCATCCAGGAGGATAGACGCGTTCCTTGTGAATGTTTGGAAATGTGTAAAGGACCGGATCCCATTGGTAAGATCTTTTTATAGATTCTCATTCTTCTTATTGATCAGATCATGTGTAAGAGCATCATCAGTACAGATTCATATCATTCTCTATAGGTCCTGAAGGTGTTTGCTAGACTATTTCAATTGTGTCAGGGTGTGGGTCAGTATTAGAACCACTATGTCTATATTTATATGTATGTTTTTAATTAAACCTCTCGCACCACTGATTCCTTCATTTATTCAGGACAGCTTCGCCTCCCATGAGTAATAGCCCCTCCCCATACTAAACAATAGTAATAACTACATGTATACTTAAAGACAGAGAAAAAGAGAAAACACATAGTGGGTAACTATGTAATAACTGAATTTGAAACTGAACTTGAAATATTAGAGTATGAACGTTCAACAGGAGGTATGGACACTAAGAATCTGCAGTTCGCCTAATAAAGAACACTTATAGGAAACACCAGGTCTTGAAAAGCTGTCCCACATTTTAGGAGAGAATTTTTGATTTGTAAATTAAGAGGGAGACTGCGCCATAATCTGGCTGCAACTCCTCAAAAGGCTATTCCGCCCAAAGTGACTTTGCGGAATCTAAGAATAATCACCAATGTGGCTTTTTTTAGCGCAAACATTGATTTGGAATACAGAAAGAAAATATATTAGACAATAAGCTAGATTTGTCTCCATACAGAGCCTTATGAACCAAGCATAAAGCCTTAAATCTAATCCTCTCACGGATTAAAAGCCAGTGGAGTTTAACCAGAACCTGAAAAATCACCACATACTTCCTGACTTGGTCACAAGCTTTAATCTGTTCCTCCGTTGTTAAACCTGGGAATAAAGCTCAATTCAGGTTTTTAAAACTATGAAATGGTTCCCTAGGGAAAAGGGCCTTCAAACTGTTGTTTAACAGAAAGGCATAAGGATTTATGTATTTTCGCCATTAAGTTTCAGCCGGTTTTTGCACCATCCAGCTTTTTACTTTGGACTTGCAACTCGATAGGTTAGCTGTTGTGACAGCTGGATTACCATCTATAATGAAAAATATTTCGGTATCATCAGCAAGCATCAGTGAAATAAACCCCAGTTGTTCCTTTTACTGTGGCAGGGAGATCATATAACTTAATCATCATTAATCAGGACTGGGGAAAGAACCGATTCCCGTAAAACTCCCAATGTCAACGTCAAGGGAGATTAGAGCTCAGTTCACATTGTACAATTCTATCAATCAAAAAGCTCTGAAACCAATTTAGGGCCAAGCAAAAGATACAGTATTCCTCCATGTGTTGTAATAATACTTGGTGGTCAAAAGTATCAAACGCTGAGGACAGATTAAGTAATGTCAACAGAGCGGGGATATCATACTCGGCGCAGTACTTTCCATGCTGCATCTTACCTTGGATGGCCTTGGGCATAGATATGGCCATCGAGCATTGCCGTAAGGAACTAGAGGAAATTGCTGAGTTAGAAAAGCTCCTTTTGGAAGTCTCCAGCATCACTGACGCAAAAAATCTCCTTGACAAAATTAACAATACAATTGCCACCTTCAACACCTTTGAACAAAACAAGAAAGTCAATAAAATACAAAAAGACATTAAGAGCTACAACATAGAGAAAACGTATCCTTACTTACGTGACGAATTTTACAACACCCCTTACCAGCCACCGAGAACTAGGAATTGGGGCAGATATAGAAACAATCAAGCAATCACTTTTTCAGACTACTCAAACACATCCATTGAAGACTCGGACCCCGGGGAGGGTTCAAGCTCAATCAGGAGTAATAGACCACTCCCACCACTTCTTCCTACGAATTGTTTAGGAGGGAACCGTGGATGCGGGAGGGGTAGAACCAGATCAAATTACCAGTACCAATACGCAGGCGAGCGTCAGACTCGACGTAAGTTTTACCAAGGAGGGGTCCCCCCAATAAGGACACCTGACATACCAGTGACAACCTTATCTACATCTAACATGATACCCAATTCTAGGATGGACATGGTCCCTATCTTCAATTTGTCTAAGCATGTGTTATCCTCTGAAGAAATATCTCTCCTGAGAAAGGGCCTCTCCTTTGTCCCTACTGACCGAAGCAATTTATTTTAACCTTCAGGAAGATATATTACGTTTTTTCACACGCATCAGACTAAAACAATTCTTCTCAGACAAACCATCAAATGATACCCTGACTCAGTCCCCTTTTTACCCCCCTCAACCTTTCTCCCTCCCACAAACTCTATGCCACCTGAAATACTTACCTTTGAACGTCTAGTCCTCCATGAAATCATGGAAACCCAGCTCCAATTCAAATTTGTCCCTTACAACCTTCCTCTTGTAGAAAAACTGGCCCTCTATAACCTCAGGGAAAACTCTAACATCATAATCAAACCTGCTGATAAGGGGGGAGGTATTGTAATCATAGACACAGACAAGTATGACGCCGAAATTATGAGACAACTCTCCAACAACGCTCATTACCGTGTCCTCCCCTCTGACCCACTCCAGTATATCCGCAACCAAATATAAACTGATACAAACCAGGCCAGACTTTCAGACATTATATCCAAAAAAAGAGCAAGCCTTTCTTAACAACCGTAGTCCCCGGACACCGGTAATGTATGTCTTACTCAAAATACACAAAAACACCACTGACCCCCCCAGGTCGTCCCATCGTTTCAGGGTGTGGTTCCATTCTGGAACCTCTTGGCAAATACATAAATGCCATTATAAAGGAATTTGTACCCCTAACTGACACCTACATACGAGACAGTACTGACCTCATCAATTTGATTGAAGATAGGCCTTTTAACTGATACCGACTTGATGGTGAGCTTAGATATTGAGTCACTATACACGAATATTCCCCATAATGAGGGCTTAAAAATCATCAAAAATCTGCTCAATACGCGGCCCGACCCACACGTATCCTGGCAGAATTTGTGATTGACTTACTTCAAATTGGCTTGAACAATAACTACTTCTTGTACAAAGACATCTTCTACCTCCAGATCAAGGGTGTTTATATGGGCGCTTGTTTCACCCAAAAGTTTGCTATCCTATATGTGTATAATTTGGAAACCACTCTAATTCTTACCCCACTAATCCTTTCTTTGAACAAATTGGTTTTTGCCGCAGATACCTTCATGATATTCTCCTGTTTTGTCAGGGAATGGACAACAATCTATCCGCCTTCTTAGACTGGCTCAATACCTGCCAACCTCACCTCAGATTTACTTCTGAATCCCGAAAAAATGACCTACCCTTTCTGGATCTAACTCTTCATACCGAAGAAGGTTCAATCGGCACCACCATGTTTCGGAAACCCACTGAACGCAACACATTTTTGCTATATTCCAGCTATCAACCCCGTGGCCTTCCATATGGACAGTTTCTCCGGATTCGGAGAAACTGCAAATGGAAAAAACGTTATTCCAAGAAGCGGCAATATTGTACGAAAAACTGACCAATTTTGGCTACCTACATCGTTTTATTTCTCACACATGGTACTGCCACAGGGACGTACTTTTGTCACCAAGCAAAAAACGGGTTAACACACGCATCCCTTTTGTCTCTACCTTTAGTCCTTCAAGCAACAAGATCAACAAAATCATAATAAAGAACTGGACTGTCTTACGTACAAACGCCCTTTTCCAAGACCCGCCCCTGTTCTCATACAAAAGGGGTAACAACCTTGCTGACCATCTTGTACATGCTGTGACTTGGCCCGAAAAAATCGATAACACTGCCTCTGTAACCTCGGCATGGGGTCTCCCCCCTATACTCGGTCATTTCAGGTGCCAAAACTGTATCGTCTGCCCCCTCACATCTAATACCAATGAATTCAAGGTCAAGGACCATACGTACAAACTCAGACAATTTTCTAACTGCCGTACAACAAATGTAATCTATGCTATACGCTGCCCATGTGACCTAGTATACATAGGTTAGACCACACAAATGGTGAAACAATGGATTATACAACATAAGAGCCGCATCAGATGTAAAGTTGAAAATGCTCCTCTGGTCTCACATTATCTTGAAAAAAAAACACTCTGAAATGGACATGTTCTGGCAGGTCATTGACCAACCCACCTAGCCTTTACGTGGAGGTGATCTACAACAACTTTTAAACAAGTGCGAATACAGATGGATTGCTCGCTGTGACTCAGTACACCAGGGGCTTAACACCCTATGGAATAATACTATCCATATCTAAAAATTCCTCCCATGGCTCATGGAACTTCCCATTCCCTTGTATGTACACCGATTAAATATATGCCTATACCCTGAGACACCAGCTTAGGTCCTCTATATCCCTTTTGTCACTGGGTTTTCAGATATAAATTAGATATATCATATTGATTATACCAATGTGTGCCACATGTTTACATATATTGTGACATGTTAATTTCATTGTTCCTCCATTTGCTGATTAATTTTTCTGTTCCAACGAATTTAAATTTGTGAAATCTGTATTTATTTATCTAACATTAATGCCCCATAGATATACCTGCATGGTGAAATTGGGTAGGCTTCACCTTTTAATATGCAATGTATGCATTTCTTGTTAGCTCAGACAGAAAGTGTACGACTTCTCGGTTGCCCACGTGGTGTGCTTCTCATGAAACGAATGCAACTGTCGACAGGGCTTTCCCTCTTTCCTTGACTTTCCTTTGGCCACGGGCCTCACTCCTCTTTGTCCCCCCGGGGCACAGTTGAACGGCATGGTCATTTCTAATCACTCCGTTCTAGTGTTTTATGATCACGTGATCGCGACCGAACCATTTCCATTCCTTCCACCACATACCCTTGATTGATTCAGAGTATAAGGCGATCCCGATGCACCGACTCCGTTGCGCCCCCAGACTAACGCTGGGTTCCCCCGTCCAGGCTCCATTCCTAAAACGGGCACAGTAATCTTTGACCTTCTGCCCTGAATACCGGCATCCCCACACTTATCAGTTTCAGGTATGAATGTCTAATTGCTTTTTAACTTACCGGCACTAATTCTCCATACAGCCATGTAATCTTTCATATCCTCCCCCCTCTTTTAGTTGGCCATCCCAATTCATACTTCCACTGGTCAGAGGTCCTCCACTTAATGCCGGACTTACCCATCGGCCTTGAATACTTCGCTTGACCGCAACCTGCTCGCTCCTCCCGCAATGCGGCTGTTTATCTAAGATTTATGCGGTAAGCAATTCTTACTTTTACCTGGAGGCCAAACCATCCCATTACCATGCCGAGTTTATTGACTTGTACAACCCGGAGGTCCACAATGGATATTCATTAACCAGAGCCACACGTGGTTCATTACATTAAGGTTTTTCTCCCCTTCATGGCAAATTTCCTTTCTTCACAGACTCCTTATCTCCTATCCTGGACGTGCTGGCACACCTTGACTCCTTGACAGACTTGTCCTGAACTTAGGAAGCCTTCCATACCCTGTGGATTCCTTCCTAACCACAAGTATCTGTGCAATGTTTATCTGACTACGTCCTAAATACCTACGGCCTCACTCCGGTTTTCCTATTTCTTATCCTATCCCTTCTCATTCCTTTATACAGCACTCACCAAATCATCTGTAACCCGGTCCTGATGACAACCTGAAGTAATTACAGGTCGAAACGCCGTCGACCATTCAGCGCATCTCTTGGCGCTTTTGTGGTTGCCCAAAACAGTGGATTAATTTTTGTAGTTCAAATATACTGTTTTGTAACTATTTTCTTCAAATTCTCCTGCGCCGCAATGTTTGCTGGTTTTTCACATTATTTCACGTGTCACTTGAGCAGATCACCCCTTGACGGAGCACATATGTGTACACGTTTGTTTGGGTTACACCCACATACACTGAAAATAGTGCTGATATAACTATTGATGTATATTTAATCTTCTAAATACAGACCAGTGTATATTTGATAAAATTCTTGATTGTCTCCCTTTTTTCAGTGCAACTGTAATTTACATGTTTTACTTTTTAAATCTGCCTATTTAAGTGTCACCTGTTGTGACATTGTTAATTGCTATAATTGATCTACCCAGGTCTCAACTGGGTTTATGGGTCTTCTCCTGTGGTCCTTTATTGTATCTTACGCAAAAGCACACCTGTGAATGGTGGAGTAAATTATGTTTATCTATAAACGTATTAAGATTGATTTAACACTGCCCATTCAGATATTTTTGACAAGTAAGGGAGATGAGAACAAGGACGATAGCTATCAAGACATTCTGAATCCAGTGTTGATTTCTTTAGAAGAGGGAGGACCCTTGCTCTTTTAATTTAGATGGATTTGTACCTTGAGTCAGTGAGGGATTTACAATTAATTTATTAGGTGGCTGGATATTTAACAAAAGTGTCTTATGTATTTTAGCCGGTACCATATCTCTGCGCAAGCCTGAAGGTTTACTTCACTTCACAAGGGCAAGACTTTCCTCAGCACCTTGAGACCCACTCGAGTGAGTAGTTGCACTTAACAACCCATGATTGATTGATTGATTATTCAGTTCCTTTAACTTGCTGAGTATTCAGATGTTTCACACAAAGCAATTTTTGGGATGAGTAAAATAATTTTGATTCTTAAGTGAGGCCCGTTGGGACTCGATTGTCAAAATTCTTTGTTCAAAGGAGTCTGTGAACTGTTTGCATCTGGTCACTGAGCAGTCACAGGTTAGTTTTACCAGAGCATCTATAAGTTGGTCTATTGTAATGTTCGTTAGAAATGTTAATCTAGATTTATTTATATACTTTTTTATATATCTTTAAGTTGGTCTATTGTCTGAAATAATGATTTAATAATATTGGGTGTTAATAAAATCTTATTCAAGTAGTAATTGGTCTTCAACTTTTTTAATAGCCTTTTTCCATTCATTGCCTGCCAAACACCTTTGGCTCCTTCCAAACAGTGGCAGCGCCACAATTGTTCTTGCTGTCTACGCTTATTTTTTCAAAATTTGGAGGTCAGAGAACCATTTCTTAGATTTGTGATTCTCTTAGCTGTATAAAAACTTACAATAACACTAATATCAGCATAGTTTTTGATAATTGAGTTATATTGATTCAGTAACGTCTCAAAGCAAGTACCAACATCAATATTGCTCAATGTAACGTTGACTGTGGTTTCCCACTGCATTAGATGTAGCTTTTTGCAATCTCCTATCAATTTTAAGGTGGCCGGGAAGGGGAGGCTAGCAGGGCTTTCATTGATCCAGGATAATCTAAACTTCAGCAGCAAGGAATAACTATGTGACCTGACCACAGAACTTGGATGGGGGACTGAGTGGAACAGGCTATGTTATTCGAGTAAATAATATATAACGTGGCCAGCTCTATGTGTTGGATAAATAATGGGCAAATCAAAGTCAGTAGGTGCAAGGTGAACACTGGCTCAAGACTTAAAATACATCTAGCAACTTTATTAAACGAATTCCCAGCCAAAATGTGCTTTTATAACAAAAGTAGTATTTATATACAAACACAAAGTGAAATACAACACACACAAACAATATACACATACATTCAAATGCCGGCACTCTAGCGTTGACTGGGCAAGGTCCTGAGTCCTACTTGCCTGTCTACTGGCAGTGGTTAATCCCCATTTACTACATGCAACATTCAGGCCCCAGGAACAAGTCTGTGTTTTATAAGCTAAAGTGTTCCAGGGCTGTTATGAGGCAGAGCAAAATCCCCCTAGTGCGCTGCAAATGGCAATCAGTCTTACCCGCTCCCACTAGAATTGTGATATGGAAGACCCCAGAGAGTGTTCATAGCCCAGCTTCGCAGTGGATTGGAGCAGATGCTGACGATGAGCTGTAGTTTCTTCACTGCAGGCAAGGCAGCTAGACACCCGCAATGCTCCTCCAGTGTAAGTTCCTCCGATCCCACTGCCAGGTCAGGGGCAGTCACTCGGATTCTGATGCTTGAAGGGAAGGAGTTTGCTTTCGTTAACAAACCAAATCCAAGGACCCCTGTCATCTATACACTACTTAAGATACATAAAAACTCCACACAAAAAACCCTAGTAATCCAATTGTATTGGGGTGTGGTTATGTGCTAGAACTATTATGCAGATATATTGACTGCTCCGTTAAGGATGTTTTGAGGGGCTCTTGTAGACTTGGGCACTTGTAAATTTTAAGGACAGAAGGAGATATGGGGAATGAGTGGTGACTCCCTGGTTCTCTTGAGTGACAGCGCAAATGTTTTATATTGTTACAGGTCCAGATCGAATGAGTAAAAGCAAGTTTGGCATTAAGAAATATCCACGATGTGAGTTTAATGGACATGTACTCACAAGATGGTGTACACCAAAGGTAGTGATACATGTTGAATGCATGGATTGAGGTTTGACCGCATGGGCACATAACTCTTTGGCGTAGCTACCAGTGTCGTGCGTTATGCAGAGATGCACATACACTCGAATTAGGAGCTTTAGGTAGCGCACAACAATTCAAATTGTTAGAGATTGGTTCACATCGCATGGGTGAATCACAATATCGCAATAGCTTAGACCTGGCCCTTGTTTTGAATAATAGGAATCCATGGTTTGGACAAGAGTGCCTCGTTAGTTACTGAGGTGATTCAATTGTTGTTTCACTGCATGAGATATTGAGGTTGCCGTACTCAGCCAGTGACTTACACACGGTACTAAATTGGATCTGGTACACAAGA
This sequence comes from Calotriton arnoldi, assembly GCA_963921515.1. Classification (NCBI taxonomy): domain Eukaryota; kingdom Metazoa; phylum Chordata; class Amphibia; order Caudata; family Salamandridae; genus Calotriton; species Calotriton arnoldi. The sequence continues at coordinate 1,995,067 of CAWUFW010001714.1, read as the reverse complement.
AAAGCGATGTTGTATGTACACGTACTAACTAGACTTACGGTACGAATCGTGGCAAATCGGGTAATCAATGTTCTGCCCATTTGTTTACAGCTATTGAAGTCCTTAGGTGAGAACCACTGACAGCGTACAGATGCTTACACCGAGTGTGGTGAGTATAGGCATCTATTGGAGAGATGAAGTTGTACAATGTACAACGGTGGTATATGGACCGAATAGGTTTTGATGCAGGTACAAAACAGATGACATTGGCCCTGAAGAGACTGAACAGCAGATACGGGTCGAAATGTCGACACCTCTCCCTTGGTGGTGCTAGGAATGAAAATATACAGGCGAATATTGCATACAAATAGATACTGACCCCCTCTCCTAATATAGAGTAATAATTTACAACCAGGGAGTTATATATATATATATATATATATCATTTGAGCACTGCGTCATCTGCACTATCTTTACACTGTACATTTAGCACAAAGATCCCAAGAAATATATGAAGGATCTACAAAGAGAAATGGGTCACGTACTCATTTGATATTACTCAACAAGCAATGAATGACTAAATAATAGTGCATACCCCGGAGTTTCATGAGGGGTCTGTTATGAATGGGTCCCACATGACAATACTTGTATTATAATAAGAAGACCAGGTAGCAGCACTGCAAATTTTCTCATTCAGGACATAACCCAACAGAGCTGAAGTGGCCTGTGCCTCTCCTTTGCCGGTCGAAACAAAAACTGAGGAATATACACTATTCCTCCTTGTAAAGGATCTAAAACCTTTTGATGGGACCATTCAGCAATAACACAATGTAGGAAAGTGAATTATTATTTGGGGTGGAAGGTCAACCACCTAAAGGAATAATAACACTAACTAGTCAGTGTGAACCACTAAATTAACCAGCGCTCAACCCAATGGTACCTATAGCACAGAGCAGAGAGGCTTAACTTAGGGCAACTTGTAAAGTATTTATGCAGCACCAAAACAGTAATAACATCAAAACAGTAAACAATAAAATACCAAACCAAATTAGAAAAATAGACTAAAATTGAATAAACTAAATGTAACCAAAACAACAAAAACACAGTAAGGGAATCAGATATATGACGTTTTAAAATTTGGAGTGAAAATAACCCCAAAGAGCACTAAGTGTCAATGATAGTCTATATAAGCAATAGACCAGAACCTTGGCACGATTTCAGGCTGACTGCAATGGAGTGCGGGTTGCATACACCAAGTGTGTTAGGTCCATTTTACATTCTGACTTAGTATTTTTTATGGAGCTCAAAATGCTCCAGCGGGGTAAGCCTGGAACTGTATCCTACAAAGTTGAATTGAAATTGAATAGAAATCAGGCCACTTTGCTGCAAGGTCCCGCTGACAGCTCTGGAGGTCTTAGATGTCCCCAAAAAAAAATGGTCCCACTTTTTCAGGGTTTCTGGAGCAGCTCTTCTGGGTCAATTCTAAAGCTCCAAGGACCTAAAGGACAGCACTTAAGGGCCAAACCTCACTCCAGCAAAAGCCAGCAGCAAGGTCCAGTTGGTTCTGGTCAACTAGACACTTGAGAAAAAAGGCATCTTACAGATAGTTGTGCCCCTACAGCTACACAAGAGGTAAGCCAACTGACCCTTGGAGTCGACATCTTTATCCCGGGTACAAGACGGAGCAGGCCCGCACTTTTGAGTTCCTCTCAGGTCACACAAAGCAGGCCCGGTTCTCTTCAAGCCAGCAGGTGTGGGGGACTCCTGGACAATACTTGACCAATGGGGAAAATGGTTTTCCCTTCTTCAGGTCCTCCCTTACACTAAACTATGAATGGGCAGGCTTCGCCTCTGTCCCTTTTAACTTAATGAAGTTAGTGGGTCCACCTAGGCTCCCCTTCATGAGCTGATAGGGATCAAATAACTCACACTAAGTCCATCCTGTCACCAGGGCTAAGCCATTGCTCTGCTCCGGGAGCAGTTTTCACCCCTCATTAAGGTCAAGCACTGGCTGGGCAGCTGGTAGCAAGCTAATGAAAATTAGCCTCCAAGAGCTTCAGGCAGGGATAAGGTAACTTTAAAAATATACTTTTCCGAAAAATGTATTTAAAAAAAATCTAACTTCACTGATGAATTGAACTTTTAATAAATATGAAATACAGCCTTTCAATTACTATTTTAGCTGTTTCCTGACAAAAATTACAGAATAAAGTTTATACTCTGTAATTACATTTTCTAGGATCAAGCTAAAGCCCTGAGAGTAAAAATATATTTTGGGGGCTACTCACTGGAGGAACATGCTAATTTTAATTTTGCACCTTCTACTTTTAAATATCAGGCACCCTACTTTGTGGGCAACACGGTGTACTTAGGGGTGACTTATTAAGATTTAAAAGCAGGGTTTCCCACACAGTTGTACTTTTACTTCAATAAAGATTTTTTGACAGGTTTGACAGCAAGATTTTTAGGCTGGTGCATTCAGGTTACACAGTGTAGGCCTGAAGCCATATTTTACATGTCCAGTCTGTAGGTGGTAGAATAGGTGCTGAAGTTCTGAGGTGGCATTTAACTTCCATGGACCTGGGTGTAATATCTACACCATATTTTATTTCTGTACCACTTCAATTTATGCAGCGTACAGACCCTGTACCAAGATTGGGATACTCCAGACTATGTTTAAAAGGGCTGCACTAGGTGTGGCACCCAGCAGGCTCTTAATCTTTTAAATGACCTGTACACTCGGACTTGTGTATGCAAGCGTATGTAAGCTGTCTGTTCAGACTACATATGTTATTTCTTTCTACAATTTACTTCAGCAGATTGCTTGCAATCTCAGAAAATCTTCTTCCATTCTAATCCTAAAAACTGGCATGAAAAATTTACCTTGATTTACTGCATATTAATTCCTCTCCTTTTTTTTCTTCACACATGCTCTCTCATTACCTTCTATCCTCTGCATGCCTTCTATTTCGGAGTATAGGCTCTCGTTCTCAAGCCGGTCTGCCTTAATCTCTATTATTGTAATTCTGCAAATGCCTCACACATCATTTCATAGATCACAACCTCTCCTTTTTTTAAAAGACTACCCGGCAACCTAACAATAGCTAACCTCCGCCAGCCACTTATCTCACCAATCATTTGCCTGAAACCACATAGCCCCAACTAATGACCACACCTAACTGGTATTAATTTTAATGTACCACAAAAAAATTGGAATAAATGCATAGAATGTTTTCATCCTGTTATTATTAAAAAAGAAAGAAAACGTGACTAATCCCAATAACCAACAATACCACTGGATTAATCACTAACCTTGGGTTCCGGAGTAGCGTGCATCTCATCAGGGGTAGTAAGCGCTATATAAATGCAATTACAATAACTCGTGCCACCCACCTTCCTATGATCGTCATATATACTTTTGTAGGTTTGTGATATTTCAACATTTTCGTTATCAGCATGACAGGTGGCGCAAGTTATTGCATGGGTTGGGGAAGTTGATAACAATAACTGGTGAATGTCAATGGTTTTATGAGTTTGAACCAGAACGATAATGCCCTTTAGCCATGGGCAGTGGGGGTTGAGTACTGGGCCTATGCCGAACCTGTTGCACAAGTTACTAACTTGTGTAACGATATATCTGTAAGAGACAGTAGTTAGTGACAGATTCCTTACCTTAGAATATCCCTAGGCGTCAGGCTGGATCCGGAAAGTTTTTGCGTAGCAGTACCCTTGCGCGTCGGTAGGCGGCGTCGTGCGGCTCCGCGTCCGTCGTCGGCGTTGTGATCGCCGGGATGACGTCGCGGGCAGTACTTAGACGCCGCCCCTGCGCGCTGACGTCAGTTCTGTACACGACTTTCCGCGCCAGGAACGCAGAGCCCTGCAAGAAGCTGACATAGGTGTCTGAAAAATACTAGGGCCCTGAAAGGGATGTCCTTAACCCTAGAAATCAGTTCGCAGAACGGGGAGGATGGGTGGGGCGGTAAGGAATCTGTCACTAACTACCGTCTCTTACACATATATCGTTACACAAGTTAGTAACTTGTGCATCTGAAAGAGACACGTTAGTGACAGATTCCTTACCTTAGAATAGATACCCCAGCAATACCAACCCGGTGGTGGGTCTGCGAACAAAGATCAGACAAGGAAGTCCCGGAGGACAGAACGGCCAAAGAAGCCGTCCCTCCGGACCTGACTGTCAAGGCAGAAATGCTTTGTAAACGTGTGCAGCGAGGCCCACGTAGCTGCCTGACAGATAACCGGCAGCGGAACACCGCGGCCCAAGGCCGTGGTAGCAGCCGTTGCCCTGGTGGAATGGGCACGCAGCCCAACAGGAGGCTCCTTCTTAGCCAAAGAATAGCAGGTCTTGATGCACAAGGTAACCCAGCGGGAGATGGTTCTCTTGTGCACCGCCCGACCTTTTTTGGCGCCCACGTAGCCAACAAAGAGCTGGTCATCCACTCGGAAGTGTTTTGTGCGGTCGATCTAGAAGGAGAGCACACGTTTTGGGTCCAGACGGTGGAGCCTCTCTTCCTCTCTGGAAGGAGGCGGAAAGAAGGTGGGCAAAGTGATGGTCTGCCCAATGTGGAAAGCAGTAACCACCTTTGGCAAGAAGGACGGACGCGTCCGAAGAACAACCTTGTCTGGATGAACAGACAGAAAGGGAAGTTTGCAAGATAGAGCCTGGAGCTCACTCACCCGCCGAGCGGAGGTGATGGCCACCAGAAAGGCTGTCTTAAGAGTCAGAAGACGAAGAGGACAGTTATGTAGAGGCTCAAAGGAGCGCACATTAAAAGGTAAGAACCAAGTTCAAGTCCCACTGAGGCATCACAAACGGAACAGGAGGGAAGAGGTGAGTAATGCCTTTTAAGAACCTGTTAACAACAGGGGACTTGAAAAGGGAGGGCTGATCAGGGAGCCTGAGGAAGGCCGAGATAGCACAAAGATAACCCTTGATGGTACCCAGGGAAGAACCCTGTTGGGCCAGAGAAAGAAGGAACAGAAGGACCTCAGAAAGAGGGGCAGAAAGGGGATTCACAGCCTTTGCTGTGCACCATGCCACAAATTTGTTCCACCTGCAGGCGTACACCACCTTAGTGGAGGGACGCCTGGCTGCCAGAATCACATCACAAACTTCGGGAGGCAAGTAGAAAGGAATCAACTGCCGCCGCTCAATCTCCACGCAAGTAGGTGTAGACTGGACAGGTTCGGGTGGAGGACCGTCCCCTGCTGCTGCGACAGAAGATCCTCCCGAAGAGGCAGACGGATCGGGGGATCTACGCTCATATTGAGTAGCTCGGGATACCAAACTCTTCGAGCCCAGTCCGGAGCCACAAGAATGACTTGGGCCCGGTCGTGCCGAATCTTCTTCAACACTCTGGGTAGAAGTGGTATAGGCGGAAAGGCGTACAATAGACCGCAACTCCACTCGTGACGAAAAGCGTCGCCGGCGAGTGCCGCCTTGGAAATTCCAACGCGCAGAACTGATGACATTGCGCGTTCTCTTCGGTGGCGAATAGATCTAACCAAGGCTCTCCCCACTGTAGAAAGAGTCCTTGCGCCACTTCCGAGTGAAGACGCCATTCGTGATCCATCATGCACCTGCGGCTGAGTTCGTCCGCCCTGGCGTTCAGGGAACCTGCCAGGTGTTGAACCATCAGGAACATGCCCTGATGTTCCAGCCATGTCCAGAGGCGCAGAGCCTCCTGACAAAGGGTCCACGACCCCACCCCGCCTTGTTTGTTGCAGTACCACATGGCGGTGGTGTTGTCTGTGAACACCTGCACTACCTTCCCTTTGACAGAGGGAAGGAATGCCTTGAGTGCAAGTCGGATCGCCCGGAGCTCCAGAAGGTTGATATGGAGCCGGGACTCCGCCGGAGACCAGAGGCCTCTGATCTCCGCCTCTCCCATGTGACCGCCCCATCCCAGAAGGGACGCGTCCGTCACAAATGTGTGCTCTGGCTGGGGAAGGGAGAGGGATCTGCCCATGACCCATTGCCGGTTCGAGAGCCACCACTGCAACTGTTTTGCAGTCCCCTCCGAGATCTGGACGTGATCGGACAGGTTGCCCTGGTGCTGCGCCCACTGGAACTTCAGGTCCCACTGCAGAGCCCGCATATGCCATCTGGCATGATTGACCAGCAGGATGCAGGAGGCCATGAGGCCCAGCAGCCTCAGGGTCATCCGTACCGAAACCCAGGATAAAGGCTGAAAGATCGGAATCATAGCCTGAATATCCCGGACTCGCCGTTCGGGAGGATAGGCCCGAAACTGCGTCGTGTCCAGAACTGCTCCGATGAAAAGGAGCTGTGGAGAAGGAATCAGATGCGACTTCGGCACATTGATGGAGAACCCCAGCGAGTGCAGGAGTTCGGCCGTAGTCTGGAGGTGGGAGACGACTGCCTGGGACGAGCCCGCCTTCAGCAGCCAGTCGTCGAGGTAGGGGAAGACTGAAACCCCTGCCCGGCGCAGATGAGCTGCGACCACCGCCATCACTTTCGTGAACACCCGAGGGGCACTGGTAAGGCCAAAGGGAGCACAGTGAACTGAAAATGCTCGAGGCCTACCGTGAACCGAAGGTAACGCCGGTGGGCCGGCAGGACGAGGATGTGGAAATAGGCGTCCTGCAAGTCCAACGCTACCAACCAGTCTCCAGGGTCGAGGGCAGTCAAGACCTGAGCTAGGGTGAGCATCTTGAACTTCTCCTTCCGGAGGAAGCGATTGACGTTCCGGAGGTCCAAGATAGGACGCATGTCCTCCTTGTCCTTTTTTGGCACCAGAAAGTAGTGGGAGTAGCAACCATGCCCTACTTCTGGGGTCGGAACACGCTCGATGGCCCTCTTGGCCAAGAGGGTCGTGACTTCCTTCTGCAGAAGTACCAAGTGATCCCCTGACATGCGGTGGAATTGAGGTGGCATGGCTGGGGGGTGGTCTCGAAGGGGAGGGAGTAGCCCCTTCGGACAATGTCCAAGACCCACCTGTCCGAGGTGATGGGACGCCAGTGGTGAAGGTGATGGCGGACCCTGCCCCCTACTGGCTTGCTGTGCACCTGAAAGGAGGGACTAGGAGGGCTTGGAGGCCGCGGACGGGTTGGAGGTGGTGGCCTGACCCGCACGCTGGTTGCCCGAACCGCCACGGCGGTATCCACGTCCTCGGCCACGCGAAGACGCCTGCTGCGCGGGCCGGTGGCTGGGCTGCTGACGTGACGGGGCGCCCTTTCCGTGGCCACGATAGGGGCGAAAAGCAGAAGTCAGCGGAGGGCGTGTAGCAGAAAGGCCCAGGGACTTGGCAGTAGCCCGTGAGTCCTTAAAGCGCTCCAACGCATGGTCTGCTTTGGACCCAAGAAGACCGACTCCATCAAAGGGCATGTCCATGAGAGTATTCTGGACATCCCCTGAAAAACCAGTGGTTCTCAGCCAGGCGTGGCGTCGCAGCGCCACCGTCATTGCAATAGACCTGCCCAGCGAGTCGGCGGTATCAAGGCCACATCGTATTGTGTATTTGGCCGCATCCCTTCCTTCCGCAATGGCGCGGGAAAGCAGTGTCTGGACCTCCTCAGAACACTTGGGCAAAACAGTCGCCACCGAATCCCACAAGGAGTGGGTATATCGGCCCAAAAGACAAGCGGTGTTGATGGACCGCAAGCCAGCACTGGAGGAAGAAAAACCCTTCTTCCCAAATTGATCCAGGCGTTTGGATTCCCTATCCGGAGGGCGGTAGGGAAGGCGGTTTGGGAAGCGGAGGCTTGGACAACCAAGCTCTCAGGAGTGGGGTGGACAGAGAGAAACAGGGGTCGCCCGGAGCTGGGCGATGGCGTCGGGACACGTTCCTATCCACAGGAGCCCCTGTGTTGGGCTTGGACCAGGCGCCCAAAGAACGTCAGTGAGGGCATCGTTAAACGGCAGCACAGTCTCCGTAGAGGAGGCTGCCGGCTGAAGCACCTCTGTCAAGAGATTAGTCTTGACCGCCACAGAGGGAGTTGGAGATGTAAGGCTCCAGCCGCCCTACGCAACACCGTAGCAAAATTGGCTCCCTCCTCCGTAGCCACGGGAGGAGACAGCATGCCAGTGTCAGGGGAAGTATCTAGACCACTGGCATCCCCTAGACCCTCTGTCCAGTCCTCATCGTACTGACACTGTTGTGCCAGAGGGTCATCAGACCCCTCCCAGTCCTCCTGGTCCTCCTCTGGTTCAAAATAAGGAGGAGGAGGGACATTTGGGACCCAAGGTCCCATCGGCGCCGGAACCGGCGTCGAGCGGCGTCGGTCCGGGTCCATGTCCGGAGCCGGAAGGAACTGGGGGACGACGCCGCCCGGAGCCCCAGGTGGCGTCGAGAACGGCACCGGAGACTTCAGCGTCGGCGGAGGCGTGGTTAGGTCGACCGGCGTCGATGGGGGTTGCGGAGCCGGGATCGAGGCCGGGGCCGGAGCCGGGATCGAGGCTGGAGGCACGGGCAACGCCGGGGCCGGAGCCGTCGGCGACGCCGGAGCAACCCCATCAGGGCCCGCGGGGCCCGAAGGCGCACCGGAGGGACCTTGAGGCCCGAAGAGGCGGGCCATGGCCGACAGGAATTCCTGTATTTGGGCCGGATCCGCCCCCGAACCCGGGAAGGACGGGTATTGCGGGGGCGACTCCACAGGCATGTCCGGGGCCGCGGGGACGGTGCCGGGAGGGGCCTCAGCCGAGTCGCGAGACCGGCGAGGCGAAGTCCTAGAGCGACGATGCTTTTTGGACTTTTTGTGCTTGGACTTACCGGACGACGAAGACTTCGATGCCGACGACCGGTGAGGACTCCGCGACCGACCCCTTGACCTCTCACGCGACCGGGGCTTGGCGTGGCGCGGAGCCGAATGCCGGGCCTCGAGGAGCTTTCGAGACCGCTCTCGCAAAGCTTTCGGGTTGAGGGCCCGGCAGTCGGAACACGACTCCGTGTCGTGGCCTCGGCCGAGGCAGAAGAGACACTCCCGATGCGGGTCTGTGATGGACATCATCCGAGCACAGGTGCCGCAACGTTTAAAACCGGGCATCCCTACGACACCTTGAAGTCGATTCGAAGAAAACAGTGAAAAATTCACCAAAAAGTTAGTCAAAAAATGACTAGGGCACTGCTCTTCCCGGATCTGCGCTTGCTGGCGCGGAAAAAGAAGAACTGACGTCAGCGCGCAGGGGCGGCGTCTAAGTACTGCCCGCGACGTCATCCCGGCGATTACGACGCCGACGACGGACGCGGAGCCGCACGACGCCGCCTACCGACGCGCAAGGGTACTGCTACGCAAAAACTTTCCGGATCCAGCCTGACGCCTGGGGATATTCTAAGGTAAGGAATCTGTCACTAACGTGTCTCTTTCAGATGTGAGAGCACAAACCCAGTGCACATGGCCTTAGGCTGTGCACAGCTTTATTTGGGCTAAAGACGTACTCAGCGGGGGGTTCGGGCGCCTGTGGTAGAATTTGGCTTTGCATGTGCTTTTTTGTTTACACTACCTGAAACTCGTGAGTCGGGTACAAACCTTCGGTTGAATCCATAACTTGAAATAGCTGCTCAGGAGTTTGCAATTTGTCTGCGACTCACTAGTTGCATTCCCTTTTCTGCACTTTTTTCTCTTGTGCCTCATATTTTCCACACATCTGGGTACCTTTTAGCTTTGCCCAGAGGTCAGTAAACTTTGGGGCTGGCTCCCTGTGGCATTATTTTTTCTGGTGCACAAAACTCACAAGTCACAGCAGACTCTGGAGTTTCAAGACAAGATCCGCAAGTCTCATGAGTTAAAACAGCAGAGATATACAGACGTATTAACCCTTTCAGCCCCACGCTGCACATTTCTTAAATGCTAATATGTCAAAAGCTACTGAACAGATTTACTCCAAAGCACCTAACACAAACTTTCTCATTTAAGTTCTACTTTGATGCCAAGATAGTTGTAAATCCGTTCAGCTATTTGGACTGTAGGCGTAAGCAAAATTTCCTATGGGAGAAAACACTTTCTTGAGTACAGATCTTGATGAAACTTTGCATGCCAAAACTTAGTTGACTCCCAAACATCATGCAAATGCACACACGGGGTCAAAAGTTATAGACAAATAAAAAAAAAATGCCTTTTCAATTGAAACACCATCTGAAAATCATTCTGCAGTGTCACAATATGGAGAAAAAAAAATCAATATATATACGCACACACACACATATATATTACCAACTGGCAGTCGCCACTAGGTAGTTATAGTTAGGTCTGCTTTTCCATAAAAAGAGCGTTTTTTGTTTGCTAATTACATTGACCTGGTTTGACAAATCTTCACGAACCTTTCCAAAAAAAAGGTTCATCCACCTCATATTCTTCCTGGAAAGTTTCGGCATTATCTGTCAAGCGAGGGCCGAGAAAAAGGGGCTTCCAAAACGTAAAATCTCCATGCATTTTTCATAGACTTCTTGAAGACCGGTTATAGTAAAAACTGCTGAATGGAATTACATTAAATTCGACAGGAAGCTAGATCTTGGTCCGCAGATTGTGCTTTTTGGGATTTGATGTGAATCCATTCAGTAGTTTTTAAGATATTAAGGGTAAAAATAATTGCACATTGTGGTAATTGGGCTCACAAGAGTCCCACAAGCATCTTGCAAGAGCACAAAGTCAAAAATGGAGCCCTGTGATTGGTCAAGGCCTTTTTTTCCCCTTGAGCCTTCACGCTCTCGCAGGAGCGAGAGGCTCCAGCGAGAGCGTGCGCTTCGATTGGCTGGCTGTTGGAATGCTAGAAATGAAATGGCCGCCATTATCGGTTACTGTGACAAATTGGAGGTTTTGTGGAAATTAAGTAATAAAGCTATATGAGGGGGCAGCCGAAAGGCATGCTGTCCCCCTAGGTTTAGAGTGGAGGTGTCTAAGGGATAACTACTGTGACAAAATTAAATGTATTTTGCTTTGGGCAGTTTTTACAATCTCACAGGACTCTTGCGAGATCGTGAATAGTAAAAAGAGCAGATGAATTCTCAATACACTCTATTAGCAATGCATATTATGGTCCTAGTTTCTGAGAGGAAGTGTATAAGAGATAAGTCCTGTGATGATTAGATTAATTCTTTTATTTATTTTAAATGTTACGATCTCGCGAGACTCTCACAGGATCGTGAAAAGTAGAAAGGTAAATACACTGTAGTATGCACACTTGCTACTGTAGGAAGGAGTACACCCCTTATTTGAGAGAGAGGTCTGAAAGGAAAGGCCAGTCCATGCACACAGCCTATTATGCACACCTGTTATCTGGGATAGAGGTCTCAGTGGAGAGGCGAGTCCCTTCACACGCCCTACTATGCATAACAGTTATTTGAGAGAGAAGTTTGAAAGCACAGGGTAGTCCTTTCTAATACTCCAGTATGCACACCCATTATCCAACAGAGGGATTTTAGTGGAGAGGCTAGTGCTTCCCATATACTACTATTTCCTTACAATTGTGTTGCGATTCCACAAGAGTCTCACAAGAGTAGGGTGCAAGCTTCAGGAAGGGACGCTAGCCGCATGAGGCTTTTGCGATCCCGCGAGCCACTGAGAAGACCCGCATGGAAAATCACTGGGCCTGCCACAAGGTGTTTTACAATCCTGTGAGAGTCTCACGAGATTGTATGGGGAGAAGAAAAAGAAAAGGGCCAATGCTCAACCAATAGTTACCATTCTTATTACATAGTTGGAGAAATTCTGTAATGTGAGTGGGTGCAGAACCAGAGATAGCTCAGTTTGTCCTTGGTGCTTTGGAGAAGAAGGAAGTCTGTTTGAGTTGTGCTCAGCAGAAGTGAATTTATGTGTAGCTGAAAGAAACTGGTGTCTTCATCTGTATTAAAGAAAGAACTTCAAGTTCAGGTATTTAATCATATATTTTACAAACTTTGCTGTGAAGTGCCAGTAAGTGTAGTAATGTTGGTAAAGTTATTGTACACCGTGTTTACAGAGTGAAAAGCTGTTTGGGGAGGTGTAGATGTGTTAATATAGCTTTTGATAGGTACACACAATAATGTAGAGAGGTATGAGCAAGGTTTGTGTTATACTGCGAGGGTGGGGATGAACCAAAAGAATGCTAGCGGCAGAATGTGTAATAGGTGTGGGAGCAATTTACATAACTCCGATTCTAAGTTTTGTTTTGCTTCCAGTCAAGAGTGTCTAAAATGTGGGAAAGTGGGGCATTATGCACGGATGTGTAGAAGCAAAAATTCCTCAAGTGTTGCCAGTGTTCAGATGGCGAGTGATACCATGAATAATATGGATAAGGATAAGATTTTAGTCATTGTCTCTCAAGATGAGATGTCTGATGGGGATAAAAGAATGAACAGACCCAAGGCCATGTTTACTATTGATGGGCGGGAGGTAATGTTGATGGTGGATACTGGGTCTAAATACACCATCCTTCCCAAATGTCTAGTGAGTGAAACCTGGGGTTATAAAAGTCTATTACCTAAAGATATCTCTCCAGGGGGCTATCAAGGAGAGTCTATTGATATTTTAGGATATTTTGAGGCCAATATAAATTTTTCGCAGCGTTCCATCCAAGGTAAAGTATATGTTTCTGACCATGGCCCACCCATATTAGGATGGGTGCATCAATATGACTTACATATCATTGTTAATCCACGTGCACCTATGCAAGTAATGGTGGTACAAGATGAAGGTTTGGACCATATTTTGGGGGAGGCTCATGCTGTGTTTAGGGATGAACTGGGTCTACTTAAAGGGTAAGTCCACCGAATTGTCCTCAAAAAAGGTGCAATTCCTGTCCAACACAAAGCCAGACGGATCCCCATTGTGGTGAAAGAGGAGGTTAAGAGTCTCATTAAAGACATGCTTACTTCTGGTGTCATTGAAGTAGTAGAAGCCTCTCCCTGGATTTCGCCAGTGGTCGTCACGAAGAAGGCCGATGGGAAACTGAGATTTTGTGTGGACTTGCGCACCTTGAATCAGTCAGTGGTAGCAGATTTGTTTCCTCTTCCCAATATCACTGAGCTTGTTACCACACTCAAGGGGGCACATTTTTTCTCAAAACTCGACCTAAGCAGCGCCTACCATCAGATCAAACTCCATGAGGACTCAAAGCAGATGACGGCATTCATAACTCCTGAAGGTACTTTTCAGTTCACGCGACTACCTTTTGGGTTGAACTCAGCCGCAAGTGTTTTTCAACGTTTGGTGTCGGATCTATTTAAGGGGATTTGTAATACCATCTATTTTCAGGACGACATTTTAGTCTACGGTCAGTCTGTTGAAGAACATAATACAATTTTGAAGGTGGTACTTGACACTCTCAACAAGGCAGGTCTCACTCTGCGGAAGGACAAATGTAGATTTCTGGTAGAACAAATTGAATATTTGGGTTACACAATCAGCGCAGAGGGCATCCGTCCCAAAGAGGATTTGTGTAAGGCTATAAGCTCTGCTCCTCCTCCAGTGGATAAAGACCAACTCCGTTCTTTTATGGGATTGATAGAGTATTACTCTAAGTTTGTAAAAAACTTTTCTGATAAGACAGCATGCTTGCGTGTACTGCTCAAAAGAGGGGTTAGTTTTGTGTGGAAGGATGAACACCGTGAGTGTTTTGAAAGCTTCAAGAAAGAAATTTGCAATGCAAATGTTTTAACCCCCTTTGATGTCCACTCCAACTCCATCCTTACAGTCGATGCTAGCTCTACAGGGCTGGGGGCAATGCTTTCTCAGAGTAAGGTTGGTGTTGAAAGAACTGTAGCATTCGCATCAAGGACTTTGACTGACGCTGAGAAGAATTATTCTGTGATAGAAAGGGAGGCGTTGGCTGCCTCGTGGGCTGTTGAGTACTTCAGGACCTACTTGTGGGGGATGAAGTTTACGTTGAAAACAGATCATAAACCTTTAGTAAAGGTTTTATCCCCTGGAGGGACTGGTAAAGGCTCAGCAAGGTTGGTCAAGTTGGCAGCTAAACTCCAGAGCTTCCAGTACCGGGTTGAGTATATTCAGGGCTGGAGGAACATACAGGCTGATTGTCTCTCAAGGTTGTCTGTCGACTGGCGTTCCACCACGGGCATGACACCCATTTTAGAGGATGTTATTGCTGTTGCCTCAGTGCAGGATGTGGTTGTGGTCGGGGAAGGTACCTTTAGTGCCAAGGATTGGGAATATGAGATGCAAAAAGATCACACTTTAATGGAAGTGGCTAAGTTAGTCAAATTAGGGGCCAGGAGAGAGAGTTGCCTTCCAGTTTCGGTGCGCCCTTACGCCAAGATCTTGGATGAACTGTCCTTGTGTGGGGAGTATGTTCTTGTCAAAGGTGAAATCTTTATCCCGCCTTTCGGCATTAGAAAGAAGTTGTTGGGGTTGGCACATGAAGGACACCTTGGACAGACTCTTACGCAGCGTCGCTTAAAGAATCACTTTTGGTGGCCTGGGATAGATTCTCAAGTTGTGGAGTGGGTGGAGAATTGTCCCTTGTGCATAGAGGGCGAAAAGAGGCTGAAAATTGGTCACAAATCAGGTGAGAGACATATAGAGAATCCCAAACTTCCTTGGCATACCATTTGCTTGGATTTTATTGGCCCTATGGGTGAGATGTGTGAGGATGACAGATTTGCTATAGTAGTCATTGACGTTTTCTCTAGATGGCTCACAGTTGAATTCACTAACAATATAACTACCGAGCGTACTATAAAATTTCTAGAGAAAGTGTTTAAGGAGGAGGGAATACCATCCACACTTATCACTGATAATGGCACTCAGTTAGTCCCTAAAGAAATGCAAACATTTTTAAAGAGCTGTGGCATAGCTCATCACTGCACGGCTCTCTATAACCCTCAGGGAAATGGTATATGTGAGAGAGCAAACAGAGTTGTTAAGGGGATCATTCAGATGGCTACGGTCAGTGGGAAAGTGGTGCGAGACTTAGTAGATGACATGGTATGGGCGTATCGCTCTACTTCACATGGCAGTGGTGAAAAATCCCCGTTTGAATTGATATGGGGTAGGCCTCCGAGTGGTAAAATGATGCCTTCATGGATGAGACGCTTAGTCACGCTACAACATCCTCAAGATATGTTGGATGATTTTGATGCTTCTGTGAGTGGGTTGAAGGTGGGCGACCTAGTTAAGGTCAAATCTGGAAGAATTGGTAGAGGTCTTTCTAAGTTTAGAGGCCCTTTCACCATAAAAAAAATTCTCAAGCATGGAGTCATCCTAAACAATGGGGAGTGCTGGAATTTTCGTAGAGTGGCCTTGTACAAGAAAAATCAGAGCTCCTTTCAGCCCGGGGAAGGTACTGAAGGTACAGGTAATAGTGGTTATCTGTTAGCACAAGACTTTGGGGCTTCTGGGGGTCTCGCTGGCTCTGCAGTGGGAGGGGGGGAAATTCTATAATTCCCTTGGGACCTAATTCCTCCACTAATACTGAAGTGGATGCTTCAACATCCTCAAGTCTGCTCAGGCCTCGCAGACAACCAGCTTATTTAAAAGACTTTGTTTGTGATTGACTTTGTTTTTTGTTTCTTGGTTTGATTTGTTTTTTGTTATAGGAAAGGAAGAAGATGTGTTATACACGGTCTAGTGTATGTGGAACACTATGCCCTTGTTCTTGTCCCTTCATTCTAGGTTCTTGTGTTGAGAGGGGTTCGGTTCCAAGTCAGTTATAGTGCTGGCTTGGAGGCGTCCGCTCTCTCTCTCCTCATCGCTCCTCAATAAACACTCGTTTCAGCTACTTACCGTCTCCTGTGTGGTCTTCATCTTCAACAGTTTGCAGATTGTGTTGAAAAATGAAGCATTCCAACTGTATGTACTTGTAAGTAAAGGAAGCAGTGTTTCTCAAACTATTAATAAAAGATTGTGGAATGCGTTAATAGAAGCCCTAGTATTTTTATGAACCTCTCTGTACATATACGTTAGCCCTATGAGGTGTCTGAGTGGTGATGTTGCTATTTCTAGTGTGAAACACTGTGGTAGGTGTTAGCAAAGGTGTGTGAAGATGAATGTGTTACTTTATAAACTGTTATGGAAGCAGAGTTCATGGCATGTTATAATTTAATTATGAAAATATGAAAATAGAGTGGTTCAGGGTGTGGAATTTTTTCAGGAGAAAGGAACAACAAGTTACTGGTGTACTAGATATAAATATGTGATTATGGGTGAAAAATGTAATAAAGCTTAGACAGTATAGTGATGTATGACTGTTGTCAATTATTGATCAGTATGTAACTTTTATCTGTTTGGTTATTTTGTCTTTTTTTTAAGGAGGAAAATGGGAACTTGTCTCTGAGGAAATAATAAACTGCTTACATAAGCAGCAAAAAAGAGCCTTATTAACAAAAGCAGGATTATTGTGCTGTTCAGCAAAAACTACCTCTTGAAGCACAGTGTTCTCAGGTTGAAAGGATGTGGAAGTGACTGAACTGTTGTGCAGTTCAGCAGCACGAGCTAACTCTGCACAAGCTAGGCATTGTGAACTACAATTTATACATATGTTGCTTTGCTGAAACTTTCTTGCCACCTAACCTGCCAATATATACCAGGAAACTAAAGAATATTTGACAGGGTAAGGTGGCTAAAAGACTGGAAAAGAAGTGCTACGTGAATCAAAAATCCATCAGGCAAATAAAGCAAAGAGGGGGAGACCTTGGTGTCTGCTGATGAGTGTCAAACAAATGTTATGTTACATAGTTGTTTGTTTTGTTTGTTTAATAGTTGTTCATATTTTTCAGTCAGTCAAAAATCTTTATTCGGCTCAATGACAGCCATGAAAGAACAAATAAAACTTTGCCAATAATACACATAATAAAATTTTAACCGACTCAGATGTTACCCATGAATTCATTTCCCAACAATTTTACGAAGTCGAACTGCAGCAGAAATATACTTATAAACCATGAGGCAAGTGAATTCATTGTTTAAAAGAAGTAAATGACATAATGCAGATTGACACTTTCTAATGTTTAAAAATCTTAATAATGGTTTTAAAAAGATACGTCTGGGGTTAAAATACAATTTACAAAAAAACATAAAGTGCAAGGTGCTTTGTGCAGAAGTTGAGTTACATGGGCACAGATCTAATTTGGCGTCACAATATGCATCGCGTGGGTATGAGACCAATAAATGAGCGTTACCCATCCTGAACCTAATCAAATAAAACATCTTTGTTCGGTTAAAATGAAAAGAAAGATAGGATTCAATTCGTGGGGAGCTAATTAACAATGAATGCTCTACAACTCTTTTTTTGCCAACTCTAGGCTATCTCTTTCGTGCTTCAAAAGTGAAAGAAAATCACTTTTAAGCTTAGCCTTAGGAATTGCTGATATATTTCCCGGGCGTTTAAAACAATCCTGCAATCCCAGCTTCACCAGTTGATCCTGCAAGTTAGAGAGCCATGGGATTTTTTTGACATGGTCCAATTTCAAGCAATCTAAAATTATGTCACGATTCAGGGCTGGTTCTTCTTTTACCAAGATGCTGCGCCAAAGCATCAATGGGGCTAATTGCATTCGAAAAGATGGTGGAGTAATGCCTAATTCGTTATGACACATAGTGGCGGGGGTGCTTTTAGGTAATGACAGCACACGTTTTAGTGTTAAGTTCTCTACTCTTTGGAGGCCCGATATGTTTGAACAGCCCCAGACTCCAGCGTAATATAGTGTAACGGCGCAGGTTCGTGCCTTGTATATGTCAACAATTACTTTTATGGGGCGAGAGCCTAATTTTTTTGTAAACCTAAAAATGGCCTCCATATTTTTATTGAAACCCCCAATCCTGGCATTGACTAGATGGGATCATGTATTTTTTTCATTAAAAGGATACCCAAATAAGAAAAAGTTGGCACCTGACTTAATATTTCATTCTTTATGTAAAAGGTTTTCATCCTAGAGGGAGCCTTTCCTGCTACCAACACGTGACTTGCCAACGTTTGTTTTTAGCCCAAGATCGCTCATAAATTCATTAAAGCTGGTTAAAAGCCTTTGTAAACCCACCCCAGTTCTTGACATTAGGACACAATCATCCGCGTATAACAGGGCTGGTAGAATCCTGTGACCTATTGTGGGGGCATCAACATTTCCAATTCTGATATAACTTTCTAGATCATTTATATATAAGCAGAATAGGAAGGGAGCGAGTACGCATCCCTGTCGGACCCCACAGTCCATCTTTATAGGTCCAGTAAGCTCGCCAGTTGCTCCATAGCGTACTCTCCCTGTGACACCCTGATGCATTGCAGCTAAAAAATGGACGATTGAAGGGTTAATGCCCATAAGGAGCATTTTTTCCCACAGTTTTCCCCTCTGCACCCAGTCAAAGGCGGATGTCAGGTCCATAAATCCCATATATAGGGACCCTGACTTAGCCATTGGGTATTTACCGATGACCAGGTGCAGGTTAAGGCACTGTTCTACAGTGCCCAAGCCTTTCCTGAATCCATACTGAACAGCGGAGAACTTCCCATTTTCTGTAACCCAAGTCTCCAGTCTCTCCAGTATTACTCGTCCCATAATCTTGCAGGTGCTATCGATTAAAGAAATTGGTCGATAGCATTTTGGGTCGGATCTGTCGCCCTTTTTGAATATGGGAACTATTGTAACTGATCTCCATGACTCTGGTTGTTCATATAGTTTGTTAATATAGTTGTTGTAGTTCTGTATTGTTGTTGAATTGTTTTGTTGTAATAAAAAAGTTTAGAAAGTTACTTCTGATTTATTTGCTCAATACTTATTGTAAATTTCAGTTTTATTATAGTATTGCAATATTCACCAAAACTGGCAGTTACATCTTCAGGGATAGCAAATATGCTGCTGCATGTGGATGTCCCTCTACAGACACTTGATAATGGAGAACCCAATTATTTTGCTTTACAGCTATGGAGAATTGTCATGAAACAGTGATGTGTCAGTAGAGAGATTGTCCACGCTGTAGTATAGGGAAGAGAGAGGTATTGGCACACAGAGCAGTGCATCTTCATACTCTAATATGCACTCCTATCAGATGCTGTGCACACAGTATTACATATGACTGTCACCATTGGGAGATGTCTGAAAGAGAGGTGAGTATGTCCCCACAATAAAATATGGACACTAGTTGTGCAAGACACAGTTTTCAACAGAGAAGATACTCCATTTTATACTCTACTATGGACATTCATCATTATGAAGAGAGGTATGCACAGACAGAATAGCCCCTACCCACGGTTTACTTTGCACATATATTACTCTGGGAAGATGGTTCAGCTGACAGGGCAGTGTGTTTCCATACCATAGTCTCTATAGTTGTTTTGGAAGGCAGACTTCTCAGCATAGAGGTTATTTCATCCCTACACCTTCCTTGTACATCTATCATCTTTGACAGAGCTGTGACCAGAGAGGTAATCCCATTTCACGCCCTAATTTGCACACCCATCATCCAAGACACAGGTCACAGGAGAGGGGCCAGTCTCTTTCCACAATGTACTACGCACACTTATCATGCAAGAGAGATCTGTCAGCAAACAGGGCAGTTTCTCCCAACAGCCTACTATGTATACCTGACAGTATGGGACGAGGTAGGAGCAGAGAGATACATTTTTCTGAAACCCTACTACAAACACCTCTCACACTGGTAAGATGCGTTAGCAAACAGGTCACTCCCTTTCCAGACATCACTGCATATCACTGTTGGTCTAGAGAGAAGGGTCAGCAGAGAGTCCACTACTTGCCAACACCGTACTGCACACCCATATTGTCTTGGAGATAGGTGTTAGTGGAGAGGAGAATGCTTCCCTACACACTACTGTATATGTCTTTCATCCCGGGGAGAGCTGTGACTGAACAGTGAAATCCATTCCTGCACCCTAATATATATGGTTATTTTCCTGGGGAGAGGTCTCAGTGGAGAGGCCAGTACTTGTTGTACTTACTATGGTATAGTAAGGTCTTACATGTGAGGTGTGTACTTTCCCCACCCTACTATGCATACTGCTGGGCCTGGGGAAAGGTGTGAGTGGAGAAGCAGTGTCTCTTTACACTCTACTCTACACACTGGTTACCTTCATGCAAGGTCTCACTGGAGAGACCAGTCTCTCTCCATAATCTACTAGTGAGATACAAGTGCCTCCTTATACCCTATTGTGCACTGTTGTTATAACGTGAAATGTTTTAATTTTAAAGTCTACTTTCACCCCACACCCTGCTAATGGGGACTATAAGACATAAGTACTGTAATAAAGGAAAGTGTAAATTCTTCCTTAAAAAAAAAAAAAGTTTAACATCTTGCGAGAATCTCACGGTATCGTAAAAAAAGTAGTGAAGGAAATTTTTATAATAATAATGAATTGACAAAGTAAATAAATGAGTATTAATGTGTGCTATGTACCAATGTTCGTTTTGTGCAGATAAAACAAGTGAGGTTTTTCCATAAATCTAAGTGAATTATTTTTCTCCACAATTATATAACGGATTGCATTTCATTAAACTAAACACTTTTACTACTTTGGTGTATATAAATTATACATACTACATCAGGATATAGTCAGTGTAAATGTAAACTCTATTATAAATATTATGATCTCGCCAGAGGCTCGCGAGCGCAAACCAGGAATCACTGCCCCCTCGGACTGTACACAAGGGACTGCTTGCCTGGATCTCATGAGAGTCCCTCGTGAGCTGTGAAGAAGGTAAAAAAAAGGGAAACATAGTACAAACAACATAGATCATGAAACTATAGGGTAGCTCAGAAAAGAGCCAATTTTGTTAACAATTTTGAACAACTATAAAAATGTGTCTTTAAACATTTGTAACTTTTTTTGTATTTTTACATTTTTTTTAATAGGGCAGGACAAAAACATACATCTTGAGGTGTTAAACACCAACAGAATCTCTTTAAAAACAAAAAGGAGAAAAACTTACAAAACAATTATCAAATTTGTTTGAAAAACTACTGCCTAAAGGGGCACTTGTGCTCTTGGGTAAGCTTGTCCTGGGCAGACATGCTTGTCTCTAAAGAAACAAGCATTTGCAATGAAATAGGTCTCGCATTTACGCGAGTTTGAGCTATTCACCTTGCAAATGACAATGCCTTTTATTTTTGTTTTCGTTTTAAAAATATAAATGAAAGGCATGTCATTTACAATACTAATAGCTTAAACTCGCGTAAATGCGAGACCTATTGCATTGCAAATGCTTGTTAATGCTCGAACCTGCCAGGTATGTGCGGATGAGCAACAGCTCTGCTGTCTCAAACTTGAGCCTGTGATATCTGTGTAGCCTGAGGCACAGCTTTGCAGTCTGAGGACTGAGTCAGATCTGTGTTATGTCGGCCTCATGACTTCTGAAAAATACAAAAAACGCACAATGACTCAGAGGTTTTGCATACTTGCTGTATGTACACTGAACACAGAGTAAACTGAAGCCAGGCAGACATTTAAAAGACTCACAAACTATCAAAGGGAACCGGTAGGGTTTTTACAAGTTCACTAAAAAAAAGGCTGAGACCACACAGGTAACACAAACTCAATGTGAGCAGCAAGAGGAAAGTGAGACCAGGCAAAGTTACCAAGACAGGAGTTTTACACACCGCCTGCGAGAAGGCTAACACAAGACAAGCAAAGGACACATTCAATGTGTAAAGACTGAACCCTACTTTAGGATTTACACAATCAATGAGATAAGCTGAAACCCAGGCACTTATACATTTGTATTTGTAAACCACGTGTTCACGCTTGCGTCTCTTGACGTTGGAAAACTAATGTTTAGTGTCACCCAACTCAATGGTACTTGTTTTATCGCCCTTGGAAGGATGAAAGGCCAAGTGTACTAGTCAGTATTTGAGCCTCTGACTATGAGGGCAAACACAGACTGCTGGAGCGGATGCGCTGGTCCAGTGAGCCACCTACCCTCCCCCACCCCCGCACACAACATATAGTCTTCGTGAGCCCGACCTACAGGGACGACGGCTGCATTGCACCATTAGCCCGCCGTGTGCCAGAGACATGCCCGCTCTCGCACCAGCGCCGCTAAGGTGTTTCAGGTAAGCGGCCAAGTCCCACAGTGTTTATTAGAGCTGCCCAAGCCCAGCCCTGGTCCTCTCCGTCATGGGCCTCTCAGACGCGCGCACACACGCGCTGCTGACAGCAAGGCGCACTCACGTCCCCGCCCGCGCTGGCTCCAGATGACCCTTTCCATGGCCCGGGGCCTGGGTTTTCTGGCAACTGGTTTCCGGCAGCCAGAGGCTCCACGCTTGGGTTAGGAGCCAGGGCGTAGCCGCTTACCTGCGCCTCATGTCTGCACGGCCTCTGCCTCCAGTCTCCCATGCACGAGCCACACCTCACAGGAGCTACGGGTGTCCTCAGCTCGGCTTAAAGGGGCAGAGTCCGCAAACTAAAAGTATGCCGCGTGCTGGCAGTGAGAACCTACCTCAGCACGGGCCGAGCAGGGACTGCCGCTTCCTGTCTGCTGAGCTCGCGCTGCGGGAATTGCTCGTGAGCTGAGCCTGCCTTTCAGCTGCCTGTGAGGTGAGCTTTATTTACCTGCTGCTGCCTGAGGTAAGATTACGGTTCTGTCTGAATTGAGGTTAGGTGGCATTTCTAATTTGAACTGCTGCTGCAGACCTGCCAACTTGTGAATTTTCCTCATTGTGTGAGGTAGGGGCGTGGCCACCCTACGCGTGGAGTGAGCATGTGTTGAGAGAAAAGCAAATAGTAGCGGCATTTAATATAAGCATGTTATTTCCGTAGTGCATATGTTATTTCCTGTCCTGAGTGCGCGCAGCGAAGCTTGTGAGCGTATGTTGAAAGCACGAGAGCGAGGAAAACGCGCACATCTGCTGCCTCCTTGGCTAACGGCATTAGCCGTACGCGAGCACATCAGATGTCTGTACGCAGGTTGAAAAACAAAGCAAATAGTAGCGAGAGCAAGGGAGCACGCGCACATCTGCTGTCTCCTGGGCTGACGGCGTTAGCCGTATGCGTGCACATCCGATGTCTGTATGCGTGCACATATTCTGTCTTCTGTCTAACGAGGACGGAAGGGGGACAGGAGATGTGCACATCGCGTGTCTGTACGTGCGTGTTCACGTTCACGGGCGCGTTCACAATTGCAGTCTGTCCTGCGCGTGCACATCTCCTGTCTCCCTTCCGAAGCAAGTCGGTAACAATACATCTCGCTAGCGACAGCGCTTCGCGCTGCGTCGCTAGGCGAGACCTAAAAATGACCTGATTGCACAATCAGCAAAATAACACTTTATTAAACAAGCCTTGGCATAGCCAATAGGTCTCGCCTTTGGGACCTTATGTGTTTAGCCAGAACTTTTGGCTATGTTGTAGAGGATTGTGGCTGCTGTACATCATGTTGAAAAGTTATAATGAAAAGTGTTAAGCATTTTTGTTACCTTTATACAAACCAAGGCGACATTATATACAACTGAACAACCTGAAAAAAAAAAGATTTTAACATAAAAAATGTCTTCTAGTTTTTTGTACTTGCACTGCTGGCAACTTCTTCCTGCCTGTTCTCATGCTTGTTTGTTATACATTTTTTTGTTATGGGGAGCGGGACATAAATAACGGGGGAGTGGAGGTTGGAAAACAGTAATTTAATTAGAACACGATCAGCGGACGGACACTAGGGGAGAATCAACAGATGCCAGATTCCGAGGGCAGACTGAGGTGATGTTTAGGTGATGCTTAGGACAGCATGAAAACATGGCATGGCAAAATATAAATTTACCAATGACACCAAAACATTCTAATACCAGCCATAAAAATGCCACACTCCTACAAAAGCTGTCCCTGGGCAGGGCTGTGTCAAAAGACTGTGTGAGCCACTCAAGCACCGGTTAACTCTCTGCAAAGAGATGGGGGATGCAAGGATAAAGCCTGTGCCAGTATCTTTGAGAGATATTTATTTCTGGCAATTGTCAAATCCAGAGAGGTTATCTTTGGAAGCGTGCATAAGCCTGAAAGAAAAAGACTACTGTGGAACAGTCACTGACTCGGGGAAAGACTAGCAATACGGACAAGTGCTGTTGAGAATGCCTGTGCATATTCAATTACCTAAAAGACCCTATTTGGATTCTTGGCTCGACACAACCTTTCATATGATCTTGGGCAGGTTGTTTCACATCACTGGGCCTCAGCCAATAGATGATTTGTCAGTTAGTTTTAAAAGAAAGAAATATGCCCCTGGAAATGTACACACCACAAAAACGTCTGCTGACATTTTTCGGTCTGGCCCACAGACAGCTTTAGATAGTACAGTTGCCTCATGTAAGCACAAAAAAAAAATCATAAACAAATAAATACATAAATATATAAAGGGTCTTGGGGTCTACCCTCTTCATCCATTGGCTTGTTCTACTATCAATCACATCTACATGGGCAATGGGTCAGCACACCTCAAGCATTGCTCGCTTACACCATGAATGATGGCATTTTGCGTAATCTAAAAACAGTACACTTCATCGCCTTGGAAGTTAGGCAAAAACTTTAGATCATAAATGCTTTTTTTCTTTCCATTCTTTAGCAGACTTTGATTTGTTTTAGATTCTATTACATGTTTAAACTATCCCTCCAGGTTACAGTAATTCAAACACAACAGCACCTTCTCTTTGTGCTAGTAAGGATGATATTTTCCTCTACTGTGCAGTGCAGTGAATATTAAAGGGTTTCTATATTTGGTCTAAAAAAACCTGCACGCAAGGGAGCATCCATTGTGTTCTATTAAATTATATACATAATGTTCATTAATTATTAAATATTTATTTTTAGCATATGACCACCACATTAAGGTGGCAGGTTGTTTTTCCCATTCTTTCCTATATTTTGTGGCATGTACTTATTATGAAAAAAATAAAGCACATCTCCAGCTTGCGGAGGCCAGGCCTCTTGGCTACACACCAATGCTTTTTTACGGGGAGTTTCTACGGAATCGAGGGAAAAGCTTGAGGTTTGCAGCCTTTGTGCATTTTCTATTTTTCTACTTCAAGAATGTGAGGTGCTTGCCTAGGATAATGACGATGGGGTCTTGCAGGTGAGGTACTGTAGGGGACGTGCTTAAGGAAAGATTAAACAGGAGTTGCCACTTTTACCGTTTATTGGGGAGGAAAGTTAGATTGAACGCATAAGAAAGGGGGCGGAATGATGGAAGAAGAGAGGAAAGTGTGGGAAAGTAACGATAGGTTAGGGCGAGGAAAGGAGTCTGAAAGAAATAGAGAAAAGAAAGGAAGGAGGAAAAAGAAGGGAAGAATGAAGCCAAAAAAGGAGGCAAAAAATAAAGGAATACAAAGAATTAGAGACATGCATGGATAAGGAAAATAATTAAACGTAATGTGTAAATGAGGCAGAATGAGAGAAAGAGGTGTGAGGGGAGAGGCAAGAGAACAGAAAATGGAGAGGGAGGAAAGTGAGGGAGATGAAGTTATGAAAGAGATAAGTGAGGACAAACTGAAATAACGGAAGAATGAAAATGCAGAAAGAAAGCGAGATGAAAGAAAGAGAGGGGTGAAGGGCAGCCCGGCACGTTGACTCACGCAGTAATTGCACATCTCGTTGCCAAGAGCTGGGGCTCTTCCCATCCAGCAGCCCAGTAAGAGGCGTCTCTCCTTTCACAAAGGAAACGGGAGGGGACGGGGAGCGGACGTTAACCTCTTCGAGTACTCAAGGAAATGAGCGTGAAACCGCCTCCTTTCGGCCGCGCCTCTCCTCGTTAAAATGGACGCGAGGAGTGTCCGGAAACTAGGACCGACCGGAATCGTGACAGTGTGCGGAAACTCCGTCCCTGCTCCCAGCCGCGCTTCCCGTTAAAGCTGTGGGGCTGGGAACAGCCTTCATCCTGGGAGGCACTTGAGGGCAGGCTGACGCAGCAGCCTCCGGGGAGCGGTGGGGGCTTGGGAATGACCTTGACTGCTGGACTCCGGGGACAAGGGGACAATCGAAAAGGAGTCACTGATGTGAGCAACCCGGGCTAATATTTCTATTGCGTGCGCTGCTGCTCGCTAGGACACAGCATTAACAAGCCTCAGCAAAAGGAAATAACAAGCGCGGCCGAAAGTGAAAGCGCTGCGTTTGGAGAAAAAGTGCACCAGGGCAGGGACGAGCTCCATCTGTTTCCAATTAACGCGAACGTGAGAGCGGGAGCGATAATTGGAAACAGATGGCGCTGATGCTCGCTCCCGAGCACCCTAGACCAGGGGAGAAAGAAGGCGGGACATGCACCCGCCTTGGGCCAATTGCGTGCTGTCTTTCTTAGAAAGACGCATGCAAAGGCCAATCGCGGGTTAATAAAAAAAAAGCACACGCACAAGCGTGTGTTCAGAGTTGAAAAGCCCTTACTATATGCCTCGCAGAGCAGCGCATGCGCGCTGGCTCCGCGAAACCTAAAAAAGCAGGGTTACTATCCATCTGCACAGGCAGAGTAGCTCCTGGAGCAAATGATGTTGAAGCCCCTGTAGAGTGGTCTAGCTCCGCAGAACGAGCCAACTCTGCCTGTGCAAGCCTTTGCAGATACATAGATCTCAGGTGACTCCATATCCCTGTGGTACTCAAACTATATTGTTTATTTATGGTCCCCCGACTGAACTCTTTGCTACAAAGTTTACAGGTCACGTACTTCGCAGATACTTTCTTGGCACCTGGCCTCATTTCGAAGAATTGCCACACTAAGGATTTCCTGGGTGGCTGAGGTGGTGCAGAAGACCCTGGCTGTTCATCTTAATCAGATGAAGACATCTTTCTGCTCAAAGGGAAACAGGATAGGAGAGCAAGCCAAATAGGTCTACTCTCAACAAAGTCCACTAATGAAATAAAGCCAAAAGGATGGAATCTTCTTCTTCTAAATAAAGACATCCATATGAACCAATCACAATCCTTCCTTAGAGCGTGCTTCCTCTCCCGAACCTCTTGTGAGACTGTAAAAACAATACTTCCTTTATATCTTCTATAGAACAGTACACAATTCATTTTTCTACCTTAAACAACATGTCTAATGTTCTATTTTGTTCAAAATTACAGCAAAACACTAACTAATATAATTCTAAATATACAATCTCTCAAGTGCATTAGTTATAAGCTGAGCAGGAAGTTCAGCCCCCTTAGAATCCATGCAGGCGGATTGTGCATCTGATTACTGTGTGTCTTGTTTTTTTAAATTTTTTTAAATTTTTTAGTAAGCCATAACCATTCAATATATATTTACATAAGCTTTGTTCACATATACAAAATGGAAGAAACAAATCCGAAGGAATCATGAGATACGTATCTTTGCTATACAGTAAAAAGCGCAAAAAAAGAGAGGAAGCAAAAGCATAAAGATCATTGTGAAATCACTCTACCTCAGAGCAGCTGTATTTCATTCAAAAAGGAAAAATCCATGTTAATACACTTATCTAGTCACCAAACCTAAAGACCGGCCAATCTTGCATCCAATACATAAAGGGCGAGCGGATTTACTATATATACTTATTTTAGATAGTCTGAGAGTGTCCCCCATATTTTTAAGCCTAACCGACGCTTATGGGGCCCTTTTAAGGCATACAGGCTAAATTCCAAATTGTATATTGCATAAAGTCTGCCCCTCCACATTTCAAAAGATGGTGGCGCTTTCTCCCTCCATAATGAGGCAATACATAGTCTAGCGACTGCTACAGAAATAAAAATAAAATACCTATATTGGTATACCCCTTGTTCCCTCAATGAATCATCCAATAACCCCAACATCATTACCTTCGGGGTAATCACAATCTGTTCCCCTGTCACCTCTGCCAGGAAGGTTTCCATCTTATGTATCAATTGATTCAACTCTGGACAGTCGTAAAACATATGGATGCCATCAGCTTGTTCTGTTCCACATCGCGTGCATCTGCCCTCATTCGATCCCCCCCACCGTACTATTTTGGCAGGCGTATAATATAAATTAAATACAGTTTTAAAATATTGTGATTTAAGGCTGGAAGATATCAAACGTTTCTCAGCCACCGCAATTGATTCCTGCAGGATATCCCCTACCTGCTTCAATTCATTATTCCATTTAGAGTTCTGTACTTCGAGGTCATCCCTTTGTAATGCGATAAGACTTTGATATAAATTAACAATCTTACCGTGCTTTCTCAATATCTCCAGTAAATCACTTTTCCTAGCCAAATTCATTATATCTACTCTTCTTATTAGGTAGTCCCGTATTTGTAAATATTTAAAGAAATCAGCTTGAGAGAGATTATACTCTGACACCAGTGAGGAATAATCCTTAATAACATTATTGCTGATTAAATCCCCCAAGGTCACCAGACCCTTTCTCCACCACCTAGCCATGACAGCATCGGAGAAAATTAAGGGAGGTAAAGCGAGAGAGGAAGTAGATGTATAGAAATTAAGTTTGCCTATATTCAACATTTTACGGACCTGCAACCAGGCTTTATATGCAGCTTGGAGCACCTTAAAACGAGTTTTCTTATAATAACTTGGCTCCAAATTCTGAAAGAAGTTCCTCTCTGTCTTTGCTCCCAATAGAATCTTATAAATGTTCGGGGACTCTTCTACCTTTTCCTCCTCTTCTCCAATCAACAATATATCCATTTGTTGTAATAAACACACCCAGTAGTAAAACAAAAACTTTGGAACAGCCCACCCCCCTCGGTGTCGTGGTAAAGTCATATACCTCATTGCACGGCGGGGCTTTCCTTGTGCCCACAGGAAGCTGCTGCAAATAGATTGAAACTTCTGCAGTTGCTTCCTAGTAAGTTCCAGGGGAACACATCTAAAGTAATACAATACTTTGGGTAGGACATCCATTTTTAACACATTACACCTACCTACTAAAGATAAATGCAGGCCCTCTAGTCTATCAAAATTCTTCCTTATTTTAGATACCAAAGGTTCCCAATTAGATATTACCATCTTTTCTAAACATGCATTAATACAAATGCCCAGATATGTAGCCTCCTCTGTAACCCTGGAATCATTAAAACATGCTAGCTCTGTACAGATTATTTGTGTTTTTGCAATATTTAACTTGAATCCAGATTTTTCCCCGAATACAGCTGCTAGTTGTTCAATGTCTTGTATGGATTTAGCTGGATCTGGTGAGATCACAGCAATATCGTCCGCATATGCTAATATGGTAGCTTCCATCCCGGGACGACCTACTAGCGCATTTAGCCGAGTTTCCAGTAAGTTTAAAAAGGGGTTGATATACAGAGCGAATAGCAAAGGAGAGCAGGGGCACCCTTGCCGAGTGCCTCTTGATATTACAACTGGCTCGTACTCCAGACCCATTGCGCATATTTTTGCTCTAGGTGCTTTATACATAGTCCGTAAGGCTTGGATGTACCAGAGTCCATAACCTTGCCACCTCATAGAAGCCCAAAGGAACTCCCATGAGACACGGTCAAACGCTTTCTCAGCATCAAGTAGCACTATGCCGCAAGATGTATTCTGTACATTAGCAATATCCAACATAGTGACTACTCTGCCGAGATGGTTAACCGCTCCTCTTCCTGGGATAAACCCATGTTGTCCCAAGGAGTTATTACACGTGAAAGGCGTGTTGCCAGAATTTTTGCGTAGATCTTGTCATCGCAATTTAAGAGTGAAATGGGTCTATAAGAACCAGGTCGCATAGGTGGCTTATCTTTTTTTTTTTAAATGACTATACCCGCCTCATCCCATGACTTAGGTGCATCCCCTTTCTGAGCCTCCCGAAACACTGTCAACATATCTGCCTGTATTTCGGTTAAAAAAATCTTATAGACTTCAAGTGGTACCTTATCCGGCCCAGCAGCTTTCCCTGCTGCTAGGGATCCAACCGCCTCCACTAATTCTTCCATAGTTATAGGTTCTTCCAAGTATGCGGAGTCCCCTGCGCGAAGTGTTTTTTTATATGGGTCTTCATAAAATGCTCTTGCACTATCCTGACTTTCATATTCTTCTGTATACAACCCCTCATAAAAAGCTCTAAACACTTCTAAGATCTCCGCTGGTGTATCTACTACTTTCCCATTACCATCTTCTATTGCAGTAATTGCGTCTTTTACCTGCCTATTCCTGATTTTCTTGGCCAAACACCTGCCTGTAGTCTCTCCAAACTCATAGCATTCCCTTCGGTACGTTTGATATTTTTTTACGATGTCTTTAGCCCATTCCTCATTTATCTTGGCCTTATAACGTGCTACCTCCGCTTGTGCTTGGGAGCCATCCCGCTTTTCTCTCACAGCCCGAATTAGCACATATTCAGCTTGCTCAAGATTTCCATACAATTCCTGAGTTAACTGTCTCTGCTGTTTTTGAACATGTAAACCAAAACTCAGGGTTTCGCCCCTAAATGCTGCCTTTAAAGCATCCCAGAGAATGGCATTTTTAGTGGTATCCCGGTTTATGTCTAAAAATTGCTTCAGCCACTGTTTTATATGGCTGACATACTGATCGTTTAACAGCAGCTTCCGATCAAAAGAGAAATCACCCCGTGGTCGAACCACTCCCAGCTTTTTAATTTTTAACAATACCGGATTGTGATCTGACGTTATTCTTGGGAAGGTCTGTATTTGCCCATCGGCTAAAAGTATTTTAGTAACCAAAAAGTAATCAAGCCTTGCAAATTTTTGATGTGGGCAAGAATAATGTGTGTATCCTGGGTCTGACTGCTTAAGACGAAGCCATGCATCATCCAACCCATGGTCGCTTATAAGCTGCCGTAGGGCCTTGTACACTTTAGGTTTCCAACCATGATATTTTTCTCCAGTAGAACCCTGCGTGATTTCTGTCATCTGAATATTAAGGTCCCCGCATAGGATCAGGGGAGATACCCAGGAAGCTAGTTCGGTATTTAAATACTCTATTATCTGGGCTTCGTCATGATTGGAACCATACACCAAGCAAATTGTAAACTTTTTGTTGGCCATACTGCACTCCACAATGACCCAGCGCCCATATTTATCCGCAAGACTTTTCCCTACCATTAAATTGCGTATTTTAGCCAATATAGCTACTCCTCTAGTTGTAGTCCCTTGTAAGGTGCAAGCCAGTACCCTATACCCTAATTCTGCTAAGACCCTCAGCTTGGACCAAGGGATATGTGTTTCTTGGATACAAATCACATCAGGGGCCATATTTTTAATTTCTTGCGCTACCCTTTGCCGCTTAGCTCTCTCATTCAAACCCCGGACATTAAATGAACAAACGGAAAACATAGTCATCTTTAACCTTCTTCATACTGCGAGAACCAACAGATCCATTTCTCCCAACATAATAACTTACTTCTTTTACTTTGCGAACAAAAAATCATTGGCTTTTTTTTTAACCCATTTTCCCCCAACCCAGTGCCCCTGTAGCAGCCCCTCCCCCCCACCATAGCGTCCCATCCAACCCTCCCATTCCCACCCCTTTGTCTCTTCTGCAGGTAGAGACTCCCCCTGTCCACCCAAGCATAGAGGCTGCAAGACCCATGGGTCTCGGATGATGGAGAGCCCTGCCCCCGCACAGATTTTTCCACCCCCGTGCACTACTACCTATATATCCTCAACCTTTCTCTAGCATGCTATGATATATTAATGCAGCTATACTAAATCTACAAGACAAGCTACACCAGATCTATAATACATCTATGACAGATCATCATTAAATCGAGAGAAGAGGAAAAAATAAAAATTAAAAAAAAACACAAAAAGGAGCCAACAAGAGTGTAGCCCTAAATAGCATTTCTCTCATTCTGAGTACATCTTTTCAAAATACCAAGAGTTACTCTTTGATATCCTGTAAATACTCTTTGGCTTTAACAGCTGATGTAAAAAACCGAGTATTATCCTTATATATAATCTTAAGCTTGGCAGGGTTCATGAGGAATGCTTGGGCCCCTTTAACCTGAAACTGAGAAATTAACTGCCCGAGTTGCCACCTTTTTTCCACCGTTTGATGGCAAAAATCAGGACGAACAAAAAATTCAACCCCATTCCCACTTCTCTTCCTGTTTGGCCTAGCCAGATCATACAAGGCTTGTCTAGATAAAAAAATTAGATAAGCATATAAGGATTGCTCTTGGTTGCACCGATTTACTAGTCCCCTGATTAGCGTTCTGTCGAAAGGGGAACCGATGAGCTCTTTGTACTTCATTGTCCCATACCCACTGCGTCAATTCAGGGAAGGCTTCGGTGAATAATCCCACCACGAACTTCCGCGGGTCACTCCCTTCAATGCCTTCCGGGACTCCCAAAATTCTTAAATTGTTACGGCGAAGCTTTTTTCCATATCTTCAAGTTTCCATGCCATATCACTACATTGTCTATCACCGTCTTTTGTGCAGTTATTGCATCCTCTATATTAGATATACGATTCTCAGCCTCCGTTATCCGCTCAGTGAATTCGGAGCAGGACTTCACAACACGTCGAAGTGGGTGAATCTACGGGGCAAGATGGCGGCCGGGTCAGTGGCCAAGTGAGCACTGCAACTGACCGCGTCCCCGAAAGCCCACAGAAATGGAGAGCTGAGGTGGCGGAAGAAGAGCTAACCCGTGCTTATGGTTAAAATTAAATGACTAACAGTTACAACAGCTACGTCAGCATACGACTATTGCCATCGGGAAATGCTCTGGCGTTTACTTACGAGGCGCAGACAGAGACGGAGTGATTCGGCATTGGACTCCTGGGCATCGCCTCTGTGGTTGGTACGGTATACCCTGTGGGGGATCAGCCGAGACGCTCTGAGGATTTGGAGTACGTTGTTGCGGGAAAAGATGCCCCCCAGGAATACCAGGGGAGCCAAACAACGCGCTGAAGCCCAGGCAGAGATCTCCTCGGGAAAGCAAACAGAAAATGCACAAAGAGAGACACAACGACAGGGAGAGTAGTGAGCCGCGATCTGGGAGCTATCGGACTGGGAAAAAAACTCCTGCTATTTTTCTTGTCACCAAAAAAGCGAAGAGCTCTAAACTGGGCAGCTCAACAATGGAGGAGGATGCTGTGCTACTGCAATGTGATGAGGTGAGCGGCGAGGACATTGGTGGCAATGATAATGACTTTGGGTTGGAAACAGTAACAAACGCGGGGAATTATCTAGGTCAAATGGAGAGTGACTCCATTGTTTCTACCCTTGGGATCGATGGCGGATCGAGTAAACAGCATGTCATAACTTATGCGATGGGGGGGGTCAGATTCTGGTTTAAGTATAACAGAAGTTGTTTCCGGAGATATGGGGAAGAGACAAAAATTCCAATATTAATGCTGAAGGTAAAAGCCAAGTATCTGTAGCGGGAAAACAAGTGGGAGAAGTAGCTGAACTAGCTGAACAAACTGATCGCAGTAAGGTGCAGACGCTGACTGAAGGGGATATGGCTGAACATTTTTCTCTATGTCTGATCATTCAAACTCATCAGGAGGTGAGTCGGTACAACTGTCCGAAGGTCCGACTAGCTCGCCAAATGGTCAGTGGAGTGAGACCAGTAGTATACATCTAGACGAGAATTGGACTGGGATGCCCGGCCCGGATACTATACGAAAAAGAAATCCACCCGCAACGAAAGGTAGAGAAGGGTCTAAAACAGAGACTCCAAATAATCGAATATTACCTTCTACAGGTTCAGATGACCCTCTTGAGGAGTTGCGACGGGGGCACCCGAACTCAATGGAACGATCTGAAGAAATCTCTTTGGCAGTTATATATGAGACAATAATGTCACACCGAGAGGAGACTCGGGCAGAGCCAGAAAACGCAGGGGGCCTGCCATAAATTACAAAATACTGTGTGTCTTGTTGAGAGCGATCACTTTTAAAAAATATATAAAACATACAATCATCTTTTATTCACTACTGTATTATACATTAGTATTAAACAGTAATTGACAACATGATAAAGAACCGTATACAATAGATTTAATTTAGAACTTTATGATCTTGCGAGTGTCCCACATTCATCTTGCGATCCTCTGGCGAGAGTAATGACACCTCAAAAATAGATTGCTGGTGACATGTCTCGATATTAGAGTTCAAATAATGGAGCAAATAAACAATTTCTATTGCATATTTATCTGTTCAATTCTCACGCACATTTTACAAAGATTTTGCAAACTGTGAACCATATCCAGTTTTGTAACAATAAAAAAACTTTCTTTTACTAAATTAATGTTTGAACACAACATATATTATAAAGTCATTCTACCATACACTCACAAAATCACTGATGACATCATCCAATGTTGGGGCTAGTTTGTTTTATACTTTACGTAGTGTCGGGTAAGTACCATACCACATATGTGCCTAATTTTGTTCAGCATGGGTCCAGCTAATGGTTGTAAGTGTTTAAAAACACATCTACTCCTAATGCACCATAGGTGTGTAGAGGTATTGAACAGGTTATAAATCTTTGTATTCAAGAGTAACTCTGTATGCAGATGACAGATGATGACTTGTGTTTATTATGTTCCACATCCGTTTTTTGGTACTGCAGAAAATGTTTAACAGGAGTAAGATTCTATGCAGTAGATACTAACTTTTGTAAGCAGCCTTGAGTTATTAGACAGATTTGTGTCAGCAGGACAACTTCTACATAACGTAGAAGACTGTGTGCACTAGGTACTAACCTATATGCATGTGCTTGTTTTGCGGGAGAAGATGTGCAGTATAAAGGGTGCAGATAGTATGTTTAGCCTCTTCAGATGGTTATTTTTAGCAAATAGTGGCTTTCTTGACAAGTGTTGATTAGAGTGTTCTTAGTAGATACTTTTTCATACTCTGTATGTTTCTTATGAAAGTTTCACTGTTTGCTAACAGTGTGGTATAAAGTAAACTCTCTCCATAGAGTAAGCACTATTTACAGTACCCAGTTCTCTACGGATATCAACTTCACTTCTCAATGTAGATTCGGGGAGTTTCAAGTGTTTGATACACACAAAAGCTGTCTGTAGTAGGTCACTTGTTTTGGAACGGACTCACTATTTTTAGGAACTTGGCTTTCTCTGAACAGTTGTATACAGATTGAACAACATACTCAATGAGGGTTTCCCATATATCTGTGGTTGATTGTTAATGTGAACTATGCTAGGTGTACAGTTTATGGTATACGCTCAATGTTGCACATAATGCATGCTTTCTACACCCAAGGAAGTTGCATCTGTGATGGCGGTGATGATGGCCGATATTCTCCTGAGCTATTTTGTATTTACTGTCAGGCCTCCAATTGCATAATAATTTATAGAGCAATATGTGTGGAAGTGAAGTTTGGATGATTTAATCAGTGATGTCAGCACTGATGTCATTTGAGATGTCATGAGTGATGTGTATGTGAGGTCATAAGCAGTGCATGGCGGGGACACAAGTTATAGTTAGTGTCGCTAACTGTAACTGGTGAATTTCTGTAATTTTTTTTAGTTCAAAATGTTAATGTTGGCACTGAGAAATTCACCTAACTAGAACGTTACTTTAACTTTAAATTTTTTCAGTGAATTTCGAAGTAATTTAAAAAAAAAAAAATTTTTAAACCCAGGCTTTTTATTACATGTAACTATAACGCTACTTTAACCTCTTTTTTTCCAGTGGGAAAAAAATAAATATATATATTTTATATATGATGATCCCAGCTTCGATCAATCGACCGTAAAGACAGCGGGTGTAGGAAAGTAGGATCTGCTTTCATGGTTACCCCCACTTTTTGCTGGTGTCAGTATGTTTTTTTGGACTAATCGGACTAATCTGACTGGCATCCTGCTAATCAGGACCCCAGTCACTGTGCTTCCTCCCTAAATTAACCATGGTAAGTACTGTTGTACATCCTCAATTGGCTACTGGTGTACCCTTATAAGTCCCTAGTATATCGTACTAAGGTACCCAGGGCATAGCTACACCAGGGGTCCCCTATGGGCAGCAGCATGTATTGTGCCACCCAAAAGAGACCACTCAAACTGTGACTACAGGCCTGCCATTGCAGCCTGTGTGAGTGGGTGCTAGCACCCCTCACAACAGATATATGTTTTCTTACATCTGAGGTCACTGCACTTAAAACCTATAAGTCACCCCTCTGGTAGGCCTTTTAGTCCTGAACGGCAGGGTGCTTGGTTAGAAGTGTGAGGGTGTGCCTGCATGAGCAGAACACACCTACGAATCCCAGAGTCGATTCTCCAGGCTTTTTAAGTGTGGTCAGCCATTATTATACATATAGTGGACATCAGTCATGACGAGAGGTCTAACTATATAGTGGCTGCACCGAACCCGGTCATGTTTGGTATCAAACATGTTGGAATCATACCCCAACACCGATTCCAGTGTTGGAAGTATGATCCCATGTACTGGGGGCTCCCTTGGGGTACCCACCTGTACTCCCGGTTACAGCCTTTCAGGGTCTGACAGCAGGCTAGTGCTACTGCCGACCAAGGACACGATTCTGCCCTCCTGCTGCTGAGCAAAGCTTGAGCAGGGGAAGGTAGAACAATAGGTTTCCTGTCGCAGGGAGGTGTGACCACCTCCCTAGACAGGACATAGTGTATTGGGCTGGGCTGTGGGCACTTGCCAGCGCCACCAGACTGCTTTGAAGGGCACATTTGGTGCCCTCCTTGCATACTCCAGTTTGAACCAGTTCAGGGAGCCCTTGGCTCCCGCTCTGGTGCAAAACTGGACCAAGGACATGAGAGTATCCTCCCCTCCTTCCAGCCCCTCCTCTGGGAGGGACCCCTGAGTCGTCCTAACCCCTTTCTTAGGGTATTTAAGGGCTCACCTGTGGGTGGGTCCTCAGATTTATTGTGGGACAAGATTCAAGCCTGAAACCACGTCACTCCTCGACCGTCTGGACACTTGGACTTCACCTGGAACCGAGACTACATCAAGAAAGACTCCTGCTGCTCCTGGTCTCACTGTTCTGCAAGTCTTCTTCATCGTCTGTGTTTCTTCCAGGATCTTCAACAGACCTGTGGGCATCAAGGACGCCCGAAGTAATCTCCCTTGGAGTGAAGGAGTCACTCCCCTGCATCTGCAGGCACCGCAACAAAGCTGACCGGTCTGCTGCTCCTGACGTCCCACGGACTTCGAAAAGGCTCAGGAACACAGGTGGTGGTTCTGCAACTCCCTCGATGCCTGACCTGTCCTTTCAGCAATCTTGAGGCCAGTATCCCTTGTAAGAACCGCTGAGACCGCACCGCGTCGACTTGCTAATGCCAAGGCTTGTTGGCTCTGCACTCCACACATCTTCGAGCTACAAGAAGCCCCAGCCTCCAGCATCTCTTCCTGCCAAGTACAGTGTCTTCACTACATCATCTGCACCGTGGGCCTACCTTCTTG
Source organism: Calotriton arnoldi (assembly GCA_963921515.1). Taxonomy (NCBI): domain Eukaryota; kingdom Metazoa; phylum Chordata; class Amphibia; order Caudata; family Salamandridae; genus Calotriton; species Calotriton arnoldi. Next base: position 1,957,905 of record CAWUFW010001714.1, on the reverse strand, counting down.
GTGAGCTGCTCGCGGTCCTCTTGCGACTGCGGTGCCTTTGGCCTGTGGGTCCTCTTGAGGGTCTTCTTCTGCTTCAGTGGGCTCCCCTGCTTGCTCGGGCCTGCCCTGACTATCATGCTTGTGTTGAGTCCCTGGGACCTTGCTGGTCCCAACGCTGCCCCTTCTTCGCTTTCCACACCTGTTGCAGCTGCCAAGGCTTGTTGGTGCTCCCGCCGGACTCTGACCCCCTGGTTCTGGACTTCCAACATGGAACAGCTTGCACGGCTCCTGGTCTTCCTCAGCATCACATGGTCCGCACAGCTGCAGCGACAAGGTCACAATCAACTCACTTGAACCGTCCGTCATGGGTGGGTATTGCTATTCCGTGCCTCCTGGTCACCTCCAAGTGGCATAGACACTGTCCCCTCTACTTACAGGTTCTTCACTTTGAAGAATCCACCCTATGGATTCCACCGGACTTTTGCACAGTCGTCTCCAGCGGCATCTATCCTGAAGTCCTCCATTGTGGTCTACGGCGGTTTCCAACGTCACTTCACACCTATGCACCCGGCTTCCCTGGTGTAGGTATCCTGGTTCCTGGGCTATCCACGGATCGGATGACTCTCCAACCTTCTGCCTTCCACAGGGTTTCTTCAGGGTCCACTTGGAAGGGTCCTTTTTCTTCCAAACTGCAATTGCGACTTCCCCGTTGACTTCTATTGGATACACGGCTGTGTTTCCATTCTGCACACAGCATCTGGGTTCCTGGGTACTTACCTTGGGGGGTTCCTTGTGTCCGCAGCTCCTCTGAGTCCCCTGGTCCAAGTCCCGACTTCGGACGCAGTTGCCCTTCCACTTTCTTAATATATGGTTTTGTCTCCCCCTGGAGACCACTGTGTTTTGTGCTTACTTACCTATTAAAATTAAAGTATTAATGTGCATTTGTGTTGGTATCACCGGGTAGGAGATATACCATTCTGTTAGTGAGTGTTGTGTACAAAATAGAACTATTTTTATCTATACACTGTGTGTTTTTTTTTCGTTTAACCTACACTACATGATTAGATCTGGTGAAACAAGCAGCTTAACACTCCTTCAAGATAAGCCTGAAGGCTGCTCTCCACAGCTACCACTTAGAGAGCTTTCTATGGTTGTCTAAGACCACTAAAATCACCATAAGGGTCGTCTAGATTAATGCAGGGTGCTTCACTTAGATATGTGCGCACCATATACTAAGCCAGCCTCCTACATTCGAGTTTAATCATCCTTTATTTTCCAAACTTAACTCACGGACGCATTTTGGCAAAAAGGCTTTTTCTAAAGTGCGTACACTCCACAGGAATAAATATGCGTTTGTCATCAAGGACATAAAAAATACTATATACATACAAAGTATACTTCTCAAAACACCACGTGCATGTTTCAAAACAATTCATGATTGTTAAAAGAGAATACATCCTTTTTCTTTTCTCTTCGTAAAGGGCAATAATTTATCAAAATAATTTATCAAAATGTATAAATATCAATTCCATAACTGTACCATCTACACTGTAATCATGCACTATTCCGCCCTTATTTTATCAAAAGGAGGAAATAGCACTCAGATGAAGTTGTGACTTTAGAAATGGAAGCAGACCATACACATTTGATTTACCTAAGTCTTCCAGGAAAGTAATTTAGGGCAATTGCCCAAAAACCACATACAATAAATTTCAGCAAACTCTCTTATTGCATGACCTTATAGTGTTATTAAAATACCGAATTCCACTGTCAGGCTAGGTAAAAGCAAGTGCTTATATAAATGATATCTGAATTACTGCCAAATGGCATAATATATATTTTCAAACACACTCTTCCATTTTCCCCACAGGGCATACGTGCAAAGAACTATTGTCATCAGAAAAGATCAAAAATAATCGCCAGAGAGGACCTGGTCATCTCAGGTGGCTGAAAGCCACTTATCCCTCTAAGAAGTTGATTGCCAACTGCGTAGCATTAATGGAATATGAATATATATATATATATATATATATATATATATATATAATCTACTGGCGGTCGCCAGTAGATAGTTATAGTTAGGACCTATTTTCCATAGGAGATTCACAACATTCTATTTCCAATAACTTTGGCGCCGGTTGACGAATCTTCGCGAAATTTTCAAAACTCGTGGGGCGCTCCGGTCCGCTCGTATCCTGAAAGTTTCGGGTGATTCGACAGCGAGGACCGAGAAAAAGAGGGGTCCCAAAACGTGTTTTCTCCATGTTAATTCCCATAGGAAATTTTAGACACGGCTACAGCCCGAACTGCTGAACGGAATTACACCAAATTTGGCAAAGGTAGCGCTTGGTTCAGAAAGCGACCTTTTTTTAAATGGTGTAAATCCGTTCAGTAGTATGGAGAAATTTAAAAAATAAGAGTCAAAAAATCAATTTCCCATAGGAAACTTTATGCAAGGCTACAGCTCGAACTGCTGAACGGAATTACACCAAATTTGGCAAAGAGGTAGTTCTTGGTTCAGAAAGAACCCTTTTGTTAAATGGTGTAAATCCGTTCAGTAGTTGCTGAAAAATCAAAAGTAAAAACACATATATCTATGGCCGTGGAGGGTCCGCACACCCTCCCGATCACGAGCTGTATGCTAATTGGCTGTCAACACTCCAAACCAGGAAGTGTTGGCAGCCATCTTATTCCTCGGTAGAACCGAGGCACAGAGAAATCAGAAAAACAATCGCGAAAACGCAAAAGGGGGCAGGGTAGAAACACCCTGACCCCCTAGGCCTGCTCAGGGGGTCCCACAAGCACCCCCAGGGCCAAAAAATGCATTTTTTTTTTTTTAAATTGGTGTGATGCGCTTAGGATGCGTGGATCCCGCCGTGAGAAAAAAAAACGAAGCGCGGACTCCCGCGTTTCGTTGTTATTTGGCCCCCGGGTGGGCCAAGTCCCGGGGGCATGCAGGGGTTCATAAAATATTTGTTTGGGGGCATCTAAGGCCCCCAAGCCCGAGGACCGCCACTCCCCGGGGCTTTTTAAAAATTAAATGACCTGTGGGGGGGTCGGGGTCGAGCCCCCACACGCCCCGGGGACCGCCACCTCCCGGGGCACTAAGAATTTTAAAGTGGGGGTCCGTTTCGGACCACCGAAACCCGGGGACCACCACCTCCCGGGGCTGTGCAGGTGTTGGGAGGGGGGCGCGCGGCACCCCTCCTGGAGCCTGTGATGGCCCTGGGGACCACCACCCCCAGGGCCGGCTCCCTGCAGTGTCCCGGGAGTGCTCACCCCGGGACACTGCTGACTTGCTATGACAGGGCGGGAGCCTCGCGGCTCCCGTCCTGTCATAGCAAACTTGCTTTGAATTTTGGAAGAGAGAGCAGGTTTCCTGCTCTCTCTTCCAAAATTCAAAGCAAATTGCTTTTCCAAACGGGGAGCAGCATCTTAGCAGCTCCCCATGTGGAAAAGCAATGCCGGCTCCCGAGGGACGCGGGGAGCCGGCGGGACCGTGGGGGATTGGGGACCCCCACGGTCCCCAACGAGAGAAGGCCAGCCCCGGGGGATGGGGTCACCGGGGCTAACAAGTGGCCCGGGAGGGGGGCCACGCGGCCCCCTTCCCCAAAATGTAAAAAAAAAAAAACAAAGGCCGGCCCCGGGGGATGGGGTCCCCGGGGCCATAAGTGGCCTGAGGAGTGGGGCAACGCAGCCCCCCTCCAAAACAATAAAAAATAAAATAAAAGGCCATGCCCGGGGGATGGGGTCCCGGGGCCGATTAAGACCTCGGGAGGGGGGCCACGCGGCCCCTTCCAAATTTTTTTTTTTTTTTAAATAGGTGGCAGGCCCTGGGGGATGGGGTCCCCAGGGCCAATAAATTAGAAAAAGAAGAAGGGGGGCCACACAGCCTACCTTCTTAAAAAAAAAAAAAAAAGGACCGGCATCGCGCCGGAGGCCACGCCCCCTCCTTGCAGCACTCTGCAATCGCGCCCCCTGGCGCGTTTGCAGATGGGGAATGTATACCCCTTGAATACTGGGGGTCCCTGGGGGACAACTAGCCCACCAGGAACCTCCAGTATGCGCCAGGGGGCTGCGTTGCAGAGAGGTGTTCTGAGGCCACGCCCCTTTTTACACCTCTCTGCAACGCAGCTCTGTGGCACTTAATGGAGGTAGCTGGTGGGCTAGTTGCACCCCAGGGACCCTCAGGATTCAAGGTGACATAATCCCCCAACTTAAAACGCGCCACGGGGCGCGTTTGCACAGTGGTGAAGGGAGGGGGCGGGGCCTCAGGTGACATGTGCGCAAACACGCCCTGTGGTGCGTTTTAAGTTGGGGAATTAATTCCCCTTGAATCCTGAGGGACCCTGGGGGCCAACTAGCCCACCAGGTACCTTCAGTAAGCACAACAGAGTTGCGTTGCAGAGAGGTGAAAAAAGGTGCATGGCCTCGGAACGCCTCTCTGCAACCCAGCTCTGTGGTCCTAACTGTAAGTACCTGGTGGGCTAGTTGGGCCCCAAGGACCCTCAGGATTCAAGGGGACTTAATCCCGCAACTTAAAACGCGCCACGGGCGCGTTTGCACACGTCACCTCAGGCCCCCCTCCCTTCACCACTGTGCAAACGCGCCCGTAGCGCATTTTAAGAGGTAGTTTTAATCCCCTGCCCTATTATGTACTAGGAACTTACAGAGGAGGTCATGCTAATCACAGGGGCACCCCAACGCATAGTGTTCCCTAGTGTATGTAGGTGTTTTCACTGTATTCTAAGTGTCTTTTAGCATAGCACTGGCTCTGGTTAGTCAGAGTCAGTTACCACCAGTACCCGTCTGAAAAAGTTGTGGGCACAGGATGATTTTGCAACAAGGCCTCTTTTCTGCTCCTCTGTTGGTTCTTTCTGCACATCTTTTGCTTCTTCCTGCACTTTTCTTCGTCTTTGTGGACTTCTGTTGCTTCTTTCTGCATTTCTTTTGCTTCTTTCTGTGCGTTTTTCTTCTTTCTTCACATGTCCTACCTCTGTAGGCATAGTTAGAAACTAGCATTTAAAAAACCTTTGAAATTCACTGAAAAAAACATAGGTTTCAGGCACGTTATAGTTAGAAATTAGCATTTAAAAAACCTTTGAAATTCACTGAAAAAACCATAGGTTTCAGGCACGTTATAGTTAAAAATTAGCATTTAAAAAACCTTAGAAATTCACTGAAAAAACCATAGGTTTTAGGGAAAGTTATAGTTAGTTGGACATTGCACTCGTACAAAACCCGTGAAATTCCCCGTTATAGTTAGTTCAGCTAACTATAACTCGCGCCCCGCAATGCACTGCTGATGACGTCACATATTACATCACTCATGACATGGTCAGTGACATCACTGATGACATCACTGATGACATCATCCAGTGACTATGTTTCTGTAAAGTTTAAATATGTTTAATATATATAGGGAAAGGCGTATTGAAGAATGAGTGGGTGTATAAGTGTCTGAATGGATGATTTAGTAGGTGCGTGACTAACTCTAAGTGAGTGATTAAACGTATCTTACTGAATGCATGGGTTAGTGACTAAACTGGGTGAATGTCTGTATCCGTCTGTCTGTTGCTGTGTAAGTGGCTGCATGGGTTTGTGAATAGCTACATGAGTGTCTATACGAGTTATTGATTGGTTGTCTGAGTATCTGTATGGGTGCCTGAGTGTTTGTGTGGGTGGGGTGTGTGTGTGTGACTGTGCATAGATGTGTGAGTGGGTGATTCACTGGGTGCATGGTTTCAAAAGTGCATCTGTGATGGACTGTATGGGTGGGTGAGTGTGTGTATGGGTGTGTTAGCGAGTGAATATATATCTCAGTGGTACATGTGTGAGTAACTACATATGTGAAAGGCAGTATATATGTGTGTTGGAGTATATAAATGGCTATAAGTGAGAGTGTGTGATTGTGAGAGTGGCTGTATGGATGAGTGTGTACTTGTATCAGTGATTATATAAGAGCGTAAGAATGTGCTAGTATTTGTATGAGTAAGTGAGCTGGTGTGTGTATAACTGTATAGGTGAGTAAATGGCAGTATGATTAATTATTTGCATGACTGACTAGGTGTGTGAGTACCTCTATGGATGAGTGGCGGTGTGTGAGTGTCTATGTAGGTGTATGAGTGCATATGATAGTCCTGTACTGAGTGACTGTAAGTATGAGTGACTGTACGGGTGAGTGAGTAGATGTGTGTGTGTGTGTGTGTGTAGACCTAAGAATCAGTGAGTGGGTATGTAGTTATTGGTATTGGAGTGTGTATGGTTTTGAGAATGGCAGTCTGTAATTTAGAGTGGGTGTATCAAAAGTTATATTAGGGTGTGAGAAGATGCATCAAATTATCACATGGATGATGTCATCAGTGATGTCACTGACCATGTCATGAGTGATGTAATATATGACGTCATCAGCAGTGCATTGCGGGTGCGCGAGTTATAGTTAGCTGAACTAACTATAACGGGGGAATTTCACGGGTTTTGTACGAGTGCAATGTCCAACTAACTATAACTTTCCCTAAAACCTATTGTTTTTTCAGTGAATTTCTAAGGTTTTTTAAATGCTAATTTCTAACTATAACGTGCCTGAAACCTATGGTTTTTTCAGTGAATATATATATATTCACTGAAAAAACCATAGGTTTCAAGGACGTTATAGTTAGTTGGACATTTCACTTGTACAAAACCAGAGAAATTCGGCTGTTATAGTTAGTAGAGCTAACTATAACTCGCGCCCCCGCAATGCACTGCTGAGGACGTCACATATTACATCATTCATGACATGGTCAGTGACATCACTGATGACATCACTGATGACATCGCAAATGACAACACTGATGACATCATCCAATGACTGTGTTTCTGTAAAGTTTACATATGTTTTATAAATATATATGCGAATGTGTATTGAAGTATGAGTGGGTGTTTGAGTGTCTGAATAGATGATTTAGTAGGTGCGTGACTGACTGTATAAGTGAGTGATTAAACATGTCTGACTGAATGCATGGGTTAGTGACTAAACTGTATAAATGTCTGTATCAGTCTGTCAGTTGGTGTGTAAGCGGCTGCATGGATTGCTGAGTAGCTACATGAGTGTCTATATGGGTTATTGATTGGTTGTCAGAGTATCTGTATGGGTGCCTGAGTGTCTGTGCGGGTGGGTGGGGGGTGTGTGACTCTGTGCATAGATGTATGAGTGGGTGATTCACTGGGTGTATGGGTTCAAGAGTGCATCTGTGAAGAGCTGTATGGGTGGGTGAGTGTGTGTATGGGTGTGTTGGTGAGTGAATGGATGTCTCAGTGGTACATGTGTGAGTAACTGCATATGTGAAAGGCAGTATATGTGAGTGTTGGAGTATATAAATGACTATACATGAGAGTGTGTGATTGTGTGAGTGGCTGTATGGATGAGTGTGTGCTTGTATCATTGATTGTATAAGAGAGTAAGTATGTGTTATCTGTATAAGTGAGGTGGTGTGTGTATAACTGTATAGGTGAGTAAATGGGAGTGTGATTGATTCTTTGCATGACTGACTAGGTGTGTGAGTAACTATGGATGAGTGGCGGTGTGAGTGTCTGTATAGGTGTATGAGTGCAAATGATAGTGCTGTATTGATGAGTGACTGCATGTGTGAGTGACTGTATGGGTGAATGAGTGGATGTGTGTGTAGACCTAAGAATCAGTGACTGGGTATGTAGTAACTGGTATTGGTGTGTTTATGGTTTTGAAAATGGTAGCCTGTATTTTAGAGTAGGTGTATCAAAGGTTATATTAGAGTGTGAGGAGGTGCATCAGATTATCACGTGGATGATGTCATCAGTGATGTCATCAGTGATGTCACTGACCATGTCATGAATTATGTAATATGTGACGTCATCAGCAGTGCATTGCGGGGGCGCGAGTTATAGTTAGCTCTACTAACTATAACGGCCGAATTTCTCTAGTTTTGTACAAGTGAAATGTCCAACTAACTATAACGTCCTTGAAACCTATGGTTTTTTCAGTGAATTTCTATGGTTTTTTAAATGCTAATTTCTAACTATAACGTCCCTGAAACCTATGGTTTTTTCAGTGAATTTCAAAGGTTTTTCAAATGCTAATTTCTAACTATAACGTCCCTGAAACCTATGGTTTTTTCAGTGAATTTCAAAGGTTTTTTAAATGCTAATTTCTAACTATAACATAGCAGTCGCGTTTGCAGAGTGGTGGAGAAAGGTGAGCGTGGCCTCCAAACACCTTTTAGCAATCCCAGTGTGTGGGATTTACTGGAGGTAACAGGAGGGGTAGTCAGCCCCCAACGTCAACCTTGGGGGCCAACTACCCTTTTATTACCTCCAGTAAGTCCCACACAGCAGGATTGCTAACTTGTTATATCAGGCTCCGCCCCCTCTCGGCACCACTGTGCAAAGTCGCCCCCTGGCGCGTTGTAAGTTGGGGGATTAAGTCCCCTTGAATCCTGAGGGTCCCTGGGGGACAACTAGCCCACCGGGTACCTCCAGTAAGCGCCACAGAGCTGCGTTGCAGAGAGGTGTTCCGAGGCCACGCCCCTTTTTACACTACGCTGCAAACGCGGCTTCTGGCGCACTGCTGCTTGGAGGATGAAGTCCACTTGTGCCCTGAGGTATATAAATATAAATATATATATATATATATATATATATATATATATATATATATATATATATATATATATATAGCAAATAAATAGATTTGAAAAAATTGCCTTTTCCTTTGTTACCTAAAAGGAATCAGTAACACAAGTCTTGGACTACAGATTAAACTTAATTGACAAACGTATTTGTCGAGGAGAGCATAGCATATTACCTACAGCAGAGCCCCCTCCATGAAAGATGAGTTGGTGCAGAATAACCCGGTAGATAAAGCACCTGTGACTTGGTTGGCCCAGAGAAAAGGGTTTTTGAAATGTAAATCATGAAAAGCCTGCCAACATGGCATTACCAAATCAACCTATCAAATACCATTTAGCGAGCAGGAGAAAATCATCGATAAAGCTCTGACTTGCAAATCCGACTATGTGGTGTATGTGCTCGAATGCCCCTGTGGTTTGAGGTATGTGGGAAGTACCAAACTACAGGGGCACAAGAGGATATTGCAACACATTCGAGCCATAAAAAACCAAGATCAAATGTACCCGGTGGCTCGTCACTTCGGAGAGAAACATCAATCGGATCCTAAGGATCTGAGATACTTTCTAATCGATGCCATACCAATCAACAAAAGGGGTGGAAACAGAGAAAAAGCCCTGCGTAGGTTAGAAACGCGATACATTCTGGAGCTTGACTCCAAGTATCCTGGGGGTCTCAACATGACTGAGGATCTCTACACGTGTTTATGAGTCATCAAAGGACAGCATAAGTTACATACATCACTTTAGTCAAGGTATTTAAACCAGGATTTGAAGCAACCCGATATAGTAATTGGTAAAATGCTGCTAGAGCTACTCAATAGAACAGTCAAAACAAATATGTTCTTATTCTATAATGATCGTTTTTAACTTTTTGTACAATTCAGACACTAAGGAGGTTTTTTAGCACTTGCACTTTAAGCGAGAATTCAAGTAATTTTGCACTTTAGTAGCTAATGTTTACATAGAACTAACAGTGGAGACAACTGTTGAGGAAAGCACTTTGTTTAGGATTCAGACTGTGCCCACTCTGAATACCTGATAAATCTTGTACTGTATCTTACTTTTTTTGTACATTATGTATTTTACAACGATGTTTCGCGTTTTACAGGTTTTTAGTATTTAATGTTTACAATATAATGGATTTTATTGCGAACTATACAAATCTGTTGATATCTGTGGGTATTTAAACCATGAGTTTTTTCTTTGTAATTATATCAATTATATAACGTGAATGTACAACAACCAGCTAATGTGCACATACGATATTTGTAAATGCTAATATCGGAAGGTACCAACTATGATAAGAAACAAATAGTATGTTGTCTATGTTTACAGCTACACTCTTCTTTTTAGTTTTCAGGCACTTGTCACTTTAAATTCAGGGTGAAAAACGAGATAAAAATCACGTGTTGACTGGTGAGCGCGTCATGTGATCAAGGCCCTCCGGGGCTAAAGCGCGTCATGGCTACCATGTAAATCTGTGGAAATAAACAACTCAAAAGCGCTTACTTTGTGGTCCGTGCTCCATTTTTTCATGACAACGACATTGCCAGCAGCAGGTGGAGTGCTCTGGAGATAGATATATATATATATATTACCTACTGACGGTCGCCAGTAGGTAGTTATAGTTAGGACCTATTTTCCATAGGAAATTCGCAACATTCTATTTCCAATAACTTTGGCGCCGGTTGACTAATCTTCGCGAAATTTTCAAAACTTGTGGGGCGCTCCGGTTTGCTCCTATCCTGCAAGTTTCGGGGTGATTCGGCAAGCGGGGGCCGAGAAAAAAGGGGGGTTCCAAAACGTGTTTTCCCCATGCAATTATCCATAGGAAACTTTAGACACGGCTACAGCCCGAACTGCTGAACGGAATTACACCAAATTTGGCAAAGAGGTAGTTCTTGGTTCAGAAAGAACCCTTTTTGTTAAATGGTGTAAATCCGTTCAGTAGTTGCTGAGAAAATCAAAAGTAAAAACACATATATCTATGGCCGTGGAGGATCCGCGCACCCTCCCGATCACGAGCTGTATGCTAATTGGCTGTCAACCCTCCAAACCAGGAAGTGTTGGCAGCCATCTTGTGCCTTGGTAGAACCGAGGCACAAGAAATCACAGAAACAAGTGCGCAAAACGCAAAAAGGGCGCAGGGTAGAAACACCCTGACTTCTTAGGCCTGCTTAGGGGGTCCCACAAGGACCCCCAGGACCAAAAAAAGCATTTATAAAAAAAAAAAAAAAAAATGGGCGAGATTCGCGCACCCAGCGCGAATTTCGGCCAAAAAAAAAAAGCGCGGTCTCCCGCGCTTCGTATTCAAAAAGCCCCCGGGTGGGCCAAGTCCCGGGGGGGCACTGAAAAAATGTGTGGGGGTGGCCCCAATTCCCCCCACACTGCCCCGGGGACCGCCACCTCCCGGGGCTTCATTTATGAGTTGCGGGGGGCACGCAGCCCCCGCAGCCCCGAGGACCGGCACCCCCGGGGCTAATTTTTAAATGTGTGGGGGCCTTCAAGGCCCCCCCAAGCCCCGGGGACCGCCACCCCGGGGCTTTCATTAATTATTTGCGAGGGGTACACGGACCCCCCGCAGCCCTGGGGACCGCCACCCCCCGGGGCTTCTGTTTTTTAAATAAAATAAACCTGTGTGGGGGGCTCGAGCCCCCACACGCCCGGTGACCGCCACCTCCCGGGGCACTAAAAATGTAAATTTGGGGGTCCGTTACGGACCCCGAGCCCCAGGGACCACCACCTCCCCAGGGCTGTGCACACGATGGGAGGGGGCCGCGCGGCCCCCTCCTGGAGCCTGTGATGGCCCTGGGGGCCGCCACCCCCAGGGCCGGCTCCTGCAGTGTCCCGGGGTGCCCACCCCGGGACACTGCTGTTTGCAATGACAGGCGGGAGCCTCGCGGCTCCCGCCCTGTCATTGCAAACTGCTGCTTCCTTGAAGCGAGAGCAGGAAACCTGCTCTCGCTTCAATGAAGCAAAGCAGAATTGCTTTCCACATGGGGAGCTGCATGTTAGCAGCTCCCCATGTGGAAAAGCAATGCCGGCTCCCACAGGACGCGGGGAGCCGGTGGGACCGTGGGGGGATTGGGGACCCCCCCCACGGTCCCCTACGAGAGGCCAGGCCCCGGGGGATGGGGTACCCGGGGCAAGGAGTGGCCCGGGAGGGGGGCCACGCGGCCCCCCTCCCCAATAATAATAAACATTTTAAAAATCACGCAAAGGCCGGCCCCGGGGGATGGGGTCCCCGGGGCCAATAGAGGCCTCAGGAGGGGGGCCACGCAGTCCCCCTCCTTTAAAAATAATAAAAATAGGTGGCCATGCCCCGGGGGATGGGGTCCCCAGGGCCGGAATTGGCCACGGGAGGGGGGGGGGGGGCCTCACGCGTTAACATTTTTTTTTTTTGTTTTGTTAAAAAGGGGTCAGGCCCTGGGGGATGGGGTCCCCAGGGCCCAAAAAAGGAAAAAGAAGGGGAGCCACACAGCCACCCTTCTAAAAAAAAAAATTTTTTTAAAAAGACGCGATCGTGCCTGAGGCCCCGCCCCCTCCCTTCACCACTCTGCAAACGCGCCCTGTGGCGCGTTTTAAATTGGGGAATTAATTCCCCTTCAATACTGAGGGTCCCTGGGGGCCAACTAGCCCACCAGGTGCCTCCAGTAAGCGCCACAGAGCAGCGTTGCAGAGCGGTGTAAAAAGGGGTGTGGCCTCGGACCACCTCTCTGCAACGCAGAGCCTGTGGCGCTTACTGGAAGTACCTGGTGGGCTAGTTGGGCCCCAGGGACCCTCAGGATTCAAGGTGACCTAATCCCCCAACTTAAAACGCGCCACGGGCGCGTTTGCACAGTGGTGAAGGGAGGGGCGGGGCCTCAGGTGACATGTGCGCAAACACGCCCTGTGGTGTGTTTTAAGTTGGGGAATTAATTCCCCTTGAATCCGGAGGGACCCTGGGGGCCAACTAGCCCACCAGGTACCTTCAGTAAGCACAACAGAGTTGCATTGCAGAGAGGTGAAAAAAGGTGCGTGACCTCGGAACGCCTCTCTGCAACTCAGCTCTGTGGTGCTAACTGTAGGTACCTGGTGGGCTAGTTGGGCCCCAGGGACCCTCAGGATTCAAGGGGACTTAATCCACGCAACTTAAAATGCGCCACGGGCGCGTTTGCACACATGTCACCTCAGGCCCCCCTCCCTTCACCACTGTGCAAGCGCGCCCCGTAGCGCGTTTTAAGAGGTAGTTTTAATCCCCCTGCCCTATTATGTACTAGGGACTTACAGAGGAGGTCATGCTAATCACAGGGGTACCCCAACGCATAGTGTTCCCTAGTGTATGTAGGTGTTTTCACTGTATTCTAAGTGTCTTTTAGCATAGCACTGGCTCTGGTTAGTCAGAGTCAGTTACCACCAGTACCCGTCTGAAAAAGTTGTGGGCACAGGATGATTTTGCAACAAGGCCTCTTTCTGCTCCTCTGTTGGTGCTTTCTGCACATCTTTTGCTTCTTCCTGCACTTTTCTTCGTCTTTGTGGACTTCTGTTGCTTCTTTCTGCATTTCTTTTGCTTCTTTCTGTGCGTTTTTTTCTTCTTTCTTCACATGTCCTACCTCTGTAGGCATAGTTAGAAACTAGCATTTAAAAAACCTTTGAAATTCACTTAAAAAACCATAGGTTTCAGGCACGTTATAGTTAGAAATTAGCATTTAAAAAACCTTTGAAATTCACTGAAAAAACCATAGGTTTCAGACACATTATAGTTAGAAATTAGCATTTAAAAAACCTTTGAAATTCACTGAAAAAACCATAGGTTTTAGGGACAGTTATAGTTAGTTGGACATTTCACTCGTACAAAACCATAGAAATTCCCCGTTATAGTTAGTTCAGCTAACTATAACTCGCGCCCCGCAATGCACTGCTGATGACGTCACATATTACATCACTCATGACATGGTCAGTGACATCACTGATGACATCACTGATGACATCTCAAATGACATCACTGATGACATCACTGATGACATCATCCATGTGATAATTTCATGCACCTTCTCACACCCTAATATAACTTCTGATCCACCCACTCTAAATTACAGACTGCCATTCTCAAAACCATACACACTCCAATACCAATAACTACATACCCACTCACTGATTCTTAGGTCTACACACACACACATCTACTCACTCACCCGTACAGTCACTCATACTTACAGTCACTCAGTACAGGACTATCATATGCACTCATACACCTATATAAACACTCACACACCGCCACTCATCCATAGAGGTACTCACACACCTAGTCAGTCATGCAAAAAATTAATCACACACCCATTTACTCACCTATACAGTTATACACACACCAGCTCACTTACTTATACAAATACTAGCACATTCTTACGCTCTTATACAGTAACTGATACAAGCACACACGCATCCATACAGCCACTCTCACAATCACACACTCTCACTTATAGCCATTTAAATACTCTAACACACATATATACTGCCTTTTACATATGTAGTTACTCGCACATGTACCACTGAGATATACATTCACTCACTAACACACCCATACACACACTCACCCACCCAAGCAGTCCATCACAGATGCACTCTTGAAATCATGCACCCAGTGAATCACCCACTCACACATCTATGTACAGAGTCACACACACCCCACCCACACAAACACTCAGGCACCCATACAGATACTCAGAGAACCAATCAATAACCCATATAGACACTCATGTAGCTATTCGCAAATCCATGCATCCACTTACACACCAACAGACAGACGGATACAGACATTCACACAGTTTAGTCACTAACCCATGCATTCAGTAAGATACGTTTAATCACTCACTTGTAGACTCAGTCACGCACGTACTAAATCATCCATTCAGACACTTATACACCCACTCATTCTTCAATACGCCTTTCCCTATATATATTAAACATATTTAAACTTTACAGAAACACAGTCACTGGATGATGTCATCAGTGATGTCATTTGAGATGTCATCAGTGATGTCATCAGTGATGTCACTGACCATGTCATGAGTGATGTAATATGTGACGTCATCAGCAGTGCATTGCGGAGCGCGAGTTATAGTTAGTTCAGCTAACTATAACGGGGGAATTTCTATGGTTTTGTACGAGTGAAATGTCCAACTAACTATAACTGTCCCTAAAACCTATGTTTTTTCAGTGAATATATATATATATATATATATATATATATATATATATATATATTAAGAACCAATAAGCTCCCACTGTTTCCTTACGGTGAAAGGCGTGCGACAGACCCAGCGTATTAGGCAAGAAGTATATTTTATTGCTCACTCCTCACAAAGGATAACGCGTTTCGGACCACGAAAGCCCTTGTGTGTGTGTGTATATATATATATCTCCTCGAATTTCCAGCCACTCCTAAACTTCCTCCAGGGAGTCGAAGAAGTGCGCTCTACCCCCCATTAGAACCTTTAACTTGGCTGGATACAGGAGCATATACTGTAGTTGTAAATCCTGTAGCTTGCGCTTAACACCTAAGTAGGATTTTCGGACTTTCTGCGCCTGCCTTGTGTAGTCGGGATACACAGATACTTTATTATTCTCATACTGAAGATTCTGGTGTTCCCTCGCTGCTCGCAGTATGTAGTCTCTGTCTTGGTAGTTGAGCACTTTCGCCATTAGTGCACTGGGCTGTGCGCCCGGGGGTGGAGGTGGCACCAGGGCCCTGTGAGCCCTCTCTATCGTAAATACAGCAGACAAGCCCTTGGGACGGAGTTGCATTCAAAACCAGTGTTCTAAAAATTGCTTGGCCGATGCTTGTTCAGCTTTTTCGGGGATTCCCGGAACGCAGATGTTACTGCGCCAGGCTCTCCCCTCTGCATCCTCCGCACGCCGCTCCAGCGCTTTTGTGGCCTTTGTCATCTGTGCAACTTGCTGTTTGAGCATCATGACGTCCCCTCGTAGTTCCACTATATCTGCCTCGGCTGTCGCGACCTTATCAGCCACTTTCCGCAAGTCCGCCTGTAGCAAGTTGACATCTACAGAGACAGTTTCTATGCGGTCCTCTAGTGCCATCCTGGACCCCTGTATGGCAGCCATGAGGTCTGCTCTGGAGGGCTCAGGAGTCTCTTCCTCCGGTTCCGTCCCCGGTCTGCCTGGTTAGACGCTCCGGGGGTGCTTCGGGGTTGTGTATTGGGTGATTGTGTTGGCACCTGCTGCCTTCATTGCCTTGTCATTGACCATTTTTTGTTCGTTGCTCAGGTGACCCAGTTCGCAGGAATTACTTGTGAGCAGGTGGTTCAGGCTATTCCCCCCTCTGTGTCCGATCAATAAATGTATTGCACCTCCAGGCCCAGGGTGAGCTCCACCTGTAGTGCTTCCTCCTTTGGTAGTGCCTGCCAGTAAACAGAGGGGGGCAACCTCCTGTCTGCAATGCGGGCTCTTGCCCTGTTAGGCTCTCTGCCTCGAAAAAAACAGCCTTGTCACAAGCCGGATTACCCCCTAATGCCTGGAGTCCCTGCCGGCTCACCTGTTCACTGCACCCCGGTTAGGTCGGTGTGAGAGGTGGTCCGCGCTCCGGTCGCACCACACTGTCCCATTCGTGCCTCAATCTCCGTGCAACGCTGCTCGCAGTATGCTGCCCGGAAGTTCCAGTCGCGTTCCCCACAATGGCAACTGCATGGCCCCTGCCGTTGTGACGCCCGACGAGCCCAGCTTCCAGGCCCCAGTTGCAGCGCCTCCGCGACCCAAACAAAGGGGGTCCTCCAGGACCCGGAGCGGGCCCGGTGCAACTCCGCGCTGCCCGCTCCGGACAGTAGATCCGGCACGGGAAGGCCTCCCCGCTGCTCTCCGGGCTCTCTGCTGAGGCGGCCGCGTTGTCCGCCCCCGATCCGGGGCCCAGCGCCTAAGGCACGTCAGCAGCGCAGGCAGATGTCGTTAAGGAGGCAGGGGGGGGGAGAACGAGATGTCTCAACCACTCTCCGCGGCCCGGACCCCCCGTACCTTCCTCGTTGGGCGAGTCCACGGTCGGCGATCGCACCAGGCCGCATTCTCCAAAAAGGCCTGAGCCGTCGCACCAGGCCGCATTCTCCAAAAAGGCCTGAGCCGTCGCTCCGTGATGTGGCCCAGTTTGCCTCGGCGGTCATTACTTTCCTCGAGCAGCCTGTGTCCCGGGACAGCACTACGCCTGCAGGAGGTCAGCAGGCTTCGGCGACACACATCTATAGCCAGTGCAAGCAGGATCTTGCAGGATTTCACGGGTGGACGGACTGGGAACTCGAGGGGCCACGTCCTGTCGGCCATGTTGCTTGGCCACACCCCTTATCCTACAGGCATTTTTATTAATGAAGTATTTCTAAGTGATATTGTATTTTTATTAACACAAATCTTTTAATAATGCTCTTTTTCACGTATTTATTGATTACAATGATTTTAAGTAATTGTGCAACAAATAAATTAATCTATAATCTATGTAAGAAGGCATGCAAGAGTATGTAAATGAGTATTCGAGTAGTACTACTTTCCGTACTCCTAAATGCTTTTGTAAATTGGCCCTAAAGTGTTTTCAAATTCATTGGATAAACATCACCTCTCTTACACTGATAACAAATGCCAATCTTATTTGGGTAGTTTGGATTCTCAGGTGTCTGAACAGATTTTCCTGAGAATATAGAGCTGCTATGGGAAGGTGTTTTAAGATTCTTTCAAAGCTCCTTCGGCACAGGGATTTTCAACCATCATTTTAATGGGTTATCCATTTTCATCTTTGTCAGCATTTGTATAAACTATGTATTTTTGATAGTGATCACCTAAGGCGGGTGACAGAACATTAAAACGTGTGAGTAAAACAATACACTATGGTGCAAAAACAAAGAAGATCGCAAATTAAAAAATAATTCTTCAAGATGACCTAAATCTCAACCGTTGTTGATGCCATTCATTTAAAACCAACTCAAAAAATTGGCTGAACGATCTAACCACTCTTTAACAATCAGTTATCGCAGGAGGAGTCCAGTCGCGGCTGCTCCCGCGAATCAGTAGTGGGGTGGGTTGGGGGAGGGAGAGGGGGCGGAGAAAATAAGAATTTTAAAAAAATCACTTACCTGCCGGCCAGCAGCCACCTCACTTCCATCCTCTTCCTGGCTTCTGTTGGAACAGGAAGCAGGATAGGCTCCCCTAAGCCAATCACAACGCTGCAATGTAGCGTTGATTGGTCTGAGCGCCGTGGTTCGGCTCTCAGATGGGGAATGGAAGCCTCGGCATGTGCTCCACCCAGGCTGTAATGCAGCCTTGGTGTAGAACATGCAAAGTGTGCATGAATGTTTGGCCGGCCCCAGAGGGCCGGACAAACATTCATGCGCACTTAGGAGGGTGGCTAGCCCCGCCCCACAAAACTGCCCCAGCACAGAAAAATAAAATGATAACATCTTGTTATTATCATTTTATTTTTTATGTGCGGCGACGCTCCTCTGCTTTAGCGGAGGAGCCGCCCCTGGAGGAGTTGATGTAAATTGAAGTGCCTGCTGTGCATTTTTTATTTACATTGCGGTCAGCTGCCATGTAATGTTTTGCAGAGCCCTCTCCTGGTAGGCAAGACACGCAAGTGTCTCCGTTTCGGATCATGTGTACATCTAAATGTTCTGTACCATCTGCAACAGTGTCTCAGTCTCTGAGACAGAGCTCATCTGCATTTCCTGTACCATTTTAACAACCACTTTCTCTGCCTCTAAGAATGATGATCAAATGGCAAAACTCTTTCTTGTCAGAAAAGGAAGTTTCAGAGCTACAACGGGCTAGAAGGTCCCTGGCAATGCTTACAACTTTTGTTTCATAAATCTTGATGTCTTGTCTGTCCAAATGATACATTCAATGTTCAACAGTAGCCTTAAAGATGTTTTGCCGTATAATGCACTACAGAAGTGTATTCACCCTTCAACTCAATGACTGAATGTTACTTTGACAACAGAAGAACATTTTCCTTTAAAATGTCCAACAATCACAAAAATATTTCACAGTTCCTGGGATTTATAGGAAGACTTAATTTGCAGTTTCAACATGATAAGTGGCAACAGCATGCATTTACAACAAATACTAAATAAAGTACTCACATCTGTACCAGAAGCTCTCGTCATTACATTCTTTGAAGACTCGCCTTTCCTCTTCTGTAGGAACGTAACCCACGTTTACTGGATGCTTATGTAACAAAAACACATTTGGACAATAGTAAGGGAGAGATCTATTAAAACGAATCTTCAAAATATTCTGTAAAAACTAAAATGTGACACTAGGAATCATAACTTCTAACAAAAATATTAACTTCCGGACAGGCAATTAAATAAAACTGATTTAATAGCTGTATTCTTGCGCCTTAAAACTCTTGATGGATTGTTACAGAGGCAAAGTAAAGAACTGCGGTAAAAACAACTAATGTGTTCAATTTACATTATATATCCCAAAGCACAACTATTTTTTGCTTTCCGGCAAATATACCTTCATTGTCAAGTGTAAGCATCATAACAGGGGAAATATATGTTTTCTGAATAAAAATAAAATCTTGTGTAGGCTTCTAAACCATCTAATCTTTTATACGCCCTACCAGCCTAGGCCATGCACCTTTGACTAACTTTCATTTAGGAGCAATTTATTCAAATTATTTGCACACAATGGAGTGTGACAGTGTAAACTACATGGTTTCATGTTTTACAGAAAGTTTGGAAACAAGCAAACAAAATAATACACACCCCAAATACAACTTGATGCATCAATGACAGAGTGAAAACAATGACGTCTATCACATACAATATGAATTTTTGGCAATATTTGGATGAAGTGGGGAGGAGGCGCTCAGGCAGCCCTTTAAATTTTAAGCAATCTTTTTGAGCATTTTCTAATAAAACAAAAATCACGTCTTCATGAAAGAACCTTGAAGCTTGTCAGTGGACTCAACTGGTAAGTCACTTGGTATGTTATGTGTATTTGTATAGCACACAAGTCAAGCAAGAGGGTATCCTGGCGCTGAAGCAGGAGCTGTATGGGACAAGCCAGTGTCTGGGCTAGGTGAAGAGATAGTGTTGTAATTAGGACAAAACCCTTTAGGTTCTTCTTCTTTAGTGTAATGAGAGACAGGAGAATAACCTGTGCCTGCAACACTAGACACCTTTACAATGCTTCTTTCAACCGCCACAGAACCCCGTGACCTCATCGCCCAGAACTCCTGCACATCACCCATTACATCTACAACATTCCACTCCAGATGAAATCCCTCGCTATAACACATCCCCTTCCTTCCAAAACAACAATGAAGTGCAAGACAAAACACCCCAAACAACATTACAAGAAAACACAAAAAAATTGAACAGGAAACCCCTATCTCCACACATAGCCACCCAAAAATGCAGGGGGCCTGCTCACCCGAGCTGCACGCACACCAGTGCCCTCACTGTTCCCAACCAAACTACCTGTATCCACTCTGTCACACACAGGAGATGTTCAAAAGTCATTATCATGCATCAGCAACCAACCTCAACAGCTCTCTACATTCTCTGCAGATTTGACCACACCTCTCCCATCCTTCTGAAACAGCACAACTCTCCTTAGATTCCACGTCTGTACATTCTCCCATCTTACCCAATTTCCACCCACCCTTTTTACTTTGTAGGGGCCACGAAATTTGGACAGACCACCTCACACCCCACCACCCTGTTTCACCTTCAGCCAATCACCAACCTCAATCAAATGCTGCCTCTCCGATGTTCCAGTCATACTCTTAACCACTTGCATGTCATTTTCTCGCAACCATGAAGGAATCAACTTGGTTCCTGGTTGCGTGCCTCGCATCAATTCGAATTGTGCCTTACCCGAGCACAGTTTACAGTCCTTCTGTGTGCCCACAACATATCTTTGACAGCACTCTGTATGTCTAAAGCGGCTTTACCAGCCAGTTCAATGGTGCCTTTCACCAAACGATTCACCCTCTCAACGTGGCCACATCCTCATCCATGGCAATCATCCATTCATTAATGGATACACATCCTTGCAATCCCTCCGTTGCATCTTTTATGTTAGCCACCACTTCCTCAGAATCAAAACTGCATTCACGAGCAGTCTTGTCCGGTAACCTTGACAAGCAGTCCGCTGCCTTGTTCCTCTACCCCAGCAGATACTCCAGATCACAATCATAGTCCTGTAACTTCACAGCCAACCTCGTTGAATGTCCAGAACAATTGTTTGTGCCATTTGGACACAGCACTTTTAATAGTGGCTTGTAATCCTTCCTGAGAGTAAATCTGCCACCTCAAATAAAAACACGGAAATAATTTGTAGCCCAGACCGCAGCGAACGCTTCTCGCTCAATGACTGAATTATTTTTTTCCGTCTTTCCATGCATTTGTGCAAGCACAGCTCCAACTCCAATTCCACTCGCACCTAATGTGAGAATTGTTCTCAAGCCAAATTGGAATGGAACTAAAATTCCAGCATACAAAATGTTATTTTTTTTAATTTTTTTAAACTCTTTTTATTAAACAACACAACAAAACGCACAGCAAGACAGGCCATCAGTTGTATACATATAGGTACAGTAGAGGTACAGATTGCTCTCAATGCACTGCTCCAAAAATAATTTATCATCATGGTATCTCCCCCTCGATATCTGGTAAGTCTTGCATTCTCACATCCCGGTGACGTAGCTCTACCGTAGGGGACAAACATATTTCACCCCTGTGCATATTCTAGGCAGCCCACTTACGGTGCCATTTTTTAGGGCATCCTCTGTGTTTAAAAACATCTTTCTCCGCAATTATGGCTCTATCCATATCAGCAACCCATCCTGTGATTGTTAGTGGTTCCCCCACTCCCCATTTTTGTGCGATGTTTCGCTTTACGAGGGCTCATCCTAGTGAAACCCATGATTTCTCAGTTTGGGTTCGGGCCGTGGCCTCCCATATGTTTAGTAGGCATAATTTCGGTGTGGCGTTTAGTTTTTTCCCCCCTGCCTGCTCCATCTGCTTTGTGACTGCTTTCCAGTACATTTGGGCAACTGGACATTCCCACATTATGTGAAAGAAAGTTCCCTCCTGGTGGCATTGCCCAAGGCAATAGGTGTCGGCCCATTTTGACTAGTACTCCTGTGGCAAGGTAGACGCGGTGGAGAGTTTTAAGTTGAACTAGCCTCAGTCTCATGGGGATGGCTATTTCCCTGGGGGAGGCCAAAGCGTCTCGCCAATCGTCGTCCTCTAACTCGTCCAGGTCCGCCTCCCATTGCTGCCACAGGCGTGTTAACAAGTCAGGCCGGTTATTGATCAGTTTTTTGTACGTTAAGGATATGGCCTTCTTGGTCATGGGGTCTAGTATTAGTCTATCTTCCAGAGGGGATGCTTCAGGAAGTGAGCCGCCCTGTGGTATCGCTGTTTTGAGAGCATGGCTGATTTGTAGGTATCTGAATGTTTCGGATTGTGCAAGGTCATACTCCTTCTGTAGTTCTGCAAATGTGGCCAACCCTCTTGTGTTCCACATGTCCCCCACCGATGATATGCCAATCAGATCCCATTTATCGAACCCGGGCCAAGTGCTCAATTGGCCCAACTGATCGGGTTCCCAGAGTGGAGTCGCAAGTGTGATTTTGTTATGCCAGCCAAGTTTTTTATTGACCAGGTGCCAGACTTCAATTGTGCGGGCTTTACGCCCGGTAAGGCCCAGTTTTTTGGGGTTTGTGTATAGTGCTCTGTGGTACCCTCCCTGTCCCATAAGCCACCAATCTGTGCGGAGACTCAGGCCGACCCGAGAACCGTGGGCCAAGCGGTTGACTACCGCGAGTTGGGATGCCCAATAGTATGACTTGAGGTCAGGTAAGCCGATTCCACCGTCATACCATCCCGCTGTTAATTTCTGCATTGCTTTGCGCGGCGCCCGTCCGTCAGACAGCAGGGTACGCACGGCGCTATCAATATTTGAGAAGTAAGAGTCTGGGACCCTGTAGGGAGTGTTTTGCAGAGCGTAGAGGAAGCGGGGCAATGCTAACATTTTGAAGAGAGCCGCGCACCCCAGGAGAGTCAGTGGTAGGGCACGCCAGTGTTTTACATCGGTGTGGAAACGCGTCAGGGGCCCTAGCAGATTGGTTTCATAGAAGCAGGCTGGATCCGTGGTTATGTACACTCCTAGATAACGGAAGCCCTACGTTGCCATAGGGATGTCATATTCTTTTGGTGTGTGTGGCCGAGGACCGTGTAATGGGAATAGCTGGGACTTAGACCAGTTTATTGTGTACCCTGAGTGGTTGCCGAATATACGGAAAATGTGGAGGATGCGGTGAATGGTAGATGCGGGGGAAGCCATATATAACAATATGTCGTCAGCATAGAGCGAAATTCTGTCCTCGTGATTCTCGGTGCATTTGAGTCCCCGTATCAGAGGGTCTCCCCTCACCCAGATCGCCAATGGTTCTAATACCAAAGCAAAGATTAGGGGTGACAGGGGGCACACTTGCCGAGTTCCTCTGCCCAGCTGAAATTGTCTTGATGTGTGTCGGTTCACCACGATTTGGCTGTCGAGCTAGTGTATAACAATTTAATCCATTTTATGAAATTGGGCCCAAAGCCCATTCTTTCGAGGACGGCAAACATATATGCCCACTCAATGGTGTCAAAGGCCATTTTGGCATCAAGGGACAACAGCGCCACATCTTCCCTTATCGTGTCTTCCCTACCCAGCACCCCGTGCAGGCGTCGTAAATTCAAGGCAGTGTTCCGGCCGGGCATGAAGCCTGACTGGTCCGGGTGTATCAGACCTGTTATCAGTGGGATGAGTCTATTGGCCAATAGTTTTGCAAGTATTTTAGCCTCTGCCGTGAAGAGAGAAATAGGCCTATATGCCTTGCAGTCGTTGGCTGGTTTGCCCTGCTTGTGTATTACCACAATTGTGGCTAACCGGATCTCATCTGGCAATAGACCTTTCTCGTAACTTTCTAAATACATCTGGCAGAGGTGGGGTGTCAGCTTGGTGGCAGCCGACTTGAAAAACTCAAATGGGAGCCCATTGGGTCCCATGGCCCTACCCGAGCGAATGTCTCGAATAGTGTGTTGTATTTCTTCCACTGTGGGTTCCCCTTCGAGGGAGTCTTCCTCTTCAGGTGAGAGGCAGTTGACTTTGATAGTGGAGAGGAGGTCCCGTGCGGCAAGTGGCGTGACTGCCGCCACGGATTCGAAGTAAGTAGCAAATGTTTCTGCTATATCCCGGGGATCGGTTATGTCTTCCCCCTCGGGTCCTTGTAGTTGGTGTACCCACCTTGATGCCTGCTCCCGCCTCTCCAACCAGGCCAATAGTTTGCCCGTTCTCTCCCCATGTTCATATATCTTGTGGTGGATTGACTTTTGACTCACCTTGGCTGCCTCCGTAAGGAGCTGCCTCTAATCTAGTGTCTTGGCCGCTAGTAATTGCTGAGCAGCGTGGTCGCGGGACTGGGCCAGGGCTTTTTCCCCTATCAGGATCTCTTCTTCAAGTTGGTCTATACGCTTCGTTAATTCCTTCTTATGCCCTACCATCAGGGCCAGCGCTCTTCCCTTAATGACTGCCCCGAATGCCCCACAAAATGTCAATCTTGAGTTAATTGAAAGCCACTTGTTGGGCCTTTTCACACTCAAACGTCTTTCCTTTCTTTAATAGCTTCCTCAGCAGATTCAACTTGTATGCAAAGTCTTTCACAAATTTTGCACAGTACTCCATAAGCCCCATGAATGATCTCAGCTAGTCTTTGTCATTGGCAACTTGTGCGTTCACTATTGCACTGACTAAATTCATCTTGGGCCTTACTCCTTCACCTGTAATGAGGTACCCAAGGTACTCGACCTCCACCAGGAATTTGCATTTCTCCTTACACAAAGTCATCTCCGCTTCGGCAACTCGAGTCAAGACTTCGCGCAGTGACGTGTTGTGGTCATTTCTCCAAAGACTAGTATGTCGTCTTGGAAGAAGACCATGTTCTTGATCCCACATAACAGGTTCGCAATCAGTCTCTGAAACACACTAGCTACTCATGAGAGCCCAAACGGCAACCTGTTAAACTGGAAGATACCCTCCGTTATAATAAATGGCATTAAGTGTTTAGAGTCCAGATGCAATTTCACCTGGTGGTAGGCGCTCCTGAGATCCAACTTTGAAAAATATTTTGCAGTTTAACAATTGGAAGATCAACTCGCTGATGTTTGGCACTGAGAAGCAATCCATAATGACAGCCTGATTAAGACTGAGTATGTCTACACAATCTTAGAGAGCCATATGATTTCTTTCTCACGAAAACTTGTGACAAACTATTGTGTTGCCTCTACTGGCTCTATAACCTTGTCTTTAATCATCTGATCAAGAATAGTTTTTACTTTAGCGCAGGCTGCCAAAGATACCTTTCTCATTGACTGTCTCGCTGGTACTGCGTCTTTCCTCAATACTATTTTTTGCTGGTAATCATTAGCTTCACCTATTCTGCGCTCGAAAAACAAAGTCTTTAAGCAAGACGTCCAATTCCGCCTCACCGACCATCATTACCTGGATGGTCGCCCGTGAATACAATATAATGTGCTGATCATATTGGTGAAACCAACCCAATATCGGAGGACTGCCGGCAGCTACATACACCTTTTCCTTCATGGTTCGGCCCTTGAATTCAATTTCTGCGGAGAAATATCCCATCACACCAATGTCAGCTCCTTGATATCCTTTCAGGATCACATCTGATGTTTTTAACACTCCTCTTGACCACACGGTATCGAACAGTTGCTTCGGTATATTACTATACAGGGAGCCCGAATCCACCATCAAGACAACCAGTTTGTCATTAATTCTGAAATCTGGTTTTGGTCACAAGATTCATTTTTCATCCTCATACAGCTTTCTATTTCCATCCTCATGCTCCTCATCACCAATGACCAACACCCTGGGTTGCACAAAATCTTCAGCCTCCTCTAGAACTGAGACTCTCTTATTCAAGACTCCGCACACACATGCGAAGTGCCCCTTCTTTCCAAGGAGGAGGCATTCTTTCCCGATCACAAAACAACTTTTTGAGTCACTCAAATGAGAATAGCTACCACACCTGTAGCATGAGCAGATATTTTGCAATTTTTGTGAGTTTATAAGTCCACTTCCTTTTTCTTTTACTCCTTTCTCAAATCCTTTGTTAACTAAATCAGATTCACTGTCTATTTTTGCTACTACATGGTCAGTTTGAGGCTCCATCTTTTGCATCTCTTT
The DNA here is from genome assembly GCA_963921515.1 of Calotriton arnoldi. Classification (NCBI taxonomy): domain Eukaryota; kingdom Metazoa; phylum Chordata; class Amphibia; order Caudata; family Salamandridae; genus Calotriton; species Calotriton arnoldi. Next base: position 1,932,040 of record CAWUFW010001714.1, on the reverse strand, counting down.
CATACATTTCTCTGACTCCTCTACTACTTTAGCAGTCTTAATGGAGTCCTTGAGAGTGGGATTACTCGCAACCCAGAGTCTTTCTTGCATCTGCTTCCTATTGCACTGAGCAATCAGCTGATCTCTGATCAGCTCTTCGGTCATCAGACCGAATTTGCACTTCACTGGCAGCTTTCGCAACCTAGCTACAAAGTAATCAACCGTCTCAAATGGTTTTTGCGGTTGCATGTAAAACTTGCGGTGTCGCATAACAATGTTTATTGTTTTGACAAACTATTCTGCAACTTTAACTAGGCCTCCTTGTACACAGCTTCAATTTCATCGCCATTTTCCACCAACACTTGCGGCAAATACTTAAAAACGTGCTGGCCTTCAGTGCCCAAACAACCCATCAATATTGCTTTTTTTCTGATAGGTGGAAAAATCGTGCCTTCAAGTGCCAAATTATAATTAACAAAGATTTTTGCCCGGTTCTCCCATTCAACGGGTGGGTCTCCTTGTTGTGTGAGAAATGCTGGTAGCACAATTATCGACTGGCTTATATTCATGACTTATTTTATGTCCACTAAATGGCAATATTACGCTTCGTAAATGCTGTAGCTGTCACACTCCTCTAATATGGTGCTATTCAGGGGAAATCAATAGGTGGCGCTGTTGGGTCTTTAGCTCTTATAGGCGACCATAGAGACTTCCCCTTGCTATATCATGTGACGGTGCAGCAGTCATTGAGGAAAGTCAGGATTCAGAGGAGATAAGACAGCACAACTGTGCACTGATCGTGTTTTGTGTACCTTTGCAGTGTATTTAATGTTTGGTGTACAACATATGAGTGTACACTATTAACACTTCCACTCTTGCTACACTTTGAAATTGCCTAAATTGCTTTAATGCCCTTTCACACCGCTCCTGCTCTTCACTGCCTGTAGGAGGCAGGCTTAGTATATGGTGCACACTCATTTAAGTGACGCACTTTGCACTAATCCAGACAACCTTAATTGTGGTTTTAGTGGTCTTAGACAACCTTAGAAAGCTCTCTAAGTGGTAGCTGTGGAGAGCAGCCTTCAGGTTTAGTCCAGAAGGAGTGTTAAGCAGCTTGTTTTACCAGATCTAATCATGTAGTGTAGGTTAACCAAAAATAAACCACCCAGTGTAGTTATAATAATATGTCTATTTATTACACAACACTAACTAACACATTGGTATATCTCCTACCCGGAGATATTAACACAAATATACAACAATACTTCAATTGCATGAGGTAACTAAGTACAATACAGAGTGGTCTCCAGGGGGAGACCAAACCATATACTAATAAAGTGGAATGCGAACTGCGACTGAAGTCGGGACATGGACCAGGAGACTCCAAAGAGCTGGGGACAGAAGGAACAACCCAAGGTAAGTACCCAGGAACCCCAAGGAGGCTGTGTGCAGAGTGGAAACACAGCTGCGTACTCAATAGAAGTCAACGGGAATGTTGCGGTTGTAGTTTTGAAGAAGAAGGAACCTTCCCAGTGAACCCTGAAGAAACCCCGTGGAAGACAGAAGGTTGGATAGTCACCCTACCCGGGATACCCCAGGAACCAGGATACCTACACCAGGGAAGCCGGGTGCATAGGTGCGAAGTGACATCGGAAACTGCTGTAAACCACAATGGAGGACTTAAGTTAATATGCCGCTCGCGAAGACTGTGCAAGAGTCCGGTGGAATCCAAGGGTGGAGTCTTGAAGAGAAGAACCTGCAAGCAGAGGGGACAGAGTCTATGCCACTCTGAGGTGACCAGGAGGCACGGAATAGTAATGCCCACTGATGACGGAAGATGCAGGAGTGATGACGGTGACCTTGTCGCTGCAGCTGTGAGGACTAGGTGATGATGAGAATGACGAGGAGCCGTGCACGAGCTGTCCCACGTCGGAAGTCGAGAACCTGGGGGTCGGTGTCCAGCTGGAGCACCCACAAGCGTTGGCAGCTGCCACAGGTGTGGTAAACGATGAAGGAGCAACGTTGGGACCAGCAAGGTCCAAGGGACTCACCAAGTGCAGGAGAGTCAGAGCAGGCCCCAAGCAAGCAAGGGAGACCGCTGAAGCAAGACAAGACCCTTGAAGGGACCCACAGGCCAAAGGCACAGGAGTCGCAAGAGGACCTTGAGCAGCTCACCAAAGATGAAGGCCCACAGTGTAGAGGATGCGGTGAGGACGAAGATCTTGGCAGGAAGAGATGCTTGAGGCTGGAGCTACTTGTACCCTGAAGATCTCTGGAGTGCAGAGCTAACAAGCAATGGCAAGTCGACGCGGTGCACAGGGGTTCAGTCCCAGCAGTTCCGACGAGGGATACTGGACTCAAACTTGCTGAGAGGACAGGTCAGGCCTTGAGGGAGTTGCAGAACCACCACCTGTTTTGCTGAGCCTTTCGAAGTCCGTGGGACGTCAGGAGCAGCAGACCAGTCAGCTTTGTTGCAGTGCCTGCAGATGCAGGGGAGTGGCTCCTTCACTCCAAGGGAGATTACTTCGGGTGTCCTTGATGCCCACAGGTCTGTTGAAGATCCTGAAAAGAAGCACAGACCCAGAAGACGAAGAAGACTTGCAGAGCAGCAAGACCAGGTGCAGCAGGAGTCTTCCTTGATGCAGTCTCGGTTCCAGGCAAAGTCCAGCGAAGTCCAAGTGTCCAGCCAGTCGAAGAGTGACATAGTTTCAGGCTTGAGTCTTATCGAATGACGAATCTGAGGACCCACCCACATGTAAGCCCTTTTATACCATAAGACAGGGGTTAGGACGACTCAGGGGTCCCTCCCAGAGGTAGGGCTGGACAGAGGGGAGGATACTCCCATGTCCTTTGTCCAGTTTCGTGCCAGAGCGGGAGCCAAGGGCTCCCTGAACTGGTTCAAACTGGAGTATGCATGGAGTGCACCAAATGTGCCCTTCAAAGCAGACTGGTGGTGCTGGCAAGCGACCCCACCTCAGCCCAATACACTAAGTCCTGTCTGGGAGGTGGTCACACCTCCCTGTGACAAGAAACCTATTGTTCTACCTTCCCCTGCTCAAGCTCAGCTCAGCCGCAGGAGGGCAGAATTGTGTCTGTGGTCTGCAGCAGAATCAGCTTGCTAGCAGACCCTGAAAGGCTGTTACTGGGAGAACTGGGGGCTTCCCGGAGGAGCCCCCAGTGCATGGAATCATACCTCCAACACCAGTAAAGGTGTTGGGGTATGATTCCAACATGTTTGATACCAAACATGCCCAGGTTCAGCACAGCCACTGTATAGTTAGCCATTGCGTAATGACGGATGGCCACTATATGCATCAAAATGGCTGGCCGCACTTACAAAGCCTGGATAATCGACTCCGGGGTTTGTAGAGGTGTCCTGCTCATTCAGGGGCACCCTCACACTTATAACCCAGCACCCTGCCTTCAGGATTGAAAGGCCTGACTTAGGGGTTTTAAGTGTAGTGATCTCAGATATAAAGAAACGTATATCTGTCATAAGTGGTGCTAGCAGAGGCTTACACAGGCTGCAATGGCAGGCCTGTAGTCACAGTTTGAGTGGTCTCTCACGGGTGGCACAATACATGCTGCAACCCATGGGAGACCCCTGGTGTATCTATGCCCTGGATACCTTGGTACCATATAGGAGGACCTTATAGGGGTACACCAGTAGTGAATTGTGGAGGTACAGAAGTACTTACCATGACAAAGTTAGGGAGGAAGCACAGTGACTGGGGTCCTTGTCAGTAGGATCCCAGTCAGACTAGTCAAAAAAACATACTGACACCTGCAAAAAGTGGGGGTAACCATGACAGCAGATCCTATTTTCCTATAATGCCGCTCTATGCAATTTATTCATTCCTTAATTGCTTTTTTCACTTTAATAGCCTCTTCAAAAGCCTTTTCCCTGCGGCTGCGCATCTTACTTATAACCCTTTTTACCAGACTTTCGGGAGACGCACCGATCAATGCACTTGTCCTCTCAACGCTCTGCTCCTTCACCGCGCGCTGGCACGTGACCACCCGCTGCTGGTGGAGCACGCACTCTTCTTTATCTTCTGCACACTCGGCTCACACGGCTGTGTGACGCAGCTTCCCCGAGCGCAGCAGTGCCTGCTGTGATGAACGCGGGCCTCTATTTAAACAGGGCACGAGGGAGCTGCGGGGCTCGTGCTTGCAAGCTTCAAAAAATTTAAAAAACATACTGAGACTCAAACTTGTCCCTTTTTCCCCGACTTCTTGGTTAAGCTGTTGCAGGTGGCAGCGCGCAGCAGCACTTACTGTAACTGAAGACACACCGTTCAGGATTCTGTCAAAGCGCAGGGTAACAGCCTCACCAGGATGACACATGCTATTCTCTGCCGGATTCCTATCTCAGCCAAGTCAGGTGTCTGGTGCCTCCCATCCTCGTCGCCAGAAAAAGTGCAATTAGGACACAACACTTTAGGATCTTCTTCTTTAGTTTGATAGGAGAATAGCCTGTGCCTGGAACACCAGACACCTTTACAATGCTTCTCTCAACTGTCAGAGAACCCCTTGACCTCACCGCCCAGAACCCCTGTACATCACCCATTACATCTACAACATTCCATTTCAGATGAAAACCCTCACTATAACAGACACCTTCTTGTAGAATTCAAGAAATAAGGAGGCACTGATATATAGGGGCAGGTCGTTCCAGGCTTTAGGAGAGAGGTAGGAAAGAGAACTTTGCTTACTTCTTTCTCTGTCTCTCTTCTTTTACCCGTTTGTTCATACTCTGTTATCCCCCTTTTCCCATTTGGTCCTTGGATAAAAGATAAAAAATGATTTAAAGAGCATTACCATTTAACTTCACAAAAGCTCCTTCTATAAAATCTCTTGTGCAATCCTGACTGCCAGAATCCAATACTCAAACCAATTTTAAAAGAAAAGAGACACTATAGTGATATACCTGCCAATCAATACATCAAAAATACATGCACACGTTCATAGCAAATAACATAGGTTTATAGATCTCTAAAGTGAAAATCATTATCAGGGGAGGGAGGTTAATACCCAAATTGGCAACTCTCACCAAACCACAGAACTATTGTGCACAGCAGGACTGGAAGCTAGGCATCAAAAGCATTTCATGCCACAAAAGACAGGCTGCTGGCCAACACCATTGTGGCATATATCAACCTAGAGAAATCCCCTGAGACAGTAGTGGATGTCAGCCAAGAAGGCTATGCGCCATGCTGTTAAAAGTTGATGAGGAAGGATGCTAGTCGATACCAGTCATCCATTAACCAAACCTCAACAAAGGTTTTCTTTAACTGAATGAGAGACAATCATTTTTTTTGCACTTTTTTGCTGAAGACCTAGCAGTGGAGTCCAGTTTGAGCAAGCATAGGAAAGCTCATGGAAAATGTCTTGACATGTTTTTAAAGGCAAGAAAAACGCTGGTTCAAGCACACCTATGTGTAAAGACACACATTTAGAGTGGTAACCAATCATAAGATCATGAAATTCATCGAAAACTGCTCTCAATGCGCCCTCCACGCACATCAAAAAGTCAGACTTCTGTCCTGGTCCTTACAATCCAGTGATCTACCTGTTCCAGTATACATGAGGCCAACCACACCAGGCTCAATGCTTTGGAATCTGCAGAACGGAGGCAGATTTAAAACTAAGAATGGAGAATTTGATTTGAAATTCATAAATGTGCCAGAGAATACGGATCACCCAGTCAGGTGAGCGTCTACAAGTGGATACCAGCCTCATCAGAACAAATGGTGGAAGAACCTACTGGAGGAACAACAAAACCAAAAATAATCTCTCAGGGATCCTGGACATAAGACATCAGCGACATGGTGACGGCTACTAATGAAGATCAAGAAAGCAACAGGAAAGTTTCACTTCTCAAGAAATTCAAGAGTACCTTCCAAAAAGGTCTTGAGTAACATGTTCTATCCCAATGCCTCTTGACTCGTGAAGAGGTCTTAAAGAGGACAATGCAAAACAGCTACAGTTACGATTACAAGGACTGCCGCCCCTCTCCATCCAGCATTTCAGCAACATACTGAAAACAAGCATTGGCAAAGCCAATAGGTCTCGCCTTTGGGATTAACTTTGTCAATGGTTTATAGCTTTTAGCATACCCGATGCTGTGCAGCATAGCTGAAGAATAAAAAAAATATATGTTTTTGATGCTGCCGACTGATGGTTTCCAGGGATTATATTGCACACCTTTTCCAGGAATAAAATGCCTGGAAGAAAGAGTACGATAATTATGTGGTCCTAGTCTCAAGAGGGACAGTTTGCAGAGTCTGAACCAAACCTGCAACAGTGGGTGCATCTACAAGCCACACCGTCTGGGTGTTTCATGTATTTGTGTTCTTCTGGAGTAATTATACCGGACCAGAAAGGTATGACTGTGTATAAAGTGTATATGTTAATGGAAAACTATTTAATAAAGGAAAGACTCCCTCGTTGAAGGCCCGTGGCAAAAGTGTGTTTGGCATTGGGTAGCTCTATCGTTTACGTGCATGCATATGGATTAAGGTCACAGGTTGAAAGGACAAGGCACTATTGTTAAAAATGCAAATGCATGCAGGTACCTCCTCTTCTGACCTGAATGCCTCACCAGATTCTATCTGGAGAGGACATTGTAGTTTCATCACAGTTGCAAGGTTCCACAGTTCCAGGATCCCTCCGAACAGTTCCGAATCTGAATGGTATGTGTATTGAAATGTAAAAGAATCCGGTGTGTACATCTCAAGCCACTTACAGAGATAGTCACGGAACAATGAAACCAATGCAAGGTGTGTTAGGCAGAGCATGTATTGCTGCTTGGAAAAGGTGCCACACACGTCCCGCTGAAGGCTGGATGAAGGGAGTGAGTGCTCTGTCCACAAAAGCCAGCTTTGAATGAACAGCACATGATGGACAATAGTGAATGAATAGTACTGTGCAATGGCGCTCAGGTCTACAAACGAGTGAAGAGAGCTACGGCCTTGTCTCGTATTGTAATTGTATTTATATAGCGGTTACTACCCCTGATGAGGTGTCAAAGCGCTTTTTGGTGAGTAGCATGCTACTGCAGAACCCAAAAAGGATTAGTGGTGGATTAGTATGTAAGCTACTCCGGTGAATGAAGGCACTAGTTTGATGTGCAAGGGAAGTCATGGCTGCACTTAAGGCTCGTCTGGTATGTACACAGCGATAAATGCTGTTAGACATGCTGTTGAATGACCGGTGTTAAAATTCAGTGAGCCTGGGCTCAGTGAATGGTGCCACTCAAGTACCGCCCTGCCCAAAACTCTTCGCATGAGTGGTGCCATACAAACGATTTCTCAAAAGTGAATAAATAGTATTAATCTTGTTACACTTAAAAGATTGATGCTATACCATAGACTCGTTGACACTAAACCATGGATGGACGGTGCCATAGGAAGAGGCACAGCAAAGCCTGTAAATATCAAATAATCTACAACAGTGAATGGTGGTCTGCAGAGTGCCCCTTGAAAAGAAAAAAAGCATTTAAGTGTTTTTAAAAAAAAAAAAAATTAAAAAAAAAAAAAAAAAAAAGGAGTTTGGGGAGAGCAACTGCGGGGTGTGGAGCGGAAAGCAACGCAGGGACCGAAGCAAATCTAAGGAGTGCACATCTTTGCATCTATGTGCCCTTAACGTTGACTCGCACATTATAGGGACTGGTAAAGCTTGGGTACCGCACGCTGAACAAAGCTACTGAATAATCCCCAAAAATCATGCGAGGCCCTGGCTGTGGCAGCAGCGTTTGGGGTGGTGCTATGTGCAGTACTAAAGGGCAGCAGATCTGCGGTGCAGGCTTGAAAGTGCATGGACAAGTCATGGTATATAAAGAGTGTTTGTTTTAAAAATAAAGGTGAAGATAGTTGCCGTACACAAGAGTCTTGTGACATTTTGGGATTGAGTGTCTTGGAAAGTACGAATGGATTTCAGGAAACAACGGAGACTTTCTATCGAGTGCCTGAGTTAAAGTCTACATTGCAGACGGCTTGAGGAGTTCTGGGAATCAGGATACCACAAGAGGAGAGGTACCTTATTGACTGCTGCGCTTGGGTCCGGCATCCGCCACCGCGGAGTTTTCAAAATGTGGTGAGCTCGAATAAATCGCTAAGAGAGCGTGCAAATAACTGGTGCCGCGTCCAAGCACTCACCGCTGCAGTCATAGCGCAAGAAAGAGGAGGGAATGCGTACCGGCCGCTGAGGATTTGTGTTCGATCCTTGGCGTCTGCTCAATAGCATGTGAATTTGGGCAAATTACTTATTTTCTCCCGCGGTTTACAAATGTATTAGTTTAAATTAAATAAATAAATGAGCAGTGATTGCAACGATTTGGGAGGCGATGTGGGGCCGGGCATAGCCATAGCGCGGCCGCTAAAGTGAAAGCAACGTAACCTGATCCACGACGAGGAATGCAGCTGCCACCCTGCGAGCCGCTGCTCGCTCCCCAGAGCAAAACGCCGTGTGAGTGAACCTTTGGAGAAGAGGTGGGACATGCACCCTCCTTTGGCCATTTGCGTGCTTTCATTATTGAAAGCCACACGCAAAGGCCAATCCAATGTGTGGGAGGAGTCAGACCCACACGGAGAAGTTTCGGGGAAGTTTGGAGTGCTCACAAGAAGCCTCCCATAGAGCCGCGCATGCGCGCTGCGCTAGGCTCGACCTAAAAATGATACGCCTAATGAGACCTCCCTCCAACAAAGAACACTCTGTGAGAAACAGCATGGTGCCGGGTGATAATTCCATCTGAAGTCGCACCCGAGACCGTTGCTAAACTGGGTCACTATGTTCTCAGATACCCCCTTTAAGAGACTGATCACTGTGCTAACCCGATATGTTGCTCTAATGTCTGGGAGATGTCCCTAAATACTTTTTCTTCTTCGCTTTCATGATGCATCAAAAAGAACCTACCTTTCTGTAGCCTGTGCAATAATGTAAAAGACTGAAGTTCCAGCCTTGTGCAGATTAAAAATACATATGCTGGGGAAATCATTTGTTTTTAAATTCCAAATCCAGAGCCTTTCTTATCGCTGTGAAACTGCACTCAAAGCAAGGGTAAGCGATACGTCCAAAATTGATCTCTTTATAAAGATTTGGCTATTACAGGGTGCCTAATCTTGTATGAAACATTTTTTCATTAATTTAAACATTTGCCAGCCACCATAACCGCATTTTATTTCATTGTTCAGTTTTAGCCACAAAGAAAAAAAATCCTACAATTCTAAAAACCCTCATGTTTTCTACTGACAAATCGATGGACTAATAAAGGCGGTGATAAGAAGTAAAAATGATATGTACAAAAAGGTAAAATTGAGATTCAGCACAAACAGCAAGGAAGATACACTTAAGAGAGTTCTCTACATGTAGCTTTTATGCAGACACGAGGTAGGGATTCACATGACTATCATTACGAACGCACTGGGTTAGGAAGTGGTCTTTAAGTAACTGCACTCAATCTCAATTTTTCACAATCTCACATGAGAACACTGTTCCTAATGTGATCTCTATATGTTCATAATAGTGGAATTGATCGGAACTCCTTACAAAGGCGCAAGGATGGGATCAGTCTTACTGATGTAAGTAAAGCATTCTACCTTATAGGGGTGTTACCTGAGAAAGTTCCAGTGCAAGTATTTTTTTATTTTATTTTTTAATCAGGGAACTATGGGACTGAGGTTTCCTTTACATTTTGGTTTCTTTGAGTAGCGTGAGATGATCAGGATTTTGGTGAGGTGTGTAGAAGAGTTGGAGGGGGCAGCCTTGTAAGTAAGGAATGCTGTTTTAAAGGCGTATCTTTCTTCCCAGGGTAACCACTTAAGATAAGTGAGCAGTGAGTGTGATATGGTCAAATGTACACTTGCCAGTGACTAAATGTGTGCAGCTTGCAAACCTGCTTTTAGGGTGCTATCACTTTGTTTGCCGTAGTTACTTTGGAGTCAACTTCCATAATTGATACATGAGAGTGCCAGGGATTGGACTGCTGCATTAAGGTCATCTTTGGTGATTAAAGACTTGCAACGTTCAAGACGTCTTCAACAGAAAAAGGTGCATTTAGATACATTTTTTACATGGACCTCAAAATTGAGTGTTTGGGTCAAGTATAATGCCTAATGATTTGGCTGATTCGGCTATTTTGGGGTTGAAGGCAATTTCATATAGGATAGTTAGCCAGCTATTATTGTCTGGTTGGTGTAAGGGAGAGGAATAATGTTTTGACATCACTTAGTCTCAAGTGTCTGTCCTTCAAATAGAGAGAGCTATATTTTGGAGAGGCGGTTCGTCAGGATGTCAGGCTTTATGTCTTTCAAGATCCTCATAGACTGTTGTGTGTTGGAAGCATATTGTATGAAATTGATGCCACGAATCTTTATGAGCTTGACCAACAACTCAATGTAGCCACTGAACAGCAGGTGGAGGTACAGACCACAAAGTATTCTGCAGTTTAGTTGGGTGCTACTTGAGGGGAGGTGGTTTATTCCGGTCACAAAAATAGACGTTTCCTTGACATTGGAGAACATGGAAAAATAGGATTATTGGAGGGGAGCTCTAGTTCAATATTTGTGATTTTATTTTTAAAAGAAGTAGCGAGTCCCTTGCATCTTTACTCTGCCACACAGATTTGTTTTTTTGGATGTGCACAATTCTATTGGGAGTTTTAACAATTGTGTGGATCTATTCTTGGTTAGAGATTGCTCTAAAGAACTTTACTTTAGCTCTGAGGACAATTCTCTTGGAGTTGTGTTCTTTTGGCAGGAGATGATAACATGTGGTGCAGTTTTCCTGCATATTTTCCCAAATAAGAAGACTTTTCTTGTTCATTGGAGTATCAGTTGGAGGTCTTCTTTGTTTTTTTTACTTTTCCTATTTATGAGGTGTCACTTGATTTAAGATGTTGGGTGTGCTTTTGAAATAATATTATAGTAGATTCATTAAAGGGGTTTGGTGCTTCTGGAGTGTTACAGTTTTCATTGCCTGCTGTTAGCACGTTTTTATTTTGGAGAATTCTGGTCTAAGTCATTCCTCTTAGATGTTGCTTGTTAGGCATTTGACCTTGAATGGAGATGATGAAAGAGATTAGGAAGTGGTTGGACCAATCAACATGTTTTGGACAACCAAGCTTTAAGGTATCTTTTCTGGAAATAATAAAGTTAAAGATGACTCTTTTCTTGAGGTGTGGGAGAAGGTTTTTAGTTTTGTGAGAGGTTATGTATGTTCAAAAAGAGAAATTTGATGTGGCTGCGTTGTATGAGGGGTTTCACCGAGGATGTTATTGAGTGGGCAGGTTAGGAGTCAGTTCATCAGATAGTCTATACAATTTTCAACTATTTTCTAGGTTTTCCCACGTGGGAGGTGCAGGAGGGATGTTGAATATAGTGAGGGCAGTGGTGTTGGGTCTGACATCAATTTGAAGGCACTGAAAGGAATGGTATGTGGAGTTGCTTAGGATGATTCACGATCAAAGCCACTTCCATACCCTATTTGGTCTAACCGTAATAGGTAATACCAATCTAGGATAAGAAAAACCAGGAGTGGTAGAGATGCATGGGACAGCCTTGTCTCAGCAATGAATAGGTCTAACTGGTCACTGTGAATAGCATTGGATAGCTCATACTCATTCACTACAGCCAATAAGCAGCCAGGAACAGCACAGGAAAATTAGGTTGTCTGATTTTCGAATTTGGGAAGTTGTTGGAATTCTAATTTTACTGGAGTGGTGAAAGAGTGTTTGAAAGATGAAAGAGTTTTCCATTCCCATATTCGAGATGGGATATTCTAGGAGAGATTAGGGCTCCAAAAGTGATTTAAGTTAGAGGTCTTGGTATCAGGTGTCATTCATGTTGGATTGATTAAGGGGGTGATCAGCAGTTCTAATTCTTGATGTTTTTCTTTGTGTTATTGCATGTCAGTGCAATTTTGATCACATAGTTTAAGTGATACAGCAGTGCTGCTAGCAATCATGGTGATCTGCTAGAGGTATGTGTTTTTATACAGGGGACTAGTATCTTGTCTTGGGGTTCAAAGCTCTTCAGGGAAGCACTTGTAAGTTCTACTAGGAAGTTCTTGCTGTCATGCTGTAGTTTGGTCAAAATGAATACCGGGGTTTGGTAGCAATTATAACAGGGTGGCGGACTTGTTGTGGAGAATGAAGAATCTGTTGGAACTATTTACTTATTTACTACTGAGATACTAAGTGATGTGATGGAAATAAGCAGGTTTGTCTTGATTTGGGTAGGGTCTGATGTAGCTGCAAATTAAAGAAGTACTAGTTTGTTATTTGAGGTATAGAATTTTTCATAGTTTGCTTGTGTAGCTAAATAACGATGTGCTGTGTAGTGGACTGATGATACATTGGAAAGGGAGGAAAGCATGGCTACAGGAGGATGATCTGAATTTGGTGGAACCTTCCTGGCGCAGCACTTTGCACAGCCAACAAGAACATCATGTGTTTCTGCCCTGTCAGCAAGGTACAGCTTCAGTCTCAATGAACAATGGGCACGTGGTCTAAGTATCAACATGTCCACTACACTTAGGAAAAGTCACCCGAGAACACACCTTTGAACCAATACTTTCTGGAATCCATCTCTATCATTTTATATGCATCTGTGCCATAACAGAAAGGGACTAAACTTCTACAAATCAATCATATCCTAAATCAAAAGGAGCAGTTTTTTGCCCAAACCATTAGCTATTTTCTCTCTGTACGAATGGAGAAAGGTCACAGCTGCAGTGTGATCAGTCTATTTTTTTCAGACAAACACACCATCGATAAAGAGGTGCCAACCCCCCAGTATCCACAAAGAAATCTAGTCACACCAAACTGGAGAGGGATGATCATCTATTAAAGCCATCACCTTTTTTTAAGAGTAAGCCCAAGGCAATCAAATCATAGGGTGTGCAAAGAAAGGGCATGAGAAAACAGGGATACCTCATTAGGGACTTGACAGGCCAAAGGCCAGGACACCTACTCAAAAAAGCTCCTCAAAATATGCTAAGCAAACACCAATCAAAAAATTAACCCTGTCCTCTCCCGCAACCTCAAGTAATTCGCACCCACAACATACCATCAACAATAACCTAATTTACCTCCCACTCACAACATACAACCTACTAACAGAAACAAGCATTTGCAATGCAATAGGTCTCGCATTTACGCGAGTTTAAGCTATTGGCATTGTAAATGACAATGCGTTTTATTTATGTTCTAAAGACCAAAACATAAATAAAAGGCATTGTCATTTACAATCCCAATAGCTTAAACTCGTGTAAATGCTAGACCTATTTCATATTGTAGGCATCACAAACAACGGGAGGGAGGGAGGGGGGGGAGAAGGCACGGACAACGGGGAGGGAGGGTGGGGGGTGCTAAAGAAGGCACAACGGGAAAGAGGGCGGGGGGTAAAGAAGGCACGGACAACTGTAGGGAGGACGGGCAGGGTTGGGACAACTGCAACACACGAGGGCTGCAACCACACAGGTGCCACATCTGACGCACAAACATCAAAGCGACTTCAAATACATTCACTTTGAAATATTTTACGTTCAAAACAGATAAGATCTTTTTTTTCTATCCTACCTTTCCAAAGAAAAAGTTGCAATTATGCCTTTGTCTGGAATACATTTGTAACCTTTCCCAGTGTGGGAAAAGATTAGCGGACAAAGCCAAATCTTGAAGTGGACTTGTCGGCCTAGAGACTCTATTAAGTATTAACATGACTCACACTGACAGAGGTCTGTCTGTTCCTATTATCCATACATCCTAAGTTCCTATGCGCAACTCTTTTCCTTCTTCTCCTCACATACTTTTCATACAAATACGTGATGTCCAACCTTTCGATTTGTATTAGTACCTAAATATAAATAAACGCACTGAACTCAAAAACGGCATTGACATTAGTTTATATTTCGCAAGCTTTTCTGTACATAAAATGAGGCTCACTTGTGTTACTGCAGTGGTGAACGTCGGCGCACCGGTATCCATAGGTGCCTTATTTTGAAAAAATAAAACCAAATCGGAAACTGTGAGAACGGAGAAGCGACAATGCGGGTTGATGCCGATGTGCAGCAGGTGCTGCTACTTTCATTATCCCTCTATTTGAAAGTGGTTGAGTGGATTGGTAGTCATTGGTACTTCAGCTTCATCCACCTCTACCCTCCTAGAGCCTTGTTGATCCACGTACTCACCTTGATTCTCTCGCCGGAGATGTCTTCTGTGCGCTCCCGGAAGTCCACACCGATGGTGGCCTCTGTGCGCTGGGGAAGCGACCCCTGCAGAAGCAGTAAGTCAGGCAGGTTTTCCCCACATTGGAGTCTCCGATGACGATGATCTTAAAGATGCGGGAGCGGGCTGGGGGTAGCACGGCTGAGGCACTGCTGGCTGTCAGGCTCTGCTCTAGCAACGACTCAGCCCAGGAGGTGTCAGGCACAGGAACCAGCACGGAGGGTGAAGCCATGGCCAGGAGGGTCGCGAGCCGCCTCGTCGTGAGACAGAACACAAAGGCGCAAGAGGCAGAGAACCCGGTCTCAGCTCACCAGCTCCAGTCACTGTCCTCGGGCCATTCCGGGCTGCTGGTCTCCGTGCCTGGCTGCTGCTGCCAACTGTGAACACACTTTAATTAAAACGCGCGGTTGTCCGCCATTTGATAGTTACAGACCTCCCCAAAAAAAAAAAAAAAGAAAGATGCTACAATCATATTTTAAGAGCACACGTTATAAATGTAACACGGCCGATATTACATAAGAGCGCACAACGGAGGGTTCCTCTGCAGGGCGTTGCCAGGCCTCCTCTGCAGGACGTTGCCATTGTGCTAATACAAGAAAAAGCGGCTAATTAAAAGACACCGTGTCACGCCGCGAGTAAAAGATCCAGTCCGGGTGGGCGGGGCCAAAAGGAGATAGGGCGGTAACAAGGAGGGACTAAAAAGCCTCACTGACAATAGAAAGCCAGGGTTTAGCATGCACGATGACGCAAGCCAATGGAAAAAAGGGGCGGAGCCTAGACTCCACTTCTGAAATTGGCTTGATTACAAGAAGCCTCGCAGAGTGGCAGCGCATGTGCGCTGCAACGCTAGGCGAGATCTAAAACACTACCTCATCCTCATCAATACTTAGTCACTCTCTATACCACAGACAAAGTTGACAGAACTAACTTGGCCTGACTAATTTCCAAACTGAAAAACTGCAGGCTGATGAATCAACAATTTTGATGAATATCCAAACTAATAAAAACCTTAGTCTGACATTTACCACAAATCCTTTAAAATGTGAACAAATTAGTTACAAAAATACAAAACCAAGACAGGTACAAAAATGGAAAAGTAAACGAAAAATCAGGATCACAGAGACTGATACAGAGTCATTTCATGTTTCTTTTCTCTTTTTTGCTCTAATTTTGTTACCTTTTTTCCTTCTATCTTGGTCTCTTTGGTTCGCAAATTGTTGTTAAAAGTTACCTCTTGGTTTCTCTGCTTTGTACTTTACAACTGCTGTTTTTTTTCTGCCTGTGACTGTTTAAATTTCTCTCCTAGTTTTTCCCCATACTGTGCTGAGGCCTGTTGAAGGCAATCCACCTCCACCTCCCTTTTTGTTTTAACAAGGTTAAAAGGCAAAATACGCCTCTGAGGCTAAGCAGAGTGTGTTTAAGAGACTGCTTAATCTGCTTTTAAGGTTTAAAATGTGTTTGGAAAGTGTATGTGGCACTCATTTTTGGCTAGAACAGTATTTGTTTAAGTGCGCAAAAAGCAGTATTTTTAGTGGCTTTAGATTTTGACCTTAACTGCAGAGTTGAACAGAAACTACAGAGTGTGAATTGAGCATGTCTGTCTACAAGGAGATTCTGAATTCGGGAGCAGCTTCCTGCCCCTGCCCACAAGCCTGTGCTTGATGACTGGCCCTCAAGCTCCCAAGCAACCCTGAGCCCTCCTCTCACACCTGCAAAGGCCCCTTAAAGTATGTGGAGGGAACCACAAGACAGCCACCTCCATTTTGTAGCCCCAGCTTCTCTCTGCCCTAACAGCCCAGTGAGCAAAAGACAAAGAAGGTGGTAAGAACACAGACTTTGCGCTGTGTATTCTTGAAACCTTTAAAGTGCTTTTTTCATCTACCTGTGAAATTCTGTGCTTTGTACTTTAAAAGTAATGGTTTTTTTTCTTTCAGTGACTGTTTAAATTTACCTCTTGGTTTCTGTGCTTTGTACTTTAAAACTGCTGTGTTTTTTTCTGCCCATGACTGTTGACATTTATTTCTTGGATTCTGTGCTTTGTACTTTAAAACTGCTGTTTTTCTCTGCCTGTGACTGTTAAAATCTCTCTCCTAGTTATTCCCTATACTGTGCTAAGGCCTGTTGAAAGCAATCCACTTCCACCTCCCTTTTTGTGTTAACAAGGTGAAAAGGCAAAATATACCTCAGAGGATTAACAAAAGTATGCTTAAAAGAAAGCTTAATCTGCTTTGAGGGTTTAAACTGTGAGATTCTGACTTCAGGAGCAGCTCCCTGCCACCTGACCACCAGCCTGTGCTTAAGGTCCCATGCCCCTTATATAAGTTTTCCTACTGGTTGGTAAATCTGTGCTCCGATTGGTTCCTATGTCTAAGGTTTCTATTGGACTTAGGGTTCAGCTATTGATTGGTTGCTACGGCTGATATTGGTTGAAAGGGCCTGGTCTCCTATTGGTCCTAGCGCTTAGGGCTAGGGTTCTGATTGGCTAGGGTTCCCATTGGCGAAAGGTCACCTGACCTAGAGCTATTTAACCTTAGGGCTCAGGGGATCTCAGCGGATATGCCAAGGGCAGTTGCCTGCTTGGGACAGGTCGGGCCCAGGGACAGATATGCTGGCCTTTTTTACATTTATCAGCAACCACTTTAAGCCATTCCCATCCACAAACACAGTAAAACTCTCTCAGGAAATGCACACTACTCACTTACCACAAACAAACTATATCCACATTTCAATGTCTCAACAACCACTACAAACCCCACAAACCACACCTATACACCTTCTACCGCAAATACCACACAATGGCACCTTCATTCTTACACAAAACACCACTCTGTCCTTTACCACTAACAAATCCACACATCACCAACACAAAGCCACATTATACATAACTTTAATCCACCCAGACACACACTCCCTGTTAATACAAAACACCAGATCTACCCTCTAAGTACTCCTAACAGACCCCTATCTATCACCAGCAAACCTATACTCTGCCATACATCATATCATCCACCAACACCCTCCTCTGCTTTATACCAAAACCACACAACCATACAATCCTTACTCTCCAATCAGGGCCGGACTGGCCATAGCGGGCACCAGGCGTTTCCCCGGTAGGCCGCTAGGGTGGGGGCTGGTTTTGGGCCCCTGGGGGGCCGTTTTTGTTACCGGGGTCGGCAATATCGGCCCCCTGTAACAAAATCGGCCGAAACCGGCCCTCGTAAACTGCTCGGCTGCACTCCCCCCACCCAAGGGGGGGCCGGCTGAGCAGTTTGCCAGGGCCGGTTTCTGTTCCCAGTCCGGCCCGGTCCCCAATCCACCACACATTACCTCTTACAGCAATCAAACCTAACACACTTATAACTCTTGTCCATCTCCTCTCACACACCACATACACTTTTTTCCAAAACACATCACCACCCCATTTACCATTCAACTTCCACTCACCAACAGTACTTTACATACAAATCCTTCTCAGAAAACCACTGTACCAGTATCTCCTCTCACTTCTCCACAAAAACAAAACATAACGCACACCAGCACAACAAAACCTCACACACAATTTCATAATACATTCTGTACCAAATTAGAAACATGCACCCACCCTCACTACTACACAAATAATACACATCCTAAACCATCTTTACTTCTACATTCTCTATCTTCATCAACACCTACCAAAAATACTCCGACACAACTCTCATTCACCCGCCGCTCATCCATTGCACAATTTAGAGCCTTAGCCTTAGAGACCCACATGCTCCACCACCACCCCTAACCCATATACCTTCCACCCTAAATAGAAGCAAACTAAATAAAAAAACGTGGCACTCTTCACAACTTCGAATATCCATGTCTATTACACAACAAGGCTACTTTACAAAAACAACACAGCTCACCGACTCACTCTCAACCACCATCTTCACCACCTACACATGAAGACCCAACAAAGTGCCTTCTAAGCCTACTGGACGAGGAATAAGATCTAGAAAAATAACACTATTGCTATCCTCATAAAGTTAATGCCAGCACTAATAACACGCCTGCTACAAGTTCAAAACATACTGGTCACTCTTCTAGACATCAAAGTCACACCACCACCAAAACACATAAAACACCACAAAATCAACACACCTAAGACCACCTTATATGCATCCACCTATAGACCGTGGAACAAACTCAATTTTGAATACTTAGAAACACAACTAACATCCAACACAGATCTAGACACAATAAATTCCACTCAAAAACTTTGAGTGGCCACAGGAAGCTTTGATAGCCGAATACCACTAAGAACAACAAAACGGGACAAAAGAAAACAAGAACCTTGGAGAAATACAGAACTAAAAAAGATCAAACAACAAATTAAAAAACTGCAACGCACCTGTCTCAAAACAACCCGCAATCGAGACAAACTTCACCTACTCAAACTTTAAAGAATATACAAGTCAAAAATCAAAACAGCAAAAAAGGTACTATTCAGACAGAATTCAAAATGTGCAAATAAAGAATTCTATAAAATTCTCACCAAATTTCGTAAATCTAAATGCACAGAAGGAACTCATCCCATTACACAAGAATTCACTGACAAACTGGCAAATTATTACACAACCAAAGCAAACATGTTGGACTCCTATTTAAAACAAAGGAAACCACCAGCACCAACCCATTTTCAAAATCCCTCCAACAGTAGGCTAACCTCTGCATTCCTTCAAACAAATATCACAATGTGAATTTATGGATCTGGTCAAAGCAAGCAGGCCTGCCGGCTGCCCTTCTGATCCTTGCCCACCACAAATCTTCAAGAACATTCTTTTAACTACCTCTGCTGCCACACCAGTAAGAAGTATCATCAATAATTCCTTAACTACGGGAATCTTTCCAGAAGACCTAAAAAAGGCATAGATACGCCCATTATTAAAGAAAACTAACCTGGACCTGCATGACCCCGACAACTACAGACCAATTACAAATGGACCTTTCCTGGGCAAACTAATAGAAATAGCAGTATTCGCCCAGATGTCACAATTCATTGAAGAAAACTCCATACTTTCAGACTACCAAACAGGATTCCGCCCAGGAAGAGGCACAGAATTTGCCCTCATCGCCATCTGGGATTACCTTAAAAACACAGTAGACCGTAACGGAGTTGCTGCACTACTTCTCTTGGATCTCTCAGATGTCTTCGACACAGTTGACCACAACACCCTAACACAAAGACTCTACAAAGCCTGCATAGAGGGGACTGCTCTAAATTGGATCACATCCTATCTTCAAAACAGAACAAATGTCTTGTTACTTACCGGTAATCTTCATTACCTCGATTAGGGTCCTCCTCGTCCCAGTCCTTACAAAGTGAGGCAGTCCTGCCTCCAGCCAGCCAATCAAAACGCTACAAAACCAAAAGTCAAAGGTCATTTAAACCCCTCCCACCCATCGCCATGCCTGTTATCAACAAGTCCCAGACACAAACACAGCGGGAGGGAGGAAGGGAAGAGGACTGGGACGAGGAGGACCCTAATCGGGGTAATGAAGATTACCGGTAAGTAACAAGACATTACCCCCTCATGAGTCCTCCTCGTCCCAGTCCTTACAAAGTGAGGAACTCACAAGCAGAGAACCAGGAAGAAAAACGCAGGACACCAGGGATCCATGCAAAAAGTACAAAACTGTTAATCAAACAAATGATCAACGAACAGCAGCGTTCAGAACGCCAACAGCAAAACCGTCAACAGATGCATGTAAAACATCAAGTCGATAATGCCGAACAAATGTGTGATGGGATTGCCAAGTGGCCGCACTACAAATCTCCCGGACAGAGATCCCCACCGCCTCAGCCCAGGAAGCGGACACAGAACGAGTTGAACGACCCTGCACCTGAGACGGAGGAGGCAGACCCACAGACTTATAGGACCGGCAGACCGCCAAACGCACCCATCGACTGATCGTAGAAGTGGAAACCTTCTTCCCCACAGCCACACCCCCACAGGAGACAAATAGGGCAAGAGAAAGCCGAAACCCCAGCGAACGCTGGAGGTAAATCTGAAGAGCCCTACGAACAGCCAAAGAAGAAGGAACAAGGGACACCCCCTCCATAGGCAAATCAGGAAGCATCACCTCCTGCTGCAAAAGGAACCTGGAAGAAATCCCAGGCAGAAAACAGCCGGAAAACAACCCTATCCTGCAGGAACTGCAAATAAGGGAAAGAAACAAGCAAGGCACCCAACTCACCCAACCGACGAGCGGAGGTGATGGCCAGCAAAAAAGCCACTGTAGCGGACAAGCACAACAAGTCCGCCTCCAACAAGGGCTCAAAAGGGGGTAACTGCAGACCCCGCAAAACAGTAGGCAAAACCCAAGAAGGCACGATCACAGGAGACCGGACGACGAAGCCTAAAGCTCCGAAGAAGCCGACTCACCAAAGGAGCAACTACCTCCAAAGAGGCCCCAGGACCCCGACAAGCCTGAACGGCAGCCCAACGACCAGACAAGGCGGAAGGGGAAAGGTCCATCAAAAACCCATCACGGAGAAAGACAAGAATAGAAGCCGGAACTCAAACACGGATCCAGACCAAGAGAAGAGCACCAAGAGACAAAAGAGCCCCAATGCGCACCATAGTTCTTAAGCGTTGAAGGCCGACACGACAACTGAATGCCACAGGCCACCACAGAAGAAACAGCCCAAAGACACTAACGACAGCCGCCCAAGAGCCAGGCCGTCAGATGCAAGCGACAAAGACAGGGCAAAGACAGATGCGGACACAGAAGCGGAGCCTGAGTCAAGGGAAGCCGGTCACACCAGCCCCCCGCCAGCAGCAGCAGGAGCGGAAACCAAGGGCAACGAGGCCAAAAAGGAGCAACAAACAGCACAGACACCTTCACCCCCCCCCCGAATCCGCTGCAGCACCCTCGGGAGGAGAGAAACAGGAGGTAAGGCATACAGAAAGCCCGAAGGCCAAGGAAACGAGACAGCAACCCCCAAGCCTGAGGACAGACCACCACGGAACAAAAACCGGGAGAGAAGAGCATCGTGAGGGGAAGCAAAAAGACCGATCCAGAGAGTCTCGATCCGAAGACAAAGATCCCGGAACAGAGAAACAGACAGACGGCACAAAACAGAGGACGGGAGGAAGTGGCCCAAGCCACCCGTATGAAAACTCAGACGCCCCTGAACACAAACAGCCCTCAATGCCAACAGGCGAGAGTTCGCCCAGACACAAATCACGGAAGTCAGCAGGCACAAAGACGCGCACCCGGACACCCCATGAAGGCGCAAGTAACAACAAGCCACCAGAAAGCCGGTACGAACCAACAGACTCGTCGGCCACCAAGGACCCCAATGCGGCCCCCCCAACCCCAAGGACAGGCATCCGAGGCCAACAAAAGGAGAGAAGGGAGCAGAAACCGCACCCCCAACACCAGGTCGGGAGAGCAAAGCCACCAGGCCAAAGAAAGAACCAGAACAGGGGAGAGAGGAACCAGAGCCACGCAACCTGCATGGGAAGGGTCCCAACGAGTCAACAGAAGAAACACCAAGGACCCGAGGCGCAGGCGAGCCCAAGGAACCACTGCCGTGGTGGCAGCCACCAACCCCTGGACCTGCAACCAACCCAGAGTCGGGGCAGAAGGGCGACCCAGCAGGACCCGCAGAAGAGTCAACAGGGTAGAGAACCGAGCTGGAGTGAGAAAACAGCCCCCTGCAAAGTTACGAACAGGCCTCCGATAAACCAAAATCCCTGAACAGGAACTAGATGAGAAAGGCCAGATCCATCATGAACCCCTGAACCTGGAACAAGGCCATCAACGCCACCATCGCCAGAAGAGCCTCAAGGAGGGTAGAAGCAGAAACCAGACAAAAGCAACATAGGGAAACACAGGGACACCCAGACCCAGCAAAACCCCCACAGCAGGAGCAAACACCGTGGAAAAACACGAGGAGCAGTAGAGAGGCCGAAAAGGCAACACCAGAAACTGGCAACGGAACCCGTCCACCCCAAACCGCAGGAACCGCTGACCCGCCGGATGGACGGGAACGGGAAAACAGGCCTTCCAAAACCAGGGAAGCAAAAATCGCCCCCCAGGATGAGGGGAACGACGGACTGCAAGGGGATCATCCAAAAATGACCCAGCCGCACCAAGCTGTACAAAGTCCGGGGACTCAGAATCGAGCGGAAGGAATCAACGGGCGCCGGGACCAGGAACAGAACCCCAGGTCCCGCAACTGCCACCAGCACAACAGTGCCCTGTGACAAAAACAGCCCAACGCCAGAGAACACGGCAGATCGCATCACAGGACCTATGGACAACGGGGTAACCTCGAAAACAGTCCAAAAGGGGGACGGCCCCAGAACGGAATCCGGTAACCAAGATCGATGACCGACAGGCCCAACCAGTCAGAAACAGACACGACCATCGAACATGGAACAACGGAGCCGAGCCCCCAAAATAGCAACAGCGCCAACAATGGAGACAGGAACCCACAACCAGTGAATCACCAGAACTGGAACACATAACCTCTCGAGGAAGAGACCGCAACCATAACCAACAGGCCACGGTGACTCCACCAGGGCATAACACCAATTGACCAACAACCAGGGGCCGCAGCAGGCGCTGCAGAGGCCGGGACCCAAATGGAACGCATCCCCCCGACCACGGGCCCGACCACGAAAGGGCCGAGAAGAAGACAGAGTACCCGGAAAAACCAGATCATGGAAAAAAGACAAGGTTCTCCACACAAACCGTCTTTGCAGCAAGCCAAAAAAGCCCGGGATCCACAAAAGGCAGGCTAAGGACCAAGGTGTCGGAGCAGCGTCAAGGCACCAAAGCGTGGTCCAGAGAGACCCCCTACAAGCCACCGCCGCCCCAGCAGCCGAGGAGAGGGCCCACAGGGAAACAAAAGTACAGCAGACAGAAACCAAGTCAATACCTCCATCTGCGCCAAGGCAGGAGTGAGATCCCCCTGACCCGGAAGACAGTCAAACAGGTACCCAAACCCTCAGAAAGGACCTGCGAAGCATGGGCAGAAGCGCCAGCACGCACCCCAAAAGAGAAGTAGCAGAAGAACGCTCAAGAGCGGACTCCACCTCCCGCAGAACTGGGTCAGCCCAGGAAGCCGCCTCCGAAGACAAAGAGGAAGAAGAGGAAGAAGCAAAGGAGGACAAAACAGAATTGACCCCAGGAACTAGAGGGAACTGGGAGACAAAGTCCGCCTGGCGACACCACTACCCCAGAAAGCGCGGAAACCCCTGCATGATGACAGCAAGCCATACCACAGCCAGAATATCTGTGAGGACATCATGAAAAGGCAGGACATCAACCACCGAGGACTATACAGGGAGTAAAACCCAGCATCAGACAAGGACTGGGGTCAAATCCCAGCATCGCACGAACAGGGATCAACATGTCCGAAAAACTGTGCCTCGGATGCACATCCCCTCAGGGGAATTGTCCAAAACCTCATAAACATCCCCAGCCGAGTTCGCAGAGGCTCAAGCAGCGCAGCCTGCACAGCAGAAAGAAACAAATCCTGCAAACAGACCAGGAAAGTCGCAAAAGGACATTACGCTGCACAGACAAAGATGTCGCAGGCACTCGAGAGGAGTACTCAACACCCATGGCCAGAAGTAGGAAGAGCAAACCATACAGGAAGCCCAGCACACACCAGGAAGTGCCCAGCCACTCCACATTAACACTGTCACCAAGCAACCAAGACCCGTGTAACACGAGACTTGGAAAACCAAAGGGACAGCCCTGCCGCCTCCCCCACAGCCACAGAACAAACAACCATGGCCGCGGGAGCCGGACGCTGCTAGAAGACCCCAGCACCGGAACGACCCGAGGCCAGAACGCAAGGGAAAAACTCCCTGCCCCAGCCAAGCACATGCGCGGGGAGCGCGTTCTGGTCAAGGAGCAGGAACACGGCCGGCCGGAACACCAGTGCGGCCGTGTAGAAACACAAAAAACAATGTCAGAATAAACAGTATAATTTAAGACCATAACATTTTCGTTTTTGAAAAACTCACGGCACCGAAACACATCCTGTCAACCGGAAACAGCAACAGGAGACACGGAGCACCAGAGTTCCGACCGCCGTCGGAGCAAGAAAAAAACAGGCATGGCGGTGGGTGGGAGGGGTTTATATGACCTTTGACTTTTGGTTTTGTAGCGTTTTGATTGGCTGGCTGGAGGCAGGACTACCTCACTTTGTAAGGACTGGGACGTGGAGGACCCATGAGGGGGTAATGTCATCCATTCTCCCTCCTTTTCATCCAAACCGTACTTCAAAAAAGAAGGGGTACATCAAGGCTCTATCATCTCACCCATGCCTTTCAACATCTACATGAAGTCATTACCAGCAATGATCAATGAATTTCAGCTCACATGCTATAACTAGGCAGATAACACACATACTGGAAAACCCCAAAGACATTAGAAACTCACAAATCTTCAGTTGCTTCAGAGCCGTTGATCAGTGGATGACATGGAGCCATCTCAAATTGAATGCTTCCAAAACTAAAATACTCAAATTGTGGCAATTGGAAAAACTATAAACCGCTCTGCACCTGGCCCAACGGTCTGGGACAACCTCCTAAAGTATCTAAGGAAGTAAGAAATCTTAGAATTACCATGGACTCCAAGTTATCAATGAATGCCCAAGTGGACAAATTAGTATGATCAAGCTTCATTAACCTGAAAACTCTGCAGAACATCTTCCAACACCTGGGATTTCTGCACAAGGTCCAGGCTACTATCTCTCTTGTATTTTCTAACCTTGATTGTGCCAATGCCCTCTACCACGGTTCATCTTTATCAACTATGAAAAGACTAGAACGGATTCAGAACTCTGCTGCCAGACTACTCCTACATGTAAAGCCACAAGCCTGCATCTCTCCTGCCTTGAGGGCCCTACATTGGTTACCAGTTGCCAGAAGGTTCACCTTCAAGCTGGTTTGTATCACCCACAAAGCAATGCATGGAACAGGACCACTGTTCATCAAGAATAAAATCACCACATACATTCAACAAAGGAAACTCCGCTCAAGATTGCCACCTCGCCTCAAAACCCCACCATACAAGAAAAAAAACATAGGTGGTACATCTTTCTCTATTCAAGCAGCCAAACTATGGAATTCATTACCCCCAAACATAGGATCCACTGATAGCTAGCTTACCTTCAGAAGACTACTCAAGAGTTGGCTCTTTCCTACATAACCACCATACTCTCTGTTCAGCATATCCCTGTGTTTGTAAACATTTATAATCTGATTATATGTATGTATATAGCTATGTGTATCTCTTTTTACAAATATTATAATAACTATGTTTTTTAAAATATATAGATATTCTTTAGGGCTGCTTAAGAAATGTATATATTATTTATAGTTAAAAATATATATATATGGCAAAGAGTGACGAATAAATTATGCAAAAAAGAAGCAGAGAACTCTGGGTAGTTCTCAAGTTTAGGTGGAAAGCAGCTCCTGTATAGAGCACTCTCAACACCAGCGACACTCTAGATCTGCTCACCTCAAATGTCTGCTTTTCTATCCAAGTCTTTAAGCATAGGATTAGCACAGTGCTATCCACGCCGAGATAGAAATGGACAAAGTCTTTTGCCATTTCTACAGCAAAATCTTTAAGCATAGGACTAGCACAGTGCTGTCCTTGCCGAGCTGTAAAATGACAAAAGCCATTTACCACTCCAGGCACAGTATTACAGCTTTGAATTGGTAAAATACCAACCAAGCCAACCTGAAATGAGTAAAAGCAACCCCTGACACAGTGTTTCGCTCTAATTAGAGCTCTTCAGAGAGGTATAGCTTTGTCCAGACACAAGGGAGCACCCAGTAGAAGTCAAAAAAATACCCTTTCTGGCATAGAGTGACGAATAAATTATGCAAAAAAGAAGCAGAGAACTCTGGGTAGTTCTCAAGTTTAGGTGGAAAGTAGCTCCTGTATAGAGCACTCTCAACACCAGCGACACTCTAGATCTGCTCACATCAAATGTCTGCTTTTCTATCAAAGTCTTTAAGCATAGGATTAGCACAGTGCTATCCACGCCGAGATAGAAATGGACAAAGTCTTTTGCCATTTCTACAGCAAAATCTTTAAGCATAGGACTAGCACAGTGCTGTCCTTGCCGAGCTGTAAAATGACAAAAGCCATTTACCACTCCAGGCACAGTATTACAGCTTTGAATTGGTAAAATACCAACCAAGCCAACCTGAAATGAGTAAAAGCAACCCCTGACACAGTGTTTCGCTCTAATTAGAGCTCTTCAGAGAGGTATAGCTTTGTCCAGACACAAGGGAGCACCCAGTATAAGTCAAAAAAATACCCTTGTATATATTATTTATAGTTAAAAATATATATATATGTGTGTGTGTGTTAAGCATAGAATAATATATATATATATATTTTATTTTTTTATTTTTTATTCTATGCTTAACATGTTTATAGGTCACTGCATAGTTTTCATATAAGTTATTTGATTAGATGCTTATGGGCCCCTGTTTTATTAGTCTATCACAATATGTAAATATTATCATAACTATTTTATCTACAAGTGCTTCACTATTGAAATAGAGGATGAGATAAAGTACAAATACAAAATAGTTATTTAGAAAATAAATAAATAAATTGGCTTCAAGTACAGCAACACCTGAAAACCGGAGTTTGTAAACAACAACTTTAAATATTTTCCTTATACATGTATACCCTTTCTACGTAGTTATGTATCTACATATTTACTACTTTACTCCTACTGTAGAGGAAGAAAAGAAATATACATGTAGACCCTGTGTTGTTATATATCTATATAATACTTTACTCCTACTGTAGAAGAAGAAAAAAAAAAACACATTTGACTCTCTCCAATGCACTACTCTGTCTCACTCTATACTTCTCAATATATTCTCTACCTGGATCGTAAGGTACAAACGGAAGTTTGGATCAGTAAAATAGAAAAACCGATAAGAAAAACCGATAAGAATAATCAATGATTACCAGAATCCATAGGATTATACATGAATATTAGAGGGCCGATTGATGAAGAATATATTTACCACATATACAGGTTTGGGCACTGGCCCAGAATCGTCTGACCGAAGCATTACCGAGTTATATCTGCTGAAGCTAGGGTTTATCAATATACTCAATTTTCACATTAAAAGAATTGCTGGCCATAATCTTAGATGCATCCTGAAAATTTGGAACAATAAAGTTTATTGAAAAAGCAAATTTATACAGCTATGAAGGGTTAGATGCAGGAAGGGATTCACAACCATAATTCATGTATATGGTTCAATGCACAATTTATGTTGTTTGGTAGAGTAATTTCAGCATAAAAATAATGTGAAATACATTCGAAGGGAGTTTGATTAACTTTTACGAGTTTAGGCTATCTTGTGGTCATGCAAAGCTGCGATGCAACGCTTTCTACATAGTCTGTTGTCCATGTCAATGGGTGTGTGTATCACGTGGGTAATAACAGCAAAACAATATAAAACTAAAAATGGGAATGTGGCTCCGTTGTGTGAACAAAGCAGGGGATCCTGCCGAAACGCGTCATAGCCCGATAAAAATCATGGAATAAACATTGTGGACTTAATTTTGCTGGTGTCACCGTGTCTCTGTTCGTTGCGACGTAAGGAGGTGCCGATTTGTGTGGATATATATATATATATCTTTTTTATTCTATGCTTAACTTGTTTATAGGTCACTGCATAGTTTTCATATAAGTTATTTGATTAGATGCTTATGGGCCCCTGTTTTATTAGTCTATCACAATATGTAAATATTATCATAACTATTTTATCTACAAGTGCTTCACTATTGAAATAGAGGATGAGATAAAATACAAATACAAAATAGTTATTTAGAAAATAAATAAATAAATTGGCTTCAAGTACAGCAACACCTGAAAACCTGAGTTTGTAAAATACAACTTTAAATATTTTCCTTATACATGTATACCCTTTCTACGTAGTTATGTAGCTACATATTTACTACTTTACTCCTACTGTAGAGGAAGAAAAGAAATATACATGTATACCCTATGTTGTTATATATCTATAAAATACTTTACTCCTACTGTAGAAGAAAAAAAACACATTTGACTCTCTCCAATGCACTACTCTGTCTCACTCTATACTTCTCAATATATTCTCTACCTCCACTCTCTGACTCATCCCAAACCTCATTCTACTACTATGATCTTCAAAATAAACCTTTCTAGACTCTTCCTCCTATCACCAGAAACCTCATTTTACTACTGTAATCTCCCAAGCAACCCTTTCTAAATTCTTACTCATGAGTTCCTTCTTTGACTCATCCCAAACATAATTTTACTACTATGATTTCCCTAATCCCTTTCTAGAGACTCTTCCCTCCTCCTCCATCCTAAGCCTCATCTTACTACTATGATCTCCCAAATAACACATTCTAGACTCTTCCCTCTTCTATCCCTCCATTATCCTATTCAATCCAACTAACAGACTCCCATGCCCACTGCTCAAATTAACACAAAATGTCCTAAATTACCACTAATCCGTTTTGGGTTCCGGAGTAGCGTGCTACTCGCTGAAAAGCACTTTGACGCCTCGTCAGGGGTAGTAAGCGCTATATAAATACAATTACATTTACAAAATGCTAATTTTTTTTTAAACATCCTGCACTCCTTTTCATATCACTGCATTAAAATTCATCACTAAGCCTACCAGCATTTATTGTGTCTAAAAAGCGTGACCATGCACTAGCATGAACGAGGCACAAGTGTTCTGAATTGACTCCGGGAACGTAACTAGATTTATGACCTATAAATTGTGTAGTGCTCTATGAAAATATTTTTGATTTAGCCTTTCAACAAATGGGAATCTCCGGCTCTATAAGAAGTTGGAAATAAACTGTAACGGTGTTCTTAACTGGTGAATTAAACACTGTGATATATTTTAAGAGAAATAGGAATTGATTGATGGACCAATATTACTCAAGTAAACCATGATGTTTAAAATCTGAAATGCAGGCCTGTGTCTCCAAATCAAAAAGGCCACGCTCAACATCTTGAGGGATATGAACAACAGTAAAACAGCAAAGTCTGTTATGTCAAGCTGTTCCTTGCCTTTTCCTCATCAGTGTCTATTAAACTATTTTTCAGTCGAAGTCAAGATATCAGTTCCTAAGGGTCCGCCTTTTATTAGTGCCAAGAGACTTTACAAACGTATAGGATGCAAATAAAGAAAATCTAAAATGTTATAGGCTATCAAACAATGACTAAGATCTTACTCACTTAGCTTGTATTTGCTTGGCTTTATTGGAGAGAATCATGAACTTCAAATTGATATTTCTCATGGATAACATTTGGTTGACAATAAAAGCTTCAAATATTTCCATTTAGTGGAAAGGGTATTTTAATTTTGTATTAGGGCTGCAAAATGTTTTACTTGTTTTGTGAACAATGCACACGAACACTAAGGGAACCCATTAGTAGGTGTTTGATCACTTCTTTTTTCTTGATCCTCAGAATTATTTTGACTCCGCAATACATTCCCACTTGTAGGCTTGCTTTTCTTCAAGAAGTGTCAGGACTACGCCCATGTAGGTAGGTTATTTCCTCCTCCTACCTCATTTTGATTATTCATTTACATATTTACAAACATTTGGGATGATACAAGAGAGGGATTTTGAGGCAGAGGAAGAAAGGCATTTACTTTCATTGAAGTGAGACTTCATTTAGAAAGAAAAAAGTTGGGGATGTGGCATAGCTAGGTGGGCCAGGTGGTGGCAGCACCGAATAACAGAGAGGACAACAGTACACTAGTGGAGGGGGTGTCTGGAAACCTCCTTGAAATGTTGAGTACCTCAGAATATCACTCTACTAGATGAAAGGAGAGGTTTACGGGGCCCATGGTTCTAAAATAGTCCTGGTCTCATCAGACAAGGCAGGAGATAATTGTATGGTACAGTGGAATGGTGTGGGACCACACCCTGAGAACACACTGGGGACTGT
Organism: Calotriton arnoldi; assembly: GCA_963921515.1. Taxonomy (NCBI): domain Eukaryota; kingdom Metazoa; phylum Chordata; class Amphibia; order Caudata; family Salamandridae; genus Calotriton; species Calotriton arnoldi. Next base: position 1,901,834 of record CAWUFW010001714.1, on the reverse strand, counting down.
ATGGTCCAGACCCACTCACTATGACTTTGGAGAACTGTATTGGTGGAGCACAAGGGGGGCCTAGAATCCGACTTGGCATCTGCTAATGTTGTATTATTTTAATTGCTATTGTGGGTTAACAGAGCATACTGTCGTGATGGTGATCCTGGATGGTCCTGGACTTAGCCAGGATGGGGAAAGACAGGGTCTAATACCTAGTGCAGCAGACCAAAATTGACATGTACATTGGGGCCATAGCTAAGTGGAAGCTCTTGATTGAAAAAGCAAGTGCATTGGCACAAAGGGTATCACATGAGCTGCCCACTACACAAAATCTTTCTGCCACTGAAAACGCCAAACTGACAGTGGAGAATAAAATCACTGCTATTTTGATGGGGATTAATCTTCTAGGTGTCAACGTGTGTAAAGTAAATGACAGACCACTGCAGATGTAGAAAACGGTTGAGCAACTACAAGCTGAAGTTACAAATTTAACAATGACAGTTAAAACCCTGCCGGTGCCTGAACATAGGATCCTTTGAACATAGGATTGAGGATGCCGAAGGAAGATAGAGATGGAATAACTTAAGCTTTGTGGGGTTCCCAGAACGAATTAAAGGATAATCAGCCAAATTAATTCTGGATAAATAGATTTCAAGAGTCCTAAACACAAAGGGGTTGTCTGCCTACTTTACTGCTGAGTGGGCACAAAGAGTCTTGTCATCATAATCACCACCACCAGAGGCACTGTACAAGACAGTTCCGCTATTTGGACCGTGACTCCATCTCAAAACATGTTAGGAACCTAGGAGGTCTAGTCTACAAAGGGTGCACCATCAGGGTGTACCCTGGCTCTACACAATAAGTACAGAGACGCAGAGAGTCCCGGGAGTCGGGGAAACACAAGCTGAGAGCCATGAAATACAAGTTAATGTTCCCAGCAAAGCTGTGTATCATTCCCAAGTGTTCACTTTTTTCACTACTCCAGAGATGTGGAAGTGGCTGGCATAAGAAGACAGAACAGAGCCCCTGCTTGTGGAAGTACTTGGAGATCCCAGAGGATCCCAACATGGATCTGAAGAGTACAAACGGAGCAAAGACACAAATTCTGCCTAGGATGTGGTAAAAGAGGATGGCACGCTGGGGATGGAGGAGGTGGCAGTGCAGGATGACCCAACAACCACAATGGGAGCTGTACAAGAAGAAGATTCAGAAGATGACACTGATGCCACCATTCGGAGAACAAGAGGGTCATAGTGACTGAACTTATGTAGATTTATTAGTCTCATGTGATGTAATGGTTGGATCAGGAAAATGCTAGGGATGGGTGAATGCAGAAATGCGATTTGGAGAGACTGATTTAGCACCACAGTAGGGGTAAAGTGGTGTAGTCCAGATCTAGGAAGGGAAGGGAAGTATCTGGACACATGCACAAAGGATGGATGGGGTAGAGGGAGTATATTCATACATATTGCTGGGGATAATGTACCTGTGGTCCACGTATGGCCATGTCCCTGACAATGGGTACAGCTAGTGAGAGTCTCCTTCACATATTGGCGAAGACTGATTAAAGTTCTTACATGTGAGGCAGTTCCATTAGGCAACCTGGTCGTATATTAAGCTTTCAACGGTTGCTAGTGCACCCTTTCCGTATTACTTGTGTGATCAGATTTTGCATTTTATTCACTTACTACTCAACTTCATTATTCTATATTGGCTGTTTTCACAACTATGTAATGAATACATCTGTAACCATGTGCAACTGCATTCATAAAACATAATATCTGTATACGATGGCTCGCTAATCTCTGTATTTCATACTTGTTTTATCCACAATTTGTACATAATCATATTTAGGGTTTCTTTATGTCATTTGAGTCGTCTTGCTTTGTGTTTCCATATATATTGACCCGTGTTTCAATCAAGATTAAGCGCTTTTTCAAAGAGCATGGTTAGATTCATGTACACATTTAGGATAACCTAAAGCATACACATCATAACTGAGTGTACAAATGTCCATTATGGTTAAACTAGCGCATAGTACTGGCTAATTAGCTGAGCTATCAGGAGCGAGAACCATTGACTTAAAATACTCATAAGACATGTGTGGTATCCTAGGTTATGTAACCTGGTCTTATGGAGCCATTGGACTATCTTGCTAGCAAGGCTTGCCAACTCTTCAATGACATGTTGAACGCTGATTGTGATGAAGTAAACAAAATAACGAATCTGATCACAAAATAGGGTACTCCTGGAGTACCTTCAAATCTCTGAAATATATACAAACTCTAATGGAAAAATTTAATTCTGGGGCCATATGACCAAACTGTTACGTATGTTGCCTTCATTCAGGCTTCGTTTTTGAGCCAACACTTTTCATGCTTTACTTTCTAAGCACATGCCCGCTGTCTTTATAAAGAAACTACAAGTCCCAGATTGCATGGTGCGGATGTCTAAAACTCTAAAAACGTTAAAAGGTGTCATACATGACGGCCTGGAGGAGGCAGCTATATAGCAAGTGGGCACGGAGCATTATGCTGCTGTTCTTGGTCACAACCATGCTCTCTCATTCAATAGTTAGGAGAGACGCTCCTGCCTGTGACTATTGCAAGTTCCGCCATTCTTTCCTCCTTTATCGTACCTGCTGAGTGCCTTCGGGCGAGGCCATATCCCGGCGCATGGCTGCCTGTCCCAGCAGCAGCCCCGGGCATGCAGCACAGGTGACCTCTCCCGTTCTGTTCGTTCTGCACCTCCTACAGCAACCCGGAAACGGCACGGTGACCCGGAAGAGCTGAGAAACGACTCCTAGACACTTTAACTGAAGGCTGGAAGCCTGGAGGAGGCAGCCGCAGCGCAGAAGTTAGTGATCGAATCGTGGTTGTCCCGTGCGCGCCGCCTCCCCAATACCTCTACGTCTGTATTCTCCAAAACATGAAAGTTTATTCACCTTTTAAACTCTATCAAATTGTATTCCTTCACATTCTTTACGCCACCAATTCTCCCAAATGTGCATTTAATTATCACTAACTTTTGTTTATTTCCCTTTTATCCACACATTTAGGGCTCCCGTCACAGTCAAAATGCACATTTTGCTTCCTCCCACGGCAGCCGCAACCTTTGGCAGGGAGAATACAATTCAGACTCTTGTAGATGTGGCATGTAGACAAGTTCTGAGCAGTGACTGACAAAAATGGGACACCGGGACAAAAATTCAGGACAAACGATCAATTTTAAGGACACATCCGAGCAGGTAAAACAAGATTTTAAAAGCAAACAGCTGACACTAGTACAAGTCAATTATGTTTATGTTGTTTGGTTTATATAACACATAGCGGCATTGAGCAAACATTCAGGTGTAACTGGACTTTATTTAAAGATTAAAAACTAGCAAACGTATGCACGTTAAGCAAAGTTTGACAGTCGACATAAGGAACGGCTGTTACACGATTGTGCCCCCTTAACGCGAATGATAGTATCTGAACTAGTGCTCTGTTGATGAATATGGACTTCCATCTTTTAGGCAGTAGTACGACTACTACAGACAGAGAGGGAATGTTGACTAAGTGGGAATATCAAATTTGATTAGTAAGTATTTTCACCTAACTGATGCTGCCTGTCCCAGATGTAGTCTGCCGGATGCTGACTTACTGCATATGTTATGGAACTGCCCCACCCTAGGTGATTACTGGTCTAACATAGCAGCTACATTAGCGACCTGCACGGATCGCGATATCCATTTCCGTTGGGAGACATACATATTACACCTCTTTAGTAGGAGCAAAAAGAACAGAGTTTCCTCCCGATTCTTAGATTTGGGCCTGGTAACAGCTAAACGTTTGATTAACAAAGGATGGAAATCCCCGATAGCTCCCCACACAATAGCTTGGCAGCGTTCGCTGCTGAACTGGGCTAGGGCAGAAGGGGTGGCCTTACTAGGGAAGACCTTCTGGGACTGCGTAAAATTCCCTTGGCTAGTAACTGCAATGTCATAGTAGCTGAATTACAGGATATAATAGTCGCGGAAGAAACACAAGCAGAAACGGGACGACAGGCTCCCCAACACACTGACTCTACAGGCACACACGTGGATCCCCTGGAGAGGCATGACCCTACAGACACAGGCTAGACACCGTCATTAAAGATTTCACGGGTGGCTGCATCAGACAGGGCTCTCGCTGGGCGCAACGTTAGGCAATATCCCTACCCCTGATTATGTTGCTTTGTCCCCATTTTATTGTATCCTACTCCCACAGTTAATACGAGTGGGGCATCATGCTTAGCTAATAGGCACTCTAGATACTGCAATAACGCCTCAAATTCGTTTTATCACTGTAACGATACTCGATGAGTAATAATCTAAGCTGTCAAAGTTACAGAATGTCATAGTATCATCCTATTTTGTATCATGTGCTACCATAACTCAATGTTGCAATAATACATGATGTGGCTACGCTAATGTTCATGGTCGTAATGGTTATGCACAAAATGTCAATAAAAAGTTTTAAACAAAAAAAAAGTGGGAATATCAAATTTGAAGGAAAAATTGCATATGTGCTGTGTGTAGTTTACTGTGATGGTTTCTGACAAAGCTAACCTTGGGTTTCAGACAACCTCCTGTCCGTGCTGTTTGCACTACTTCCATCAGGATAGACTCAGTCTCGGGTGGTAACGTCAAGATCTTGTTCAAGAACTGGCAAAGCCAACAGGTTTGACCTTCACACTGGAGTGCTGACAAAAGCAATAAAGATGCAAGTTGAAGCGCAAAACAATTAATATGGTATTACTTTGTGTAAGCATTTCATGGATGAGAGAAAGAATACAACATTTCTTAGCTCTCATGAAGGAAAGATTTCAGTTCTATTCAAGACTTGAAGGCAAGGATTAGGCTTTAACTCTTTCTTTGCTTTATTACACAAAATGAACAGCAGCCCTCATAACAAAAACATTTCCCATGATAAACTTTGAAACAAATGTAGTACATAATAGCCAATTGTAATACGTATCACAGTAATAATGTCTTTCCAATTATGCCCCCATTCTCTTTTTTTCCTGCAGACTCATCCCACACCCTTCCTTGGATACCATTCCTGTTTCTGATCTGTTCCTAGAATACAATAGCAAATGTTACTACCATAGCTGCACAACTGACATCTACATTCTAGATCACGTACATGGTAAAATAATTGAACAAGGTATAATTTCTCCACAGAACATTGCAGTAATACAACTAATTTAAGCATGCCTACCCCAAAGTCCACTGGGTTGGGCCTTAACAGATCTGCAACTGCCGAATGTGTTGGGTGGGATAAACCTTGTTTTGTGTCCTTAATAAAATTGAACATTTTCCTTCACCAGAGCTAGGAAATGTTGTTTTCTATGTCAAGACCAGTGGCGAGGATTATGCTACTTTAAAACTTATTAATTACAATTCTGCCACACATTCTATTGATTTGAAATATAATTGTTTGACAATAGAATCAGACGACCAATCTGCCGTCTTCATGATTTCTTCTAGTCTTGTACTGTGCGAGAAGGCCTTTGACACCATGGTGCCTTTAGTCGAGTGTGCCACACATTTTCAGGTGTCTATCCCTGCATCCAGCATTGCCCACTTAACCCATCTAACTATGGTGGGGTAAAATACTGCTTTAAATGTTTCTTTATGAAAATCAGCAACTGGTTAACCCCTGAGGGTCTGTACTCCTCATTCAAAGCTTTGTAAGCTTTAATACATTTAACCACACACAACTTGGGAGACTCTCCCAGTCCTGGGTACGATATCTCTTTGGTGTTACGTTTCCTCCTTCTGGAAATTGATTCTGTACATTCTGCCTGGCAGGTCTAAGGCCTTAATATCAGACACTCTTTTACAGGAAATTAGACAAAGAAGCATTGCTAACTTACCTGTTGGTTTCTTCCTGGAAAGATAGTCGTTGTTCTACCAGGAGAGAAACGAGTACAGCACCCAGTTCACATCTCATAAGTGAGAGTACTTTGGTGTAGGGAGAACAGAAAAACGTAATCCCCTGAGCAGTTGACACACCAGAGAGTGTTCGTCTGGAGTCACCCCATCAATGCACATTACCCGCCTAAATGACCGAACAAAAAGTGTTTACTGACCTGTAAGATTGGCCCTCCTTGACCATATGTTATGTTATGGAGCTTTTTATAAGGTACAGCATTTACCCAAGGGTCTCTTGGTGCTATTGAGTCAGGGGAGTAGCAATGAATTTGAAAAAGATGCATCTAATTACCAAAGCCTGTCTAAAAAAACAAGTCTTTAAGGCATTCCTGAACGGGCCAGTTCCGTGATAGGGCGAATCTCCGTTGTGCGAGCATTCCATTCCGTTGGAGAAAATGTAGATCATCTACGCCCTCCAGACATTGTTTTCCGGAATTTGGACACCACCAAATAATTGCAGAAGTTGATCAAAGAGTTCTTCCAGGGACATATTTAACCATTCTTTGAGGGGGTAAAAATCATTTTTATTGTACTCGTGCATACAGTAATTCATTTCTGCTGCTTCAGGTATGTTTCCCTTCTTTCCTCCTCCCAACCTATATGCCCATCTTTGACAATCGTTCTCAGATTTGTAAACTTTTATTAAATTCTTTGCACAGTTAATTAAAACCAGTGCAATCATGGCGCCTTCAATACATTTTTGGGGGCAGTGGTCATACTGGCCATCACATTTAAAAATTATTGTTCATAAATGGCATTCTTGACCTTACTAAGAATAAAAGTGTTAAAATCAGAGATAAAATGAATAAAGTGACTTAGTGTGGTGATAAAACTCTGGGGCATGCTATAAAGTAATCAGTAATGAGTTTTTGAGGAGCGGAGACCAGTTTGGGAAGGGCTATATGAGGTAAAAGTAAGTTTTCCAGGATTCTCACATATTTTCCGCACCTTGCGAGTGTTTGAGTGTCTGTTTATGTGAAACAAAGTGCAGATGCCTCCAAGCATGTGTAAATGTCCCTTTTTTGTTATAATTACTTCAGAAGAAATCTCCTGGGGGCATCAAAAGAAGGACAGCAGCACAAAAGATGGAACCACGATTCAGACCTATAGTTGCCTAATCTGCAGGCCCCCTCCGCTCCACATGGGGCCCATTGGTTAAAATCGATGGTTCCCAGGCCTAGAAGGCGCATAAACATAATAGTCCTGCGAGCCAGCGAGTTTAAGCTGTCTGAAAGGTTTGGTTGCGGTAGCCCTGGGAGATATGAGTCATTCAGAACAGACAGAATAGTTACCGATTTTAATGTCCGGAAGTCCAGCTGGTAGGAGATTTGTCTCACCTGCTTGTTTATGGCCCTTTTCCAGACTCCGTAGGAAATCGAGTCTGATTTTAGCACTGAGTCGTCGATTTGTAGGGATCTTATGGCCTTTTCAATTTGTTGGTTCCATGGATTCCCGGGACTTTTGAAGGTTTCTTTTAGGCAAGCTTTGAGGGTGTTGTCCGGGCTTTTAGTACCCTTATGTAGAACTTCAAGGTATCTGCTTCGCATGAAAGAGATTGTCTTATGAGACCCAGCTCGAGTAGTAATCTTGCCCTGCGTGTATATTTAGGGAGTCGAAAAATTTGTTTGCAAGTCATGTTCTGGGCGTAGTCTAGGCTAGCCGCGCATGCGTCGGGAAAGGCCTGATGGCCATAACTTAAGGCGGGAAGAAGGGTAGCTTTTATCACCTTCAGTATGGGCTCGGCTGACGGGCTGCTCAGGGTCTGATTGAGACGGGTCAGGCTATATGTTATAGCTCCGGCTAGGTGGGCTGATGGGCTGGAGGACTCGCTAAACCATAATCCCAGGTAGTTATACTTCGGTGTCGATTTGATCTTCGCTGACCCAATGCTCCATGTTAAAAATATCTTATTTGGGCAGCGGCCGAAATTCCATTCAATCTCTTAAAAAATCTGGACCATTCACTTTAGTCCTTTTAAAAATAGGCAATAGATTTTAAATTTAATACACTGTCTAAACATTAGACAATGAAAGCTCTTCAGGTGAGGTGAAATCTGTGTTCTCCGAGGAATTCTAAAAACTAGCCTATCTGCGGCATTCTGAATCAATTGAAGTCTTTTTATATCACATTCAGGAAGCCCAAGGTATGAACTGTTAGCATAATCTAATTTTGCGCCAATAACAGCAGCCATTATATCTTCATAGCTTTAAGCAAAAGGAACGGTTGGATCTTCTTGATAGTTTACAAAATTAATACACATTTTGAGACCACTACTGTATGAAAGTAGGATCTGCTTTCATGGTTACCCCCCTTTTTGCTTGGTGTCGGTATGTTTTTGACTAGTCTGACTGGGATCCTGCTAATCAGGACCCCAGTCACTGTGCTTTCTCCCTAAATTGACCCTGGTAAGTACTTATGTACCTCCACAATTGGCTACTGGTGTACCCTTGTAAGTCCCTAGTATATGGTACTAAGGTACCCAGGGCATAGGTACACCAGGGGTCTCCCATGGGCTACAGCATGTATTGTGCCACCCATGGGAGTCCCCTAAAATGGTGACTACAGTCCTGCCCTTGCAGCCTGTGTGAGTTGGTGCATGCACCTCTCACAACAGATACGTTTTCTGCACTTAAAATCTATGTCACCCCAATGGCAGGCTCCACAGTCCTCAGGGCAGGGTTCTTGGATATAAGTTTGAGGGTGGCCCTGCATGAGCAGGACACCCCTACAAACCCCTGAGTCGATGCTCCAGGCTTTGTAAGTGCGGTCGCCCATTTTAATACATATAGTGGACATCAGTCATTACGAGATGTCTAACTATATAGTGGCTGCAACAAACCCGGTCATGTTTGGTATCAAAACATGTTGGAATCATACACCAACACCGATTCCAGTGTTGGAAGTATGATCCCATGTACTGGGGGGCTCCCTTAGGGGTACCCCCCAGCACTACCGGTAACAGCCTTTCATGATCTGACAGTAAGCTAGTGCTGCTGCTGACCACAGACACAATTCTGTCCTCCTGCTGCAGAGCCAAGCGTGAGCAGTGGAAGGTAGAACAATAGGTTTCCTTTTACAGGGAGGTGTGACCACCTCCCAGACAGGACTTAGTGTATTGGACTAGGGTGGGGGAGCTTGCCAGCACCACCAGACTGCTTTGAAGGGCACATTTGGTGCCCTCCTTGCATACTCCAGTTGGAACCAGTTCAGAGAGCCCTTGGCTCCAGCTCTGGTGCGAAACTGGGCAAAGGACATGAGCGTATCCTTCCCTCTGTCCAGCCCCTATTCTGGGAGGGACCCCTGAGTCATTCCAACCCTTTCCCTAGGGTACTTAAGGTCTTACCTGTGGGTGGCTCTTCAGATTCGACGTGGGACAAGACTCAAGCTTGAAACCACATCACTCTTCCACCGTCTGGACACTTGGACTTCGCTGGACTTCTCCTAGAACCAAGACTGCATCAAGGAAGACTCCTGCGGCTCCTGGTCTTGCTGTTCTGCAAGTCTTCGTCGTCTGCGTCTGTGCTTTTTCCAGGATCTTCACCAGACCTGTGAGCATCAAGGACACCTGAAGTAATCTCCCTTGGAGTGAAGGAGTCACTCCCCTGCATCTGCAGGCACTACAACGAAGCTGACCGGTATGCTGCTCCTGATGCCCCACGGACTTCGAAAGGCTCAGCAACACAAGTGGTGGTTCTGCAACTCCCTCAAGGCTTGACCTGTCCTCTCTGCAATTTTGATGCCATTATCCCTCGTCAAAACCGCTGGGACCAAACCCTTGTGCACCGCATCGACTTGCCGTTGCCAAGGCTTGTTATCTTTGCACTCCAGAGATCTTCAGGCTACAAGAAGCTCCAGCCTCCAGCATGTCTTCCTGCCAAGTACAGTGTCCTCACCACATCCTCTGCACTGTGGGCCTTCCTTCTTGTTGAGCTGCTCGAGGTCCTCTTGCGACTCCTGTGCCTTTGGCTTGTGGGTCCTCCTGAGGGTCTTCTCCTGCTTCAGTGGGCTCCCCTGCTTGCTCGGGCCTATTCTGACTCTCCTGCTTGTGGTGAGTCCCTTGGACCTTGCTGGTCCCAACGTTGCTCCTTCTTCGTTCTCCACGCCATTTGCAGCTACTAAGGCTTTTTGGTGCTCCCGCCGGACACCGACCCCCTGGTCCTCGACTTCCGACGTGGTACAGCTCGTGCACGGCTTCTGGTCTTCCTCAGCTTTGCGTGGTCTTCACAGCTGCAGCGACAAGGTCAACGTCAACACTTCTGAACCGTCCGAATTCGGTGGGCATTGCTCTTCCGTGCCTCCTGGTCACCTCCAAGTGGCATAAACTCTGTCCCTCCTGCTTACAGGTTCTCCTCTTCAAGAATCCACCCTTGGATTACACCGGACTCTTGCGCAGTCTTCTCCAGTGGCATTTTCTTCGAAGTGCTCCATTGTGGTCTATGGCGGTTTCCGATGTCACTTCACAACTATGCACCCGGCTTCCCAGGTATCCTAGTTCTTGGGGTATCCACAGGTGGGGTGACTCTCCAACCTTCTGTCTTCAACAGGGTATCTTCAGGGTCCACTGGGAAGGGTCCTTCTTCTTAAAAATTGCAACAGCGACTTTCCTGTTGACTACTATTGGACACACGGCTCTGTTTCCACTCTGCACACAGCCACCGTGGGTTCATGGGTACTTACCTTGGGTGGTTCCTTGTGTCCCCAGCTCCTCTGAGTCTCCTGGTCCAAGTCCCGACTTCGGTCACAGTTCGCAATCCACTTTTTTAGTATATGGATTGGTCTCCCCTGGAGACCACTGTAGTGTGTGCTTACTTATCTTATTGCAATTGAAGTATTGTTGTGTATAGATATCTCTGTGTAGGAGTGTTGTGTAATAAACAGACATATTTTTATATATACACTGTGTGGTTCTTTTTCATTTAACATACACAACATGATTAAACTGGTAAAACAAGCTGCTTAACACAGCTTCAAGATAAGCCTGAAGGCTGCTCTCCACAGCTACCACTTTGAGAGCGTTCTATGATTATCAAAGACCACTAAAATCACCATAAGGGTTGCCTGGATTAGTGCAAGATGCATCACTTGAATAAGTGTGCACCATATACTAAGCCAGACTCCTACAACTGCCTTTATTTAAAGAAAGATGTTGATCGGCTAGAACACCAACACTTTTTACAGCTGGCTTTGGTGACAGTAACATACCCATTTCTGTAGGCCAATAGCATCGAGTCCGTATTGATGTGTTTTGATTTAAAACCACAATTTCGGTCTTTTCAGTATTCACTTTTAGGTGGCTGTATCTCATTCATTTACTAATAAAGCACATCATATCTCTAAAATGATCTTGTGCTGGTGCCAAAGTATCAAACTGAACTAGATCTGACAGTCATAACTGTAATTAAAAATCCGGCAAACTCTTCTTGACAATTCTTTTATAAGGGGCTGAATAAATATTAAAAAGATGGGGGAGAAGGGCAGACCCTTGTGGAGCCCCACTCTCTGTTTTTAATTCTTGTGCCCTAAATGTGGTAAGTTGGATAGCCTGTGTCCTATTCTCCAGAAAAAGAGGCAAGGTAGTTAAAAGCACTCCCCATGAAGCCCACTGCTCGCAGTCGATCCAATAAGATAAGTACTGTGGTCTACTGTATCAAAAGCTGTGGCTAAATCGAGTAAAATCAAAGTTGGGATATGACCATCCTCCAGATCCCCTCTCAAATCATCTGTGACTGATAAGATCACTGTCTCTGTATTATGTCTTGGTCGAAAACCTGCTTGATACAGATCTAAATATTTGCAGTCAGAGAGCTCACTTCCTGCTCTACATAAGCTTCCATTAGTGACAAGCAGTTCAAAATGCAGACAAGGTCTGACCCCTGCGGATCCACACCCCGTTCCACATAGCAATTAAGCCATCATTCCCAGGCCAGTTTGTATCTTTTAACATTACTGTCTGCCCAGACTTTCTTGATGATGTCTTGAGCATGGTCCAAAAAGCTTGGGTGTTTATAACACTTCCTGTAATCCTCCATGCCATAAGTTGAAACGACCCTTCCATAACTAGTCGATGGCAGTCTCCTTTCAGATTCAGCAGAATGTTCTGAAGGTGGGGGGAAGGATCGGTGATTCCCAAGAAAGTTCCATCAGAACTGGGAACCAAACTTGCATTTTCCATATCGTGGTGATGAGAACCACATCATCTTCCTGAAGAGTCACCTGGGCTGCTACCCTTGTGATCATGGTGAAAGGTGGAAAGGAATAGTTGGTCTCTGGTGACCACACCTGTACAAAAGCATCTGCTGACTCTGGGTCCAGCCTCCATCTGTAGTACCTTGGAAGTTGATGATCGATTCTGGGGGTGAAAACATCGATATGGCTAGGTCTTCAGACATCCATGAGTGCCTGGAACACCACTTTTCGCCTTGGGACCCACGCCTAGGAGGATTCACAACGGGGCAGGACCCTTGGAGGCAGTGTGACTACAGGGTTACCCCATTTACAACGTGAGGTCCCTCGTGGAACACAACCTCTCCCACATCGGGATGGAGTAACCAGAAACAATAACACTCTGCTGATAGGAAAAGGAGCAGCTACCTGCCCTTATTGCAAATAGTATAGGGAAATTCCCTCACTATTGTCTATTCCAGGGGGTACTGCGTCATCGCCCTGAAGAAAGTCCAGCACCCTTTAGGGGCTTAAGCGGACTGAAACATGTTGGCACTAGGGTCTTAGGACCATAATTGATGGAGGGTAAATGGAGAGACACTGCAGTGGTCACACATGGCTTACCAGCTCACGAGAGCAAGACCTGCGCTCTGCTCGTTCTCTGAGAAATAAGGAACAACCGTATGAAATACAGTGGCACTTTATTAAGCAACTCAATAAAACAAGGAACTGTTCATCGTCAAATGTTTCTCATGAACACATGAGAAGGATGAAAATAAAAGAATCAACAATCATATAGATCATATTTTAAGTCACGAATGGGCAGAGCAGGGAGGCCATCCAAGAGTACACAATTTAAGCTAGGATAAATGCAATGACTTGGGTGTGGATGAGCTAAATTAGAGGGGCTGACAAAGCCAAAAGGCTGGCAATCAAAGAAGAGCATTACCACCTCAGAATAGGCTTCTAGGCCCTAGATAGATCGGTCGACCGGGAACTCAAGTGCTGAGCACTATAGTAGGAGTTCAGGGCCTGGACCTGGGTGCACACCTTTATATGGCTTAATGCAGAACACCTACCCACGTCTGACGTGGGTTCTTGACGTGGGCCCTTGACCGCACGCTTACTGTAACTTCGGAAAGTTTTGAGAGAACAGAGAAGTGGTATCATGGTGAAACGGGCTTTTTGCAGGTGTTCAGTGCTCTTGACCGTAAATATCTAAAAAAAGATAACTTTTAACGTGCGATGCTCGGAAATTAATATTTCTTACATTATTTCTATGCCAGACAGCCGTCGGTTGGTGTCGCTTGAGCAAGCTTGGAAAGTTACTTAACTAAAAATATTGCAAACATTGCTTGTGAAAGACCAAGATGTACCAGCCGAACCTTGCCTACGTGTTATCTGAGCTATTCTTGCAGCTGTGGAAAATTTCCAAGGGGGGGCTGGCTGGTGCCTTGCAGTGTGGTGGAAAGCACAGGTCCCTGTTGTGAGGGCAGAGAGGCCTACGAGACTTAATGTTTTGAAAATGATTACCAGAGGCAATGGCCTCTGGGCCTACATGTGTATATCTAAGGAGGTGGGCTTGGGCCTAAGTGTGTGCATCTAAGGAGGTGGGGACCACTGTGACAGGTACTAAAAGGCTGAGGGTAAATGGACAACTTTGGACATCTGTCAGAGCCTGACTGGTGGGGCCTATATGGGAGTGTCATGCTGCCTGAGCAGAGCAGGATTCTGCATGGGGGATTTTTATATGGTAAAACGGGACCCTGCTTCCCACTTTTCGCCTTGGGACCCACGCCTAGGAGGATTCACAACGGGGCAGGACCCTTGGAGGCAGTGTGACTACAGGGTTACCCCATTTACAACGTGAGGTCCCTCGTGGAACACAACCTCTCCCACATCGGGATGGAGTAACCAGAAACAATAACACTCTGCTGATAGGAAAAGGAGCAGCTACCTGCCCTTATTGCAAATAGTATAGGGAAATTCCCTCACTATTGTCTATTCCAGGGGGTACTGCGTCATCGCCCTGAAGAAAGTCCAGCACCCTTTAGGGGCTTAAGCGGACTGAAACATGTTGGCACTAGGGTCTTAGGACCATAATAACCTAACCGACCCATTCATTTCTGTTTTAATATCCCTGACAGATCCAAGAATAAAGGGAAACTGGGATCTGTCTGCGGACTTTTAATCTTTATTCCCCCTGGCCAAAAACTTCTCTAAGAGCTCCCTGAAATACGGTTGAGCCCACCCTGACTTTTAGGCGTCAGGGTGACCTGATGATGAAGCATGACACCACTAGGGTGTGTGAGGGTATATAAAACAAAAGGACTTGTTTCCTTCCCCACTTCCTAGTGGCTTATAAACCTTAGCTTCACATAGGGACTTCCCATCACTGTTGGATCAGGATCCATCTATACAAGAGTCGTGAATACGATTTATGTACTAGAGGAGTACTTTTTGTGGTTTAGTGTTAACACACGGGAGGGTGTACTCCCTCTTGAGAGTTCCTCTCTGCCTTTTTCGTATCGAGAAAGTTCTCTTTCTCGTTTTACCTTTGTGTATCACGCATTTGGCACATTCTCTGCATAGTAAGCCCATTCAGGTGCAGAATATCTTCAACAAGGCCCTCTTGATCTCTTGGATCTCCTTGATGTCTGTTGATCTCCATCTGTTTCGCTTATACCACTAGACTCTGTTTCATCAACAATGCTTTGTGGTATTTGTTCAACTGACACACTTGATCTGAACTGCCTCCTTCCATTCAGCCATTCAGATCTCCATGGGGGTCTTTCTCTTCTCACACTCGTTCCTTCATCTGGATCATTTGATTGCTCTTGTGGTGCTTCAGTAGATTGTTTATTGCCAGTTCTCGTTTCTTCCTCGTCGGTGTTTGTTACCACACCATAATGCGAGATTTCAGGAACTAGCACCGGAGAAAGATTTTGCGAGTCTTCACCCCTCTCTGGTCCTTCTGGACGAATAGGTACAGGAGATCTCGGATTTGGCCCAAAGAATACTACTTCTTCATACAGGCAACTTACTCTTTAAGTGTGTGATGCATGCGCCCAATAAGGTATCCCAGCACATTTGACAGCAGCGTTTGTAATCAGGATGATCTTGTAGGGGCCTTTCCACCTAGGCTTCAGACAGGATTTTTGCACGTTTCTTCACCAAAAACCCAGTCACATGGGCTAAGGTCATGGCACTGCTCCGAGTCCTGATGTGTACTGGCAGTGACAGCTCCAACCTGGTGAAAAACAGAATGCACCACATCAGCGAATCCTTTGCAGTAATCGAGTATCATGTCATCTGTGATGTGTACAAGCGCATTTGCAGGTACAGCAGGCAGTCTCATAGCCCAACTCAGGAGGATTTCATGAGGTGATAATCCTGTTCTCCTGTCAGGAGTTGTTCAAAGAATCATCAAAACCAATAGTAAAGCATCTGGCCATTTCAATGAAGTGGATGCACAGACTTTGGCCAATCGAGACTTCAAGGTTCCATTTACTTGCTCAACTATCCCCGAAGCCCCATGACAATAGCTACAGGGCAATCTTTGCTCCACCTGAAGAGCCACACATAACATTCTAAGGACCTCATTATTGAAATGAGTACCTCGGTCTGACCCCAGAGAAACCGGCAATCCGAACCTCAGTATGAGTTCTCTCAACAGAAGCTTAGACACAATGAGACTGTAATTCCTCCGTGTTGGGTAGGCTTCCACCCAACGGGAGAAAATGCACACTATAACCAAGATATATCTCCGCCCATTGCAAACAGGCATTTCAATAAAATCCAACTGTATCCTGTTCATCCAATATGACTAAGTGTTATAGGGGTTCTCCTTCCTACATTAATCTGTTGACATGTAACTCATCTATGGCAAAGTTCTTCAGTTAAAACTCGGAATCTGGGATTGAACCAATTCTGTCTGAACAATCTAGCCATTACATACCTTCCAATGTGTGCAGGACCATGGAAATGTTGTGTCATGGGAAACAAACAGTCTGGCATTACTGGTCTTCCATCTGCAGAGAACGTTGAATAAAACGATGTCAGACACTAAATCCAGCTACATTATTACCATTGCCTGAGAATGGAATTGATGGGGATGAAACTGAACACAACTGTCTAGCTGTTACAGATTTATGCACCAAGCCAAGACCAGACATTAAGGATGAACCTCTCGATGAGCCTGATTATGTAATCTTTGTGGATAGCTCATGTTTAAGAGACAATGAAAGAACTTGAAGAGCAGCTTATGCAGTTTGCACAATTCAAGAAGTGGTTGAAGCTGCTTCGCTTCAAGGTGTTATATCTGCACAAGTAGCGGAATTAATTGCCCTTACAAGAGCTCATTGTCTTTCAGCTCAATTGAGAGTGACTATAATTACAGATAATCAATCAAAATAAGGGGGGACTAAGGGCCACTCAAAGTCCAGCACCTGTGCTCCTATCTAGAAGTATACATACAAAAGGAGGGTAGCTGTTCCTAAAGAAAAGAGTAAAGAAGGGGTGGTTGGAATATACTGTGGTCAGGGAAATCTTCCTTATTGGAAGATAGAGCCCTCGCACCCAAATGGGTGTCATGCTTCATCATAGGGCTTTGCTCTTCATGGGGCCGACACTGCAATGCCCCATGGGCCCGCAAGAGGTCTCTTTATCAGAAAACTTCTCTTTTTGCTGTTAAGATGAGTGAGGGAATGTGAAGGTAGGTTAGGGTGTATAGTGAGATGGGTTTTAAAACTACCTATGGAGTACCGTTTGGCAGGGCTAAAAAACAACAAAAATGGGAGTGCTGTTAGTGGGATATTATGAACCTCACAGTGTATCTACTGAGGTCAACATGTTTCACACCTGAGTGATACAGAAGGGATCCGTGGTGCTTCTTCAGGACCGAAAATTAATATATCCCTACCCTACACCAAAGCGGGTTATGTGACTGGGGTTACAATGATGTTTAGAGAAAGCTAAAAATTTGCTATACCTATGTGTATGTTGAATCACTATCTAGATCTCAAATTCCAACCTTAAAGTACATAATGAAATAATACATACGTATGTATGAAGGTTCACATGTATTCTGTAGCTTATAGGAGTACTCCTTAAGCCATATAGGTAGGTACTCCTCATAGCCAAGTTTACTATGACATGTTTTTCACAAATGAACAGAGAACATGCTAGTAGCGCCAACGTCGCTCCTTTGTGATCAGTGAGTAAACCACACTGCAAATCAGGCAAGTGACATAATCGTGATAAGAGGCACCGTTATGACAAGACAGATAGGCATACATATAGATAACAACCATAAACCAAATCGATATTGTATCCTAGCATAAGGTAGGGTAGATATCTTACCCTGCTGGTGTCTTGGTAAATGCACCTTAGGTCAAGACAGAGAACCATGTCTTAACTGTGGATCAGTCTACAAATACAAACAAGTTTGATTAGTCAAACAGGCATGTATACGCACCAGGGGTAACCAGGAACGTGCTGCTTATAATCATACGACTCACGTGGTCCGACGCGGCTATGCCTTCGTGACCTATCCCTCTCTGCCCGTCTGTAGGTAGTGTTTAGGGCAGATGTTGGAGGTTTTTATGTCCGTCAAAAATGAATTTCTGGTGTGCCGGCAAATGCCCATCCCGCGTAGTAGATATTGGGAAAAGGGTGCTAACTATTGCAGCCATCTTGACCGAGTGTTTTTAATATAGAATGTGTGCTGCCTTTTAGTATTCTGACTCCCACTTTCAAGACTATTACGGTAAATGAGCATATGCCAAGGTGTCTGCATTCACTCATGTGCGCGATGTCAGTGTCATCAAGGAGTGCTTGTATGGACAGAGTTTATGAAAACTGTCGGCAGAGGCCCGCCCAGAGTGGGTTACGGGGAAGAAGGTTGCGTCTGTTACGGCCATCTTGTTGCATTGTTTATAATGAGTATTGGTGCCCAGTGGCGTAGCAAGGTCAGGTGGTACTCGGTGCGGAAAATTTCTTGTCAGCCCCGGCTTGACAAAATGGCAAAAATATGTGTTTAAAACACATATTTTTGCCATTTTGTCACCTCCCTCAGTGATGACACCCGGGGTGGCCCGCACCCACCGCACCCCCCTCCCTATGCCACTGTTGGTGCCGTTGTCTAGTATTTGTAAAAAAGGATTAAAAGAATAGAAGAAAATGCGGGCAACATCTAGAGATTGCTCAATGCCTTGTTACTAGGGAGGGCACGGTCACCATCCACACGATCTGTGTTCAGAAAAAGATTGACCGTTTCCAAGATGACTGACAATCAGGGTCTCAGTTTCTCTGACAATATAGTAGCAGGGATCCTCAGAACACTGTCTTTCCAAGGGGCAGAGGGTTCCACCCCCACAGGAAGCCACACTGATAATTGGAACTCTATAGTGGCCCTCAAAAAGCAACAGGTCAATAATCGCCCTGCACGGTGCGATAATGACAGATTATTTGAGAGAGAATATTGCACCCAATGGCCTTCTGGTCACGATTACATCATGTCTCTTCTTAGATGAAATCATTTTTAAACCAGAATGGTCGCAAGTGGCATGGAAGTGTACCGGCGATTGGTTAATCCTGATTATTAATACAGGTAAACGTCTCTCAAACGCCTTACTAATCAGGATCACCATCGCTGAGAATGACCTTAAAGCTGGCATCAGTATTACAGCATTTAAATCAGATTTATCTGAAATTAACAGCAAGATGAACGATCATAAGTATTACTTAATGCAACAAAAGATCTCAAAGCTACAAAAAGATATACAAAGATTTGACAAGGAGAAGATATATCCATGCATTAGGGAAGATTTTCAGGCACCCAATGTAGACACGTCATCTGATGAGGGATCAACCACATCCCACAGATAGAACGGCTCTTTCAGAAGTGCATCCAGCAACGACAGTTGGGGAAGCCATGATAGCCGCCAGGGAACACAACCATCATCTATGTATGGCTACCCAATGGGCCCATACTCTAGGAACCAACCAATGTGCCCATACCGTGGAAACCAACCAATTTGGCACCCTATGTTCCAGATGGCTCCTCAACCCCTATTACCATTTTTCCAACAACTATTTTCAACATAGGATGGGGCAGAATCAGAGTAAAAAGAAGAGGGGGCAACAAGAGGGTACAACAAGAGGGTACAATGGCAACAACTCGAACCGCAGATGCAGACCAGGAGTCAAACAGCATCAAAAAACTAGTGGTCAATTTATCACCAAGGACATTGACAAAAGATGAAAAGGGGGTTTTACAAAAAGGTTTGGGTTTTTGTAACTCTTCGAGGTTCACTCCCACCTCCGCAATGATACCCAGTGAGGTAGTCTCTTTTGAAAAAGCAGTGTTCAAGGATATGGAACAAATAAGTTATTTCACTGCTTTCATCAACCTATCCAAAAAGCAAAGAGAAACTATAAAAACCCTGACAGAAGACCCCACAATCATTATTAAACCAGCAGACAAAGGGGGAGCAACAGTTCTTTTGGCTTCGACTGATTACGATCATGAGTGTTTACATCAACTATCAGATAATCGATATGATCGCCTGATCGACTCTGACCCCACAGAGAGGTTGTCTTCCAGAATAAAACACCTGGTCACAACAGCAGAAACCTATGGTTGGGTGACAAAGAATGAAGCCGATTTCTTGGTCCTTCTTTCATCGAAAACCCCTTATTTTTATATCTTGCCAAAGACACATAAGGGAATCTCACCACCACCAGGAAGACTGATAGTATCAGGTTTTGACTCACTGTTAGAGCCTCTCAGCAAACTCTGTGACTACTTCTTAAAACCTTTGGTTGAAATACACCTTTGTATTAGAAAGATACCAAGGATACGCTGAATTTAATTGAGGACTTCCCGCTACAACAAGAAATCGATCGTCTGGTCACTCTCAATGTTGAAGCTCTTTATACTAATATTCCACAGGATGCTACCATCGAGGTGATGGAGGCCTACAGGCAGCGACTTATTGGACCTCAGCCATGCCAATCATCGATTCTGCTTCTACAGACCTAAAGGAGAATTTCTTCCAATACAAAAAACAATTTTACCATCAGATACAGGGGACTTCCATGGGGAGCACATTCACCCCAAGTCTTGCCTGTCTTTATATGGCTGATTTCGAGTAACAACATATTTTTATGGATCACAACCCATACAACACCAACATTCTACTATGGCGACGATTCATTGATGATATTCTTGTCCTTTGGCACGGGGACACTGAGACATACCAGAACGTTTGTACTTGGGTCAACACACTCAACCTATATCTGAGATTTACTAACACCTTTTCAGATAGGGCATTGCCATTTTTGGATCTCCTTATCTCACAAGTTGGAGGGAGGTTATCCACAACAAATTTCAAGAAACCAACTGACCGTTCCAGTCTCCTACTTTATGGAAGTCACCATCCAAAAGCACTATGCAACAATCTACCGTTTAGGCAGTTCCTCCACCTACAACATAACTGTGGCACCCTGAAGGATTATGACATTCAGACTAAAGAACTTAGCACTAACTTGGTCACCCATAACTACCCTTCCAAGATAATTACTCAAGCTTGCAAAAGGCCAAGGCATAATCACTGTGAAGCTCTGTTAGAACCACAAGTAAGAACTCTGGAGGACCTGATCACTTGTGTGACTACCTTTACTCCAACTTCAAACAAGATCCAGAAAATCATAAGGAAACACTGGACGATCTTACTGTCGGGCTCACTCAGCATCCAAGCTCACGATTCGCTTTCAAATGGACTCAGAACTTGAAGGACCTCCTAGTCCACACTAGACCACAGGTGACACATAAAACACAACAGCGCACACTCTGGGGTATCCTGCCAGTGACGGGACATTTTCCGTGTGGGACGTGCGCTGCATGCCCATTCACAAAAGCAACAATGGAGATTCATCTACACAAAGCACAAACATGGACACAAAAGGGGCATACCAATTGCAATGCCATAAACTGTGTGTATCTCATTACGTGTCCTTGTGCTCTAAGTTAAGTAGGGATGACAACAAGACCAATAAAAACTAGGATAATGGAACATTGCAGCAATGTGCGCTTTAAGCGCGAGACTACCAAGATACCTGTACATTTCCTTACCATTAATCACACACCTGACAACATTAAGTGGACTGTTCTTAAAGCCAACAATAGTTGGGATCAACTATCCTTGTTCAATAGGGAACAACACTGGATCTTCTGCTTGAAGACTCACATTGGTGGACTGAATGATGAGATCCTGTGCCATGAATGCTAGTGATGATGACAGATGTGACTCATTTAGTCCCGCACATGTAGATAACCAAGGGATGAATTTATTGCACACCTGCACTCTCCTCTACCTTGTGGGCTCAGACCTCTGCATGACAGACAGAAGAAGATCTCCACTAGACGTTATCTAACGTCAGGGTACCTCACCCTTCTGTGATACGTCCCTGTGTAAAAAACTGACCAACGTACCACAAACTGATTTCCCCACCGGCAGTGACATGCTTATAATTTCATAGTAACCATAAGCACTCATGGTTACCACATGGCCTCGATATCATCAATAGCCTGGCGTTGTCTACAGCACCTTACTTTAACGCGGAGTTCATTGGACTCCTTTTGTCAAATATATGTCTCTGCCTAGTTAGTGTGCGGGGGCAGCCCCATCAATAATCATTGATTGGATATATATTTTTCTTACAGGATAACCCCATCTAATATAGCATCTTTACTTAAATTTAATGACATGGCAGTCATTACATGCAATTAATACTAGGTGGCATACCGCCAAGATGGTGCCGTTTCCTCAATGAGTTACAATACTTGGTCTATTTTTGATGTTTTCAGCGTCATCATAAGGCCGTCCTAAGGAAGCAGTAAGGAGCACACTAAGATTCCCTATCATGCGGATGGTGTCCGTGCCCTCCCCAGTAACAAGGGATCGAGCGATCTCTAGATGTTGCCCGCATTTTCATCTATTCTTTTAATCCTTTTTTACAAATACTAGACAACAGCACCAATACTCATTATAAACAATGCGACAAGATGGCTGCAACAGACACAACCTTCTCCTGCGTAACCCACTTTGGGCGTGACTCTGCCTACACAGTTTTCATCTACTCACTGTCCATACAAGTATCCCTCGATGACACTGACTTTGGGCACACGAGGTAGTGCAAACACCTGAGCTTATGCTCATTTACCGTCATAGTCTTGAAAGTGGGAGTCTGAATACTAAAAGGCAGTGCACATTCTATGTTAAAAACACTTGGTCAAGATGGCCCCGATAGTTAGCACCCTTTTTCCACCATCTACTACGCGGGACGGGCGCTTGCCAGCCCAACTGAAATTCATTTTTGAATGACAAAAAAACCTCCACTCTCCACCCTACACATTACCTACAGACGGGCAGAGAGGGGTAGGCAGCGAGTGCATAGCTGCGTGGGACCATGTGAGTACTATGATTATAAGCAGCTCGTTCCTGGCTACCCCTGATGCGTGTACATGCCTGTTTAACTAATCAAACCTGTTTGTATTTGTAGATTGAGCCTCAGTCAAGACGTGGTTCTCTGCCTTGATCTAAGGTGCATTTACCAAGACACCAGCAGGGTAAGATCTCTACCCTACCCTTAGCTGTGATACAATATCGATTTGGTTTATGGTTGTTATATATATGTATGTATGTCTGTCTGTCATGTTATAATGGTGCCCCTTATCACGATTATGTCACTTGCCTGATTTGCAGTGTAGATTATTCACTGATCAGAAAGGAACGATGTTTGTGCTCCTAGCTTGTTCTCTGTTTACTTGTCTAAAACATGTCATAGTAAACTTGGCTATGAGGAGTACTTACCTATAAGTCTTAAGGAGTACTCCTACAAGCTACAGAACACATGTGAACCTTCTTACATATGTATGTATTATTTCTTTATGTTCTTTAAGGTTGGAATTTGAGATCTAGCTAGTGATTCAACATATACGTAGGTATAGCAAATTTTTAGCTTTCTCTAAACATCATTGTAAACCCCAGTCACATATCCCGCATTGGTGTAGGGTATGGATACATTACTTTTTGGTCCTGAAGAAGCGCCACGGAGTCCTTCTGGACCACTCAAGCATGAAACATGTCAACCTCAGTAGATACACTGTGAGGCTGTCACGGTTCATAATATCCCACTGACAGCACTCACATTTTTGTTATTAGCCCTGCAAAGGGAGCCACTTTTATAAAAACCAAACTGTACTCCTTAGGTAGTTTTAAAACACATCTCACTATACGCACTACCCTACCTTCACAATCCTTCACTCATCATAACGGCATTGCAGCGCCAGCCCCACGAGGAGCAACGCCCCATGATGAAGCATGACACCCATTTGGTGTGTGAGGGCTCTATCTTCCATTAAGGAACATTTCCCTGACAATAGTATATTCCAACCGCCCCTTCTTTACACTTTTCTATAGGAACAGCTACCCTCCTTTTGTACATATACTTCTAGAGAGGAGCACAGGTGCTGGACCTTGAATGGTTCCTAGTCCTCCCTTCTTTTGATTGATTATCTGTAATTATAGTCACTCTCAATTAAGCTGAAAGACAATGAGCTCTTATAAGGGCAATTAATTCCGCTACATGTGCAGCTGTATCACCTCCAAGCGAAGAAGCTTCTACCACTTCCTGAATTGTGCAAACTGCATAAGCTGCTCTCAAAGTTTTTTCATTGTCTCTTAAACATGAGCTGTCCACAAAGATGACATAATCAGGCTCAAGGAGAGGTTCATCCTTAATGTCTGGTCTTGACTTGGTGCATAAATTTGTTCAATCTAGACAGTCATGTTTAGTTTATCCCCATCAATTTCATTCTTAGGCAATGGTAATAATGTAGCTGGACTTGGCGTCTGACATCGTTTTAATACAACGTTCTCTGCTGCAAGTATTTGTTGTTCATACTTTGTACGTCTGCTGTTTGTCAAATACAGTGTATTTGTACAGGTGAACAAAATCTCCACCGAATGAGGTACCATGACTGTAAGAGGATATCCCATCACTATGCTCTCACATCTCTCAATACTGACACCAACTGTTGCAACCACTTTAAGGCAGCCGGGCAGTCCTACGGCAACAGGGTCAAGTGTTGTTGAAAAATATGTCACAGGTTTTCGATAGTCTCCATGCAACTGAGTAAGCACTGACAGAGCACTGTCCTCCCTCTCCCTGCAAAACAATGTGAACATCTTACTGTAATCAGGCAATCCTAGCGCCGAGGCACAACAGAGAATTTATTTCAGCTTTAGGAAAGCTTTCAACCAATCGCTGTCCCATGGAAGCAGATCAGGCACTTCTTTGTGCGTCGACCTTAGTAAAGGTTTGGCCACTAGGGAAAAGTTGGGTATCCACTGTCTACAGTAGCAAACCATTTCCAGGAACATTCTGAACTCTCTCTAGGTGGATTAGGTTTTAGAATTGTCTTGATTCCTTCCTGTCACACCTTTTTCATTCCTTTCTCAATCATGTGTCCCAAATAAAGGACTTCTTTTTGACAGTATTGCAATTTCCTCAGGGACACCTTGTGCCCATTTTCAGCAAATTGGTTTAATAGAGCAATTGTGTCGTGTTACAAGCTTCTTGCATACTTGATGCCACAAGTAGGTCATCAATGTATTGGGCAAGAACTCAATTGCAAGGCATCTGCAGAGTCTTAAGATTCTTTTTAAAGATATTATTAAAGATCGATGGACTTTCTGTATACTCTTGTGGAACTTGGCACCATTCCAAAACTCTATCTCTGAACACAAATGAGAACAGAAATTGTCTGTCCTCATGCAATGGAATAAAGAAGAAGGCCTGGTAGAGATCCACAATGGTTAACCACTCGGCAGTGCAAGGAATCTGAAATAATATTGCTGCTAGATTCGGTACCACGGGACAACCTGGGACAACTATGTTGTTAATCTTTTTCGAAGGCCCTCTGCAATCCGGTATTTATTATTGGGTTTCTGTAAACCCATAATGGGTGAATTGCAAGGACTAGGGTACATTTTGTTCAACATTCCCCCATTTTTACATAATTTCAATTAGTGGCGTTATTCCAGCCACTGTCTCTGATACTAGATTATGGCGGTGTCAACCCCATCCTGTGCGCAGTAAATAGTGTAATTTAATTTGCACAACAGATCCCTTCCTAACAGTTTTCCATGACTTGAGTCGCATAGCACAAATTGATGATCTTCCTCAAATAATCCTATTTTTACAGGCACTTTCTTTGAAACAGGATTGGTAATTTGTTTATTTCTAACACCTACAACTTGGATCTTCTTGTAGTTCTGGGACTTCCACTGTTCTAACAGTGGAACTAGTAGCTCCTTTATCAATGAGAAATGACATTTGGTAGCAATTAACCTCTCCTTCTACAAATCGTCCACTTTGGTCTACCTCTAAGACTGCGCCAAGTACGCAATCTTCCTCCTCCCTCAGGCACCGTCATTGGGAATTGGCAGAATCATAACTCTTGTTTTCCAACATGGGAAACTGTTGGAATGGGTTCTGGTTTTTAAATGGATTTGAATTCGCACTTGGTACCTGATTCATATTAAATCTGGGATTACCCATATTCTGTGGGCCATCGGAGCTTGTGGGACTTGCATCATGGTAATTTGTGACTGCATTGGCCTTTGCATTTGTTGGGCAGGTACTTGAGCTGGAACATTTTGCATTTGCTTTTGATTTACACCTTGCATTTGACCATCACCACTCACTCGATTTGGATTCTGCCTACACTCTGTCTTCCAATGCCCGAGCTTGTTACAATAATGACAAGGAGTTGTTTTCTTCAACGTTGCAATGTCTATTCCCGAGTTTGGATCAACCGAAACACCTCGACCTCTAACCTGTGAAACACCAACTCCACGTTGCACCATTCGACCTTCAGCCTGAAATCCAATACTTTGTACTCCACCAACATTTCCCCCATATGATTGATTCTGAAACCCCTTTTGAGCCAGCTTTGTCTGCGCAAGCATAAACTTCTCCTTAAACATTCATTTCCTGCTCATCGCTACAATATTTTGCATACCTCAGGATCTCATCTGAAGTTTTTGTCTGCCAACAAATCACATTCTGTTGAATGTGCATACTGATCTCTGGTGGCCACGAACTGTGACACAAAACTCATCATATTGTCACGATTCACTCCCTGTGCTCTCATGCCCACCACCAGGGGGCCGAACTGTGGGGCTTTCCAGTGTTCTAATATGCTTCCAGACACTCCCCTGCATGCATATCCTGACTTCCAGGCATTTGGACACTATTTAGGAATTGACATCCATTCCCAATCCATGCCGGGTTTTGTGGAAGCCAGTCTGCTCATGCTGGAAACCCCCTGCTCACTGCTTCGTCTCCAGCCCTTCAGGCAAAGGATGGGTGGAGGAATTCAGCTCACCTGTGGCTGGCTGCTGCTAGCCTGCTCACACCTGATGCATGTGATTACTGTGAGCTCTTTTAAGCCCCAGCTCCCTTCAGTCCAGTCTTGGTCATTGTAGCTGTATACCGGTGAGGCCGATCCTTGTTTCCAGTGTTTCCTGAGCTTTTGATATTCCTTGATTCCTGAGCTATAGTTAATCCTTGTTTCCGGAGTTCCTGAGCTATAGTTATTCTTTGTTCCTGGGCTTCAGCTATTTCTTGTTCCTGATTTGCTCTGCTTGCAGTGCTCTCTTGACTCCTTGTTTCCTGAGCTGTAGCTATTTCCTGTTTCCTTGAACCAGTACTGCCTGCAGTGCTAACTTGACTCCTGAGCCTCAGTATTCCTTGTTCCTGAACTGCAGCAGTTTCCCTTCTCCTGAACTAGCACTGCCTGCAGTGCTACCTTGACTCCTGAAGCTTTAGTAATCCCCTGTTCCTGAACTAGCACCGCCTGCAGTGCTACCTTGACTCCTGAAGCTTTAGTAATTCCCTGTTCCTGAACTAGCACTGCCTGCAGTGCTACCTTGACTCCTGAAGCTTTAGTAATTCCCTGTTCCTGAACTAGCACTGCCCTGCAGTGCTACCTTGACTCCTGAAGCTTTAGTAATTCCCTGTTCCTGAACCAGCACTGCCTGCAGTGCTACCTTGACTCCTGAGCCTTAGCTCAATTCTTGTTCCTGCCCCAGCACTGCCTTCTATGCTACTTTGGTTTCTTGATTCCTGAACCTGCACTATTCTAGTATACCCTTGTAGCCTCCCCTTCTGTATATCCTTTTCCAGCCCCTGCCTTTCTTCCCATTTCCTTGGTTCCAGTTCTAGTTTGCTGTCTTTCTATTTCTGCTGTCTTGCTTCTGTTACCTTGTATGTTTGTTACCTGCTTTCTGCCAAGTGTGCCCTGTGATTTCCTTCCTTTCCTGTTAAGCACTCCTCCTTGCTAGCTCCTTGTCTATTGTGCTTGTGTTTAGTTCTACCCCTTTGCTGTTACTGCCTTGCGTGTTCCTGTTTGATCGCCAGGATCCGTGTGCACAGCTGACTACCTAGGTGGTGTTTCTTGTTCACTGTGAGTATTGTCTTTGAGTTACTGTTATAACATCACCATAGGTATAAGCTCCACAGACCCTGCCTTTGCATACATATCCTATATGTGGGTATTTTCAGACAGTATCTGTAACAGCAATTGTGGGTGAGGAACTTACTGAGCTTCAGTCTTACCGTGTGGAGCTCCTGAGTGCTTTAACCCACATTCCCTTTATTGTTAATGTTGTATTATATAAATGTCTTGCACGTCCGTCCTGGGTGTAGTTAGTCCGAATGCTAAATTGCCTTGTGAGTGTCCTTCCTTTCTGAGTCTTAGCCATCTTGTTCCTTTCTACAGGCTTCCCCTTTGGACCCTTTTCTCCTCTGACTTCCTGTGTGATCCTGGGCAGCGCTGTACTCCTCTCTCTGTGTACGTTTTCTACCCCGTTCCCAGTCCTTGCCCAAGTCCCTGACTGTGTTCCCGACACAGTCCCTGACACATATCTCTCTTTTTGAATTTGTTTTGTCCGCTGTGTTGTCTAAACAATTGTAACAATCATTCATAATAATCATGCTCTCATTCTTTGGGCTCTTGTGTAGTACTCTTGATCTCTAGCCAGTCAATGTCTCTTGCTGGAACCGTTTTCTTTCAAAAAGGTAATCACTTCATCATATTTAGTCATTACCACAGGTAAAGGTACATGAGTATGTGCATCTCTTGGAGGTTCAGAACATGGCCACTGCACAGCTATCTTGCATTCAGCCCACAAATCACTTGGTACCACAATATCAAAGACAGTATTCAAATCTGTCCACAAAAAAGTCCTGTCAGCCCAGTGTCCCTGAGGCTCGTATGGACTATCAGGAGGATTTGGAGATAGTAATCAGTGACAAGCAATGGGTTTATTGTTATTCAGTGATTCCTGCTGTCCATGCTGCGGTACAAAGGGTGCCGGCTTCACACATGTGGCATGGCATTGCCCTGGCATACAGCGCTGTGGCCCAATGTAATCCGGGTACTGCGGGAGATCACAGGTGAGCCAATAGCATCAACCCCTCTTTTAGCATTATTAGCCTATGACAAGAAAGGGCCGGGGGCCTGCAGAAGGCTCGTTGTATTGGGTCTCTTACTAGCGCGGCTCATAATAACCGTACGTTAGATTAAATGACCCCTCCCCACCCTGCAAGAATGGCATACTGATATGACATACTGCAATACCCAATCTGATGCTTATCATGATCTTTTGCTGTTTTGCAGCCGCCCCAGGGACATTTGCCAGAGTATGTGCATCTCTTGGAGGTTCAGAACATGGCCATTGCACAGTTATCTTACATTCAGCCCACAAATCACTCGGTACCACAATATCAAAGACAGTATTCAAATCTGTCCACAAAACAGTTCCATCAGCCCAGTGTCACTAAGGCTCGTATGCAATGGCAGGAGGATTTGGAGATAGTAATCAGTGAGAAGCAGTGGGCTTATTGTTATTCCGTGGTCCGGACCGTCTCCCTGAACGGCTGGCATCAGCTGATACACTTCAAATACCGCAACCAGTTGTATTACACCCCGGCTTTACTATTCCGCTGTGGCCTGCACGAGGATTCCTGCTGTCCACTCTGCGGTACAAAGGGGGCCTGCGTCGCACATGTGGCATGGCATTGCCCTGGCATACAGCACTCTGGCTCGCGGTAATCTGGCTACTGCTGGAGATCACAGGTGAGCCGATAACATCTACCCCTCTTTTAGCATTATTAGGCTATGACAAGGAAGGGCCGAGGGCCTGCAGAAGGCTCGTTGCATTGGGTATCTTACTGGCGCGGCTCAGAATAGTCATGCGTTCGATTAAAGGACCCCTCCCCGCACTACAAGAATGGCATACTAATATGACGTACTGCAATACCCAATCTGATGCTTATCATGATCTTATGTTGCTTTGCATTTGGGGGCCATATGAGGCCTACCTCGTACACTCTAGGAACAACGACGCTGAGGACGTAGGAAGGAGTGGTGCAGTGTCATACATATGCTGCTGCCTAGTAGCCTGTCTGCTTTTTGAGGGTGTGTCACTCTGGCTGAGGTTGTGTGTGGTATGGTCCTTGGGCAGAGCGACGATCACCGATTGCGCCACTGTGTGATGATGCTGGAAGGGAGATCGGCCACTGGATCCTGTGGGACAACTAATGTGGAAAACCGTATTTATGTAATGGTACATCCCCGTTTTTTCTACTGCATGCATTTCAATGTTCCGTTTGGTCCACATTGAACATGGCCATGCTTACTGTGAACCTGTAATGTCTGCCACTACGTTCCCTGTATCTCGCCAGTAACTGTCAAATCATTATATGCTGTCTAGTACTTATACAAAATGAAAATAAAGTTTTTAAAAAATTCTGTCGACAAAACCTTTGACAGTAGGAGCTGCCTCATTAGGTGCAAGAACAATTAGAAATGCTGGAAGTGGTGTCTCAATCTGAATTATGCTTGAACCAACAGGGGCTGTAGCCACTGTAGCACTAGTGGTTGTAACACCATCTGTCTTCATTGTAGGAGCCATAAATGGAGGTGGATGTGAGGACAACAAAGCTTCTAAAATGTCATCCCCTGAATCACTATCAGTGTCAGTCTATCCTGTAGCTTCCTCATCCTCATTTCCCTGTTTACGATTCTCCTTACTCTTTTCTGTGGCTATAGCTGGATACATTCTAGCTCCCTCGACTGTACACTTCCTCCACTTTCATCCCATTGAGCATCTGCATAATTTCACACTGCTCTCCTTGCTCTATTCTGGTATTTTCTTTCTCCTTAGCATGAGCTGCTCTTTCCAAAGCATTTAACGCTTCATATCGTATAGGTCTAGGAGGTGGCTTTGTTTTGTATACATTTTCTTGTAAGTTTTCAATAATTTTTAAATCAAAAGTACCATATCGTGGAAATTTAAATGGTCCTTAATTTTCTGTGATCTTGCACCTTTGACGAAGCCACAAACATGTATGGAGCCCTACATTTGCCGCTATACAATGAGCTGGTGTACCTTCCTATGGTGCCTCCTCACCCTCCTGAACTGGGACTCTCACATCTCCCCATATCAAATCTTCAAGGGCTTTGAAACATTTTATGATTGCAAATATTCAACAGTAATTAAACAGTAATCAAATTCAAAACGTCAGTGTTTTGTTCAGATCCCAATTTTGTATACATGAGTACTTTACTCCAATCCTGTCACAATCTTTCTTTCACAACCCTATCACAGCTTACTTCTTGATGACTCATGAGCAAATCTCTGTGCATCA
The DNA here is from genome assembly GCA_963921515.1 of Calotriton arnoldi. Taxonomy (NCBI): domain Eukaryota; kingdom Metazoa; phylum Chordata; class Amphibia; order Caudata; family Salamandridae; genus Calotriton; species Calotriton arnoldi. Next base: position 1,870,945 of record CAWUFW010001714.1, on the reverse strand, counting down.
CTTCACAGCAATTGACCTATCCCAGCGTGGTACTCTGACGTAACTCTCCTCTCCTTGCAGCGGATCACCCTCCTTTACAAATTTCTTATACACAAATTCTACAACTCTAAGCATGTGCAATAAACAATTTACCTTTGTCTGCCCCACTAATGAAATCAGAGTAGACCATTCACACAAGAAACAATAAGGTTTTAACACCCTCCAACTTCACAAGACACACACATGAATGAAATCTCGACCAGTGGAAAATCACCCTGAATTACGTAGCTTTCTCTTTGCACAATAGGTTCCACTAACACTAATCAATATTAGTACAATCACAACAAATTGTTATAATTCCTGTCTCAATTGTGCAGTCAATGGTACCTCACAAATCTGCACCACAAACCTTTAACAGACAAAGAACACCACAAATTCAACTGTCTATCCCGGGATCTTAGACTACTTTGAGTCCGAAAACAACTTCAACTGCTCCGCATCGAAGCAAAAACTCTGCTATGTCGCAAAATACAAAACACATAATCTCAACATAAAAACATAATCTCACAAAGAGAATTTGCGACGCATAACCCTATTGATACTCACACTTCCACCACTGCAACTGTCTTCGAAACCGCAACTCCTTCAGTCTTCACGTTCAGGCTTAGAGGACATGAGAATTCTAAGTTCTAAGTTGGGGCAATTATTTCAGCACCTCTCTCTTGTGACACTAACCATCCTTTCGCTACCACGTGATGGAGTGGGGTTTTCTGTATCTCAGTCTTTGGGTGTAATCATTAAATATCCCCCACCTCTGGTGGTCTGGACCTTTGATGATCGACGAAGAGAAATGAGGAACAATCATTTTACATAAACAATACATCATTAAAGGTTTTAAATGTAGTCAATAAAGAGAGTTAGTCTTAGCTAGGTGTGCAATTCTGTCACAACAATACAGTCATGGTTAAAATCCCTGTGATTTTGATCTGGGTGGGGGTAGGGGGGCAGCGGGCCTCACTGTGGAGTGTGTAGTGATCCAAGTGTGTGGCGGTATGATTGGTCCCATTTGTGGAACCCCCTGACCAACTATGCCTACGTAACATTCACAGTGAGTACCACCCCACCAGTCTTGCGCTGTATGTATCGAATTGTGATTCCATATATACATTTCAGTTTTGATGATTCCCTCATTTGCCATGCCAGCACACCTTTATTGTTCTGTTGTGAGAGTTTATTTGAAAATGAAATAAAAATGTTTTTTTTTTTAAATCCCCATGATTTTAATCATTTTCCACACCTTTGCTCACAATTGGCAAAATAGTTCTAGGATTTAGGGCCAGATGTACGACGGAAAATTGCATGCGCAAACGGGGTTGCGACCCGTTTGCGCATGCAATTTTCCTCTGGGCCATGTACTAACACTATTTTGCGACTCGCAAAATAGTGTTTTGCGACTCGCTATTAGGAAGAGGCGTTCCCTTCCTAATAGCGACTCACAAGCCATGTACAAATGTTTTGCGACCGCAATTGCGGTTGAAAAACACTTGAAATTTACCGCCCTCTTCAAGAGGGTGGTAATGCAATCGTAAATGGGAAGGGGTCCCCAGGGGACCCCTTTCCCTTTGCAAATGCAGGGGAAAATATTTTTTAGGGGCAGTCAGTGGTCCCAGGGACCATTACCTGCCCTTAAAAAATGAAACGAAAACGTTTCATATTTTTTTTAAATGCATCCCGTTTTCCTTTAAGGAAAATGGCCTGCATTTAAAAAAAAAAAAACTGCTTTATTGAAAAGCAGTCCCAGACATGGAGGTCTGCTGAGCCCAGCAGGCCACCATCCCTGGGAAGGCCAGCCATTCCCAATGGGGTCGCAAATTGCGAGTGCCTCATTAATATTCATGAGGCTCGCATTTTACGACCCCATTGGGAATCGCAATCAGTGTCTCTGACACTGTTGTACATTATAAATTGCGACTCGCAATTTGCGACTCGCAATCAAGCGCAAATTGCGAGTCGCAATTTACACTGGTCGTACATGTGGCCCTTAGCGTATTGCATCTTCTGACTGAGATTTTGTCAGCCACCAAATTTATTTGCTCATATTTAGTAAGATGGCTGTTTGTCAAATGCTAAGTTCATGTACAAATCAGCGACATCTCAACTGAATGTGGGACTAACACATCATAATTTCCTCACTCTGTTCAGTTGCAGGACAAATTGTTGCTGCAACTGATTTCAAGCATCCAAGAAGTGCTGCAGCCATTGGGTCTAATGTGGCAGAGACATAAGCCGCGGATCTCTTGATTTCACCATGCCATGGCATTCCTGGAGCGGGAGCACTATAGAGTGTATCTCTGAGCTCCAGGAAGGTATTCATCATCATCATAAAACGGCACCAGATCAGAATCATCACTGAGTAAGCCTCAGTAAAGGTCTTTCCAATGAGGGAAAAGTTTGGAATACACTGTCTACGATAGCCAACCATTCCCAGGAACATCCTCACTTCTCCTAAAGTATTCAGAGGATTCATTCTTAGAATTGCAGAAACACATTCTTCAGACACATTTCTTGTCCCTTTTTCAATATGGTAACCCAAATAGATGACTTCTTTCATATTTTACTTAATTTTTGTGTGAGACACTTTATGACCATTGTCAGTTAGATGGTTCAAAGGTGCAATTGTATCCAACTTGCAATCTTCTTTAGTTTTGGATGTGACTATCAGGTCATCAATGTGCTGCACCAGCACTGAGTTACAGGGCAGTTGTAGACTTTCCAAGTCTTTCTTTAGTGTCTTACTAAAGATTGAGGGGCTTCCCAGATACTCTTGTGGAATACGACACTAAACCAGGACTTTATTGAGAAATCTGAATGCGAAAAGATGTTAACTATCTTCATGAAGAGAAGTAGAGAAGAATGCTTGTATCCTACTGTAATTTTGTTCAGAATCTGAATCAAAAACGAAGTAGGATTCAGTATCACAGGACAACATGGGACTACAATTTTATTAATCTTTCTACAATATTGGACCACCATCCATTTTCCAATTGGTTTCTTAATGCCCATCCCAGGAGAGTTGCATGGACTACTTAGCACTTCTTTTAGAATGCCTTGCTCTAGCATCTTTTCAAACACAGGTTTCATCCCTTCCTCTGCTTCATGTATAAGCTTATATTGAGGAGTTTGAGGATAAAAAACATTTGGTTTCACTGTAATTTTTACTGGCTCTGAACTTTCAATTAGTTCTATCTCTTTACCTCTAAAATCCCATGCTTCTTGTTTCACTGTATTTCTCTTCTTTTGTATGAATTTGAAACAAATGAACTGTAGACTATTCTGATTTAATTTTAAAAGGCAAGTCTTCATCTTGGATTTGAATTGCAACACCATCCGATGTACAATAAATCACGCAATTCATTTTACAGAGGAAGTCCCTACTTAATAAGTTTACAGGACTCGCATCACATATTAGGAACTCCTGATCGTTTTCCAAAGGACCAATTTTAACAGGGACATTTGCCGAGACCTAACTTGTAATTTGTCTGTTACTAATACCAACAACTTGGATTTGTTTTCCAGAGAGAGGTTAGTTTGGAACCTCCATTAGATGAACAATGGAAACGGTAGCACCTGTATCACTCAAGAATGACACTGGGTGGCCATTCTCCTCACCACTTTGGTCTGCCTCCAAGACTGCACCAAGCATGCAATCCTCCCCCTCCCCAGTCACATTCATTGTGAATTAGTCACATTTGCTGAAAATTGTAAAAAATCATCCTCATTAATAAACAGATGATTTTGCTGAGTGATGTGTATTTTGTCTCAGACACTCTGCTGCATGATGGAGCTACAGGCAGATTTGTATTAATTCTACTTCGATTCTTTATATTTTGACAGGATCCAGTTGGGCTGGGAATATTGACTGAGGATGTTTCAGTCCACTCTGTGCTAACTGATTTGGATTCTGCTGCATTTAGGGAACAAAGAAATTCTGCATTTGATCCGGATTCGATCTAAATTCCAGTTTCCAGTGAACAAGACGCCCACAATAATGACAGGGAGTGGTCTTCTTTAATATGTTAATGTTTGCATTTGTTCCATAGGAGCCATTCTCAAGACCCCTACGTCTACCTTGAGGAGCAACTTGTGGATTCTGAATACCGTTTCCCTATACATTCACACCCTATTTATCATAATTCACATCAGAATTTGTACCACTAGCAGAACCACAATTACCCAAATCCATTTGCTGATTTCTGTTACCTTTCTAAAAATGCTTTGTTTGAGCTATCATTAGTTTTTCCTTCATCTTCCGCTGTTTTGCATCAAACGAATTAATGCAGTACTTTGCTTACTTCAGCATTTCACAGATACTCTTGCCAACACATCACACTCTGCTGAAGATCAGAGCTAAATTCTGGAAGTAAACTCAAAACAAAAGGCGACACAAAACCACTACTTTTCTTTGTGGGTCTTTGACTCCTCTAAAATTTCTATAAACCTCAATAAGCTATTCATAAAATACATACACTGACTCTTTTGGCTGTTGTGCAGCTCTCATAATCTTCGACCAATTCAGGTCTTTCACTGAGCCTTTTTGCTTCAAATGCACAATCACTTCTTTGTACTTTTCCATGACCAAAGCAGCTGAGGTATTATGAGGAAGCACTCTTGTAGGCTCGTCTGTTGGCCAGTATACAGCTGCTTTACACTCTGCCCACAAACCCTTTGGAATCAACTTCAAATAACGTATTCAGATCACCAAAAGCACGTTTGAAATTATCACTAATTTGTACACTTCTGTATACCACTTTTCTGGTTCTTCCTAGGCTTTGGAAAATTGGTTGTAAATGAAAGGATATCAGACCCTTGCCAAGGAACATGCACATAGTCACCTTCATATACTTCTCGCAAAGAAAACTCAGCCACAACCATTTTTTTCAGGCTCATCACATTCCTTTCTTTCTCTACTTCTATCTTTCTCTTCTGTAGGTTGCCTTTTCCTTTAGGTTTTGGTTCCCATTTGTCTCTGTATTTCTTTAGATTCATCCATTCTATGGTATAATTTGCTAAGTCTTTAATATGTGACCGTAATGATATTAAACCCATTTCGTCAGTTTCGTTTTCAGTCATATACATTCTATAAGTTTTGCACAACACTTTTCTTGGACAGATCAAAACCACATTCTTCTGCTCTCTTCTAGTTTCTCATATGCAACACACATGCACTTAGCTGCTTATTTATTCAGATAATTCAATTCATCTACATTATATGCAGTAAATCTCTCTAAATTAATAGTACCATGCAAAATGTCTTAATATTCAGATTTTAGCGTGTAAGTGTTAATCTTTCTTTACTGATTCTTCTGGTTGCACTGCAGTAGCAGCAGCAACAGTAACTGTCCTGCCAACAGTAGGTAAACATGGTACTAGTATGGTAAGCACAGTGACACCACTAGCAAAATCACTCTCACTCATTCCTAGATGCTGTTGGAGTCTTTGGCAGTGAAAGTATGCTGTAACTCACAGTCTCTGCCTGGTGTTGCGCTAGTGCACTGTCTAGCAACCAAGGCGCGTAATAAGAGCGGCTTGCAGCGTGTCCTGCGGCTGCACTCGCGGGTTGCTCCTTACTTAATGTCACACGCTCCAGTCTTAAAATAATAATATCGCTTCAGGCAAAGGCTTTCTTTTACTTGTTGCTTTCACGTAGATGGCATATACTCACGCTGCTAAGCAGCATATCTCGATCTCCACACTCTGGGTGCTTTCTTGACAAACAGAAGCGGTTTCAGCTTCCCGACTTCACACTGGGTTCAGCATTGTCTTGTTTGCCGGGTCCTGAACAGGCGGTCATCGCCAAAATGTAGTGATAATGTAGATTCCGGCAGTTCCTTCCTTATTCCTTGTTTTATCGGGCAAACACGCAGGCAACAGGCTCCCTCGCCTATTCTCCCACCGACTGACTTCTTCCCGGCTTCTGGAACCCCCATATGATTCCACAAAGCACTATGGCAACTCCGAGCCTAAACATTCCTCATACAACACAAGACACATGCTCTGCTGGCAAAATTTGGTACAAAACTAATTTTAAACTTAGCTGTTCCTAAAACAAAAAGAAAAAAATTGGTACATTCTCTTTTCTGGTCTCGACAATTTCTATATGGTCCATGTTGGTGGCAGAGGGAGTAGTCAGAAGGCACACCTGGGCTCTGTAGATGCTGGGACACCCAAGGTTGCACCCGGTGGGTGCTGGGGTCCTGATACGGGGCACAGCTGCAGGCTGTGGGCAGTGGTCTAGGCAGTAGTCTAGATTACAGAGCATGCACCTGCCCTTCTCCAGACATCCGAGTACTGTGGACAAGGGCTATCCTTTAGCTTCAATGGAACTTATTCCTCATGCTGATAATCAGAGGTTTTCCTGCTTCAGTTTTCCATTGGTTTTCCCTACTGTTCCAGGCGCATGTTTTCCGTTTACCTGTGCTTTTCTCCATGCCTTGTGCTGCCGAAGTGCACCTTGTGTTCATTTATATGCTTGATTAATTGGCTTGTTTTATGAATCCTGTTAGGACCCATTGCTGGCACCTTGGTTGTCCATGTTTAACTACACCACAGAACGCTCCACATGACCTGTTCTTAATCTCACACATTGAAGGTATGGGTGCTGTCTTCACAAATGACTTCAGCAAGGGCATAATCAATAACCTCTCTGAAGGGATAAGCAATTTTTTTTTTATTGCGTGCTGTGGGAAATGCTGTATAGGTCTCACATTTTTAAATCTTTGACCTATTGGTATTGCAGATTTTTTAAACACATAAATCAAAGGCATTAATATTTACAATGCCAATAGCTCAAAATCTCACAATTGCGAGACCTATTGCATTGCAAATGCTTGTTATTCTAAGCAATGATTTACAACTTTTTAAACCTGGCTTTTCATTCTTTTTTGTTCTTTCTCAATTGGAACAGAATCCCATTCATTAAGTGCCTCAAGCTGTACAGGTCTGTGCGGTGGGTTTCTCTCAAGCATCTTTCATCTCAAATAATCTTGCTTTTTCACACTGAAGTTACTCTCTGAACGAAATTGCATGTCTTGTCATCAGAAGTAATCTCATTCCATTCGCATAACCACATGCACAAATGGAAACCCGAATTCCACATAATTTCATAAGCATGATGATCTTTCGAAGGAATTCTCTCACCTTCCATAACAGGAGCTACATGTTTTCTCAATGTGGAACCCATTTTCACTCAAACTGATTCAAAGCAAATGACAGAAAAATACACAAACACAATGCAGTTGTTAAGGGAAGCTGGGTCTGTGGTTTGTATGGCTTTAATGGTGTGCGTGAGGAGTTTGTTTGTTTGCCCTTTCATAATATACCTTTTTCTGACCAATGGTGACTTGCAGTATTCTTTCTCTAAAAACTTGTGTTCTTTAATGAGGGAGGTTTTCTGGTTGCTTACTAGTCTTAAGATCTTTGCTAGGTGGGAGGAGGGCGGGGAATCGGAGATGACCCACATGCTACCCCTCCCTTTGCTTGGATATGTAGTCTGCTCTGCATTAACATTTGTTCCATTTGGTTGTTTTCAAGTTTTTCAAATGCAGTTTTTTTTATTTTTTAAACATATTTTATTGAGTTTTGTTTGTCAACATCACGCACCAAGTGCATCAAAATACATAATAATTGACCAGAATTAAAGTTGACATGTATAGGCAATACAATAGTTACTTGGTTTAACAACAAAACTGAAATCAAACAGAACTCCCAACGCACTGCGATCACGGCAAAATGAAAATATATCCTTACATAATAATCCAATCCCTGGATATTGTCCCGGTTTATCTGCTCAATCCATGAGTTGACAACAGTATGTATGAAAACAGTGTTATGAACGGGATAACCTCTCCATGTCCAGTATGGTGGGTGGTGGAGTCGGGGGATTCAGTACTATTCCTCTATAATCTGCCCATCGCTGCCATATACGCGTATGTTTCTGAGGGCAGCCCCGGGCCCTGAATTTCGGTTCTTCTAATCCCATAAAAAAAGCCATACCCCGTTTCCAGACCCCTAATAGCGGTGCAGTGGGTGTTTTCGAGGCGCGTGCAATGTCACGTTAAGCCAGGGTTAATCCTAAGAACAACAGATGGCACTTGTATCTATTACCCCCGATATCTTCTGCAATATGGAGTAGAGCTAGTCGTGGTGTGCTACCTATGGTCCATCCTAGCACCTCACTTAAGCATCTATGGATCCCCCTCCAGAACTTGTCTAGGCCAGAGCATGCCCATACCGTATGCAAGAAGGTGGCCTCTTCTTCTCCACAGCGTAGACATGTAGGGGATGCAATGAGCCCGGCTCGAAACAGCCGTACTCGTGTATAATATATTCTGTGCAAATATTTCAGTTGTATCAGCCGCAAACAAACATGAAATAACCTGCCCCGTCTGATCAACACCTGGCCCTATAACAGGATCCTAACGTACATACTCTATCCCTGGAGCAAATAAAGGACAAATGAATAATAATATCAATTTATACAAAAAAACAGTAAAAAAAATTTTTTTATTAAATCCATAATCATTTCGGCAATTGATAAATACACATCACAATGATAACAATGATTAATAATTAATAAGACACAGTTCAAACAAAGGCATATATATACACAACGTCCCACACACCTACTTACAACAAAGCATTCATATCATCATGCATTCCCAAACTTCATCAACTAACTCAACATCACACACATCATTATAACAAAACATACAACAAGTTAAAAATAGAGCATAAAGGCCACACGATGATCAGATGACAAAGAGAGATACAAGTCAATTGCCGAAATGATTATGGATTTAATAAAAAAAAATGTTTTACTGTTTTTTTGTATAAATTGATATTATTATTAATTTGTCCTTCATTTGCTCCAGGGATAGGGTATGTACGTTAGGATCCTGTTATAGGGCCAGGTGTTGATCAGACGGGGCAGGTTATTTCATGTTTATTTGGTGTTCCTTATTTCCCCTGCGTACCTGTCCCCATCGAGTCAGGGTTCCCCCTTCTTATTAGTATCAGCCGCAAACGCCAGGAGATGGCCACTCCTCTGGGGGACTCCAGAGCCTCCCTCCAGTCATCATTGTCAATCGGGCCAATGTCGACCTGCCAGGCCTCCCGAAGGGAGTCCAACGATGATGCACTATGAGTAACCAGAGTTTGATATATTTTGGAAATTTTGTGTTCTTGTAGGTCACCCATAAGTAATTTGCCCTCTAGTGGACCGAATTCGGGTAGGCCTGGGAGATTCTTAAGATAAGGGGAAAGTGCGTGGCGAAACTGTAAATATTTATAAAATTGGGGGCGTGGCATGGAGAATTCCCTCTGCAGATCTGAGAAGGACTTAAGAGTAGTGCCTTGTAGGACGTCTCCTAGTGTAGAGATCCCAATTCGGTCCCATCCCTGGAAGCCCTGCAAGCCTTGTAGTTGTGGGAGGAGGTGATTACCCCATAGAGGGGCTTTACCCGTGAGCCTATCCAGACAGCCAATACGGCGAAGAGACTGTCGCCACACTGCAAGCACCACCCGTGTGGCCGACGGGAGGGCCCGGGTATTAGCACGCTCGTAAAGGAATTTATATATCGATGGGTCTCCCAAAAGCCATCTCTCAACATTGTATGCCGGTTCCTCTCTTGGGCAATACCATCAATCATTGAGCACCTGGAGCTGGGCGGCCACGTAATATGATTGAATATCGGCCTTTGCTATACCACCACAGTATGTAGAAAGGAAACATGTGCAAAGCGCCAGTCTAACAGTCCCTCTCCCCCACAGAAACCCATTTAACATGGAATTCAAATGCAGTTTTACTGTTGAATATTTTATTTATAGAGTTTAGGATTTTGTTTTGTATGTATTACAGGATTCGGGGGTTTCAACAATGTTCATGAGTTAAGAATTTTATTGAAGCTTTACTGTTTTTGATTGGTGTGATCCCAACATTGAGTCCTAGATTACACTACCCAGGAATCAACTGTCCGTAATTACCTTAAATGTGCAGGGCCTTAATGCCCCAATTTAGAGGAAAGTGTTTTATAGAGCTGATAGCACCCTGTTACAAAACAACTATTTGGTCTCTCACACTGTACCTAAATTTGTGATCCTATTGGTACCCACTAGCTAGAAAGGAAATGGGGATCCAGCAATGACACCACCAACAGAACTGGAGAGCCAGCCATGACGCCACCATCAGAACTACCTACAAGACTGCACTCAGATGCTATAACCAGCAAATTAGAGACAACAAGAAACAAGCATTGGCATAGCCAATAGGTCTCGCTTTTGGGACCTTATAAGTATTTAGTTATGCAGCACAATATCCTTGGTGCAACAACATCACCTGTTGCATGGCTAAACACTTATAAGGTCCCAAAGGCGAGACCTATTGCTATGCCACTGCTTGTTACTTATGTTTCACAATAACGATTATCAGAACGCCGAGGAGCGCTAAAAATCCAAATGCCCTTCGAGGCCTTCTACATGAGAAGTAGGCGCTAGGCAACTGCACACAGCAGAACATGTGCACATATTTCAATAGCAATGCATGCCACGCTTGTTGTATCATTACTCCGTAATGTGCATAGGTCTGCATGCATTCATTAGCATTAATATGTTTACCAGGCTGGGTGTGCGTGCAATCATTTCAGGAATGTGCACATATATTAAAGATGTATGTCGGCAGCGGGATCGTAGACAGCCGTGTGCAGAGTAATGCAGATTGAGTGAGATGTGTTGCCTTTTGTCTGGATGGATATATGATGTCACCTTAAAGGATGGTGCCCTAATAAACACAGGCCGGTGACTGGTGAAGACATGCAGCCAGAACAAAATCCCTAACCCAGCCCTAACAACAGCAAAAATAAAACTGATGGGGCAGTCACTGTGGTAAATTTCGTTCAATAATTAACTTCTTCTGAAAACTAGCAGCGGCCAGACGCTAGGGGAGAATCAACAGATGCCAGATTCCGAGAGCAGGCTGAGGTGGTGCTGAGTGATGCTGAGGTGGTAGTGGTGGTGACTGTTGCGGAGACGATGCTGAGGTGATGCTGAATGATACTCATGTGTTGCTGAGTGATACTGCTGTGGTGCTGAGTGATGCTGTGGTGGTGCTGAGTGATATTGTCTTGGCGCTGAGTGATGCTGTGGTCGTGCTGAGTGATATTGTCTTGGCGCTGAGTGATGCTGTGGCGGCGCTGAGTGATGCTGTGGCGGCCCTGAGTGATGCTGTGGCGGCCCTGAGTGATGCTGTGGCGGCCCTGAGTGATGCTGTGGCGGCCCTGAGCGATGCTGTGGTGGCGCTGAGCGATGCTGTGGCGGCGCTGAGGGATGCTGTGGCGGCGCTGAGGGATGCTGTGGTGGCGCTGAGGGATGCTGTGGTGGCGCTGAGTGATGCTGTGGTGGCGCTGAGTGATGCTGTGGTGGCGCTGAGTGATGCTGTGGTGGCGCTGAGTGATGCTGTGGTGGCGCTGAGTGATGCTGTGGTGGCGCTGAGTGATGCTGTTGGGGCGCTGAGTGATGCTGTGGTGGCGCTGAGTGATGCTGTGGTGGCGCTGAGGGATGCTGTGGTGGCGCTGAGCGATGCTGTGGTAGCGCTGAGCGATGCTGTGGTGGTGCTGAGCGATGCTGTGGTGGTGCTGAGCGATGCTGTGGTGGTGCTGAGTCATCCTGTGGTGGTGCTGAGTCATCCTGTGGTGGTGCTGAGTCATCCTGTGGTGGTGCTGAGTGATGCAGTGTTGGCCCTGAGTGATGATGTGGTGTCGCTGAGTAAAGCTATGGTGGTGCTGAGTGATGCTGTGGTGGCGCGGAGTGATGTTGTGGTGGTGCTGAGTGATGCTGTTGTGGCGCTAAGTGATGCTGTGGTGGCGCTAAGTGATGCTGTGGTGGCGCTAAGTGATGCTGTGGTTGTGCTGAGTGATGCTGTGGTTACGCTGACTGATGCTGTGGTTGCACTGAGTGATGCTGTGGTTGCACTGAGTGATGCTGTGGTTGCACTGAGTGATGCTGTGGTTGCACTGAGTGATGCTGTAATGGCGTTGAGAGATGTTGTGTTGGTGCTGAGTGATGCTGTGCTGGCTCTGATTGATGCTGTGCTGGCTCTGATTGATGCTGTGGTTGCGCTGAGTGATGCTGTGGTGTTGCCGAGTGAGAGATAGAGTGAAGATATAATGCCCAATTAGAGAGGGTGGTGAGAGAGAAAGAGAGAGAAAGGGTGTACATAGAATAAAGAGTGGAGCGGGATAGAGAGAGAGAAAGAAGGGGAGAGAGAGTGAATGAAGGAGTTTGAAAGAGAAACAGATAAAGGGGTGAGAGAGAATGAAAGGCTAAAAAAGATAGTGAGGGGAGAGTTAATTAAGTAGAGAGAGAATTAGAGAGGGAGAGAGAGAGAAGGAGAGAGACAATAAGAGTGGGGGTGGAGTTTAAATAGAGTGAAGAAGTGACGCGGAAAAAGTAACCTTAAATATAGCTTTGTGCTTTACGCGAATAAATATTTTTTTAAAAACAGTGAGAGACAAAAATACTGGTAATTAGGCTGTGACTCCCAATATAAAACAAATAGCGATATAAGGTGAAATCAACCCACCGAAGCAATATTTCTAACTAGACAAAAAAAGCTTGCATTTCAATGCTAATCGCTTTTGTTTTTCATGTGACTGTAGTCCAGGGCCCTCAGTTGGTAATGTGAGCTGCTGCTGCGATTGAAACATCAGAGTCCAGAGAGTTAATGAGCCATGACGAGGAAATGAGGACGAGATAGGAAACCCACATGGCAGCTGCGCATGCACGCCATCGTGAACTCAAGCTGGTCGCCAGCCGAAAGCCAGTGTTTGCACTTCCAAAACCCGCTTACTAAAACTCTCGGCCAGACCAGCGCAAGCGCTGGTGCAGGCCGAGACCTAAAAGTTGGGATATTTTGCTCTTTCTGCCACACCTCTGACTCCGCCCACTGACCCAATCCACGGGTTATTCCCGCCCTCTGATTCTCCGCCCACAGTTCCCCTACTCCCCCCACCTTCGACCACTGCCCTAGACCAGATGACTGGAAAAAATGTATGACTCTGGGTGTGTGACGACGGAAAGGAAGTTACACAATAACCTTCATCCTTCAGCTGCAAAGACCCGAGTCTCCCGAGAACGGACAGGATTCCGCCCCCGGCTTCATTAGCGATCCACGACTCCCTCATCTCGAGGGAATATCTGTGTCTTGCTAACTGGTCTCACTTCATCTCCTGTTAATGCAACCGGACTCCCCACATAGGATTTATGAGAACAGCAAAACTACAAGTCCCATAAACCACAGTGCTGTTGTCTAAAAGCATAACTAGTTATAGTTAACCGGTGACAAGGCCCTTTGGCAGTGTTGTGCAGTGAATGACATGCGAAATCCCGTTGTTGATATGGATAACAAAAAATATCCTACAGGCTCCTTGCAATGGATTGAAATACCACGCTACATTTCGGACAGAAATGAAGACTTCATGTATATCCTCCGGAAATGGATGGCATGTTGCATTATGATTACGATATCATCGCTATGCGAATTATATATTAACCTAATGAGTTCAATTTAAATTAATTATTATAAAACTGTATTTGATGTGGAATTTATGATAATCTGTCTCCCTGCGCCTACGTGGGGCATCCATTGTCTAGGAGATTAAAACATAAATGTGCTTGGTTTTTCTGAAATAATGGATAGCAGAAAAGCATCTGTGGTTCCTATTTGCTGTGCATAATACACCCTCCCCCACCGCCTCCCACTTACCCCTCCCTCTTCCAGTGATGTCTTTCAAACAAAGAATACCCACCCTTCCCCTCCCCTCAGCCATTAAAAGCAAAATGATTGGAGCGAAATCCGACCCCAAACTCGTCTGAAGAGGAAGAAATTGGCTGCCCCGAGATGAGAATTAACGAAATATATTTTGCGTGGATCGCGTAAAGCAGTTTCCCTTCACTGGCGTGCTATTATGTGTACAAAATCCAGCTATTAAACTGCGCGCATTTCTCATCCATTTGATCCAGAAAGGAGGAAAGAAAATGTCCAAAGCAAGCTCGAAACAGGTAAGGGATTAATTGTTCAAGGGATGAAATAAATAGAATGTTAGATATGGGATGCCTCGTTGGTGCTTTATAGGGTTCCGGCCGCCACACGCTGGTCCGCCCACGTGCGTCCTTCATTGCTTGCAGCCATTCATAGGTGAGGTCTGCCTGCCTCCAAAAGGCCGGTAGGACAAGGGAGGAGTCAGTCACATTCAGCCTGCCACATAAATATCAAGTAAAAGCAGATAAGTCATCTGGCTTGGCCGGTTTAATTTCTTAAATGACTTGTAAAGCTGTCAGGAAGTCAGTCACGCGTGGCAAGGTACAAGCAGCAGTCAGCCATGCCAGCGACCCTAAACAAGCACGGAGGAGCGGGGGCGAGCGAGCGCGGCAGCCTGCAAAGCAGTCCCAAAAACGCTCGTGCGTCGTGGCTGGCCTTTGGATGAGTACGCGCGGCAGACATGTGTTTCCACTTATCGCGCCCGCGTCTGGGCACGATAATTGGAAACACATGTTTGCCGCGCGTACCCATCTCAAAAAGGCCAGCCACGACGCACGAGCGTTTGTTGGACTGCTTTGAAAACTCACTTACAATAAGTCTTCGCCTCTAAGCAGCGCTTGCGCGCTACTCGAGGCTCGACCTAAAAAGCACTAGTGGACCACATCGAAGCAAGCTCCAACAGCTGCAAGGAGATCTTCACGATTGTAAAGGATTTCACCTCACCCTCAGCCACTGTCAACAACATTGCTGCCTCCCAACAACTCTGCGACGACCTATCCAACTTCTTCCACAGCAAAATCGCAAACATCTACAGCAACTTCGCACACCAGCCCAACCCCAGAGAACTCATTGCTAACCTACCCACCACCAACCTAGACAGCCACCTGACTGTATGGACAACCCTTACCAGAAGCGACACAGCAGCAGTCATACAGATTATCCAATCAGGGACACCAACGGACTCATGCCCCCACCACTTCTACAACCTGGGAACATCACCAATCAGCACCACCCTGACCTACATCATCAACACCTCCATTACGTCTGCCACTTATCCGTATAAATGGAAATTTGCAGAAATCAACACCCTCCTCAAGAAGCCCACAGCTGACCTAATTCAACTGAGCAACCTCCGATCCATCTCCCTGCTCCCCTACCCAGCCAAAGTGATTGAGAAGACCATTAACAAGCAACTCACAATCCACCTCGAACTTCATCATCTTCTAGACAACACATAATCAGGATTCAGAAAGAACCACAGCACTGAAAGAGCACAGACATATGAAACTTCCTAGACCGAGGAAAGACAGCGACCCTCATCCTGCTCGACCTCTCTGCGACCTTTGACACTGTCTCCCAGAACACCCTCATCAGAAGACTACACGACATTGGCATGCAAGGATACGCTTTCAAATTGATCTGTTCCTTCCTCACAGGAAGAACCCAAAGAGTCAGGCTGCCACCCTTCACATCAGAGACAAAGAAACTGATTTGTGGTGCCCCACGTGGATCGTCCCTCAGCCCCACTCTTTTCAACATATACATGACACCGCTCACCAACATCATCCGATCACAAGACATCACCATCGTCTCCTACGCTGATGACACCAAACCCATCCTCTCCCTGATGAACATCACAAACACCACCAGAACCAACTTCACCAACAGCATGACCATGGTAGGAAACTGGCTGCATACCAACTGCCTTAAGCTCAACTTCAACAAGACGAAAGTAATGGTCTTCGGCAACAAGCCCTTCCTGTGGGATTCCCCCTGGTGGCCGTCGGAGCTAAGACCAACATCCACACCCACAGACTACGTAAGAAATCTAGGGATCATCCTAGATGACAAGCTCAACATGATGGCACAACTCAATGCAGTGTGCACCTCCTCCCACATCCTACGCATGCTGGGAAAGATCTTTAAATGGACGCCTCAAAACACTAAACGGACTGTCACACAAGCACTCGTCACCAGGCGCCTGGACTACAGCAACACTATCTGTTCTGGAATCTCCAAACAACTCCTACACAAACTCCAGACCATCCAGAACACAACTCATACCTCCCACGCTGCACCCACATCACACTGCACCTCAGGAAGCATCACTGGCTTCCCATTCACAAAGGCAGCCAATTCAAACTTCTCACGCTCACATACAAAGCCATATAAACACAGGACCAGAATACCTGAACAGCTGCATACACTTCCACCAAAACACAAGACACCTACGCTTTACCTCACTTTCACTCACACACACTCCCTTTATCCGTAAAAGCAAGACTGGAGATCGCTCATTCTCCTACATTGCACCCAAGACATGGAATGGCCTCCCTCAACACACCAGAGCCTCCTCCTCACTTCTTGGGTTCCACAAGAAGCTGAATACCTGGCTCTTCTTATAAGCACCTTGGGATCACACACACCTACACACCTTGCCCAAGTGCCTGGATACCCTCTCGGGTAATTAGTGCACTATACAAATCAACATAACACTATAGTTTCACTCGTAGCCCTCATAAAATGGAAAGAGTGGCAATTCTAATTAAGTGAAACATGCCTTTCACCTTGGAATGTACATTTTAGGATAGAGAGATTTTGATCTTGGGTCATAGTTGGATGTAGATCAATTACATTATTCTCCCTCCTTTGCCCAAATAAAGATGATTACCAGTTTGACTCCAGGCCCTTCATGATTTCTGCAAGTTTTTAAAGAGAAGATTTGGTAGTTTGGGGTGATTTTACTTTCACGTTACACCCAGTGGAATGCAGATTGATTGCACAATACAAGACACAGAAGGTTCCACCTTCTGGAAAGGAAAAGGCACACCAGCAAGGAGCCCACCGACCGACCGAACCTTCAAGACTTCGCTCAACCACCCCCTCCGACACCTGAAAGAAACGAGAAGGAACACCTTAGCCGACAGCATCAAAGCCAGCTCCAACCAGAGCAAAAAACTCCTCAGCATCGTAAAGGAGTTCTCCAACCCCTAACCAACTGGAAACACCATCATCCCCTCCCAAGAACTCTGCGACACCCTGGCGGACTTCTTACATGACAAAATCTCCGCCATCTACAAAAACTTCGAACCCCAACCTGCTGCCAATGACATCCACAGCCTCCTTGCTCCCACAGTCACTACCTGCGACCAGCGAATCACCGCTTGGGACCAGCTCACCACGCAGAGTGCTGTAGACATCATGCACTCCATCCTCTCCGGAGCACCCACGGACCCCTATCCCCACCACATGTTCAACATCAGCAACAGGACTATCAGCAACATTCTCACAGCCATCTTTAACACATCCATCACCTCAGCCACCTTCCCGGATGAGTGGAAACACGCTGACGTCAAGCCCCTCCTCAAGAAACCGTCCGCCCTCCCCAATGAGTTCAAGAACTACTAGCCCATCTCCCTACTCCCCTTCCTAGCCAAAGTCCTTGAAAAGGCCATCAACTGCCAACTCACGGAATACCTCAGATTCAACGATCTTCTGGACACATCTCAAACCAGTTTCTGCACCAACCACAGCACCAAAACTGCCATGATCGCGGCCACTGACTACATCAGAGCCCTCCTAGACCGGGGTGAAACGGCTGCCCTGATCCTCCTCGAACTCTTAGCTGCCTTCGATACTGTGTCCCACCACACCCTGATCAAGAGGCTGTATCAGATCGGAATCCACTTAGACGCCCTCAAATGGATCGCATTCTTCCTCACAGGAAGAATACAGAGAAACTGCATTCCTCCATTCACTTTGGAGCCCAAGAACATCATCTGCGGCATCCCTCAAGGGGCGCCTACATGACCGCCCTGGCCAACATCGTCAGAAACCACGGACTGAACATCATCTCCTATGCAGACGACACCCAGCTCATCCTCTCTCTAAAGACCCAACCACCATGAAGGCCATCTTCCACCTGTGCATGACCAGCATCACCGACCAGATGCAAAACAACTGCCTGAAGCTCAACACTGACAAGACGAAGTGCTGATCTTCGGGAACAGCACCTCCCCGTGGAACGACTCCTGGAGGCCTGTTGAGCTGGAACCCTCTTCCATCCCCACGGACCACGCCCGGAAACTCGGCATCATCTTGGACAGCAAACTCACCATGAAGATCCAAATCAATGCTGTCTCCTCCGCCTGCTTCCTCACCCTGTTCATGATCTTCAAATGGCTCCCAGACTCCACTAGACACACCGTCACTCACGCCCTTGTCACCAGCTGCTTGGACTACGGCAACACACTCTATGCAGGAATTACCACACGCCTCATGAAAAGACTGCAAACCATTCAGAACTCAGCGGCCAGACTCATCCTCGACCTCCCCAGAATAATCCACATCCCCCTCACCTGAAGAAACTCCACTGGCTCCGCCTCCACAAGAGATGCCAATTCAAGATTCTGACCCACGTCTACAGAGCCCTGCACAATCATGGACCAGCATTCATCAACCACCGATTGAGATTCCACCAACCTTCCTGACTCCTGCGCTCTGCCTTATTCTCCCTCGCTCTCACACACCCGCATCCGCCGAAGCAACAGTGGAAGACGCTCCTTCTCCTACCTCGCCACAAAGTCCTGAAACAGTCTCCCCCACCATCTCCAGACTTCATCCTCTATTCAGGAATTTAGGAGGAAACTCGAGACCTGGCTATTCAACTGATGCTCCCCTTACAGCTTGGCCCTCAGCACCTGGATACCCCCGCAGGTGATAAGTTACACTCTGTAAATCTTGATTCATTGATGGACCTTCTCTTTTTCAAGGCATGGTTCATTTAAACGTATTTTAGAGGCTTGGAGAGCACACCATATTAGTGAAAGAGGCTAAACGTTTTTCTTTAACTGTTTCTCTTTGTTTGTATATTGCAGAAAAAACAGAAATGAGGGCTTTGAATTTGAAAAGAGTGATTTCTTGAAGGAGGTAGTTAGAGACATGCTAATTTGTAGGAGGAGGGTAGTTCAATGTACAGTAGATGTTTCAATGTGTTAACTGTCACATTTTTAAAAAACTCAATGTCAACTGAAAAATGAAATAAACTGTGAGATTCAGGAAAAACATGCTGAAAAGTTTTAAACGTACAATTGCTGCACTTTGTACTACTTCTTTTTGTCTCCCATTCCTTCCCTCTCACTCTTCTTGTCGTCTTCCTTCTGCACCTTTTCAACTTAGCACCTTCTCTATTCAAAGTATAATATCTCTAGAAATAAGACACCTGCAACAGCTGGGGTACGCAACTAAGAAGACCAAACCATTTATGGAAAAAGACAAAAAGGAATTGTTGAATGTGTAGAAGATAATGATTTACAAGACACAGACAACAGAGATAAAGTCCAAAAGCATACATAAAAGAGCACAGAAAGACGAGTTATTCAGTAGTACTGATGCTCTAAAACAACAGCAAGGAATGTGCAAAGTGGAAAGAAAATGAAACCGAAAATTGGCCAACTGCATCGAAAGCAGTGTGTGAAAGCCATCATAGTCCATTTGCATTAAATTAAAATTGTTTCTCCTAAACCTCAATAGGATGGAAGAACTAAACTCATCAGTCAGTGTTTTAAAGCAAAAGGAGGATGTAAGTTAAAACAAGCATTTGCAATGCAATAGGTCTCGCATTTATGCGAGTTTGAGCTATTGACATTGCAAATAACAATGCCTTTTATTTTTGTTTTAGTTTTAAAAGCATAAATAAAAGGCTTTGTCATTTACAATGCCATTAGCTTAAACTCGGGTAACTGCGAGACCTATTGCATTGCAACAGCTTGTTTTTGCTGGTGCTGCTGTTGATGTGGCCTTGGGGGCTGTGCGCTTGGTCTTCCGGATTTGCTGCTGGTCGCATCTCAGTGTGGATTTGAACATCTCTCTGTCTGCTGATCTTGGCTCACTCCCGTGTCTGCTCCAGTTGCCTCCAGTGGCGACAGTCATATAAACTTCCACTGATACCTGCATGGAGCACAGGCTGCGGAATGCAAATGTTGCTTTGAAAGGCTGTGCACTCGGTGTGTTCGCATCACTGATGGTGAAAAACAATTTAAATCTGTTCTTTCCCATGTTGTCCAAGTAACTCTCACTGTAAATCAGTGAGTGAGGAAATGCACGAGTCTGTAACTGACAGTGTTTTGTGAGTGCGATTACTACAACTTTGTATGTGCGCGAGTACAGATGTGTGTACACACACATGTGCACAAACACCCTTCATGATTGCCCATTATAGGTGGCTCCACCAATTATATTTGTGGCCAGTTGCATCTCTTTCCCCTGTCCCCAAGCCCCTAGAAATCACTTCTAGAGATACCGCTGTGTCTGTAAACATCTGCGCTGTTTCAGGTCCAAATCCCACTGAGGTCTACTCTGCCTATTATCCTTCGGAGGTCGATAAAGCGAGTGACTTCCCGACAGCCAGCTACGGCAGAACTACGGTAGAGTGCAAGGGAGGGCGCTGCATCTACCCTGCCGAATCGCCGCCCAAGACTGCTATAAGGCTACTATAAGGCTCCTGCTACGCAGAACTGTGCCTCCCCCTGCAACCCACCTCACGGCAACCGCGCCTCCGGCCCCGGGAGTAAGTGGTGAGTGGGGGCAGAACGGTCGGCGCATTGGTACGCTCCGTCAGACTACAGCCTGCGGTGCTTGCTTGCCTCTCACCTGTGGTCCCTGCGGTGTCTGCCTGTGTAAGGGGCAGCAGAGCAAGGACGCCGTGAGGACGCAGCGACAAGCCATGCGGGCTGTGAGGAGAGGCCGTGAAGACAGGAGACGGTGGTCCCTGCGAACAAGGAGGGCTGCGGCGGATGAAGCCTCCCACCGCTGTTATTCTGCAAACCTATCCTCGACCCGGTCACAGCTCAGGGGTTTGCAGCGGCAGTCTCCAGCTTCAAGAGAAACAAGCTGAACAACGGAGGCGACATCGCGGGGCAGATGGCGGCGAAACCGGAAGTCAGGCAGCCTTCGTTAGAACGTGGGCGGGGCCTGCCAAAGAAACAGGAAGGAACCGCTGGAGAGGACGTCCGGAACCCTGCAGGCTCCATGTTGAAGTCCCGGCCCCATCAGAGGGACCGGGCGAAGAGCGAGGCAGACTGCATGGCACCAGAGGCAAGACGGGGCTCCCGAGTGGTGAGGAGAGCCCCGCGGCGTGGCGAGGAGACGGCCAGGGAACCTGCAGACAGAGGAGAGACGCCGGAGTCCTGAACCAGCCGGTGAGTGAGGGCTTGGCTGGGTGCATTGCCGGCACCCATTCTCTTAGCGGACCCGCCAGACAGCGGGCTGCTCCATCATGGGGGCAATTTTGTCTACCTGCTGAGCCCCGGTGAGATGTCTAAGGCGCACGCCATGAGCGTGCACATCGGCTGTCTGAAAGACGCCGTGAGCGTGCACATGGCCTGTCCGGGCGCCGTGAGATGTGCACGCGTATGGTGCGAGCAGGAGTTGTGAGAACGCCGCGAGCCGTACGCGTGCACATCTCCTGTCTTGCCATACGCGTGCACATGTCCTGTCCCCCTTCGCAGGCAAGTCGACAACAATAGATCTCGCATAGCGAGCAGCGCATGGCGCTGCATCGCTAGGCGAGACCTAAAAAATAGATCAAAGTACTTTCTGTGAGTCGGTACACACCTCCATCATAGATGCATACTACAATGAGAAAAGTTATAAAGAAACAGTTGCAATTGCATTTGCAATCGACGTAGATGGGAGAAGCTAACAGGTAGTGAACAGGAAATCTATAGCCAATGAGAAGCTAGTACCGAGAGGAACCACTAAAGCTACTTACCTGCCTTCATCAGACTTCACCTTCATGGCCAGTTTATAAATGGATGTGTACATAGCTATGCAACATCAGGCAACTCCCCAGAAGCTGGAAGAAACCCACATTTATCCAAGAAACAAAAGATTAAATTGCTCCAAAATGTGTATCCATGCAGTGTAAGTAAGCTGTGCAAATTACAGGGTAACTCATTGGTTTGTTTGGCAAAATACATTCCAACATTTTCAGCCACAATAGGAATGTTGGCAATGCATATCAAAGAAAGGTAACTTAGTTCAATAGCTGTATTACAAACGAAGTCCAATCCTTGACCAGGAGCACTTGAGCCCTTCTCTGCTACCCAAGACTTTCCCTCAAGTTTTGAAAGCATCCATTATCATTGAACTGCAACATCTTAGGAGAAAGGAGGAAGATGAAGCACAACAAAACACAACTACTACAACAGTTAATTTAGTGGTCATGCAGAACAGATAAAGAAAGAAATGTTAATTATAGACACAAGTGGTTCCTATGAGAGAAGTATAGCCCTTGACTTCCATGGTAATGGTTATAAGAAAACCTCCATTAGCAAGGTTTAACATGCGATTTGTAAGTTTATTTTCATTATTCACAAAGAAAATATATTGTTTCAAACAAGAACTTGATTTAACAATTCTCAGTATCAATCTTAAACAAGGTGCTCCTATTCGTGTGATGGTGCAGTGAGAGTTATGAAGTGAATAAATGGTGCGCAAGTGCTATACATAATGCAGATATATACATGTGACTGATAGGGACATTAGGGTGTAACAGGCAGCACTCTGAGTAGGAGTGTTGAAAACTTCAATGAAATCAAAAAACAGTTCAGTGTTGAAGTTGTTGACGTTTCGACCCACAATACAGAACTATTTAGATAAGGGTCATCATCAGGACGGGATTATGTAGGAGACACCTAGAAATGAAAGAATCATGTGTAATTTACTTAAAAGTATGTTGAGTATTAAAATCAGTGTTTTGAGTATGGTCTCAAGATGTACCTGAGGATTGTGGGAAAGGTCCTACAATGAAGGATGCGTATAACAGTAAACTTGGGGTAATATCATCCAGGCTCGCATAAGATTTAGCAAGCTGTAGAGAGATATATGCATTCAATCTCATGTATATTAATATGGTAATGTAAACTTTTTATTTAAAGGCAAACTTACTAGCTGTGGTCAGTGACCAACACTGTTGTTAAACGGTGTGGTTGGTATGTCTCTGTTGGGTGATCTGGAAAGGTATCACCAGGATGAATCTGAAGGAAGAGACAAATGTATGAGGAAGAATACTAAATGCCGAAGTGAATGTCTGTTGCGTAGCATAAGTGAGTACTCACTCGGTGAGGTGATTATTGAGTACTTAGTTGCTCTCAGCACGCTTGATTGATTAAACTTGAGGATTACTTGCTTTGGCCTCAAGGAAAAGTCTCTGCACGAGTGGAAACATAAGCATGCAACAAGTGATATTCAAGGCAACATTTTGATAGCAGGCGGCAACATTGTATTAGCAGGGATTGCGGCTCACCAAACCTGCCAAATGTTTGCGAAACCCTCGGGAATTGAGAGGTGGATTTTCTAAAACGGTGTTCGAATCACTATTCTAAAAAGACAGAAATCACTGATTATATTGTATTCTATTGTGTGTAAATAATAAATAGAAGTGAGGGGGAGCCTATCACTCACCGTGTAAAAGAATGTTACAGTCAGTCAATCGTTAATACTGTAAAGGAAAAAAACTGTCAAACATTTGAGTTTCTCAAACTTGTCTAGTAACGCTATACTTAATAGTAAATAGAGCACACGCCGACTGGTGCAGAACCTGGGCCGGGAGCGCGATGGCAAAGGTAGTGTCTATTTACAGCGAGATGAGCCCTAATTGCTCTATGTGTGCTAGATTAATTAAGCTAAAAATAAAATTCTTTGACCTCAAGGAAAGATAAGCAAGTGACAAGTATTATTCAAGGAAACAAATAAATAGCAAGCGGCAAAATTGTTTCAACAGTGAATGAGGCTCACCAAACATGCCAAACGATTGCGAAACCCTGGTGAATCGAGACAGATTTTGTAAAACGGTGTTCGAATCATTAATCTAAAAAGACAAAAAACAGTGAATATACTGTTTTCTATTGCGTGTAAGATGTAAATAGAAATGGGTGGGGTGTCCATCACTCACCCGTTTTGAAAGGATTCCACCATCAGTCGATCTATAATACTGTAAAAGAGTACGGAGAATAGAGTTAAACTCCTGAGTATTTTCAAAGACGGCTGCATGATCGTCTGGGATTGCCATACTTACTAGAAAATAGAGCACGCACTGGCTCGAGCAGATCCTAGACCGGGAGCGTGACGGCAAATGAAGCACTTAGAGTGCACGAAGTCGGAGCGTCATCTCCGATTAGGAAAAAGTGATGTGTGGCTATTATTGTGAATAATGCCTATTCAGATTACTCTGACCAAACAGTGTAGGAAATTGGGTTTTTGTTGCAGTAGTCCCCCCACTGGTAATTGATGCAACTTTGACAGTACAAGTGAACAGGGAAGCCATCTTAAGGTATGTACTGGGCCCTGGTCGAACTGAGTTTCCCAGCTACATAATGGCTTCAATGACACCTATGGTATTTGGTATCAAACACCTCATATTAACCCCATCTATGCTGAGAACGGAACAGTTACGTCCTCGTCTGTGTCACCGGTGTTCCTAGGACGTAACCGTTACGCCCTCTGCACACCACCAAGAAATCCCTCTGCTGTAAACAGCAGAGGGATTTCCTTTTTTAGGTCGAGCCTAGCGCAGCGCGCATGCGCTGCACTAGGAGATGACCTCTTGGAATCACTCAGGACTTTTCTGAAACTCGTGCGTGTGGCTTTTTTTTTTTTGCATTAATTGTATTGGCCTTTGCGTGCGTCTTTCCAAAAAGAAAGCACGCAATTGGCCAAAGGCGGGTACATGTCCCACCTTTTTAAGCAAATGTATCCTCCCACAGCATCCACCTTGCGGGAGCGAGCAGCGGCGCGCAGGGCGCCATCTGTTTTTAATTAGCGCAGTGTCTTTCAGTTTCCTTTTTAAGCAAATGTTTCCTCCCACGGCATCCACCTTGCGGGAGCGAGCAGCGGCGCGCAGGGCGCCATCTGTTTTTAATTAGCGCGGTGTCTTTCAGTTTCGCTGCCGCGCGATCACGTTTTTTTTTTCTATTTCTTACCGCTAATAGAGCAGAGGCATACAGTATATGTAAGAGAGCAGTAAAGTTATTTTTTGGGAACTTTGACGTACTCTGTTTCGAGTGACTTAAAATTGTGTTGTTGTGAGCTTAAAAATCCTTGCATTAAAACATGTCGCACTGCATTGGC
The DNA here is from genome assembly GCA_963921515.1 of Calotriton arnoldi. Classification (NCBI taxonomy): domain Eukaryota; kingdom Metazoa; phylum Chordata; class Amphibia; order Caudata; family Salamandridae; genus Calotriton; species Calotriton arnoldi. The sequence goes on along the minus strand of CAWUFW010001714.1, from coordinate 1,845,744 downwards.
TGACAGTGAATTTTTTTGTATATATGTTTGAACGCGTTGTTATATATACTATTGAACCCTTGTGTATGGAACTGTTGTCTTGCACAGCGGAGTGCCCCCAAGTGTCTTTTTGGCTACGTTATAAAGACAGTGGTACTCCTGTGACGATAATGCAACGTGCCTCTGTTTCTTTGTTTCTGTGTATATGTCCGTCTTTTACTGTCTCTGTCTTGCTTTATCTCTGTCTATCCCTGTGTATGTTTGCGTATCTATCTATACCTGTCCCTCTCTCACTGTCCGTGTCTTGCTCTCTCTGTTTGTATACACAACTATTTATGTTGCTCATTTGTGTTTGCGTGTTCGTACGTTTTTCCCTTTCCATTTCTTTCTGTGTGCACTTTTCAGGGCATGATAAATGTACAATGTTGAGAGCATAAATAACCCTCCGGATACGCATGAAAATCGCTCTTTTTTTTATATAGTTATTTTATTGCAATAGTTTGGAATGGAACTCTGTTTTCTGCAAGTGAGGTTTATTTATAGGTGCAAGATGAAATAAATGTTGCTAAGTGTTCTTGTGTATGCCTATGCTAAGGTCAAGTTGGCGCTAAGCAGGCGTGGCCCGCAGCCTCTGTTTGGGAATCACTCTTAATAATAAAATGTTCTATTTACATACCACTTTTACAAGCTGTTAGTTTTTGTACTATAACATTACGTGCTGTTAATATTACCTAACGTAATGGTAATGCGCTAATGCTTTTGAACAGTGGGAAGGATGAAAATCAGAGTCAGCCCTGCTTTTATTTGTACCTGTGGCTGCTGCGTGCACAGAGATTTCTTAAGTACACGTGTTTCCTGTTCGTGGACTTAAAAAAAGACCGAAATTCTGACCTAGGCTTCTTTTAAAAAGTTGTTGTTTGTGGTGGTATTTAAACAGTAGCAGAAACAGGCCAAAGGTTAGCTTTTCGCTATGCAGCAAAGTGTGCAAAAAGGTAACAAAATGCGTTTTGCGACTTTTTGAATACACTCTACCGTATTTAATCCGTGGCAGGCACCGTGACCCTTATATATACGCACACAAAACGCACACTGACTTCAGGGAACATAAATTGGGTTCGCGAAGAATCTAAGCCTGTGAGGTGGAACCAAAAATAACCCTGATGTGAGCGGGTTACCAAGACTTGAGTTTAGTTGTTGCTTAAAGTGCATAAATTTACTTTATTAGTGAAGAAATATGTTTTTAGTATGCAATTTAATTTGAAAAAACATTCCGCTCATATACGAATGTATTCACATATTTCTAATATATGTATACAGAAGAACTTACTTCTTAACCATGTTATACCAGCTGCTGTTGCCATGTGTTTATACCATCCCAATCCTTCTGTTAAATTCTCTGCCAGTTTAATTTGGTACCCTATTATTAGTATTGTTCATATGTACCCTGCAGTTTAGTTGTACAAAAAACAATTTAAATAAGTACTTCTCAATGCAGTTCTATAATATGCCTAATACATATGTTAAAGCTTCCACCCACGATAATGTAAAGCATAACAAAAAACTTATAAGGTCCCAAAGGCGAGACCTATTGGCTATGCCAATGCTTGTTAGTTTTCCAGCCTCCTGAGGCATTTTTTTTGCTTTCAATGTAATGACGATCGCGTGCATGGCGCACTGAAGTCAATATATTGAAAGTGCAACTGAAATGAGCTCATTTCAGATTCTCTGCTTCGGTGCTCATGGGGCTATCTCAGCCCCCGAGCACTGAAACATACGGGAGAGGTATATTTGAAAAGAGGAGAATCTCGCCTTTCCAATGGAACCCTTCCCTAGTGAATCCCTGCTTGGGGACGCCGAAGGAGGGCGATCACCAAGCACGGATCCACCACTAGACACCAGGGAGGGGGAAGCGGCCCCTTGGGCAAGGGCCTTTGCTCCCCCCAAATTTCTATTAGCATAATCAGTCTTTTTACCCACCCCCGGGAGGCAGATAGGGGCAATAGCCCCCAATCTGCCCCCGCAAAGCCCACTAGGAACCAGGGATTTTTTAAAATGTAAATTTAGGGGAGGGTGCTGCCCTGAATGGGCATTGTAATGCCCCACCCAGAAATAGGCACAGTCTTTCTGCCCATTAGGAACCAGGGATTACATTTTTATGTAAATTTAGGGGTGGTAACTGCCCAGAATGTGCATGCCAATGCCCCCACCCCACGCAAAAAATAGTCAAAGTCTTTCTGACCCCGCTCTGCCCCCCAGGGGGCAAAAAGCCCATTAAGCACAGGATTTTGTTTAGCAAGAGTAGGGGTGAGGGCTGCCCAGAATGGACATGCCAATTCCCCCACCCCACCCCACTCAAAAACAAATGGACAATCTTTCTGCCCCCTCTGGGGGCATATGGGGGGCAATAGCCCTCAATCTGTTACCCCAGGGAGGGGGGCAAAAAGCCCACTAGGAAGCCAGGGACAATTTTCTTTTTTTTTTAGTAGTTCAGGGGTGGCGGCTGCCCAGAATGGGGATGTCCCCACCCCTCCAAAAAAATAACCACAGTCTTTCTGCACCCCCTGGGGCAGATGGAGGCAATAGGCCCTGATCTGCCCCCCGGGGGGCAGATAGCCCACTAAGCACCAGGGAGCATTTATTTTAGCAGAGCCAGGATGGGCATGCCAATGCCCCCACCTCACTCAAAAACAAAATGGGCATAGTTTTTCTGCCCCCATCGGGGGCAAATGGGGGCAATAGCCCCTGATCTGCACCCCTAGGAGAGCAGAAAGCCCAATAGGCACCAGGGACTTTTTTGTTTGTATGTTAGGCGTGGGGGCTGACCAGAATGGGCATGCCAATGCGCCACAATCCACCCCAAAAAATAGCCATAGTCGTTCTGCCCCCCAGAGGGCAGATGGGGCAAAAGCCCCTGATCTGCCCCCCCGGGGGGACAGAAAGCCCACTAGGCACCAGTGACATGCTTATGAGCATGTAAGGGAGCAGCCCCTTAGGTATGGGTCGATCCTTGTTTTTTGTGCACATATTTTGGTCCCCCTTGGGGGCAGATCAGCGATATTTTTATGCTCATCGGTCCCCAAGAGGGTGGGGGAAGAAAACCACTAGACGCTAGCGAACTGGAGTTCGGCTGATGGTCTGTGTGTACTGGCGTTTGACTGGCTGTGTGTGAACCTGCATTTTGCTGGCGGTGTGTGTGGACTTGCGCTTAGCTGGCAGTGTGTGTGGACTAGTGTTTGGCTGGCAGTGTGCGTGGACTGTCGCTTGGCTAATGGTCTGCTTGGATGGCACATGTGTGGCAGTGTGCGTGGACTGTTGTTTGGCTGGTGGTGTGTGTAGATGGCGCTTGGCTGGAGGTGTGCATAGATGGCGCTTGACTGGCGGTGTGCATGGATGGCACTTGGCTGGGGTGTGCGTGGATGGTGCTTGGCTGGCGGTGTGCGTGGATGGCGATTGGCTGATGGTGTGGCTTTCCTCACATTTCCTTGTGGAAAAATGATGGGATCACCGCGCCGGCACAAATTTCCCACCACCCAATGTTCCCTCGGTCTTCTGATAAAAATGATACCTAACTTGTGTGGGTGCCCAAAGCAGAGAACCTAAAAACATATAAAATGAAAAACTGAGGAACTGAGCAAGACCTCTGACCTCCTGGCCAGGGAAACTGCTCTCCTCTCGCGCAACTCCATCGTTGAGGCACTGCCCCCAGCGCCTTTCTGGTTCCCAGGTAGGTGTTCGAGGCCCTCCTCCACTCGCAGGCTCCTGCCTGTGCCTCATCCCTGGTGGTCCAGTGGAAGAGCCTGCTCTTCTGCTGGTCCGCTCTGTTCAGCCTTTTCTGTCTTTTTCTGTTTTCTGTTCATCCTGTCTTTTTCTGTTTTCTGTTCATCCTGTCTTTTTCTGTTCTTGTTTTTACTACCTCTGCCTTTTCTGCCTATTTCTCTGTTGCCTCTATTTTTTTCATTGCCTTTTGCCTTCTTCCCGCCACAGCTGCCCCCGTGGCCCCCCCCCCAGCGTGTTCCCGCTCCCGCCTCCCAGATGCTCTTCCCTACTTAATGGCGGCCGCTGCGCGACAGGGTGAGCAAGACCTCTAACCTCCTGATCAGGGAAACTGCTCTCCCCACGTGCAGCTCCATCGTTGAGGCACTGCCCCCAGCGCCTCTCTGGTTCCCAGGTAGGTGTTCGAGGCCCTCCTCCACTCGCAGGCTCCTGCCTGCGCCTCATACCTGGTGGCCCAGTGGAAGAGCCTGCTCTTCTGCTGGTCCGCTCTGTTCAGTCTTTTCTGTCTTTTTCAGTTTTTTTGTGTTTTCTATTCATTCTGTCTTTTTCTTTTTCTGTTTTTGTTTTTACTATCTCTGCCTTTTTCGCCTATTTCTCTGTTGCCTCTGTTTTTTTCAATGCCTTTTGCGTTTTGCCTTCTTCTTGTTGCTGCTGCCCCCGCTGCCCCTCCCCCCCAGCGTGTTTCCTTTCCCGCCTCCCAGCTGCTCTCCCTCCCTCCGACCCCTACTTAATGGCGGCTGCTGTGTGGCCCCGCGCAGCGGGCGTGCCGCTGGTGCACCAAAGGCAAGCCCGTCTGTAACCTGACCAGCGCCAGGGACCCTGGTCCTCCGACCCCCCGCTGGTATGACTCACACACTCAACCCTGGACGCAACAACAACTGCCAGCTCTCGAAGCCGAGCAACTCCCAAGGCCTGTTCTCCTGCCGACACTGCCGCCGCACCTTCACCCTCCTCCAGACCCAGACAGCCACCGCCAACCCACCTGAAGCTAGTGCACCCAAACCCCTGAGCTGCATCCTCCTCAACGTACGCTCCCTGCACAGACACGCAGTAGAAGTTTGGGACCTCCTCAACATCCTCTCGCCCAACGTCGCCTTCCTCACAGAGACCTGGACCAACGCCAGCTCTGCTCCCAACATCGCAACCGCCATCCCCGACGGGTACAAGATCCTGAGGGAAGACCACCCCAACCGCCCCGGCGGAGGCCTCGCCATCGTCCACAAAAGCTCCCTCCGACTGACAACCTCCATCTCGAACGACGCCTCACCCCACATGGAACACATCCATTTCCAGATCCATCCTAACCCCAGAACGACACTCCGCGGAACACTTGCCTACAGACCACCCGGACCCCGCTCCCCGATTACCAACACCATCGCATACTACATCGCGCCCCACGCCCTTGCCTACACGGACTACGTACTGCTCGGAGACCTGAATTTCCACCTAGACAATCCTAGCGGTGATCCCACGCAGAAATGTGAGGAAAATGTGATTTTTCTTAGCTAAATTTGAGGTTTGCAGGGGATTCTAGGTCAGAAAACATTGGGAAATCCACGCAAGCCATCCATCCCTGGACTCCCCCGGGTGTCTTAGTTTTTAGAAATGTCTGGGTTTGGTAGGTTTCCCTAGATTGCCGCCGAGCCCAGGAACAAAAACGCAGGTGACCCTCTTGCAAAACTAGGTAGAGCAGAAACAATGCCAGCATTGGAGAGAGGTGTTATCACCTCCTCCTCCAGGAAGGCTGGTAAATCACCATATCAAGGCAGGAGGCTGCAGAGGCCTCTGACGCATTTGATATGCGACCCAAGGCTTCCCCAGACAGGAGAGATGCCACCCCCTGGCCCCAGGACAGGCGAAACAATTAGCTATGCAGGAGGTGTGTTGCACCGCCAGGCTGGACACACCTCTAGGGTGACCAGCCTGAAGTGAACACTAAAATAGGAATTCCACCATCTTGTGTGTGGTCGAATTAGAAAGTCTGGGACAGGGTGATGCCCCCTCCCAAAGGAAGTGGTCATCTAGGGGGTGTAGTGACCCCAGGGGTAAGTAGCCCATTGGCTACTACTCCTCACTCCCCTAATGCCACTAAATTGAGTATTTAGGGGACCCCCTGATACCAGGACCTCAGATTTTGACAGACTCAAAATAAGGAGTGGACAAAGAAGACTGTTGACCCGAGAACCGAGAAGCCTGACTGACTTGGCGCCAACCCTGCCAGCCTGCCTGCTGCACCTGACCCTCATGGAGCAACTGACTCATTCTGCCACTGTGCAGACTCCAAGAAACCCAGAGGGCTGCCATTGCTTCACCAATTGCCAAAGAAACTCCCTTGGAGTAGAGGAGCATCTCTCCTGCCACCGCAGGCACCAAATAAGCAATTTCTGGTACACTGATCTGCTGCCTACGGGGACTACCTATGCAGCAGCCACCCAGGAAGAGGTAGCCATGCTCCTGCAGATCAGATCCGACCTCCCTGCAAGTGTGGGGACGCCAGAACCAACCGGAGCTGCACAGCACCAAAATCTGGGGTACTAGACCCCTTGCAGCAACCAAGGCTTGTTATGTCCAGACTGGACAACAACGCCGAAGAAAACCAACCTTCATGTTGAGGGACAGTGAGAACTACAATGAGAGTGGCCCAGCTATCCTTTTTGCCCCTTTCTGCAGAAACCAAAGACAAAGTGTGAGTCATTCGACCGCCACCACCGACACCTCAAAGCACCCCTGCACCTGCGCTCCAGAGACAGAGTCCGAGGGAGGTGATGGTGCCCATGGGGTCCTGAGACCCACAAAAGCTGAGCCAGACTGGACTTCCAGTCACTGTCTGCAGTCTCTTACTGCGGGCTCTCTCCAACTGACTCCAGCACTGAACCCGATGCCAAAAGACACATCTGCACCCAAGCCCCACAGCCCGAGGAGAAATGGACCAACGGTGCCACTACATGCCCAAGCATCTCAAGGGTTGAACCCCCCTGTGGGTTCCCTCGGCCTGGTCCCCTCTTTTTGACCGGACCGTTCCCAATGGAAGTGAATGGGACACCTGATGCCGTAACACACCTCTGCACCCAGACACCCCAGAGCCTCCCGAGGTGACCTGTTGGTGTGGCCTTGGACCTTGCCCCATACTCACCTTAAGCCCAGGAGAACAGTCCCGTAAGTCGCTGTTAAGTGTCCGAATGCAGTACATGTTTTTCCCCCATAGGATAACATTACCTCACCCAAAAATTGCACTGTCAACTTTTGAAAACTGTAAAAATTCATAACTCAAAAAGTACTTACCTGATTCCGATGATCTTGGTATCTAAATTCATATAAAACAAAGTGTTCAAGCCACGTGCGATTGATTCCAATTCGTCCATCCATAATAGTTCTTTTTTGGATAGAAGATTGGATTTATCTCCTCCTCATCGACAGTTGAGATCTGTTCTATCCCCTGCCACCTTATGTCCTCACTGGTGTGAATGTGTCTTTGGTAATGTTCCACAAGTGGTGCTCCTGACTTTCCATAATTTATTCTGCTTCTGTGTTGTAGAATCCTATATTTCACCTTTTGCGTTGTCTGTCCTACGTACATTAGGTCACATGGGCACCATATAGCATAGATAATGTCCTGGGTGTTACAGTTGGAGAAACCAGTCAGAGCAATTTCAACATTCTTGTGAATAAAGGCACTTGTATTCATGCTGAATTTACAGGCCACATATTGGCCACATTTGAAGTGACCCACTATTGCCGGGAGTCCCCATAAAGTACTGAGGGTGATTTTGGGTGGCTGTGGTAGAGTAGCCCTTACTACAGCATATTTAAGGTTCCTGCCTCCTTTGAAGGAGAATAAAGGTTCTTCTTTAGTAGTGAGGTGCTCTTCCATCAGTCCCCAGTGTCGTTTCATGATCTTTTTCACTTAATTACTAGCTAGACTAAATAAAGGTGTTGACCCGAACAATTTTTTCCATAGTGTTAACTTTGACACGTGGTTCCAACAGGTCCTCCCTATGGTTATACCAAGCTCTTTTTCTAGCCTGTCTAACCAATTTCCTTGTGTAACTCCTCTCAATGAGTTTTGTGATGAGTATATCTGACTCTTCAATGTAGTTATGTCTCCTAATGCACTTCCTGTGGATACGCAAGAACTGCCCGAAATGCAGGTTGTCCCTTAGGCTTCTGGGGTGGCCACTGCTGTAGTGTAGTAAGAAATTCCTTTCTGTGGGCTTCCTATAGAGTGAAACAAAAACCTTGGTCTGTTCTATGCCAACCTGTAGAAGTAGACCTCACCAAGGCCTACTGGTGCTAGGGGTTCGCCCTTCTTTGCGCTCTAGTCCTCAGACCAATAAATAGAGATTGGCACAGAAGCTGGAATATCAAAACAACAGTTTATTAAACCTCATGAGTGGAACTACATCTATACAAACCCTCAGGCAGTGTATGAGGTAGCACAAGGAGCACAGAAACTGTGGGTCTTTTATACCCACTCAAGAGCTCAAAAGGAGGCGGTACAAGCACACACAAGAATAGCTATTCACATGTATGGACATACAGAAAATGCTCAGTCAACAAAGTAGGAGGAGAATGAAGTTGCTGACATCAGTTAGAGCAGCCTGACATTTACAGACTAAGACAGGTGCATGAGCAGCTACAGCCGTTTCTGAGCATGTGCAGTGTTACAGGAGCTAACTATAGATAGTTATTCTAGTAAAGCACAAGGGTAGGCAACAGCGAAGACGGAAGGAGCACATGGCAAGCACATGGTCAACTAAAATGGCTGCCAAAAACAAAATGGCTTCAGCTCATGCTAACAGTGATCTCTGCCAAACTTCCACAAACCCAGAAATGGGCAGCAGAAATTCTAGAACTATTATGTGCATGTTGCCATCAAGCTTGGCTTCATCAATTTGGTGAAACACCAAGGAGCTGAAGAAAGACCGAAAGGCAGGACCAAGTATTCCAACCATCTGTCCTTCCCCGAAATTGTAGAAACCGCCGGTGAGGAGGAAAGATCAGCACGGTTAAGTATGCGTCCTTGAGGTCCAGTCGGACCATCCAATTTCCTTGCCTCAATAGATCCGCCAACAGGTGGATACCCTCCATTTTGAAATGCCTGTAATGGAAAAATTGATTGAACTCTTTTAGGTTGAGGACTAGTCTGTGGCCACCACCTCTCTTCTGTACAAGCAAGACATTGCTGCAGAAACCGCCGGGGCTGTTGTCGCAAAATGCCAATGCATGCTTCTGCAGAAGGTCTCTTATTTCTAAATCTATAAAATCGCTGTCGTGTTGGGAAAATAATAGTTGAGGTGGGAGAAATTCTTGCATTGGGGTCTGGAAAAAATCTATGTGAAATCCCTGAACTGTTTGCAAGACCCAGGCATCCTGTGTAATCGATGTCCATTTGTGCAGAAAATGACGGACATGACCCCCCAGAGGAAACAAGGAAGATTCAAGTGTTCTTACCTGAGGTAATCTGGGGTTGGAAAGTTCCCCTCTGTTCACCTCGGTGGAAACGACAACGGATAAATCTTCTTGTCAGGTAGAAGGTACCGCCCCTGGTGTTTTCTTGCCAGTCCCCTCTACCACGACCGTAGCCGCCTCTGGGAGGGCCTTGATAATATTGGCAGCCTGGCGAGCGGCCCCTGCCTCGCCCGGCCCATCCAAAAAGGCCTGCTTGGAATACTCTTTTAATATTTGTTTGTGCCTTATCTAGAGAAGTAAATGTGCCGACGTATTTTGATACGTCTTTTACAAATCTGTTGCCAAAAGGAGACCCTCTGCTAAAGGACCCGCTAGCTCAGTGAGATTGGTGTCCATTCTCATCAATAGAGATTTTCTCATTTCGGTTGAAGTGGCACAGTTTGCGTTGCCCAGGAAGCAAATAGCACGTTGTGTCCATCCTGCCAATATGTCTGGATCTACAGGCGCACCTGTCTCCTTGGCTACAAGCGCCATCTCGAGAATCTTTGCCAGGGGGCCGGTGACGTCCAGGAACTTGTCCTGGCAACCGCGCCAAGTGCGACCGATGCCCTTTTTAGGGTCTTTGGCAAACTTTCTTTAGAAACGCCAGCATGTTAGGATCGATATCCGGCGTTCAGCTACCTTGTCCGGAATATCAGGACGTGGGCATACCGCTCTTTGCCTGTTACGAACGTCCTTGTCAAAATTTCTGCAGAGGGTTTGGTGGATGTAATCAGACACCTCCGGGGCCGAAGCCCAGTCGGAAGATCTCAGATGTACAATGTCCTGAGGATTAAAATCAAACGGGTTTGCAGTCTGAAAATTAGTTAGGGCAGGCGGATTCAGATGCACCTTCTTTGCCTTCTTCTTTTTAGGAGGGGAGTTGTGGCTTGAAGAATCAGTGTCAGTACCTGTGTCTGTATCCTGGGGTTTATTTTGCGCTGGAGATGTAACTGCAGGGGCAGAATATTTGTGATCCCCAGAGGAAGCTTGGGGCAATTTCGCTAAGGCCTACGCATGCGGCCATGTATATGACTTGGCTTTAGTTTTGGGATTCCCATACAGGAGGCTCGGCGTTGAGCCTGCAGCCTCAGGTGATTGTAAGCCATGCCTTTTAGCAAACTTTTTCAATTGAGCTGTTATGGGCTTGAGAGCGGCTGCCAGAGCCTGATTTACCGTCTGGGGAACAGCTGACTCAATGGCCCTAATTACAGATTGTTGCACTGATGCATCTAAAGCATCCACTAATGTATCCTCCAGGAAAGGACCCTGTTGTTCTTGGTAATAATCATACACGTCTTCCTTGAATGTGGCCCTGTCTTCCATTTTGGAGAAGCAGTGAATTATTTCGAGATATCAATATGCCAAGTCAATTTCAAAGGAATTAGTATAGGGGGAGCCACCCTTAGCGCACTAGGAAAAAGTTTGTGCTCCTCAGCCCAGCTGTAATCTTGAATTATTGCAGCCCCTAAGGGCGTAAAGAGAGCCAATAAACAAATAGAAATGCCTGCACCCGGCTAGGGCCTCTTTCCTGTTGTTGCAGCCTGGATCAGTGTAGCCCTACGCAGAAAGGAAACTCCTTGCGTAGCGTTCCGCGTTAAAAGAACGGGGAACGAGGAGGAAATCACTTGTTGGGCGTTGCATAGCCCAAAAGAGCCCAAAACCAGCCCAATTGGGCTACGCGCGTCCGGCCCTCTACGTCGCGTCTGCGGTCCCGATAAGGGAAGGCTCCATGGGAGACAAGCACTCTAGACACGCTAATTGTGGCACGAAATGTGGCAAAAGGGGCTCCGGTAGAGGCGAGGACCGACACGCGAGTGTCGCGCTGACTGCGCTCACCGCTACCGGGTGAAAAGCACAGCTGACAGCACTGCAGGAAGAATCTTGTAAATACACGTGTACGCGAGGCGCGTCCGCCGAAAGCGGTTTGCGCCCGGCCAAAGACACAATGCACACAACTTTAGGCTAAGCCAAATAATGTACAAAATATCAGCAATAATCGTAAACACTACAATGGTAACCACATGTAAGAATCAGATACAAAAGGGAGAGGATGTGGCCTAACGGGCTAGGGCGGTCGATCTCAAATCTGGGGAACCGGGTTCGAGTCTCGGCAATGACGCTCAACATCCTGTGATTCTGGGCAAATCACTTAATCTTAACAAAATCTTAACAAAAATGAATGTGTCCTTGTGTAACGTACTGGTGCTCATGTAAAGCGCTCTGATACCTTCGGGTCAAGTTTGCGCTATATAAAACTCAGGAAAAAAAGGCAATGAAGCAATGTATAAGCACTTAATTCGGCGGCAAGCAGCAAAGAAAGAGGAGGTGTTGGTGGAGAGGGTCCTACTTATAGGGACAGAGACACTGTGATTGGTGGAGATGCACCATGGCATTTTGGGAACTGTTGTTTTTGTGTGAATTAAACGTTTTTCATTGGCTGCTGAATTTTACAGTAAAGAAAGAGAAAGCATAATCCGGAGCCTCCGATCCTGTAATAGAATTCATTTATTCTATTTTTACCTTGGGCTGCTTGGGAAGAGCTTCCCGACCACCCTGAGTCTTCTTTTTTCTTTACTGCAATGACGATCAGGGCGCATTAACGTCATTATAGTAAAGTGAAAGTAAAATGAGCCGATGGTCTCATTTTACTTTCGTTGCATCATTGTTCGGGGGCATATCTCCTCCAACAGTTTCAGTCGTTATGCCCCCCTGGGGGGGCGAATGCGAGTAATTTCCCAGCTCTGCCCCCCCTGGGGTGCATAAAGCCCACTAGACACCAGGCAATATTATAAAAAAATATATAGGGGTGGGGGCTGCCCACCATGGGCATGGCCATGCCCCCAACCCAAAAAATTTGCTGACCGTCTTTCTGCACTCCCTGGGGGGTGGATGGGGGTGATTACCCCCAACCTGTCCCTAGGGGGCAGAAAGCCCACTAGACAGCAAGGAATTTTTATTTTGTAAAAAAAAATATATGGGTAGGGGTTGGCCACCAGGCCCCCACCCCAACAAAGCAGACAGTCTTTCTGCCACTCCTGCGGGGCAGATGGCGGTGGCTACCCCCAAACTCGCCCCCCCCCTTCCTGTGGGGACAGAAAACCCACTAGACACAAGGGTAAATAAAAAAAAAATAAGCATAAGGGTTGGGGCTGCCCAACATGGGCATGACCATACCTCGATACCAGAAAGGGCACAGACAGTCTTTCTGCCCCCTCCTCTGGGGAGTAGATGGGGATGATTACCCCCAATCTGCCCACTAGACATGAGGGGGAAAAACATAGTGATGGGGGCTGCCCACCAAGGGCATGGCCTACCCCCTCCCCGAAAGGGCACAGGCAGTATTTCTGCCCCCCCCCCCCAAGCGGTGGATGGGGTGATTACCCCCATCTGCCCCCGTGGCAACAGAAAACCCATTCTACACCAGGGGCAAAAGTACCAAGGAAAAAACACATAATGGGCATGTTCATGCCCCACTCATAAAAAAAACAAAGGCCTCAACAGTCTTTCTCCCCCCCAGGAGGTGGATGGGGGCAATTACCCCTTTAGGCACCAGTGACTGCATTAATGCAGTATTTTGTTTGAGAGGGGAGCCACCCCCTGAGCATAGGCCCATGCTCTTCCCTATCCCATTAGACCTTCTGCCCTCCTCCCGGGGGTGGATAAAGGTATTGAACCCCCAATCTGCCCCCCAGGGGGCAGAAAGCCCACTAAACACCAGGGATTCCAAAATGGTGCCAAAACAAACAAAAGGAGGTGGTGACCTACCCTGGCATCGAGCCATAGCCCTACCTAGAAGGGGCAATAGTGTTTTTCTTCCTCCCTGGGGGCAGATAGGAAGGTTGTCCCAATTGGGGCGGTTGACCCAAATCTGCCCCCTGGGGTGTAAACAGTGCTCTGTACACCAGGGATTTTTCTTTGGGGCAATAGAAAGGGGTGCAGGCGTTGGACTGACATTAGGCCATACTCCCACCCCAAAGGCGACAAAACAGTATTTTGACCTCCATGGAGAGGCAGAAAGTCCAGTGGATGACAGGACTATATATTTTTGTAACATAATGAGGTGGGTCTGGCCCATCCTGACTTTAGGCTCTACCCTCACCCTTAAAGCCTCAACAGTCTTTCTGCTCTCCTGTGGAATGTAACATCCCAACCCCCAGGCAAACGAGAGGACATTGATTCTTTTGGGTGTTGTTTTTATATATGGCCAGGGGAGTGGGACTAAATCCCAATATTGTTTCACTTGCCATGTTGAATCAGTGCACTTTTTGGGTGTTGGTCGCCCCACCTGGAAAAAGCTACCAGATTCAGACATTTCGGAAAACTAGACTTGACGGGAGTCCAGGGTGGTATGCCTTGCATGGATCCCATGATGTTTTCATACCCACAGTGCTCTGCATACCTCAAACTCTGCCTAAAATTGGCATTTGTATAGCGCATAATCACCAACGGTCTCTTAGCGCTTATGAGAGATTAGCTAAACCCTACCAGCCATTACCCGTCGGTGCGCCTACCTGGTTAGATCACATCTTGTCCCCAAGCCTGTCTGAACAACAGAGTCTTAAGCTCTTTCCTGAATGGAAGGAGAGAGGCTTCTCTACGCAGACTTTCCGGTAGCTTGTTCCATAGTTGGGGGATCAGAACTGAGAAGGCTCATCCGCCCATGGTGGCTTTCTCAAACCGTGGGCAGGACAACAGGCCTGCCTCGGACGAGCGGAGGTCACGTCCTGGCACGTAACTCCTTAGGAGATCCTTGATGTATTCCGGTGCCTACCCAAAGAGAGCTTTATGTGCAATGCAAAGGCCCTTAAACCTAGCCCACTGCTTAATTGGGAGCCAGTGCAGCTGCTGCAGAAGTGGTGTGGCATGTGAACGTCTTGGGAGTTTAAAAATCAGTCTCGCTGCATCGTTCATTACTACTTGCAGCTTACCTAACAGCTTATCTGGTATCCCAATGTATAGAGCATTGCCGTAGTCCAATCACGACATGATCAGTGCCGTCACCACCGTGCGCAGAGTTGAGAATGATAGGAGGGGTACCAGTTTCCTAAGTTGTCTCAAAAGGCCCACACAGGTCCCTACCACGGTGGACACTTGATTTGACAGTGTAAGCTTAGCATCTAATTTAATGCCTAAGCTCTTCACGACAGAGACCGGTGTGGGTGTAGTACCCAACTCTTGTGGCCAGAAGAGAATAGACCAGAGGTTTCCTCCCGTGGTGATGGCTAGTACCTCTGTTTTGTCAAGGTTCACTTTGAGCGAGTTGGCGGTCATCCAGTTTACTGTATACCTAAGGATGTTCTGTACACAGGATTGCGCTTGGAGGGAGCTGTCAATCCGAAGGATCAATTGAGTGTCATCCACGTAGTTAAACACTCGACCGTCCATTTGAGCCAAGGCTGCCACCAATGGCTGGAGATAGATGTTAAAAAGAAGTGGAGACAGCGCAGAGCCCTGCAGAACTCCGCAGGACAGTGCACCTTTACTGGACACACGGTCCCCTAGCTGAATCCTTTGTGTACGATCCTTCAGGAAGGAGGAGATCCATTGATGCGCCACACCACAGATTCCCAACTTCTGAATACGAGCCAGCAGTTGGCCATGATTCACCGAGTCAAAAGCGGCTGTTAGGTCAAGCAGGATCAATGCACAAGGCTTCTTCTTGTCGGCCGCAAGCCTGAGTTCATCCAACACCGATAGTATCACCAACTCTGTACTGTGGTGGGCCCTAAAACCCACCTGCCGTACCTAAAGTAGCTGGTGTTCCTCGATGAATAGTGAGAGGGTTCTAAGTACGTGTTGTTCCACTACTTTGGCCAAGAAAGGGAGCTTAGATATAGGCCGATAATTCTTCAAGTTATTGACGTCTACCCCCGCTTTCTTCAGCAGCGGGGTTACCCTAGTTTCCTTGAAGTTGAGTGGGACCTTCCCAGTTGTCAGGGATTGGTTAATCAGGGAGAGCAGATCCCTCCCCATCACTGGGAGAATCATCTTAAACACCCTAGGTGGACAGGGGTCCTCTGGTGACCCAGACTTGACTCTGACCATAATGTGGGACATCAAGTCTAGGTCTAGTGTCGGAAGTGTGGAGAGTTTCTTGCCCTGGGCGCTTGGTGGTACTTCCACAACCAAGGGGCCTTGACTGATATAGATGTTACTTATGTCAGTTAGAATATCCTTGACCTTATGTAGAAAAAAGGTCTGAAACCTGTTACAGTCCTCTAAGTTGGCAGTAGCCTTCTGCTCCTGCTTTTGGCTTCATTCCCTCAGTACTTTAAATGTCTCCTTCTGCGTGTTAGTCGCCTCCCTAATCCTGGCCTCATAGAACTCAGCTTTCCTTGTGATGATGGCTTTTTTGTAAAGGGCTGACATGGCTTTATAATCCTTGAGCACCTCTGGGTCATACGACTTTTGTCACTGCCTTTCGTACTGGCATAAAGTTTGTTTCTTTCCCCTTAATTCCTCCGTGAACCAGGGGGCACCCTTTCCTTTGTTCCTTACCCTTTCCCTCCGTGCAGGAGCCACCTTGTTGATGGCTTCTCTCAGCCTATTTGTAAGCCTCTCGCTTTCCTGATCAAGGTCCCCAGGCTGTCTCCCCATAAGCGTTGTCTCTTTTAGTGCTTCCCCTAGGCTGCCTTCCTCAGTTTTGCTCCACTTCCGTACTATCCTCCACTCTGAGGGTAAATACGTGGGCCGGCTAGCCAGTGGAATCGTGAGACTGATCAAGTAGTGATCTGACCAACTACATGGTCTAATATCTGTCAAATTAGCCGGGGGCCGAGTAGTCCAGATGAGGTCTTCGGTATGTCCCCTATCATGCGTGGGGGACTCCACGAGTTGTTGCAGCCCCAGCGTAGTCATGGCCTCTCCCAACTGGTTGGCCTGTGACTCTCTAGGCATCTGATCCCAGTGGTAGTTGAAGTCCCCCACCACCAGTTGTGCTTAGCATGGATCCCTTGACATTTTCCTATCCACAATGCACTATAAACCTCACATTTTCCCCCAAATAATACATTTTCTTTGCATGTCTGTGATGGAAACTTCCATAATCAGGAGGGATCCACAAAATTCCTACTACCCAACGTACCCCCACTTGTCGCGATAAAAACGTTACCACAGTTGTGTGGCTGGGCCTACAAACCATGACAGGAACGGATGAAACATGGGTCAATGGAAGACCCACAGTGGAACTGTCATTGACCTCAGTTTAATCCGTTTCTGGTGCGGGCACTAGGCCTGGCCACACAAGTGGGGCAGCTTTTCTTATAAGGACAAGTGGGGGAGTGCCGGGTGGGAGAAATTTTGTGGATTCTTTCTGATTCTGGAAGTTTCCATCACAGAAATGTAAGGAAATGTGTGATTTTTCAAGCTCGCGCGCGCTGCCTGGAATATTGACACAGGGGGAAGATGTCTCTGACAAACAGTGGGCTTTCTGTTGCGGGCAACTAGAAAATCTGTCATCAAACTATTGCCTCCGCCTCATACATTTTAAATATTTGCATTGTTTATATCGCACCCCAACACAATTTCACAGTTTGGGACTGCGGTCTGATACACGGTGCTGGCGCTGTGGTGTGCCACAAGCCAACTTTATTCACTTGGCCTAGGAATGCCGTACATTTGCCACCTCCTGGGAAGAGATCTTTAGACACATAAAGGACATAACAGAGCATAGCTTACCGCGCACTCCCCTGATGGCGTTGCTGGGTTATGTGTGTGACGTACCGACCACGGGGAGACGACTGACGGCACTACTGCTCTTATTGGCAAAGCGCCGCGTTGCACTACACTGGGGGACACCAACACCACCAGCCATAAAAGCCTGGGTCAAAGACGTTACTTACTGTCGAGACCGTCTGGAATGTTATTGGGAGCTGATGCCGGCCCGATCCCGCCCAAAGGATATATGGTCTTTGTTTACACACTGGCTTGGCTCTGTAGACGGTGCTGCGCTCTAGCAGTTACTCCTTTAACCGCAAAATAAAATGCATAACAAACTACTGATACCAAAGGAGCCAGTCTCCTGCTATCACCGTTTAGAAGATGCTATCTGTATTGGCGCGGGGCGCTGCCTCATTGTGAAACATGTGTCTGTAACCTAATCAGAACTGGGGAAAAAAAAGAAAAAAAAAGCTGTGATATGTCAGAAGGCGGACAACTGTAAGCATTGTATTGCAAAACCAATTGTAACACAATTGATATTGTTGAGTACTGCAACTGTTGTTATGTTTGTTAACAAATGTTTAAAAACCCAATAAACAAATTTTCTTTTTAAAAAATGTGTGATTTTAGCCAAAGTTTGTGGTTTGCAAGGCATTGTGGGTAAGAGAACCTTGTGGGATTCACACAAGATACACCACCGTGGAATCCCCTGGGTGTCTAGTTTTCATAATTGTCTGTGGTTGGTATGTTTCCATGGGTGGCGGCTCAGCACTGCTCCAAATACAGCAGCTACCTTTATCACTGATCTCTCCACATAGAGCTTTAGGGCATTTTGTTTGGTGTTCTCTTGGCTCACCCACACAAGTGAGGTACTGTTGTTATCGGGAGATGTGTGGGAACTCTGGGTGGTACGAAATTTGAGATTGCCCACACATTCTGGAACTTTCCTGCACAGAAATGTGAGGAAAATGTGTGTTTTAGTCGAAGTTTAAGGTTTGCAAAGGCTTCTGGGTAGGAAAACGTGGTTAGAAACATGCAAGTCACCCCATCCTGGATTCCCCTAGCTGTCTAGTTGTCAGTAATGTACAGGTTTGCTAGGTTTCCCTTGATGGCAGCTGAGGTAGGGCCCAAAATCCACAGCTACCCACACTGCAAAAAAGTGTCAGGCTCCGTGGCGCGCGCTGCCTTTAACGGCACCCGCGCTTGCACAAGGAGCAGAGAGCCCCGCCCGCCATTCCCTGTCCGCAGCCGGGGGCAGCGCTTAAGGGATACTTAAGGACGGGATCCACGCTGGTAACGCGATTCGCGGTCCAGTTCGGATCCCGCCTGGCCTCCCACCGCTCGCAGCATTTTTTCCCTGCTTACCTGCTTCTGTCCTGGACCTACGGTTTTCGTGTTGGTTACTTGCCTGCTGTTGGTTTCCTGAAGGGCTTTTCCGCTTCCTGGGTCCTCGGGGGTTTCTTCCGGAGCTAGTTGCTTGCTGCTCTTCTCCGGTGATGTTACATAGTTGCTAGAGAGCTCCAGTCAGGGTTAACCCTTGGCATTCTGGTTCTGCAAGGCATAGAAATAAGCAAAGGGTTTTAAAGCATCGCAGTATCTTTGTTTTGTTTTGGATTTTCAAAACTTAATGTTAGAATATAGGAACAGTACTTATCTGATGGTCCTGTGTTCCTTTGAGCAATTCTGGCGAGTGTTTTGTTTTCCAGTCACTATAAAAAAGGAAGAGATATTGGCATTATAAAAGAGTCCAAATCTTCGTCGATGTTATTTGCATAATTAGACCCCTGGTTTATTTTTATTTTTATGCCCCGTACCTCCTCCTGCGAAGGGAAACGAGTTTTTGGGGTTTTCCCTGCATATAGGAGTACGGATATATTTTTTCTTACTTATTAGGGTCCTCCATACCTATGGTGATTTTAACCTGGGTTAGTACTCCAATTTTTTTGCCTTCTGGTTTCATGTGTTAATTGCTGCAGTCCTATCACTTATTGACCCTTGTCCGTCCTTCTAGGTAGTAGGGCGTTCTGGCGTCCCTAGGAGCTGTTTCTTCATACAAGTTAGCTTCTTCCATCCAAGGTATCCTTTAAGAATAAGGTGGGGTATATAGCTAGCTTGCTTGTGTGTATACTTAGTACTCACCTTGTGCTTTCTCCTTTAGGATTCTAGAAGACTCTCTCTGAAGATCCATCGGACGTCTTCCCCTTCTTCCTTCCCTTGTTTTGTTTCCCTTCTTCCCCACCTTCCCTCTTTTGCTTTGACTAAGTTGGGCGAAGGAGGTGGGTGAGGGAAGTTGGGGTCTAGCCTCATGTTCATCCATGCCGTCCCTGCAGTAAACCCAGGTGAGCTCTCACAAAAAGGGTCAGTTTTGAGTGGGAAAATGTGATGTGCCCATGTTGTGTTTTAGGCCCTTTCCTGTAGCGGGCACTAGGCTTACCCACATAAGTGAGGTACCATTTTTATCAAGAGACTTGGGAGAATGCTGGGTGGATGGAAGTTTGTGGCTCCCCACAGATTCCAGAGCTTTCAAGCACAGAAATATGAGGAAAATTTTGTTTTCTTTCAGCAAGTTTTGAGGATTGTAAAGGATTCTGGGTAAAATACACCTGCCAAGAGCCGTGCAAGTCACCCCACTCTGGATTCCCCTAGGTGTCTAGTTTTAAAAAATGTGCAGGTTTGCTAGGGATTCTTTCTAGGTGCCGGCTGAGGTAGGGCCCAAAATCTACAGATACCCACTTTGCAAAAAAAAAAAAGGGGGTAATTTTTCAGTGGTAAAATGTTATGCGTCAGTGTTGCGTTTGGCCTGTCTGCTGTCGTGGGCACTAGGCATACCCACACAAGTGTGGAAACATGGGGGAATGCTAAATGGAAGGAAGTTTGTGGCTCCCTGCAGATTCCAGAACTTTCTATCACAGAAATGTGAGGAAATTGTGTTTTGTAGTCAAATTTGAGGTTTGCAAGGGATTTTGCGTATAACAAATCTGGTGAGAGCCACGCAAGACACCACACCCTGGATTCAGCTAGGTGTCTAGTTTTAACAAAATGGACAGTTTTACTAGGTTTCCTTAGATGCTGGCTGGCCTAGGGCTTAAAATCTACAGCTATCCACTTTACAAAAAAAGGGTAATTTTTCAGTGGAAAAAAGTGATGAGTCCATGTTGCGTTTTGGGCCCTTTTCAGTTGTGGGCGCTGGGCCTACCCACACAAGTGAGGTACCATTTTTATCGGGAGACTTGGGGAATGCTCGGTGAAGGATATATGTAGCTCCCAACAGATTCCAGAACTTTCCATCACAGAAATGTAGAACATTTGTTATTACCAATTGGATTTTGCTGCATTTGTGCCTTCCACATGTAAGGCAGTGTGTAAGAAAGAAGACATTTTGAAAAATGTCCACTGTATCACATGCTAGTATGGGTACCCACAGATTCAGTGATGTACAAATAACTGCTGCTCCTAAACTCCATATCTTGTGCCCATCTCAGAAATACATAGTGTTGGACTTGGCCCTTTTTGCAGGGTCATCCCTGAACTTTTTGCCTTCCTCCTGTATTTTCTCTGACCTGTTTTCGTTGGTTTTATGACTCTGGGCACTTTACCACTGCTGATCAGTGCTAAAGTGCATATGCTCTCCCTATTGTAAATTGATGTATTGATTAGTGACTCCATGATTGGATCATTTGATTTACTTGTCAGACCCTAGTGTAGTGCACCAGGTGTGCCCAGGGCCTGTAAATCAAATGCTGCTGGTGGGCTTGCAGCACTGGTTGTGCCACCCACAGAAGCAGCTTGTAAAGTGTGTCTCAGGCCTGCCATTGCAGAGCCTGTGGGCAGTCTATGACTGCCATGTCGACTTGGCAAGTGCCCCCACTTGCCAGTCCCTAAACCTTCTCTTATCTTCATATCAGACACCCCTAAGGTAGCCCCAAGGGCAGGGTGCATTGTAAGTATAAGGTAGGACATGCCCTGGTGTGTGAGGCATGTCCTAATAGTGAATTACAGCCATTTTCGTTTTTCACTATTGCAAGGCTACCTGTTCCCCATAGGCCAGAATGGGCAGTTTGATTATAACATCTTATAATCCTAACTGACCCAGGGAATATGGTAGAGAAACGAATTTAGTATGCCTGAACTCAGAATGATAAAATACATCTTTTAGTAAAGTTGGTTTTAACATTCTGTGTTTGAAAATACCACTTTTAGAAAGTAGGTATTTTCTTGCCTAACTGTCCAAGTCTGCCTCTGCTAGGTTGTGTATTGTGTGTCTGGCTTTGTGAGTGACAGGGGCTGGGGGATTCCAGGAGACAGGGTGAGTCAGCACAGAGCTGAATAGACCTTCCTGCATATAGAGTGGTGGGAGGAGTTGCACCTGGGTCTGAATAGGGCTCTGCCTGCCTTCCACAATGCAGGCTCTACCTCCTGCAGGGCGGCTGAGGACTCTGCCCCTCACTCACAAAGGGAGAAGGTGTCTCCTGACAGAAGGCACCCAGAACTGGTTTGGACCAGGTACAGGACCCTCTGCCTTCAGAGGACAAAGGATTTTTTTACCATAAATACTGGGGCCCAGACCCCATGAAATTAGATCACTTCTGGAACAACAAGACGAACCTCTGCCAAGGAGAAGAACCAAAGGAAGCTGTAGGAGTTGGACTGCCCCCCTGCCAGTGTGCTGTGTTACTGGGTTGGCCTACAGTGGTGTCTTCAGTGCCAAGGAGAGGAGAAGGAACTTTTAAAGAACTTTCATCATCTTGCAGAATATTACTCCAAGGGCTTGATTTGAGCTTGCCTCCTGACTGAAGTCTCAGGGATACCAGACTTCACCCCTTCTGTTTGCCTGCATCTGGAACTTGCTGTTCTAGTTGCTACAGAGGAATTTTGCAACACCGACGCCGGCGAACGACGCCGTCATCTGCACCGAAGCCGCGAGCGCTGCTCCGACTTGCAACGTAGACCCGACGCCGGCCGCCGTGCCCCATCGACGCCAGCGAACGACATCGTAAGCCTGCCATAGCCGTGAGCACTGCTCCGACTTGCGACGCCGGCCCGACGCCTGCTGCTGTGCCGCATCGACTCCGAAGCCGACATCATCGCGGAGCCGATCGTCGACGTGGGTGGTCAAGAATCCATCGACATCGTGACATCGTACGGAACCATGGTTTCGGTGCCATCGTGACATCACCTCCTCTCCGGTCAGGAACCGATGCCTCCCCTGCCTGCGCAAGCATCCAGGTCCCGACGCATCATCTCCCCCGAAGCAAGGAACCGACGCCGCAGCGCCAACGACGCCGCACCTCCCCGACGCCGTGAGCTGTCTTTGTTTTCGCTTTTCCAAGGTACTGTTCTTTGTGGGTCTGTTTTGACTCCGGGCCCGACGCCGCACACCTCGCGGTCTGCGCCGTACTTTGGGATTTCTTTGACCTTGACGTCGTGATAACTCCAGTTGGGGTTATCTGTTGCTAAAGGCCGCTTTTAAGTGAATAACGTATTTTTGAACTATTTCTACCATCTTGAAGAATTATTATTGATTACAGTATTGTGGATTTTTGTCGTTTATGGTCTTGTGATAAGTCTATATAAAGAATACTTATTTTTATAAAACCTGTGTGGTGTCCATCTGTAGTGTTTTCACTGTATTACTGTATGTGTTCACAAATGCTTAACACACTGCCTCTGAGATAAGCCTGTCTGCTCGTGCCAAGCTACCAAGGGGGTGAGCAGGGGTTATTTTAGTAGTGTATCCCCCTTACCCTGACTAGAAGCAAGAGTCCCTATTTGGTCAAAGGTGTATACCATTGCCAACTAGAGACCCCCAGTTCTAACACATAGTTTTCCTTGATAACCATATTTCACCATATCTCTATATTCGGTACACAATGAAAAACCATTGTATGGTGCAGCACAGTTGTTGGCTCTGGGTACCTTGGATTCTTGGAGAACCAACAAACCCTATATATCCCCGCAAGCAGAAAGGTCTAGTGGACACAATGGTATATTGCTTTTGTAAATCGGCCATTGTGACAAAAGGTTAGAGATGAAAACGTTGTCACAAATGGCTGTTTTACCCCTACTCACTTTCAGCATTTCTTTATTTCAACTGTTAGTTTCTTTGAGAAAACCTTGAGGGATCTACACATATGACCCCTTGCTAAATTTAGAATTTTGTCTACATTTCAGAAATGTATAGCTTTCCTGGATTACCCATAGAGTTCACACTGCTTTCCACCACAAACTGGAAGAAGGTTGAAATCACAACTAAATAGGAAAAATGGGCTACCTCTTTGAAAAATGCTAAAACGGTAGTAAAAAAATATTTTTTTTGATTCAACTCTCCATGTTCCTGAAAGCTGGGAAGATGGTGACTTTAGCACAGCAAACCTTTCATTGAGGCACTTTTTAGGGGAAAAAACAGACGCTTTTTTGCGGAGCACTTTTTTCTCATTTTCCCTCAAAACTCAAAATTAGGTATACTTTTCTTGGTCCTCTCCAAGTGAATCCTCAAACCCTAGGTACCTTTAGAATTCCCAGGATGTTGTAAAAACAAAGACACAATTTTGGCGTGGATACCATATGTGGAAAAAAGTGATGTCAGCCTAAGCATGTACTACCCCAAATAGCAAAAAAAGGGCTCCGCACTGAGGGGAAAAAGCCTCAGCAGTTAAGGGATTAAGGTACATATATGTTACCTTCACAATATTTTTCTTATCAATATTGAGACCTCGATCTTTTGGCTCCAAAATATTTTTTCCTTGATACTCTGGTGGAAAACTGTTAAAAGAGTGCTGGTTAGAGGAAAGATTTCATCACATATCCCAACAGAGAGTAGATTGAGGTGATATAGGCCAGATTTGACATGGTGAAAGTCTTTCTTACACACACACACACACACACAAACACACACACACTCACGTTTTTTAAAGGAAAGTTATGCATCTTTATTCAGAAGAGAAATCTTCTGATGAAGGGAAGTTATGCTTCAAATGATGGATGCTATAATAAAAAACTGAAAGAAATCACTCAAAAATCTTTGTTAAAGAAAAGTTAAGAAAAGAACGAACTGACACAAGTTATAAAAACATTGAAGTTTTCCTAAAATGTTTTTGTTGAAGGGACTGCTAAGTTATGAAACAAATCTAATACATACGATTGAACTTTGCCATTTCTGGTGAGAAACACAATCCTATCTCTTCATCAACAGTGCCTTCGTCATGACATCACACTGAGTGTGAAATATTACTGGACCATACCAACACGGTCGAGTTTCAGGGCTCGCCTTCAGTTAAGCCCTGCACTTAAAAAACATATCCCAAGAGCTGATTGGGCATGGTCTCAATCAGGCCGGAGTTTACCATGCTCTGCATGCTTTGGGTATGTAGCCAAGTCTGTGGCTATTCAGTCTGTTACAATTTAGTGTACCCAGATCTCATTCCATCTTCATTGAAATTATTGATTTCATTTGTGATGTTATCTGTGATATCATGTGCGATGTCAAACTCATCTGCACAGTGACTTAAAGTTCATCTGTTAGCCCAATCCTCTTCAACGCTTACATGATCCCTCTGGCCAATGTCATCTACGCACACAACATCAACATCTTTTCATACTCCGACGACACTCCACACATAATCTTCCTCTTGGACAAGACCCCCAAAACAAGATACAAGTTCACCGCCTCCATGACCACAGTCACTAACTGAATGAAAGCCAGCTGTCTCAAGCTCAACAAGACAGAAGTAGTGATCTTCAGCAAGAACATCTCACCATGGGGCTCGAACTGGTGGCCTGCCGAACTCAGACCTACACCCACATCCAGAACCCTCGCCAGGAACCTCAGAATAATAATCATCAGCAAACTGGACATGACTGCACAAATCAATGCTGTCACTGCATCCTGCTTCCACACCGAAGATGTTGAGGCAGATCTTCAAAAAACTGTCACTCATCCCCTAGTTACCAGCTCGTTGGACTGTGGAAACACCCTTTCCACCAGGATCACCAAACAACTCACTAGAAAACTACATACCATCCAGACCTCGGTTGCCAGACTCCTCTTCAACTTCCCATACAGAACTCACATCACACCGCATCTCAGGGAACTACACTGGTTCCCGGTACACAAACGCACTTAGTTCAAACTCCTCATGCACACATTGAAGTCACTACATGACTCAGGCCCTACCTACCTGAACAGTCGCATCTCCTTCCACCAACTACCCAGACACCTCTGCTCTGCAGGACTCCTACTCACACACATGCCACGCATACACAAAACCAGATAAGGAGAACGGGCATTCTCTTACATTGCTCCTAAAGCATGCAACAGTCTCTCTCTCCACATCCGAGCCTCCTCCTCTCTTCTTGAATTTCACAAGAAGCTGAGGACCTGGCTTTTCAATTAACCAATCTCCATATGCAGGACTAGGCACACACACACACACACCTGTGCAGCTCCAGGATACCCTTGCAGGTGATAGTACATTTTAACAATACCCATTTCATAATAATTGGATGAGATAATCATCAGAGTAGTTTTTGCAGAGAGTACAAAAAACTTTGCCACAGTTCCAGTCATATGTGGGTGCAAACAAAAAGAGATGCTGTGTAACCAAGGTGGGGAGAAGCAAGAATGCTAAGCTATATCTGCGTTTTATCATATATTCAAAGTTCTAAATACTGCTCGTTAAACATCACAACCATTCTCTTCTTATAATAACATTAAATAATCTATTACACATATAATGATAAAAATCATTATAACTCATACCATAATGTCAAAAAGTCATACACATTTCATATTTTAACCTACGGAAAAATACAAGACAAATTAAAGATTCTTTACATTTTTAGTGATCCCACCGGCAATGTTGATTAGAGTGTATCGGGCAGGCATTCTGTTGTTTTTTTAGTCTCATTTATTTATTTAGGGAGAGTTTTATAAAGCGCTGACTCGACCAGAGGGTATCAGAGCGCTTTACAGTCCATGGGAACAGAGATCATAGCATTAATACAAGGATCCATGGGAATAAAAAACAATGCAACATTATATATGCATATTAAAAGCTATCAAAAGTACAACATTATCCATCAGTGGCATTAATGATTGATTAGACGCTGGGTCAAGAGGCCATGTTAATGCTCATGTTGGTTTGGCGGACTCATGGGAGCGGGTTGTAGTATTTGTTCAGCAATAGTGATTTGAGGTTTCGTTTGAAGAAAGTATAGGAGGATTGCAATGGAGATCTGTGGGAAGTGAGTTCCAAATCCATGGAACATTACCTGAGAAGGAGCATTTCTGGGGAGTTTTATTTTTTCAGTCTGGGGGGAATGAGAAAGAGAGAGTGGGAGCTTATCAGGGCCCGATTTCTACCCGCTCTTGATAGTTTGTTTTCCAAATATTTAGGATTTGCAGTGTAAAGGACTTTGTGTGTGATACAGGCTGCATTGAAGATGCATCTTCCTTCTATGGGGAACCAATTAAGAATCTTGAGAGTGGGTGAGATGTGTTCAAATCTTTTGGTATCTGTGAGGAGTCTGGCAGCTGCATTGAGAGTTATTCCTAAAGGCGCAAAGTGGCTTTTCGGGGCCCGAGTGATTATGGTGTTGCTGTAGTTACGTTTTGAGAGGACTAGTGATTGTACTAAAGTCTTTAGGTCTTCAGGTGGGATAAACGGTTGAATTTTCCTGAAATGTTTAAGGGTGTAGAGGGCCCCTTTGACTGAGTTGTTGATGTGGTCTTTCATTGACATGTTTTTGTCTAGGATGATTCCCAGGGACTTCACGGAGTTGGAGAATGTGAGAGAACAGTTAAGAGCATCCATGCTCTCAAGCCATTGGTAAAGACTTGTCATTGGGAGAGAAGAGTATAAGTTCAGTTTTATTGGGGTTCAGTTTTAGGCGATTGTTGCTTAGTCAGGTTTGTATCTCGTTTAGTGTGGTATTCAGATGGCAAATATCACTGTAGGAAGATATTTTGTAGTAAAGTTGTGTGTCGTCGGCATATAGGTGATATTTCATACCTGCTTGGTTCAAGATAATTGTGAGGGTTCCCTGAGGAGGTTAAAAGGGCTGGTACTAGGATGGAACCTTGTGAAACTCCTTGTGGAACTGGTTTAGATTGTGAAAGGCAACTGCTGATTTTTATTTGTTGAGAGAGGTGTTGTAGATAGAACGTAAACTATCTAAGGACCGTGCCATTGATGCCAGTGCAATTCTTGAGGGTCTCAAGTAAAGCTTGCCAGTTGACTGTGTCAAATGCCGCTGATAGATCAAGTTGGATGTCGTCTGATAGATTGATCAGAGCAGTTTCAGTGCTACAGCCTTTCCTGAATCCTGATTGGAAGGTGTTCTAAAGGTTGAATTTGTCGATGTGTTGGTTGAGTTGGATCAAGATGCATTTTTCCAATGCCTTAGCTAAGAAAGGAAGGTTGGTGACCGGTCTGAAGATGTTAATGTCATTAGGATCTGCTCAAGGTTTTTTGAGAATGGGTGTGACTTGGCCCAGTTGATGTCCGGAACACAGCCAGACAGAAGAGAAGCATTGATGATTTTGGTCCAGAATGGTGAGATGATGTAGTTAAGGTTCTGTCCTAGGGAGGAGGGGATCGGTGGTGTGGAATGTGGGTTTCAAGTTTCCAATTATCTTGTGGACTTCTCCTTCTGTCACCAGTTTGAACTCTGAGCAACTGGTGTTGTTTTTCAGTGGGTAAAGATCCCTCTGGACTTTGGTTATTTGTGGGTTGCATGGGACTGAGGTACAGCCTGGAGAGGGAGTTACCCTGGAGTTGGGATGTCTGACTTGATACATGGGTAAGAGATTGTTCGATTTTCATTATTTTCTCTGAAAAGAAGTTCGCTATTTCTTCACAGCGTTCATTAGTGTTTATTGTTTTCTGATGTTTCCCCTATTATTTCCCCCAGTTTTAGAGTGGTCATTCTTTAGTAGTTTTTGTTACTTTCCCTGTAGGATCATGCTACTACCATAGAGGTTCAGAGTCCATGTACCACAAATGGTGCTAAATCGATATTCTCATTGTCCATGTATATTTACAAGTGCATTTGACCCTTAACATCGGCAAACGGCCTGGCATCACAGGCCTTTGACCCGATTTCCCAGAGGGACGGATAGAAATGGAGTAACAGTGATCAAAAGGAAAGTGACGGAATTCGTTCTAAAGGTTTTGTGTAAACCGTGGTGTCCTGGCCTGCCTACCAAGTATCTTCCATTGAGGATTGGTCCAGAGCATATTAGACAGTTGTCCCATCCTATCCAAAGTAACAATATAAAAGAGTGGAGATGTCTGGGAGGAGGACTTGGTTTAAAAGAGAACTACCCAGTAAGTCCATGATTGAGATAGGTGGATAGGCCTCTGGTGGAGATAGGTGGATATATCGTAATAGCCTTCCTTTCTTTCCCATGGAAGTAATCACCAAGGGGTGAGGTGTTCAGATAACTTTATATCACGAAGCAAGGCCAGATGCACTGGTAACCTCTTAAGACTTGGTAAGTGCAGCGGAGAGATACTCCAAACCTGCTCGCATTTAGTCCATTGCCAGGGAAAAAAGAATGGTGGTCCATGCCGGCACTTGAGTAGAACGCACTATGCGATAGTCCCCTGACAACAAACTACATTTTCCAGAACAACATGAACTCTCACGTCATATGACGATACAGCAGACATTTTGGATATCTGGGTTTACTTGACTGATGGTCCAAAGTATTTTTGCTAGTCAACCGTGAGACAATGTTGCTGAAGCCAGGATCTTGCTTCTTGGATCTAAGATTTCCTTTGCAAAGGACAGTTGCATCCTTTGAATGCATTTGACATGCATTGGGAATACATGAAATATTTCTAAAAGTGGATTTGTATGATGGAAATACACTTTGAACTATTTGAAAATTTAATATGAACTTTCTTAAATTTAGACTGTAGAATTGTCACATTACGCTTGAGATTTATCTTGTGAAGGGACAGAAAGGTTTGAGTCAGGACTATATTGCTCATGCTATGTATCTATATCAAGGCCTAAAGTATTGTATGTTTGATATAAGTCGCTAATATCAGAATTGCAGAATATTATTGTGTGCTAATTTCCTAGTAGTGACATGAGTCATGTAGGGCCTATAGCTTATTTTACAAACAGTGTATAGTAATGAAGAATGAGGTAGTTATCCTACTCATAGAGAGAAGTGTCTGTAAACATATATTAAAGATGCTAGTTTCAGGAATTACAAATTCCACACCAAAGTACAAATAGGTGAGTGCATAGAGATATTGCTAGCGTACATCTGTTTACTGTTACAGTTAAATTCAGAGATTTCATTGCAAGTTACTAATGATATAGCTTTGCTTTTATATATGCACTATGTCCTGCAGACATCGGTGATCAGCAGAAATAACAAATTAGAGTGATGGAGTCTATTGTCTCTGTTTTCTTTTAATCCCATTCATCTTTCCTCTTTTATACCAGTGGTCCTAGATTGCTGTGTAGGTGGTCATTGATGGAGGCAGTGAGAGACAGACGACTGCATCACTCCCATTTCATTCCGAGCAAAGGGTTAGTGCATTGTGACACTTTATTTTTTATTTAATAAAGTAAATGAGAAGAAACCCATTGACTCTTGACTTTCTTATCCACAATTGGCACCACACTAAAAAAGGGGGTTTAGATGATAGTAATGACATGGGTACAGTTGTTATGGATTTTACATTCTTGATAGTTAAAGCCTTTCAGACCACATTCGAATTCTTGGCTATGTGAGATTTTTAATAGGAGGAAAAAGACAGATAGAGCTGTTAATGTGCCTCTTTGCAACTTAGTTTTGCCATGAGTAAAACAAATCGGAAGTATTTTTGTTATTCATAGTAGCAGCTACTTAGGCAATGCAGACCTGAAACTGCATAATGAGCCATCAAAAGACAAAAACAAATATTAAACCATGGCAT
Source organism: Calotriton arnoldi (assembly GCA_963921515.1). Lineage (NCBI taxonomy): Eukaryota > Metazoa > Chordata > Amphibia > Caudata > Salamandridae > Calotriton > Calotriton arnoldi. The sequence goes on along the minus strand of CAWUFW010001714.1, from coordinate 1,815,943 downwards.
CTGTGGGACTGTACAAAAATGGATTAATTCCTTATCACAGCACTCGGTTGCAGAATAGTAGCAACTTTTTCCTTTGACAAACTTTCTTTATTGATTTTTTGGGGCAGATATCAAGATAATTACAGTAATGCTAATAAAGGATACCAATAATAATCAAAATTGCTAATGTTACAATCAGTTTCCGCCATACAGCAGTATCCTTGGTTCAAACTATGCATCTAGGTAAGATACAGCTGTCAATTGTACATCAAGATTGAGTAATCACATTGCCCAACATAAACCCCCACCCCACATAGTAGCGACTTTTTGTTTTCTCGCTGCATCAATAATAGAGATGCTTACATCACACAGTTTAATGTGAGAGTAACCAAAGCTCTCAGTGAGAGGTACTCGTGTGAGAGGAGAGTTATTTCTCTGTGATAGATACTCTTTCCTGAGAGGAAGAGAAACCAACGGGATGTCTTTTATCTGAATGCAGATCTGGTTGGCCCAGAATGGGGCTGTCAGGATTATTGTGCAAAGGTTGCTTGTCTCAATGTAGTAGTCTCTGTGTAAACGGGATTGTTGCAGATAGCAATCTAGGAAATTCCACTTCTCTTGGGGCAGGAAAATGTTCCCAGAAACTTACACTCTTTCCAGTCAAAATGCATAACAAGGACACTTCTGTTTTCTTTGGAAGAATGAATACTGATATTGCCACGTCCAAGTCATAAAGATGTTTTATGAAGGGCAAGTGGTCAACCAGTCCACTTCTCGGTTGATGTTGCTTGCCTGAGGGGAAGCTGATAGTAAAATACCTTTAAAAAATACTTACTGCAAAAGTACAATCACTAGGAGACAAAATATTAGAATGATTGATTTTTGTTTACAAGATATTAACAGTGTTGTCAATAAAGGTGAGGTCTACCTGACCATCTGCATTGTGTAGAAATGTTGTTGAGGCTAGGAAGATCACTGTCAGTTCTAGCAAAATGGATAAGTATTGAAGTGTTACTCGAAGACTATAGACTGAATCCTGAAAGTGTGCCATTCCCTATGTACTTTGAAAAATCTGATGCTGTTGGGGTTCAAACGTCTCCTGCATAGTTCTGTAGAGGATGCACCACTGCTCTTTGTTACATTGGAAGGGATGTGATGGTATGTCTCTTAACTATTTTAATTTTTTCCACTTGATGAACTGGACAATCACATGTATTCACTAAAGGCTTCCTGAGCAATGATATGAGACCTCAGGGGGTCCCCTTTTTAAGATCTACTACTTTCTTCTCACCAAGCTGAAAGTGACTGGAATTGATAGCTGACAAATATTATAGTAGAAGGCAAAGGCCTTTTTTGCCCACCACATTCAGAGATGAGATGCCTACTCGCATCTTTTAGTAAAATGTCTGTCCAGTTCCCATCAAGTGGGTACTTCCCTCATTCTGCGTGACACATGGATGAAGAGCGGATAATTACTCTGCATGGATGCGATAGGGTGAGCATGGGATCTTGTGCTTTACTGAATGGTTACAAAGGTACATCTTAGAACTATGTGCCTAAATCACAAGATGCAGCTGAAGGTGTATCTGCTTTGGGTTTTTTGTGGATTGAGAAAAGCCTTCAATCATTCCACAGTCTAGCCTTTTAAATGGCGGGTAGCTGAGGATGGTAGGTGATTCCACACTGAAGTGCAAAGGCTGCCATGTCCCTTTCTACTTCCCCTATTCTTGACAGTGTCAATGCAGATGGGTATGTCTCCTGAATAGTGAGAATGCCTTTGTTTTCACCTAATGTCTGGGGACACCCAATTTCACCCCTTTTACCTGCTGGTTATGCAGATTAAAAGACTATGGCTGCCTGCTGGATACAGGGCATTACTGGACTGCATTGTTATGGAGCCAGCAGTCCAGCCATTGGTGAGTAGGAGCTGTGTGTGGGGGACTTGGATCCTGACCCTTCTAGATGTGCTGCACCTGCCTTGAGGGAAGATGCCAACTCGCTGTGAGAGGGGTGCTTGAAACCTGCCCCAGCATGAGGTGCTTTCTAGAAAAAGATATCACAGCTACCATCAAGGCAAAGCCCAGGGGGGATCAGCTGTACAAAGAACTACAATGAGCCACCTCGGTCCCTGAAATGCTGCGTGTGTGCCCCTGCTTGATCTTGCTTAGCCCTTCTTATTAGTTTGCCTTTGTACGGTACGGTTGCCAAAGAGGCTGTAAGATTTCATATCCCACACACTGCATCCAAAACCACCCCGAAGTTGCATAAATTTGAATTTTAAGCCCTGCTTCATGGGAGTCTTTGGGTGCCTCCTTGTGAGCAGCTTTTCAGAAAGGAAATACTAGGCTTCTGATTCCATGTGAGCTACTGATCCCACACCTGAAAATACTGATTTCAGGAACGCTTGGTATTCTTTCAGCTGATGTGTTTCCTCACAAGGTAAGTTGGCAGACTGACGGTGTGAGTTGTGGTAGGATTAATGAGACATCATCTAGAATTGCGCTGAGATTGATTGGTTGCTGGTATGGTCATGCTATGATATGGGCCATACAATCAAGGGTACCAGCTGAAACCATGGATACTAAGCATTGATTTCCCCCAGTTTTTACAGGATGTGACAAATTTGCAATGACAGTATCTCAGGGAGGAGGAGGGTTGCATGGTGGGTGGTGAAGTTCTAGAGATTAACCAGAGTGGCCCATACACACATGATGAAGTGAATGGCCACCCCATATAATTTCTAATCGATACCTGTGCTACATTCTCCATGGTTTGTTCCATGGAGGTTCCAAACCTGTTCCTCTCAGAAAAAAAGTCCAAGTTGTAGGAATCAGCAATAAACAGATTACTGCAGACATCCCAGTCAAAATAGGGTCAATGGAGAACAGTCACCAATTCATACAGAGACTTGCTTTGCAAGATGAATTGTGTGACTTATTGCACACCAGATGGTGTTGTAATTGAAACACAAGATGAAGATTCAGTATTTAAAATAACATCACAACATCTGTTCCCATTTCTTACAAAAGATGACCTGCCTCTTGATTTAAGATATACAGTGAAAGAAGGGGTATGGGATTTCACTGGGAAAAGAGGCAGGACTGGTAAAAATTGCAAAACCAGTTAGTCAAACTAAAAACAGTTTACTCTACAATTCAACAATATATACTTTCATAATAAGCAGAGGCGTTGATTGAAGCCCTTCATAGAGAAAATGTTAGTACAGGACATTCTATGGGAGATACTTAGTAGTCCCTGGAACTCTCCTATGATAGGCAATATAAAACCGAGTGGTAAATGGAAGATAGTGCAGTACCTAGGAAATTTTAACCTAAGTGTAGTCCCATGCTGTCAGGTAGTACCAAATTTTGCTGTAATATTGTTCTAGATTCCTGCGGATAGAGAATAGTACACAGTCAATGACTGGTGCCAAGCGTTCTGCATTACTCTACACGAGGACATCCAATATTTTCTCACATTTCCATTCCAAAATAAAGTTCTTGTTTGGTATCAAATCCCACAAGGGGGAAACAGCGTTTACAATGCAGACAGAACTATACAGTGCCATTACAACACAGGCACTACAACTAACGCGTCATTACCACGCGTTCTATTACAACGCAAGTCGTTATAATGACTTGCATTAGGGAACGCATTGTTGGATTTTAAATCCAACACCTTCCCTACTGTTGCACAGACTGGAGTTGGAATAGTAAAATATACTATTCCAAAGTCCAGTGCCTCCCTAAGGCAAGTCGTTGTAACAACTTGCGTTGTAATGGAATGCGTGGTAACGACGCGTTTGTTATATTCCCCGCGTTGTAAAGGCATGCGTTGTAAAAGCATGCTTGAATACGTCATACATCCCCCACAAGGGTATACACAAAGTCCTTCAATATTTAGTCAGATTCTAAAGAAAGATTTGGAAAATTTACAGCTACCCTGTAACTCGGTGTTAGTGCAGTATATTGTTTACCTATTCGTGGCATCAAGGACAAGAGGAGATTGCAAATTAGATACAATTGCACTGCTGAACCATCTTGCTGACAATGGTCACAAGGTTTCACCTACAAAGCTGCAAGACTGTAAAAGAGAAGTGATTTACCTAGGTTACCACGTTGAGAAGGGGGCAAGGAAGTGTTCAGAAGATGCATTTCTGTAATGCTGAAAATATATCCTCCAATTATCCAGAGCGAAGTGAGGAAGTTTTGGGGACATTTTGGCTACTGCTGTCAGTGGATTCCAAACTTTTCCCTGATTGTGAAGCATTTACTGAGGCATGCTCGCAGTGACATCAAGGATCGGGTACCATTTGATGGTGAATTTATGAAGGCCTCCCAGGAACTCATAAAATGTCTTTGTATTGCACCCGCTCTGTGAATGTTTCATTCTGAGAAGGAATTTTTCTTATTCTGCCATGAAGACTGCTATGCGGTATCCATATTAGTCCAGAAGCATGGTGAGGTAAAGCAGCTGGTTGCTAACTTTTCTCCTACATTAGATCCAGTAGCCATAGCTTTTCTGGGTTGTTTGAAAGCAATTGCAGTAGTTTACCTTGCAATAGAGCAGAGTGAAGGAATTGTCATGGTTCATACACTCATTGTGTTTGTCCCTCATTCAGTTGAGATCTTGCTGACTCATGCTCAAGCGCAACATCTGACAAACAGCTGCCTCACAAAGTAGGAGCAAACAATCCTGGCAGCTAAAACATTTTGATTAAAAGGTACAATACGTTAAATCCTGCAAAGCTGCTGCTGATTCTAAACAATGATGAAGATGATGATGAAAATCCTGACCAGGACTGTGTTAATGTAACAGAGTTATGTACCAAGCCAAGACCCGATATCAAAGATGTTCCCCTTGAAATTGTTGATCTGACTTTGTTTGTGGATGGTTCTTGTCTAAGAAACCATCAAGGAATGCTGAAAGCAACGTATGCAGTCAGCTCTATTTCTAAAATCACTTAAGCATCATACTTGTCTGGTGTTATTTCAGCACAAGTGGCAGAGCCGATCGCCCAGAGAAGAGCCTGCTGCAGTATGATAATTTATACAGTAAGAAAACAAAAAGGGAGGTCCCCTAAAATCCAGTCAGGGACAGGGGGAATATGTATAAAGTTAAAAAGTCCCTAAATACAGCAAAAAGACATTCAATACACAAAGAATACCAATCTTAACTGATACTGGTGGTTATACAATTATCAAATTAGGAAGACATCACTGAAATACCATATTGCGGAGTACACACAAATATATCATAAAAGCCAGCAAGTTTGCATATAATATTTATTCAATACATTTGTAAAAAACAATACTATAAAAACATTTCATTATTAAAAACATCATATCAAATACATAATCTTGAGAGCACAGATAAAATACATAATCTTGAGAAAAACAGTTGTCGACGCAGCGTTTCGGTGAATACGTGGAATAGACACCTTCTTCAGGACAGTTTTCTAACAATTCTGCAGACGGTGTTAGTGTATAATAAAACTAACACATCTGGTGGTTACCCTCAGTGTGAGAAGAAAATCTTGAAGACAGGAGATTAATGATATTCTCCTCTTCAAATTGTAGGCCCTTATAGTGCAAACAATATGTTCTGTAGGTATGTATACTGGTGCCACCGTTGTTTGGCTAGGGTCCGGATCCTAATATAAAGGAACTGAATATAGCCAACCGATGTAGGATTTGTCAGTTTCTACGATTGGGGCTGGTGTGCCACTTATTCAATGCGTAGTCCCACTGGTGGATAAATTTACAGCCAATGGTCCTGGTTTCTTATATATCACCTGAGACACATTCTACGGCCTCCCTGCAACCAGTATACAGCTTCCGGGTCAGGATTCGTCATATAGTTTTATTATACACTAACACCGTCTGCAGAATTGTTAGAAAACTGTCCTGAAGAAGGTGTCTATTCCATGTATTCACCGAAACGCTGCGTCGACAACTGTTTTTCTCAAGATTATGTATTTTATCTGTGCTCTCAAGATTATGTATTTGATATGATGTTTTTAATAATGAAATGTTTTTATAGTATTGTTTTTTACAAATGTATTGAATAAATATTATATGCAAACTTGCTGGCTTTTATGATATATTTGTGTGTACTCCGCAATATGGTATTTCAGTGATGTCTTCCTAATTTGATAATTGTATAACCACCAGTATCAGTTAAGATTGGTATTCTTTGTGTATTGAATGTCTTTTTGCTGTATTTAGGGACTTTTTAACTTGATAATTTATACAAACAGCCAGTACGGGTTGGAGTGATACATGATTTTGGGCAGTTATGGTCACAAAGGAGCTTTATCAAATCCTCTGGTTTTCAAATTAGGGATATTTTGTACATTTTAGTTCTGTTGAGAGCAATACAACAACCTAGAGAAATATCAGTGGTAAAGTGCGTAACCCATAAGTCTGGTCATGAAATAGTTACAATGGGCAACAATTACGCCGCTGAAGTAGCCAAGTACTGGGGGTGAGCCAGATGACTTCCCTTTCCAGTAGGGACTCTCTCCATTTATTGAGAGACGTTCCCTTTCTAACAGAGTTTCTGCCTATTTTCCTTGTGAATCAGACAGTTGGAATTTAGAGACTTTTTCTGTTCCTCTAGGGATGCTGTTTTATGGTTTTTGCTGCTTATTGGGACTTAAAATAATTTTGATCTGACTATGTACTCTGTGTCTGAGCCATCGTGGTGTATATTTTACATTTCTCAGTAAAGCTTATTGTTAAAATTTTTAAATGAAACCCTTTAACTTTTTTATGATTTAGAACTCTGTTATTGAGTGGTCCGTCACTGGTTTATTACTCTGCTAAGCCAATGTTGGGTCCGATGTTGAGGAGGGTGTTCTTTAACACTAGAGCAGTGCCATGAGGAGCAGAGTCTCTGAAGGTAATATTTTGGGGTACCTGAGATTTTGGGGTTCTGCTCCCACAATATAGTCAATTCTTTCTTGTTGAATCCAATACAGACAACATTGAGTGAACTCAGAAAATTGCAAGGCGAAGGACCAGAGGATGATGAGAAACAATGGGAACAAACTGGTTGTATGAGAAATCATAATGACTTATGGGTAACCTCAGATCATCAATATGTATTGCCATATTCTATGCTACACTTATTGGCCAGATACCTGCACGGACATACTCACGTAGGGAGAGATTAAATGGTTAGAACGTTTAGGAAACACTGGCACAATACAAAGTTTAGAAGTGTAGCAGAAAATCTGTGTCAAAGATGCATTACTTGCCCTATAAATAATCAGGTAAGCAAACACTTGTGATAAGTCATACAGGCAAATCAGAAGGCCCATTTGCTAGACTTCAAGCAGACTTCATAGAGACGCCTGTTTACAATAGGCTCAGATATGATCTTGTGATTGTCTACTTGTTTTCTAAATGGATTGAGACCTATCCAACCAGGAGAAGTGACAGCAGGCATGACTGTGGCCAAACTCCTGTTGAGGGAGTTAACGCCACAGTTTGGCCTCACTACTTCTATTGAGACAGATTGTGGAACTCATTTTTAAAATGTGGTCCTAACATTGTTGTGTATTGCTCTCCAAATTGAACAAAAATTCCACTGTAGTTATTGCCCACAAGCATCAAGAGTTGTTAAGAGAATGAATGGCACCATCAAATCTAAGCTTGTCAAAGTGAGTGACTCCACAAATCTAATGTGGTCTGATGCTCTTCCTCTCATTCTCATGAGCAATAAAAGTACTCCAAATAAAAAGACTGGCCTCTTGTCCCATGAGATTTTTATGCGCAGAGCTAAGCTAATCCCATATGTACCCTTAGCAGCACTTGTACCAACAATTGATAATATTGTATTGAATTACTGCAAAGGTCTGACTAATGTAGTGAAATTCGTCTCTCATCAGGTAAATTTGGCAACAGCATAACAAAAGAAACTATGTGCCACGCACTTCAACAAGGTGACTGAATTCTGATCAAGAAGCACGTCCACAAAAGCTGGTTGATGCAGAGGTAGTAAGTGCTACATCAAGTTGTGCTTGTGACTAACACTGCTGTAAAGTGTGCTGGAATCAAAAGGTGGATCCACACAGCTCACAGTAGTCAGTTCAGTTTGAAAATCAGAAGTTTGAAAGTCAGGAAGAACTGTTGTACAGTCATAAGGAACAAGAAGAAGCAGTTTCTGATCCAGTTCGGGGAAAAGTCAACCTGAGAATTTGAGTCTCAAGAACTCCCAAGGGTAGCGATTCACAATGAGTCAAGTTGCTGAAGCTGATCAAAGCACAACTTTGGCTATAAGTGAAGAATAGTTGGCAGTAGTCACAAGTAAAGACACAAAAGACAAGAGAATGCATCAAGGAGATACGTAGCCTGAAGTAACAGGACCTATTAAAACACCAAACTGGAATAACCAAAGAAATCAGTCAATCAGAGAAGAACCAGAAACAATGGAAATTGAATCTGACGATAGTGACAGTGAATCACCTGTTGCCAAAAGACTAACAAGAAGAAAAATCCCTAATAGAAAGCACACATCACCTGAGTGGACCTATCTGGTATCTGTGTCAGAAAAATAATAATTAGATTTTGAAATCTACAATGTAACTAATTGGTGGCAATTTTTGATAAAACCTGATGACTTTGAAACTAAAGATTTTACCTTTTCAAAAAACTGCTGATTTTTGTTTTCTGACTCCAAGTATCCAGATGAAGAAAGCAGAATCTTGAATATAAAAGCTGAATTAATTAACTTAAAAAAAAAATTCAAACTTGACTTTTGATTTTGAATTTTAATTTTGGCTCTTGTTCTTAGTTGAAGATGGCATACTGCAGATGTTGTAAACTTTTTTGAATGGTTTCATTGATAGTAATATCTTTAAAAAAAATATTTTTAATATTTTTTTCATTAAGTGTAACAAACCATGTTTATATACATTATCAAGTCTAATTGATAGTAATATTAATAGGTTTGTTTGGTCTAATTTCTCTGGTTGGATATGACTTTCCTTCACAAGTTAACTACAGTATATAATAAGGTAGAGCACGTGACATTAACACTCAGGGACAGACTGGTGAGTAGTTATGGAGAAAATATATGCTAATGTATCGGAGGAATATATAATGATCATGGGTATAGGGAATTTATTTTGTGAGTACTTTTCGCCTCTCTTCTGTAGGTGAAGGTGTAACATACTACTAGCTACCGATATCTTAGGTCTGTTTTGTAAAGATTTTGTAAGTTATTTGCCAAGCAAGTGTTTCTGTCACCATGTTTTCCGGATTTCAACACTTCGCTGGAAGAAATTCCTGTTTATGAAGGTTCTAGGAATTCTGTGATTTGATCTAGATATTTGTTGATGATTGCACAATATTAATCAGACTAAAAGGGAGTATGTTTGTTGTTCGAGTAAGGATGAGTATGAATTTGTTAAGGAATATGAGAGAAGAGGTAAAATTTTGAGAAATTGGAATGAAAAGAGCAAAATTAGAGAACAGATGCAGGTTGAAGAGAAACTTAGAAATTCAAATTTGCATCCCAGAGTGAGAATGAAGCATGAGAGAAAGGGTGAGTTATGTATGTTGTGTCATGAATGTACAGGATTTAGGACCATGGAGTTTGTTGGAGAAAGTGAGTGCGAAAGGAGTTATCTTCTTAATGGAGAATTTCTGGTTGGTGAAGAACCAATACTTTGGGGAATTTATTTTGTGTGTGGTAAGACTTTCTTGTAACTGGCTGGGGAGATGTTACCTTGCTTTGGTATTCCTGAGGGTTTACCATGTGAATGAGATGAGTGATGCTGTTGGTGTGAAAAGAGTGAAAAGAGAATTTTAACAAATTGTGTTGGATGTGTTAGGAGTCATGATTCCAACTGTGGTATTAGCTAAGAATTTGAAAATTAGAATATTATACGACACAGCCCTCTGTGCTAGAGGGTGTAGTATAGTTCGGTCCTTTTTCCATATCCTATGGGAATGCCCCATACTCCAACAATAGTGGAAGGGGGTGGTGCAAATTATGGCCCAAGTTATAGGTCTTATTATACCATTGGAGGCCAGATGGCGTATACTGCACATAACAGGAGACAAAGTGTGGCTCAGGTATCAGAAGATTTGGTTAATGTTAGCAGTCAGGGTGGCTAAGAGAAATATCGCTAGGGCGTGGGGAGCAAGCAGACCCCGAGGGTCCAAGATTGGGAAGGTGACTTAGGCTAGTGCCAGAGGGCGGAGCAGGTAATCTATCAAAGTCGGGGCTGTCCGAAAAAATATGAGGAAGTTTGGAACCAATGGTGTGCCTATAAGGAAACATGAACCAATGGTGTCCCTACAGGGAAACATGGCTGGTTACCATGGAGTGGTTGGGGGGAATTTGTGGACTAGGAGTGTGGCTGGTGGAGATAGTACTAGTTTTGGATTTGAATTGCAAATAACAATGTCATTCTGCCTTTTCTTTGCGATGTTTCAAATTATTCGCTCACAACTGTATCATTCTCTGTGCACTGAGCAACTGTAAAATAAAAAATTATTTAAAAAAAGAAAATTAGGAAGATTACCTAACCTTGCAGATCGCCTTACTTCTAACACTGATGGTTCATTTACCCAGATCAATAATGAGTTAATTGCTATCTGTGCAATGATTATGCTGAACTGCCTTGCGCTAGATATACTTCTTGCAAAGGAAGGAGGACTCTGTAGGGTTTTGAAGGTGAGAGAGTGCTGCACCTTTATCCCGGATAACAATAAGCATATAAATGTGTATGTCGATATTATCGCTAATGTTTCTTGTGAAGTCATCGTTTTTTAAAAGTATGGCTTGTGGGAATCAGTGGGTTCCTCTTTTGGTGAAATTGGAAAGGACTTTATAAAGGCTGGTGAATGGTTTGATAGTGGGAAGGCATGTTGCGTAGCATACTAACACCTATAATTATTGTATTAATTTGTGCAACAGTTCTGTTCCTTTTATTCAAATTTTCTGAGTAAATAATTTCAAAGTGGGGTTCATAATGTGGGTGTAAAAAGAAGGAGACGACGTCTAAGCGGAAAAGGTGTAAACTGGAGATGGAAGATGCCAGAGATCGATTCTATGAATAGCTTAAGATGTTGGCAAAATTGAGATGCAAGAAACAGAAAGTAATAAAGACTGTATGGTAAATAGTTTGGGGTTTTAGTGATGATAAACATCATCAGAGGGGGGAAGTTGAGAGTGCTTTTGTGTGTTTATATCAAAATTTGCATTGATAGTGTGCAGAGAAATTAATCTACACTTGAATTCATATGTGTATAATGGCATGAAGCTATTACAAATGAAACTAAATTGCTGTGACCTGCTAAAGTATATTTTCCTGACTTGAGCTAACCAGGCCTCAGTTAGGCCTCAACGCCATTTTGTCTAAAATGCATGCCGTTTCATGTTTATTCTCTCTTTATATTTCTGCCTGACACCACGTGCAGCAATATGCGCATTTGTTTATTTGTGAATGACAGTGTTCTTGAAGAAAGCCTCTAGCTTTAGTAACATTTTCAACGGTACAACCTCCAGCCAAACCCAAACCCCAGCCAGAGACTTTGCATGCACCACTTACTCTGTCCGGGTTGAGGTTGAACTGGACTTAAGTTGGAGGGGATGTAATGAGCCATCCGGCCTGTTCTTAGTAACCCACGACCACACTGGCGTACACACGGATCTCCAACGGTCAGGTGCCGCTGCAGCTGTGGGCAGTGGCGGCTCCTCCGCAACGGCGGAGGAGCGTTGCCCAACTGCCTGGCTCCGAGCCACAAATGTAAAATAAAACTATGTTCTTGCATCGTTTTAATTTACATCTTAGCCAGAGGTGTTGGGAGGGGCGGGGCCGAGGCATGGGAGGTGGGAGGAGGAGTGCACTCCCTAAGTGCTAATGTGTGTTTGGCTGGCCGTCTCAGGCTGACCAAAACACACATGCGCACTTAGGTTTTCTCCAGCCCAGCTGTATTGAGCAGCCGGACTGGAGAAACCCCACAGACTCCCTTGTCTGAGCAGGACACCTTTCCTGCCTGCTCAGACCAATCCCCGCGGGGATTGGACAGGGAGTCTGTCCCAGGGGCTGCTGGGAACCAGGAAGAAGATGAGAGGTGGCGAGACGAGATGCGACGGTGGAGGTGGCCGGTGGCAAAGGGTATGTTTTAAAAAAAATATATTGTATCCCCCCCCCGTGCAACGCCTCCCGCGTGAACCCACCTGCCCCATCACCCTTTGTTTATGGCGGCCGCCGCTGGCTGTGGGGTAAAAATGATGCGAAAGATCTCAACAACTTCCGCCCTATCACCAACCTCCCTATTCTTGCTAAAATTACAGAAAGCTGTGTGGCGAAGCAACTTTCCCAACATATCAAGGTCAACTTCCTCCTTGACGAATACCCAAGGCTGCAGTACCGAAACAGCCCTACTTCAAGTGATCGATGATGCCCTGCGAGTACTTGACTCTGGTGAATCTTGTCTCCTGATCCTTCTGGACCTATCCGCAGCCTTTGACACTGTTAATCACAACACTCTTTTGAACACCTTAAAGCTAAGAATGGGTTTTGAAGGCACAGTGCTCAAATGGTTCAAATCATTCCTCTCAGGCAGATCCCATATGATCAAAATAGCAAATTGTCTCTCCACTTCAATGGATGTTGGACAAGGCGTCCCTCAAGGCTCGATCCTCGCACCCACACTGTTCAACCTTTACATTGAACCGCTGGGTAATCTCCTAAAAAAATCTGGGATCTATTATCACCTATATTCAGATGATACACAAATCTACCTAAAGGTATCTTCCACTCATGACATTTCAATCCTCAACACCACTCTCAACTCCGTCCAACACTGGCTGTCAACTCATCAATTAATTTTGACTCCTTCTAAAACAGAATTCCTTCTCCTCTCGACCACACTATCTCCTCCTCCTATCCAATCTTGGATAAACAATCTGAACATTCTCAACAACAAACCTATCATTGTTGACAGTGCCAAATCTCTAGGCGTCAACCTAGACAAAAGGCTCAACTTACAGTCCTATATCTGAAAGAGACACGTTAGTGACAGATTCCTTACCTTAGAATATCCCCAGGCGTTAGGCTGGATCCGGAAGGTTTTTGCGTAGCAGTACCCTTGCGCGTCGGTAGGCGGCGTCGTGCGGCTCCGCGTCCGTCGTCGGCGTCGTGATCGCCGGGATGACGTCGCGGGCAGTACTTAGGCGCCGCCCCTGCGCGCTGACGTCAGTTCTTCTTTTTCCGCGCCAGCAAGCGCAGATCCGGGAAGAGCAGTGCCCTGGTCATTTTTTGACCATACTTTTTGGTTAATTTTTCGCTGTTTTTCTCCATCGACTTCAAGGTGTCGTAGGGATGCCCGGGTTTAAACGTTGCGGCGCCTGTGCTCGGATGATGTCCGTCACAGACCCGCATTGGGAGTGTCTCTTCTGCCTCGGCCGAGGCCACGACACGGAGTCTTGTACCGACTGCCAGGCCCTCAACCCGAAAGCTTTGCGAGAGCGGTCTCGAAAGCTCCTCGAGGCCCGGCATTCGGCTCCGCGGAAGCCCCGGTCGCGTGAGAGGTCCAGGGGTCGATCGCGGAGTCCACACCGGTCGTCGGCATCGAAGTCTTCTTCGTCCGGTAAGTCGAAACACAAAAAGTCCAAAAAGCATCATCGCTCTAGGACTTCGCCTCGCCGGTCTCGCGACTCGGCTGAGGCCCCTCCCGGCACCGTCCCCGCCCCGCGGCCCCGGACATGCCTGTGGAGTCGCCCCCGCAATACCCGCCCTTCCCGGGTTCGGGGGCGGATCCGGCCAAAGTGCAGGAATTCCTGTCGGCCATGGCCCGCCTCTTCGGGCCTCCAGGTCCCTCCGGTGCGCCTTCGGGCCCCGCGGGCCCTGATGGGGTTGCTCCGGCGTCGCCGACGGCTCCGGCCCCGGCGTCGCCCGTGCCTCCAGCCTCGATCCCGGCTCCGGCTTCGGCCCCGGCCTCGATCCCGGCTCCGCAACCCCCATCGACGCCGGTCGACCTAACGACACCTCCGCCGGCGCCGATGTCTCCGGTGCCGTTCTCGACGCCGCCTGGGGCTCCGGGCGGCGTCGTTCCCCAGTTCCTTCCGGCTCCGGACATGGACCCGGACCGACGTCGCTCGACGCCGGTTCCGGCGCCGATGAGACCTTGGGTCCCAAATGTCCCTCCTCCCCCTTATTTTGAACCTGAGGAGGACCAGGAGGACTGGGAGGGGTCTGATGACCCTCTGACACAACAGTGTCAGTACGATGAGGACTGGACAGAGGGTCTAGGGGATGCCAGTGGTCTAGATACTTCCCCTGACACTGGCATGCTGTCTCCTCCCGTGGCTACGGAGGAGGGAGCCAATTTTGCAACGGTGTTGCGTAGGGGCGGCTGGAGCCTTACATCTCCAACTCCCTGCTGTGGCGGTCAAGGTTAATCTCTTGACAGAGGTGCTTCAGCCGGCAGCCTCCTCTACGGAGACTGTGCTGCCGTTTAACGACGCCCTCACTGACGTTCTTTTGGGCGCCTGGTCCAAGCCCAACACAGGGGCTCCTGTGGATAGGAACGTGTCCTGACGCCATCGCCCAGCTCCGGGTGACCCCCTGTTTCTCTCTGTCCACCCCACCCCTGAGAGCTTGGTTGTCCAAGCCTCCGCTTCCCAAACCGCCTTCCCTACCGCCCCTCCGGATAGGGAATCCAAACGCCTGGATCAATTTGGGAAGAAGGGTTTTCTTCCTCCAGTGCTGGCTTGCGGTCCATCAACACCGCTTGCCTTTTGGGCCGATATACCCACTCCTTGTGGGATTCGGTGGCGAATGTTTTGCCCCAGTGTTCTGAGGAGGTCCAGACACTGCTTTCCCGCGCCATTGCGGAAGGAAGGGATGCGGCCAAATACACAATCCGATGTGGCCTTGATACCGCCGACTCGCTGGGCAGGTCTATTGCAACGACGGTGGCGCTACGACGCCACGCCTGGCTGAGAACCACTGGTTTTTCAGGGGATGTTCAGAATACTCTCATGGACATGCCCTTTGATGGAGTCGGTCTTTTTGGGTCCAAAGCAGACCCTGTGTTGGAGCGCTTTAAGGACTCACGGGCTACTGCAAAGTCCCTGGGCCTTTCTGCTACACGCCCTCCGCTGACTTCTGCTTTTCGCCCCTATCGTGGCCACGGTAGGGGTGCCCCTTCACGTCAGCAGCCCAGCCACCGGCCCGCGCAGCAGGCGTCTTCGCGTGGCCGAGGACGTGGATTCTGCCGTGGCGGATCGGGCAACCAGCGTGCGGGTCAGGCCACCACCTCCAACCCGTCCGCGGCCTCCAAACCCTCCTAGTCCCTCCTTTCAGGTGCACAGCACGCCAGTAGAGGCAGGGTCCGCCATTACCTTCCCCACTGGCGTACCATCACCTCGGACAGGTGGGTCTTGGACATTGTCCGAAGGGGCTACTCCCTCCCCTTCGAGTCCACCCCCAGCCATGCCACCTCAATTCCACCGCATGTCAGGGGATCATTTGGTACTTCTGCAGAAGGAAGTCACGGCCCTCTTGGCCAAGAGGGCCATCGAGCATGTTCCGACCCCAGAAGTAGGGCGTGGTTGCTACTCCCACTACTTCCTGGTGCCCAAAAAGGACAAGGAGGACATGCGTCCTATCTTGGACCTCCGGAACGTCAATCGCTTCCTCCGGAAGGAGAAGTTCAAGATGCTCACCCTAGCTCAGGTCTTGACTGCTCTCGACCCTGGAGACTGGATGGTAGCGTTGGACTTGCAGGACGCATATTTCCACATCCCCGTCCTGCCGACCCACCGGCGTTACCTGCGGTTCACGGTAGGCCTCGAGCATTTTCAGTTCACCGTGCTCCCCTTTGGCCTTACCAGTGCCCCTCGGGTGTTCACGAAAGTGATGGCGGTGGTCGCAGCTCATCTGCGCCGGGCAGGGGTTTCAGTCTTCCCCTACCTCGACGACTGGCTGCTGAAGGCGGGCTCGTCCCAGGCAGTCGTCTCCCACCTCCAGACTACGGCCGAACTCCTGCACTCGCTGGGGTTCTCCATCAATGTGCCGAAGTCGCATCTGATTCCTTCTCCACAGCTCCTTTTCATCGGAGCAGTTCTGGACACGACGCAGTTTCGGGCCTATCCTCCCGAACGGCGAGTCCGGGATATTCAGGCTATGATTCCGATCTTTCAGCCTTTATCCTGGGTTTCGGTACGGATGACCCTGAGGCTGCTGGGCCTCATGGCCTCCTGCATCCTGCTGGTCAATCATGCCAGATGGCATATGCGGGCTCTGCAGTGGGACCTGAAGTTCCAGTGGGCGCAGCACCAGGGCAACCTGTCCGATCACGTCCAGATCTCGGAGGGGACTGCAAAACAGTTGCAGTGGTGGCTCTCGAACCGGCAATGGGTCATGGGCAGATCCCTCTCCCTTCCCCAGCCAGAGCACACAGTTGTGACGGACGCGTCCCTTCTGGGATGGGGCGGTCACATGGGAGAGGCGGAGATCAGAGGCCTCTGGTCTCCGGCGGAGTCCCGGCTCCATATCAACCTTCTGGAGCTCCGGGCGATCCGACTTGCACTCAAGGCATTCCTTCCCTCTGTCAAAGGGAAGGTAGTGCAGGTGTTCACAGACAACACCACCGCCATGTGGTACTGCAACAAACAAGGCGGGGTGGGGTCGTGGACCCTTTGTCGGGAGGCTCTGCGCCTCTGGACATGGCTGGAACATCAGGGCATGTTCCTGATGGTTCAACACCTGGCAGGTTCGCTGAACGCCAGGGAGGACGAACTCAGCCGCAGGTGCATGATGGATCACGAATGGCGTCTTCACTCGGAAGTGGCGCAAGGACTCTTTCTACAGTGGGGAGAGCCTTGGTTAGATCTATTCGCCACCGAAGAGAACGCGCAATGTCATCAGTTCTGCGCGTTGGAATTTCCAAGGCGGCACTCGCTCGGCGACGCTTTTCATCACGAGTGGAGTTGCGGTCTATTGTACGCCTTTCCGCCTATACCACTTCTACCCAGAGTGTTGAAGAAGATTCGGCACGACCGGGCCCAAGTCATTCTTGTGGCTCCGGACTGGGCTCGAAGAGTTTGGTATCCCGAGCTACTCAATATGAGCGTAGATCCCCGATCCGTCTGCCTCTTCGGGAGGATCTTCTGTCGCAGCAGCAGGGGACGGTCCTCCACCCGAACCTGTCCAGTCTACACCTGCTTGCGTGGAGATTGAGCGGCGGCAGTTGATTCCTTTCGACTTGCCTCCCGAAGTTTGTGATGTGATTCTGGCAGCCAGGCGTCCCTCCACTAAGGTGGTATACGCCTGCAGGTGGAACAAATTTGTGGCATGGTGCACAGCAAAGGCTGTGAATCCCTTTCTGCCCCTCTTTCTGAGGTCCTTCTCTCTCTGACCCAACAGGGTTCTGCCCTGGGTACCATCAAGGGTTATCTTTGTGCTATCTCGGCCTTCCTCAGGCTCCCTGATCAGCCCTCCCTTTTCAAGTCCCCTGTTGTTAACAGGTTCTTAAAAGGCATTACTCACCTCTTCCCTCCTGTTCCGTTTGTGATGCCTCAGTGGGACTTGAACTTGGTTCTTACCTTTTTAATGTGCGCTCCCTTTGAGCCTCTACATAACTGTCCTCTTCGTCTTCTGACTCTGAAGACAGCCTTTCTGGTGGCCATCACCTCCGCTCGGTGGGTGAGTGAGCTCCAGGCTCTATCTTGCAAACCTCCCTTTCTGTCTGTTCATCCAGACAAGGTTGTTCTTCGGACGCGTCCGTCCTTCTTGCCAAAGGTGGTTACTGCTTTCCACATTGGGCAGACCATCACTTTGCCCACCTTCTTTCCGCCTCCGCATCCTTCCAGAGAGGAAGAGAGGCTCCACCGTCTGGACCCAAAACGTGCGCTCTCCTTCTATATTGACCGCACAAAACACTTCCGGGTGGATGACCAGCTCTTTGTTGGCTACGTGGGCGCCAAAAGGTCGGGCGGTGCACAAGAGGACCATCTCCCGCTGGGTTACCTTGTGCATCAAGACCTGCTATTCTTTGGCTAAGAAGGAGCCTCCTGTTGGGCTGCGTGCCCATTCCACCAGGGCAACGGCTGCTACCACGGCCTTGGGCCGCGGTGTTCCGCTGCCGGTTATCTGTCAGGCAGCTACGTGGGCCTCGCTGCACACGTTTACAAAGCATTACTGCCTTGACAGTCAGGTCCGGAGGGACGGCTTCTTTGGCCGTTCTGTCCTCCAGGACTTCCTTGTCTGATCTTTGTTCGCAGACCCACCACCGGGGTTGATATTGCTGGGGTATCTATTCTAAGGTAAGGAATCTGTCACTAACGTGTCTCTTTCAGATGCACAAGTTACTAACTTGTGTAACGATATATCTGTAAGAGACAGTAGTTAGTGACAGATTCCTTATCGCCCCACCCATCCTCCCCGTTCTGCGAACTGATTTCTAGGGTTAAGGACATCCCTTTCAGGGCCCTAGTATTTTTCAGACACCTATGTCAGCTTCTTGCATTCCTGGCGCGGAAAGTCGTGTACAGAACTGACGTCAGCGCGCAGGGGCGGCGCCTAAGTACTGCCCGCGACGTCATCCCGGCGATCACGACGCCGACGACGGACGTGGAGCCGCACGACGCCGCCTACCGACGCGCAAGGGTACTGCTACGCAAAAACTTTCCGGATCCAGCCTGACGCCTGGGGATATTCTAAGGTAAGGAATCTGTCACTAACTACTGTCTCTTACAGATATATCGTTACACAAGTTAGTAACTTGTGCATCAATACCATCGCCAAGAATGCACGCTACCAACTGCGCCTTCTCTGGGGGGTTCGGCGCTTCTTTCCTGAGCAAGACCTAAAAACCTTGGTCGAATCTTTGGTACTTTCCAGATTGGACTACTGCAACTCTCTCCTTGCTGGCCTCCCCAAATCTCACCTTTCCCCTCTAAAATCCATCCTCCACTCAGCAGCTCGCTTTGTATATGGGGCTAAAAGAAATGATCACATCACACCCTTACT
Organism: Calotriton arnoldi; assembly: GCA_963921515.1. Taxonomy (NCBI): domain Eukaryota; kingdom Metazoa; phylum Chordata; class Amphibia; order Caudata; family Salamandridae; genus Calotriton; species Calotriton arnoldi. The sequence continues at coordinate 1,796,964 of CAWUFW010001714.1, read as the reverse complement.
GTTGTCTCTTTGCTGGCTTCCTATCGAAGCATGGTCAATTTACAAGACTGCCTGTATCACCCACAAAGTCTTGCACACCTCCACCCCACGCTATCTGGCTAATAAACTCAAAATCTCTGGCGGCTCTAGACCTTCACGCAAAGCGTAACACTTACTGCTCGAACCTCCTACCTTCAAAGGGAAAGATTTATGGCTCAATCTTTCTCTGGTAATGCGACCAGAATCTGGAACTCACTTCCTCCATCCCTCCGAACCACCACTTCTTTCCGGACCTTGAAAACTGATCTTAAAACTCTCCTCCTCCAAAGGCACTTCTTGGAAGAATTCAACCCATTTCTTGACCCTTACAGTCATCTAGCACTCTCATGAGGTCAACTTGTAAATATGTATTTTACTCCTGCTTTTAACCTAACACTGGTTCAATGTTGGCCACAGTGGGTCCAGAGCAAAAAGTGTTAACCCCAAAGGGGGCACTAGCTTCCTAAATTAAACTCGAGGATAAATCATACTGGGAGCACAAAGGTAGGGGAACATATGTAGTGTAAAATATACGGTTTATTTTACACGGGTTACACTTAATACTCTAAGTAGTATTCAGGTGCTCACAAAAAGTGAACGTGGGCGTGATGTGACAAGGTGATAGTGGATTAAAAACCATAACATCGCATTGACAACAGAACAAATGGAACTCCACGTGAGTATAGACAATGGAAGGAGTTCCTGTTGTAAGGGTCGACGGCGTTTCGATGTTAAAGAATTAAGATCATCTTCAGGACATATAGTGAGCAGTCTGAAACTTAAGGGGAACAATGCATTGTTACAATATGGACCCTACAGTTGTACTAGTAGCAGTGAATAAGTGCTCCCAGTGGTTGTAACAGTTAATTACATTAGATAAAAACCTCCTAGGTTGCGTGAGGTACAGAGAAGACAGTCTAGATGGTCAATTTAGAGGACCAATGAAGGGTGGAGCGCGCGGGGCGCCAGATATTTGAAGGGGGGGAGAAAGGGAGGTCGCGTTTAAGTGGCGAATGGTAAGAGTCATGCATGAAGCCTTATGTTGGCGAACTTACTCTCAATTGGTAGGGGGAAGGTAATGGCCCAGGAGGGGGCGTGAGCGTGGTCTCTGCAAGGAGTCACGGGAAGCCGCATGTGTGGGTCTGCTGTTGCAATCTAAATGAAGCGAAAAGTTAATGGGGGCCAGCGCAAGAAGGGAGGAGCGCGAGCAGAAACTACGGATCGTGGCTACTCACTATTGAAGCCTCAGAGAATCCGCTGGTGCAAATCTACTTCCAGCCGGAAGTAGTACAGAAACGCGGGCCTAAGTCTTGAATTGTTCTGGGGTTGTTCTGGGGCGCCAGCGGGGTCGGGGCTGTAAAAATTAAGGAAAGTAAGCCCAGTGGGAAACAAGGCCCTGCACTTAAGGAAGCGGGGGAGGGAGGGGGGAGTGGCTGCTTACTCGTGCGTGCCTGGATAGACGAGTGAGGAGCAAAATCGCCGGCGTGGAACGCTCGGTAGTCTCCTTACGACTGGTTAATGCTGAAGGGTTGTATCTGTCAAGAGACAAGGGGCAATCAAAACGCGCCGTAGTTAAAGGGAGAATTCCTAAGCAGCGCCGTATACTCATAGTAGTGTAGTGAGCTGTGGTTAATTTGCAAGTCCGTTAATTGGGTGTCGCCTACGGGAAGAGAATTAGATTAACGGAGTGCTGCAGGCAGGGAAGAGAGGCCGCGTTAAAAAAAAGGGGGGGTTTACTCACGTATTAAAGACTAATTCAGTCGTGTCTGAATTCTTCTGAAAATAACCAAATCAGTACAGAAGGTTAGACCAAAATTGTGGGACACCCACACCTCAACAAAATTCGCCTTTGGCAGAGATACATTGATGATGTGCTTATGATTTGGGGTGGTGACCAAAGTGAACTAAAAATCTTTTGCAATTGTCTAAATAATACCCAGCCAGACCTCAAATTTACATATAACTATGACAACATCAAAATAGACTACTTAGATGTTACTATAAAGTGCCAAAATGGAGAACTATACACCACCCTCTTTAGAAAACCCACCGAAAGGAACACTCTGCTACAGTACAACAGCGCGCATCCAAGAGCACTCAGGGACGGCCTACCATATGGCCAATTTCTCTGCATCAGACGGAACTGTAAATTTAAGGAAGACTTCTTCCAAGAAGCTGAAGTACTTTGTAAAAAGCTCACAGTAAGAGGATACCCAAGACGCCTGGTTAAACGCGCCATGAAAAGGGCCTGGTACTCACACCGAGAATATCTCCTCCAGCCCAAAGCAAAAAGACCACTATCAAGAATCACATGTGTCACTACATTCAGCTCAGTGAGTAACAGACTAACCAAACTGGTAAAAAAGCACTGGTCTGTGCTTGATCCCCTAGAATTCACAGTAGGAACACCCCTTTTCTATTTCAAGCGTGGCCGCAACATCAAGGACCACCTAGTGAGGGCACACATACCAACTAGAAAGGGCAACTCTATCCACTCGTATTTCAATTTGCCACCTATACTGGGTCACTATAAATGCAACCACTGCATGGCATGCGAATCTACAGTAAATACCAAAATCTTTGAATATGGAGATTCTAAGCATGTTTTAAAATCATTCAGTAACTGTAATTCCCAAAATGTCATTTACTGTATTGAATGCCCATGCAAATTGCGTTACATCGGCCAAACTACTCAGAAAATCAAGGCCAGGATCTCCCAACATAAGAGCAGGATTCGTTGTAAAATCATGACTGCGCCACAGTGGAACATTTTCTACAACAAGGACACTCAGAAGATGACATCACGTGGCAAGTAATTGACAGCCTCCATCCCAACACAAGGGGAGGCAACCAACAGACAATACCGTTTGGAGTGTAAATGGATTTATAATTGCAGGACTATTGAGAATGGACTGAACTCCATTGATGAATGGAATGCTTGTACCTAGTACCTACCTGGACTAATGATAGACCCCTGGTACTACATTTCCTTCTGCTGCATTTTTTATGCGTTAACCTCCATCCTTCTAATTGGCTGTTTCCAGACCTATCCATTGTGTATGTGTTTTACATATGATAATCTATAGTACATACTTCTCTTTTATATGCTTCTCCTTTTACTTGGTTGAAACTATGCACACCCTGTCCAGAACTCAAAAACGGTGATGTGCCACCGTGGTATCCCTGCACAACAATGAGACGCGCTTCCCTTATCCCGCCGCCTCTCAGCGATTCCGCTTCAGGTCTTAATCGCAGCACAGCACACACACGCGCTCCCCGCCCATTCCATCTACGTCATGACTCGGGGCTTGCCACTTTAGCCACGCCTCTCCAGACGTCAGCTCCGTCGCTCCAGGCCAGTTGATAGCTGAGCGCCTCCAAGGAAGGGCTTCATTCCCGACCAGGACTCTCATACAGTAAGTTGCACTTGGTTCCCCTCTCCCCCACCCGGTTGAGACGCCGAGGTCCTGCAATTTTGGTCTAACCCGCAATTTTGGTCTAACCTTCTGTACTGATTTGGTTATTTTCAGAATTCAGACACGACTGAATTCGTCTTTAATACGCGAGTAAACCCCCCCCCCTTTTTAACGCTGCCTCTCTTCCCTGCCTGCAGCACTCCGTTAATCTAATTCTCTTCCCCGTAGGCGACACCCAATTAATGGACTTGCTAATTAACCACAGCTCACTACACTACTATGAGTATACGGCGCTGCTTAGGAATTCTCCCTTTAACTACGGCGCGTTTTGATTGCCCCTTGTCTCTTGACAGATACAACCCTTCAGCATTAACCAGTCGTAAGGAGGCTACCGAGCGTTCCACGCCGGCGATTTTGCTCCTCACTCGTTTATCCAGGCACGCACGAGTAAGCAGCCACTCCCCCCTCCCTCCCGCGCTTCCTTAAGTGCAGGGCCTTGTTTCCCACTGGGCTTACTTTCCTTAATTTTTACAGCCCCGACCCCGCTGGTGCCCCAGAACAACCCCAGAACAATTCAAGACTTAGGCCCGCGTTCCTGTACTACTTCCGGCTGGAAGTAGACTTGCACCGGCGGATTCTCTGAGGCTTCAATAGTGAGTAGCCACGATCCGTAGTTTCTGCTCACGCTCCTCCCTTCTTGCGCTGGCCCCCATTAACTTTTCGCTTCATTTAGATTGCAACAGCCGACCCACGCATGCGGCTTCCCGTGACTCCTTGCAGAGACCACGCTCACGCCTCCTCCTGGGCCATTACCTTCCCCCTACCAATTGAGAGTAAGTTCGCCAACATAAGGCTTCATGCATGACTCTTACCGTTCGCCACTTAAACGCGACCTCCCTTTCTCCCCCCCCCTTCAAATATCTGGCGCCCCGCGCGCTCCACCCTTCATTGGTCCTCTAAATTGACCATCTAGACTGTCTTCTCTGTACCTCACGCAACCTAGGAGGTTTTTTATCTAATGTAATTAACTGTTACAACCACTGGGAGCACTTATTCACTGCTACTAGTACAACTGTAGGGTCCATATTGTAACAATGCATTGTTCCCCTTAAGTTTCAGACTGCTCACTATATGTCCTGAAGATGATCTTAATTCTTTAAGATCGAAACACCGTCGACCCTTACAACATGAACTCCTTCCATTGTCTATACTCACGTGGAGTTCCATTTGTTCTGTTGTCAATGCGATGTTATGGTTTTTAATCCACTATCACCTTGTCACATCACGCCCACTTTCACTTTTTGTGAGCACCTGAATACTACTTAGAGTATTAAGTGTAACCCGTGTAAAATAAACCGTATATTTTACACTACATATGTTCCCCTACCTTTGTGCTCCCAGTATGATTAATCCTCGAGTTTAATTTAGGAAGCTAGTGCCCCCTTTGGGGTTAACACTTTTTGCTCTGGACCCACTGTGGCCAACATTGAACCACTGTTTTCCCTAAACATGTGCTCACCCCTGGTTCACTTATCGGGGTACCCTTGTTCTCCCATACTATTTAACCTAACACTGACACCTTTTTATTTTTTACAATATAAATATGCAAATAGTGTTGGAACTGCATATATGTAACTTGTTAGCGTGCTCAGTCTTTCTTCTGTACCTTTTGTAACTGTATATATGTAACTTGTTAGCGTGTTTAGTGTATCTTGTGTACCTTGTGTAACTTACCTCGTTCTTTTGTAAAAGCGCTCTGACACCTTTGGGTAAAGTTCGCGCTATATAGAACTGCATTAAATAAAATAAATAAATGGCTGGAGATTGCTTGGGTTGACCAACAATGACTTGCTTCACCGGTGTGGAGTAGTTGCCAGCCGAAGTATCAGAAGCCTCCGCAAACACTACAGAACAAGGCCTTATGATTAACAGCAGGTGCTCCTTCACCACAGCAGACCTCCACAAAGATCTAGGAGTTGAGATGTTGGATGACCATCTCCACAAACTCAATGAGAAATTCCACAAAGAACTAGATCAAAAGAAAAACTCACTGATCCAGAAACTTGCTGACATTTCTGCAGACACTTTTAACCGCTATCCACTGCCCATCAAAACCATGACCACGTGAACCAGCTTCTCATGTGACAAAGTGCCACAAATCAATAAGAAAACAAAACGGCGACTTAAAAATTCAAAATGAAAATGGAGTAATGAGGCTACAGCCTCGGTATCCAAAACACACCACTGCCAGAGGAATCTGACAGTCACGAACAGGCTGTGGGTCTCTGCCTGTACAGTGCAGAACGGGAGTAAGGCTGCGCTATTCCAACGCTGGACACTAGGGCGCGTCACAGGGCAGCAGCTAACAAGATCCATCACCTGTCAATTATTTCCCCTGACACTGTAATAATGAGATGGATTGTCCGGAAGATGTAGTTTTAAGGTAGGTTTATTTAAGTATTAGGTAATAAGGAAAGGAAGCCCCACCAGGAGCAGCCAGTGCGGTGCTCAGCCCTTTCAGCAACTGACGCCAGCTTTCAATCTAACATTCTAAATACCAACATTCTAAAGTACCTTCATAATGGCTGAGCATCATATTACAACATCTCCCTCCTTTACAATGAAGAGGGAGAAAGTTACAAGAGGCATGAGGAAAATGACACGGAAAGAATCTAGGGAAAACATCGTCAAAATGTAACATGAAAAATTAACTTTGAAACCTGAAAAGGAAGAATGAAAATGGAAGAATGAGAAGACGCCAAGAGACAAAGAGAAAGTAGTGAAAATGAATGACGGGGAAGACAGAAGGCACAAAAGACAACATACTCATGCACCATCCATCTATCTCACACAAGAGCAAACACACACTCTCTCACACAAACAACAAAACAACCTAAATAAAAATTAACTTTGAAACCTGAAAAGGAAGAATGAAAATGGAAGAATGAGAAGACGCCAAGAGACAAAGAGAAAGTAGTGAAAATGAATGACGGGGAAAACAGAAGGCACAAAAGACAACATACTCATGCACCATCCATCTATCTCACACAAGAGCAAACACACACTCCCTCACACAAACAACAAAACAACCTAAATACACAGATCATGAAAGCTGGCCAGGCTGACACGAGGAGAGTAAAAGGTGCAGGAAGGAAGTGATGAGTGAAACAAACAACGAAGTACAGAGAAAGGGTGAAAGACAGCCGCAGACAGAGAAGGAGATGGTGGCTGTAAATAAACAAAGCAGAAGAATGGGGTACATCCCCAAAAACACAGCGAATGAAGACGTATTGAGCTCACAGGGGTGGGAAAGAAAGAGGTGAGCTAGAGCAGGGTTTTCCCCCAAAGCAAGTTGAGGTGAAAAGTGTGCGGAAACACGGCACAGTGTACAACATGAAACTGTGAAACGGATGTGGAGGAAGACCACATGAAGCAGTTAAATTTCCCTCAAAGCAGGTTGAGGTGAAAGGTGTGCGAACAAGGCACACGGCACAATGTGAAAATGTAAAAATGCAACATGGGCATTAGATGTGGTGATACCACATGGAAGTGTGTACACAGCACACTAAACAATGTAAAAAAATGTAAAAATGCAACATAGGCATTAGATGTGGTAGTACCACATGGAAGTGTGACCACAGCACACGGAACAATGTGAAAATGTAAAAATGCAACATGGGCATTAGATGTGGTGATACCACATGAAGGTGTGAACACAGCACACGGAACAATGTGAAAATGTAAATAATAGATGTGGGTGCAAGCCACATGACAAAATGTAAATTTCAAAGAGAAATAGGTGTGGCGAAGAAGCTACCACACTGTAAAATGCAATGCATAGAAACCAGTACTGTGTAAAAACAATGTTCAATAAGAAACTGTGAGACAGATGTGGAGGATGACCACATGACGGAATGAGACATGTCCAACAGGCAAAGTGGATGCAAAAATTGTAGTGAACAGAAATTCACGTAACTTAAAAGAAAGTACCACCTGAAACTGTGAAAATGATGTGGAGGATGACCACATGAAAGAATGAGATATGTGCAACAGGCAAAGTGCAAGCATAAATTGTAGTGAACAAGAATTCACGTAACTTAAATGAAAGATCCCATTCCAGTGAAAATGCAATGTACAGAGCAATAAAATATAATAATGTAAAATATAACTGTAAAAACACCATAAAGTACACATTTTGAGCATGAATGAAATTGCAGCACTGCAAGATGTACAGCTTCAGAGATTGAATTCCAGTTTAAAGGTGCATTACCACCAATGACCATATGATGGCAGTGAAGCACCAGAGAATGACTATGTTCCAGTGAAAAAAACTCTATGGTGATAACGAAATTGACGAGATAGAGGTGGACGATCGGAACAATGAAAGAAAGCAGCAGGCAAGCAAACAGTAAACGTAGTCACCAACCGCATTTCGACTGGTGTAAGTTCGGGCAGCCAGGAGAGATAGTGAAGGAAGGTCCCAGGTGTGAGGTAAAACTCAACGAAGTCTCAAAATGAAAGAAGAATGTCCATGGAGTAACCGAGAGAAAACTGCGGAGTTCCCGGTTGAACTAGATTGAAGATCATGAGAACATCATGGTTGGCAAAGTAGCGCAGACCAATAGGAAGTCCAAAAGCACCGGTGGTGCCAGACAAGATGGAGGCACGCAGCATGACGGCGCGCCGGGTGGCTCCAGGCACGTCAATGCATGCAGGGGTCCAAAGGAGGCAACGCAGCTATCATTCCAGGAGACGTCACAGAGAAATGAAGCAGATAGGAGTCGCAAGGCAGCAGGAATGACGGTGAGGGCGCGAGCGGGCTCTGTGTGCGCTCGAGCGATGTTTAAAAGTATGAGAAAGGCAGTTGAACTGCCATTGAGAGACGCACCAGAGATTATGCGGAAAATTATAAATAAATCAATAACTCACCGCCAATGTCTCAAACAACGCAAAGAAAAGTGGTTGATGAGTGCAAATGCTGAACAGCTGTCAAGACAGGCAACTCTTCTTGACGCTCCGAATCACGCAAAGAGCGGAATTATCCCAGGTCACAGCAGGCACTCTCGCACGGCATATAGACTCGTAGAGGTCTTCTACATGAGGACGAGAGCAGAGCAGAAGAGACTCTGGGGCAGTGGGCAGCGGGAGGCGGAAGCACTTGTCACACGAAGTGTAGAGACCGTCCAAAAGCAGAAAGGGAGTAGTGACAGGCTCCGTGCCTCCAAAGCAAAGCCGTGAAGTCAAAAGCAAGCAGCGTGCACAATACATCAGGGTAGCAAATGACTCTGCAGATCTGTGGGGTGCCTGGCAGCAACGTTCAGTAACGTTGAGGGGAAACAATCAGGAAGCTGTTTAACTGCAGCTGAGGCAGGCAGTGGACAAGGAAACGAAGCAGGGACTGGCACGCTGGTGTTGAGGGCGACCGGTAGGAGGTCACTGGTGGGGCTCTCGGTGCCAGTAAGCTTAATCTGCTTTTCGGGGAGTTTCCTTTGTCTTGAAGGTAGTTTATCTTGAAGTAGCTGAATTAGGTGGCAGTAGCATACGGAGGTTCTTCCAATCGTCGCCAATGTAATAATGAGATGGATTGTCCGGAAGATGTAGTTTTAAGGTAGGTTTATTTAAGTATTAGGTAATAAGGAAAGGAAGCCCCACCAGGAGCAGCCAGTGCGGTGCTCAGCCCTTTCAGCAACTGACGCCAGCTTTCAATCTAACATTCTAAATACCAACATTCTAAAGTACCTTCATAATGGCTGAGCATCATATTACAACAGACACACCCTTGTTTGAGACTTGTAGACTGTTGTTGACTTTTTTAACAAGAAGCCTTTTGTCCTACGATACTGTAAAGAGGCATCCTCTGCCTCCGGCCTCCACGTGTTCTAATCCAACCAAGTAGATGGGGATGAAATTCTAGTACTGTGGGATTTGTTGTTGGAGAAATTTCTCTTGTAAGATTGGCTAGGGGCTATTGTCATATATTTATTGGCTTAGAAACCCCGGATCTTATACTGTGGTCTAGGAATGGCTGAATGCGCTCTTGTTAGTTATTTTATTGGCTGCCAAAGCCCGAAAATCGCAGTCTTGTCTAGGATAGGTTGGACGAAAGCTTCTCAATTGTTCATTGGCTGTAGAAAGCTCACGTATCCCTCGAACAGTCTTTAGCTGCTGCACGTGCCCGCCTCTTGACAGTGGGTTGGCTAGAGCGAAGCAAGTGGGAAGATGCTGGATTTGTACTGAGTAATTGTTCTCGGCGGAAACTCGGGTGTTTATCGCCGACCTGGCTTCCTGGACTAAGGACAAACGGAGCCACCCGTGATTGGAATGGGATCCGTGTAGGTGAGTAGATTCGTTATCACCGCAGGCTTAGTCGGCTAGACCCTGTCGCACAACAGCCTCCCCGGTGCAGCCCAGGCGCCACCCGGGCCGTACTAGCGTCACCTGCTCCTCTCTCTCTGCTCCCTACCTCAGTCGCTCCGCCCGTGCCCAGGTACTCTACCGTCCCGGTCTGTGCCGCCCCTGATACCGCTGAACGCTCCTATTAGCTCCCAGTGCCGGGCAACCTCTGCTGTTACCATCGAGACTGCTCAGCTGCGGTTCCCTTCTCTCCCCCTAGCTGCTCAGATCGCGGCCTCCGCTTTACCCAGAGACCACAAGCTTCCGTACTCCCGCTCATTTTAAGTGTTCCTCCTTATCCATGCAACCCGTTATGCAGCCGCTCCCCTTCGGTTTGCAGTTCGAAGCAACTTCTAGTGCTCAGTTGTATCCACGTTCACATCCAATATACCAGTTAAGTACAAGTATACTGGTAGAGCATCAGGTACCAGCTAAAACGACCGAATATATGACGTGCACCCGGCTTGTCACTTTTAAGCAATGTAATGCCTTGTTCTGGAACTTTAGGCTTGGTTCCCGGTATCTCCATCCATTTCAGAACATCAGCATTATTAGAACATTTGTAGTTAACCAGGATGGCTCTTTACTTAAGTCTTATGTCGATAGTCTCTTTAAGTGTAATGCCTTATGCTTTTACTATGCATTGAAATGCATAACAGAGAAGTTCCCAGAAAAGCAACGCTTCCTTAAAGGGTAGTTGGTAGGTACGTACATTGTTAGGAAGACATGCGTATAAGCAGTAAAGTACCCTTAATTTGCGCGATGATAAAAAGCCTGTCTGCAGACAACAGCATAACATTATGGCTGTACGAGGGAGAAGGGATTGATGTAATCGTCGTACATATTTCGTTATTCAAATTGTTTCAGGGGCCACCTGTTGGCCTGGGTTGTCTGCATCAGTTTATCATAAGTTTAGCAATCCACGCCTTGCAGTATCGAATGTGGACAAGTTAACAATGAAAGCAGGTCCTAGACTCACTGCTGCAAGGAGTCAATCAATCAATCAGGGAATTGTAAGCGTGCTACTCACCGTGAGGGTCTCAAGGCGCTGAGGGGGCGCAGATCTGTTTAGCCGAAGAGCCAGGTCTTGAGGGTGTTCCTGAAGGTGTTCAGGGAGGGGGCGTGTCTTGATGTCTGCCGGTAGCTCGTTCCAGGTCTTAGCTGCAATGTGAGAGAAGGATCTTCCGCCTGCTCTGGCTCTGTGGATGCGCGGGGTTTCGGCCAGTGCGAGGTTGGAAGATCAGAGGTTTCTTTTGGGTACGTGGAAGTTGATTCTGTCGTTGAGGTATTTGGGTCCGTTGTTTTGTAGGCGTGAGTGAGGATTTTGAAAGTGACTCTTTTCTCCACGGGGAGCCAGTGGAGACTTCGTAGGTGTTGGCTGATGTGTTCGTGTCGGGGGATGCCGAGGACGAGTCTGGCGGCGGTGTTCTGTACTGTCTGGAGTTTGCGGAGTAGGGACTTGTTGATGCCGGCATAGAGTGCGTTTCCATAGTCCAGTCTGCTGGTGATGAGTGCGTGGGTGACTGTCTTCCTTGACTCAGGGGGGATCCACTTGAAGGTCTTGCGGAGGATGCGGAGGGTGTTGAAGCAGCTGCAGGTGACGGCGTTGACCTGTCGGTTCATGGAGAGTGATGAGTCGAGTACGATGCCGAGGTTCTTGGCGTGGTCTGAGGGGGTAGGTGGGCTTCCGAGGGCGGTCGGCCACCAGGTGCTGTCCCATGCAGAAGGGGTGGTACAGAGGACGAGGACTTCTGTCTTCTCGGCGTTGAGCTTCAGGCAGCTGTTGGTCATCCAGACTGCGATGTCTTGCATTCCTTTCTGGAAGTTGAGTTTGGCAGTGGTGGGGTCTTTGGTGAGGGAGAGGATGAGCTGGGTGTCGTCGGCATAGGATACGATGTTGAGGCCGTGTTGGACGATGGCTGCGAGGGGGGCCATGTAAATATTGAAGAGGGTGGGGCTCAGTGATGAACCCTGTGGGACTCCGCAGGTGATATTCGTGGGGTCGGAGAAGAAGGGTGGGAGTCTGATCCTTTGTCTTCTTCCGGTGAGGAATGATCGGATCCAGTCCAGGGCTGTTCCTTGTATGCCTGCGTCGTGTAGTCTGACAACTAGTGTGCGATGGGAGACGGTGTCGAAGGCCGCTGATAGGTCGAGTAGGATGAGGGCTGCGGAGTGGCCTTGGTCCAGGAGGGTGTGGATGTCGTCTGTGGCGGCGAGTAGGGCGGTCTCTGTGCTGTGGTTGCTTCGGAATCCGGATTGGGACGGGTCGAGGACAGCGTTCTCTTCAATGAATCGTGTCAGTTTCCTGTTGACTGTTTTCTCTGCAACCTTGGCTGCGAAGGGGAGGAGCAAGATGGGCCGATAGTTCTTGAGGTCTGTGGGGTCAGCTGTGAGCTTCTTGAGCAGGGGTCTGACTTCTGCGCGCTTCCAGTCGTCTGGGAAGGTGCCTGTTTTGAAGGTGGTGTTGATGGTGCGTTGTAGTTCGGGTGCGATGGCGGCCACGGCTCTGTGGTAGATGTGAGGGGGAAAGGGGTCGGTGGGGGCCCCCGAGTGGATGCTTTTCATGGTCGAGGCGGTGTCTTCGGCCGTGATCGGTGTCCAGTTGGAGATGGTGGGCTGGCTGGTGTTTCTGGGGGCGGGGGGCCGTCTGTGGCGCCTGGTGGATGGTCGATGAAGTTGTCGTAGAGGTTTTTGATCTTGAGGTGGAAATAGGTTCCAAGCTTGTCGCAGAGGTCTTGGAATGGGGTGATGTCTGTGGCTTCGCTGCGTGGGTTGGTGAATTCTTGAATGACACTGAAAAGTTCCTTGGAGTTGACCAGGATTTTGTTGTGGATGAAGTTCCTTTTGGTGGCTCTGATCTGGTTGTGGTAGTCCGTCATGGCGTCCTTGTAGGTGGTGTGGTTTTCGGTTGTCTTGGTGTTTCTCCAGTTCTTCTCCAGGCGTCTGCAGGTGCGTCTGGCTTCTTGGAGAGCGGTTGTGAACCAGGCGGCTTTCCTGGGGCGTTGTCTGTCGGGGTTGCGTAGCGGGGCGAGCTCATCTGCGCAGTTGGAGATCCAGGTGTGAAGTTCTCTGGCTGCGTCGTTTGCGCTGTTTGCGTCGGGTGCCCAGGTGTGGTTGTCTCGGTTGAGGGTGGAGTTAAGTTGCTCGTCGGTAACCTTGCTCCAGTTCCTTCGTGGTGGGCGTGGGGCTGGTTTGGGTGCCTTGGGTTTGTTGATGGCGAAGTGTACGCAGTGGTGGTCGGTCCATGGCGGCTATGTTGTGTGGCTGAAATGGATGCTGTTTCCTGCCGCGAAGATGGGGTCGAGGGTGTGTCCTGCTCTGTGGGTAGGTGTGTTGACGAGTTGTTTAAGTCCGATGCTGGCGAGGTTGTCACGAAGGATAGTGGAGTTTGGGTCGCTGGGGTTGTCGAGGTGGAAGTTCAGGTCTCCAATGAGTATGTAGTTTGTTGAGGCGATCGCATGGGGTGCGATGAAGTCGGTGATGGTGGCGGCGAAGGGTGTTCGGGGGCCGGGGGGTCTGTAGACGAGGGTTCCTCGGAGTGTGGCTTTGGGGGTGGTCTGGATCTTGAAGTGCAGGTGTTCGGCGGAGGGGAAAGTTTCGCTGGAGGTGGTGAGGCGGAGGGTGCTCTTGTGGGCGATGGCGAGGCCCCCTCCTGGGTGGTTGGGGCGGTCTTTCCTCTGGATCGTGTATCCGTCTGGGATGGCGGTGCTGATGTCTGGGGCGGAGGATGCGTTTGTCCAGGTCTCTGTGAAGAAGGCGATGTCGGGCGAAAGAGAGTCGAGTAGGTTCCAGATTTCCATGTTGTGTTTGTGTACAGAGCGTACGTTGAGGAGGATGCATTTTAGGGTGTCGCCGTTGCTGGCGTCGGCGGTGTTGGAGGCCGGGGTGGCGGTGAGGGTCTGGCGGCAGTGGAGGCAGGAGAACTGGCTGTGGGTCGTGTTCGGCGAGGCCTGTTGGCATTCTCGAAGTCTTCCAGGGTTGAGTGCGAGGAGGGTGGTGGTGTCGTAGCGATGGGTAGTGGGAGGTCCAGGGTTCCTGGCGCTGGCCGCGATCGGGTCGCGGACGGGCGCAGACGGGCTTGCCTTTGGCGCGCCTGCTGCGCGACCGCGCAGTGGCCGCCATTAAGTAGGGGAGGTGGGAGGGAGGAGAGGCTGGGAGGCGGGAGCAGGGGAATTCCGGAGGGGAAATTCCGGGGGGGAATTCCGGGGGGGAGGGGTCGCAGGGGCAGCAGCTGCGAAATGCAAAAGGAACAGGCAGGCACGAGAAAATAAAAACAGTGGTTGAATTAGAGCAAGACACAGATGGGCACAATAACAGTGGCACAACAGGGAAAAAATTAAGAAAAAAAGCGGCTGAGAAAGGTTACGGTGGTTGGAGGCAGTCTGGTCCCAGTTGTAGCGGGCAGCAGGCGCGGGCAGCAGCCTCGAACCTCCCAAGGAGGAGGTTGGGGTCTGGAGGCAAGAGACGGCACAGCAGAGCAGTGTGGAGAGAGTGGACCTAGACCGATGGTCGGAGGTCTTACCGAGTGTTGGATACACGGTGTTCGAGCTGTAACTTGTTGGTGAGGTGTCAAAGAATTTGTTTTAATTTTTGTTGTTGTGAGTGAGGAGACTACTTCCAACTGTAGATGCGGCTAGGTTGATTCTAAATATGTTGATTTACTGTTGTAAGGTAAATCGTTCGGTAGAAACGAGTAATTTCCACCCTTGTGGTAGGAGTATGAGGAATGCAATGTATTCCTAGTCGACTAATCTTGCATCGTCATCGAGGTTGGTTGTTGTTTGGCTTATGTTGTAAAAAAAGTGTGGTGTGTGTGTGTGTGTGTGGGTGGTGTGTGTGTGGTGTGCCAGGCCAGGGTTGAGAAGAGCTCCTTGGATGCCTATGAGACATTGAACCAGTAAACCTTGATATGGGGTTTAAAAAGTCCTTTTGATTTGCAACTCTAGCACTTGGTTGGTTGTAATCGACTGGTTTTATGCAAGATGCTAACTATGTGGAGTGAAATGCATGGGCTATCCATTTTGCATATTTTAGGTTCTGTTGCATAAGGGCCAACCTACACCACCGGTGTTCAAAACTTCCTGTTTGTACCAGTGCGGTGGTGTTGGGGTGTGCTTTTTTTTGGCTAACCTCCGTTCTCAAGGTGGCATATAAAGTTGAAGCCTTATCGCGGTGGGATTTGTGCACATTAAAGTGTGTTAGTCTGAAATGTTGAGAAACAGATGTAAAGTTGCAGCTTTTAGTGCAGTGTAGTCTCTAGTATGGTGTGTGTGTGTGTGTGTAAATTATAGGGGGTCAATTTAAGAGAAAACAGTTGTCTGTTCTTAAGTAAATGTCTGCTTGACTCTAGTGATTCCTTAATCTATCAATATTTTCGAGCCCTGTAAACCTTATTAAACCTCATCGATTTGTCGAGCCATTCTTCAGCGAGTTCTTGTATCTTTTTCCGAATAATTGTTAAAATGTTCTGTGTGGAATATTTTGTTTTCTTGTTACACTAATCTTCAGTTTACCTAGTATATGAATTTGAACGAGATCTACATTTTAACCGAATGTGCAATATAAACCATCAGGTTAGTACATAGCTAACATGAACTACCCATATCAAACGAGGAAAGAAATAGCTTGTGACTGATCACACCCTTAAGATTAAGAATCAAAGTTAAGTCGGAGACAGCGAACTAATCGTAAAAGATGGGCACAAAGGAAATTCCATAATCAAAATTCTAGCTGAAATGACATTCAATAAACATTGAAATACATACATACATACATTAATACATAGATCCAACTTTTAATAAACACACAATGTGATGGTAGGAATGCTTGCAATTGGTCTAACCGCCGGCAATCGCTCGAGGTGGGCTTCCAATTCCTCGTTCTTTTGCCTACCAAGCCACCTCAGTGTATGCAGTCATATGTACATCAGTCTGACCCTACTCCAGAGGTCTTCAAACTTTTTGATGCCGAGACCCCCTTGTCAAAATGTTTTCGGCGTAAGGACCCCCTCCAGACAAAAATTTCTAGAACTTGGTACTCCTCTTCATTGACAACCATAAACACCCCCAATTCCCACAACAAATCATTTTTACAGTGGGGAAATAATATTAAACAGTGTTTAGCAAAGCAGAGATCAGTGATCGTGAGGGCGAGGGGGCGTGGTCAAAGGTATGGCTAAAAACAAAGGGCCTCATTTATGAGGAATTGGCATAGGGCAGCGCCGCAAGTCTTCTTTCTGCGCTGCCCTACGCCAATGTGAAAGGGCAAGAATGCACCTTATTTATGAAATATGGTACATTCCAGTCCTTTTTCCCTGTGTTGGTGCACGAATTGCTGCCTAGCGCCAACATAGGCAGGATTGTTTTTGTGCAGGAAGGGGCACTGCTACAAACTGTTCAAATAGGTTTAGGATAAAATGGAGCTTCCAAAATGTAGATTTTAGTAATACCAGTACATAAGTAATGCACTACCACTGAAAATAAACCAAATCTTTGCAATCACAATGCTTGGGAGTGATTACCGCTCCAGAGCACCCTTTACATTTGCAGATTAACTCATTCAGCCAAGTAGCCAAGCAGGCACTCTGGTGTGAAGGACTATTTTACCTGTCTGCCCGGCCTCTTTTTTTTCACAGCACAGGAGACTCAATTAGCTTCAGCAATTAACTTCAGCAGAAGCATTTTACTGATCAGAATGAAGCGTCCCAGACAGTTGTCTTTTTCCAAAAGAAAAAGCACACTTTGGATTCCAGGCAGAAGTGAGGCCTGGAAATGTGCGACCCCCCTTTCCATGACTCCAGGGCCCCCCTAGGGGTCGCGCCCCACAGATTGAAGACCTCTGCCCTACTCCAATAGTAACAGACCCACCGTAACATAAGTAATCCAAAATCGCTTTTACCCAGTTTGGCGCTCGTCAGTTGGGTGTAGCTTGATTCTAGTGGCACAGTGAGCGCTACCCATATCAAAAGAGAAAAAGAATATGGAGACCTTGTGTCTGAACACAACCTTATGAATAAAGGTTAAAGTTAAGGCAGAGTCAGCGAGCTTTTATGAAAATGGAAGAGCCTTCTTGTCTATGTACTTTTAAGCCACATTGAGAGACTACTCCCTTTCTGCATATGCTAAAAATTCTGGTTTGGTGGTGCCAGGCTCAGATTTTCCCCACGCAAGTCTAACCAAGAGTTTTTAGCGTGGGGGGGAAGGGTTGGTAATGGCTATAATAAAAATACGCCCCCCCCCCTGTTATCTTAAGTGGGGGTTCCCCTGCTCTAGTTTTGTATTAAGGGATTTCCTCTTGTTGTGTTTTTAACATTTTTTTTTTTTTTTTTTTTTTTTATATATAAATAGACAAGCTTGCTGTTTCCGCCTTAGCTTTGCCCTTTATCCTTAATAAGGGTATAATCAGTATTCTTTTGTTTAAAGTTTATCTGAAGACTGGACATCAGTCAGTGTCTGAACCTGATTGTGAAACTGCTCCTTTCAAGGTTCTTCAGATTTGTCTATTTTTCCTTCTTTGTGTTTCAGTAGCTTGTTTAGATGTTTAACAGGGTGGTCTTTTACATGTCCCAAAGCACTTCTGACTGTTCCAAAGCTTGTGTGTTTTTTTTTTTTCTCCTTTTAAATCTATCTTGAATTCATGGCTTGTTAGTACTCCAGTGTTAAAACTCTTATGACCCATGACCTTTAACTGCTACTTCCTGTGCTGCAAGGGAATTTGCACTGCTCTTGTCTGTTTGTGGGAGAATCTTACACTGCTGCTCTCTGTGAAATATTTGGTTAGTATTGTTATATGTAGTTGTATAGTGCATTTTCACCTGTGAAAGTATTCTGCTGCAAAGACCGTGTTACTCAAGGAGCCAAATCTTGAGCTTCTTGTGGAAATCGAGAGGAGGAGGCTCTGGTGTGTGTTTGGAGGTCGTTCCGTGTTTCAGGAGCAATGATTTCGAAGACTCCACCTCAGGCTCTGTTTTTGTGAATAGGTGGGGTGTGTGTGGGTAGGAGTCCAGCTGAGTGGATGTGTCTGGCTGGTTGGTGGAAGGGGATACGATTGTCTAGGTAGTCTGGTCCTGTGCTGTGTGAAGCTTTGAATGTGTAGTGAGGAGTATGAACATGACACACTTGTGTATAGGGGGCCAGTGGAGTTCTTTGAGGGGTAGAGTTATGCAAGCTCTGCAAAGAAGCTTAAAGAGGAGTCTGCCTGCCATGTTCTGTATGGTCTGGAGCCTTCTGGTGAGCTGCTTGGTATATCCGGCGAATAGGCGTTTTCATAGTCCAGTATGTGGATGATGGTTTTCCTGCTGTTGCTCGAAGCCATTTAAAGATCTTCAGGGTTTGGAATCATGTGGCTGTGTAGACTTGTCCAATTTGTTGTTAATGGTGCAGAGGCACCAGGCGTGGGGGTTTGGGGTTGGTGTTTGTCCGAGGTCAGATGGCCACCAGTTGGAAGTATAATGTGGGGTGTTTTTTCTGAAGACCACTATCTGTCAAGTTTGAGATAGTTGAACTTCGTCCTGGCGGTGACGTTGATTCATGCAAGTGCTTAACCTGTTCCTCGTTTTTGGGGTTTTATCTGTGAGGGACTGTACGAGTTGTGTGTTGGTGTATTAGAGAATGTTGATGCTGTGATTGTGGTTGATGTTGGCTAGTGGTGTAATACCTATGTTGAATAGGTTTGGGCTGAGAGATGCGCCTTGATTTAATGGGCTTCCGACGTATGGTGTGAGGCTAACTTGAGTTTGCTCCATCAGAAAGGGGCATAACTAGTGGAGAGCAGGTGCTTGAATGTGCATCTCGTGGATGCGCCTGATGAGTAGGGGGTACGATCTCTTGTCGAAAGCTGCTGAGAGGTCCAGGAGGATGAGGGGTGTGGTCTCTTTTCTGTCGAACGTTTGGAAGTCGCATCTGGCAGCAGTGGGTGCTGTTACTGTACTGTGATTAGGTCTGAATCCAGAATGAGTGGCATCTAGGACCAACTTGTTGACCAGATGGTTGGTGAGGCATTTGAGTTTCTCAATCCTTTACTGGGTAAGGTAGGAGGGAAATTTGATTTGTAGTTGGTATGCTCGAAGGGTCCGCTGAGGGTTTCTTGAGAAGGGCGTTTACTGTTGCAGGTTTCTGGTAAGTTTTCAGAGTTGATGGAGGTGTCTGATCGAGGTGCGGGCTTTGCTAATGTGAATAAGTCCCTTGTTGAAGGCATTTGGGGGGGCATGGGTCTGAAGAGGCTCCAGAGTGGATGGACTTCATGGTGTTAGAGTTTTCGTCTATGGAGAGGGCTGGCCTCCTAGTCGGGGTATGTTCTTCGTGTGAGGGCCAAGGAGTCTGTCTGAGGATTGAGGTTTTTGTATATGGATGTGATCTTGTCACTGAAATAGTCTGATAGATTACTGCAGAGGTCTTGAGAGAGTGTGATGTTGGAGGTGGATGCAGGCGTTGTGAACTCTTTGATGGCATAGAGTTCATCGTTCTCATCCGTACCAGTGTTGATGCGATATGCAAGGGCTGTGTGAGTGGTTTTCCGGATTTGCTGGTGGTAGCGCCTGAAGGCACATTTCAACGTCTTAGTAGGGGCTTGGCTTGCTCCCCACTTGCGTTCCAGTTGCTTGCAGTGCTGCTTCGCCAGCCTACGGTCTTCTGTGTATAAGCTTGCATGCCTTTGTCTTTTTGTTGTTATG
Source organism: Calotriton arnoldi (assembly GCA_963921515.1). Classification (NCBI taxonomy): domain Eukaryota; kingdom Metazoa; phylum Chordata; class Amphibia; order Caudata; family Salamandridae; genus Calotriton; species Calotriton arnoldi. Next base: position 1,777,467 of record CAWUFW010001714.1, on the reverse strand, counting down.
CCACTTTTGAAGGGGTGGGGGAACCATGAGTTGGCACAATTGGTGATCCATTTGTTGAAGTTCTTGATGTCTTCCATCAGGTTGTTTGTAGGTTTGGGCCGTTGTGAAGAGAGGGTGGAAGCTCAGTCACTCTTTGCAATGTTTATCCAGCATTGTCAGGCAGGCGCTGAGGTGGTGGGTCTCCTGTGACTCGAAATGCTGTAATTGATGTGGGCGTTGTTGGTCAGGACATGGGTGTAGGTCTGTCTACCTTAATGTTTCAGAAGATGGAGAAAATCGGGTCCAGGAAGTGTCCGGTGGCATGGGTGGGTTCGGTGATGTGCTGGGTGAGGTTGCTGAGATTTTCTTCTAGGAGGCTGGTTGAGTCTGGGTCAATGTGGTCTTGCAGGTGAAAGTTTAGATCTCCTTTGAGTATGAAGGTTTTTGGAGTCGAAGACAAGGGGTGCATGGAAAACTGTGACGTCACTGGCAAAGTTGGTGTGGGGCCCCAGTGGTCTGTAGGTGAGAGTTCCACAGAAGGTGAAACTGGCTCTGATTTGAAGTGTGAAGGCGAGGTGCTCCATGTAGCCGGGCGTGATGTCCAGTGTGTTGGTGCATTCTATGGTGTCTTTAAAAATAAAGGCGACTCCATCTCCGTGGCTTGTGCTGGTGGTCTTGTTTGTAACTAGCAGGGATGGTTTTAGCCAGGTTCTGTGAGGGAGAACAGGTCTGGCTGTGATTGTGCAGCAGGCCCCATAGCTCTGTGGTGTGCTTGCTACGCAAGCAGGTGTTGTGGAGCAATGTTTGGTTGGTTTGTGAGGGTAGGTGAGGAGTTGGGTGTTGGTGGTGAGTGTGTTAAAAAGTTTGCACTTAAGACAGCATTTTTTGTTGTTTTTCTGTATTCAAAACAACCTTGCTCTGCTGTTGCACTTTGTGTGTGTGAGCTTGTCCCACTCCCTTTACGGCCCATATACTGTGGATGAGTTTCGAAATGGTTGGCTAAACAACTGCCAGTGACCACCTGAACACACCATAGACCACTTCTGTTCATCCAGGTGGCTCCTATTAAAATACCCTAAGGCAATGCTTCAGCATGCAAGCAGAAATGCTTTTGTAGAGAACTCCTTTCATATTATTCCGTCCCTGCTGAAAGATGCTGAGCTTGTGGTGCTTGTCTAGAGTGAAACAAATGCTGTTATGTAGGGGCAAGAGGGTAATGCGGGACACTCCTCCATATGGAGTGATACAAGTTTGTCTTGCAAGAATGGAAGGTCATAGGCATCCCCAACATATAGCACCAAACTGATTCCAAATGGTACCCCTCCCTTGCCCCTCAGCTGCGTTTGTACAGGAACACATCCTCTCATGCAGTCAAACTTTCTCAGCTGGGTGCGTTCAGTTCTGCTGGGTACAACCTCGTATTGTTCCTGTTTACTATGATCGATGCAAATTACGTTCTCCAACATACAAATGCCCAGTCTGGGGAACATTCTGGGGTCCTGCCCATTGCCCTCATGAACTTTAATCATGTTATGGGGTTTTGTAAAGTGCTCCATCACCCATGGTTGGTCTCTCCTGGAGCTGTAGAAAATAAAGGTGATCATACCTGCAGGTCAGATGGTGTGGGAAGCTGGTTTCAAAGTGGTTGGAAAATCATCCGAGACTCTAGCAACCAAGATTGTGGGATTATTGACACAGCCGATACTTTGCAAAGGTATGTTTCAGTTTATAACAACTTTACTGTCTTTTCTCAAGTACCATTACCATTTTTTTTTTAAAGGTTATATGGGTCATAGGCGTTATTGCTTATGGCCTTTAAAAGTATTGGTCAGATGATTTGACATTATTTCCTCCTCGGCAGAGAGTAAATGGCAAGGCAGTCTGGTGATGGGCACATCTGAGATTTTTAGGGGGCCAGTTTCCCTTAATCACTCTTATTGCGTCCTTCAACACACTACCTTTTCCCTTCACCCTCTCCTTTATGTGACATTCTGTCTCCAATTAGCAGTTAACTGCTTCTCGAGCTTTTTTGCTAATTGGTATCATGGCCAGTGACTGAATGTTTAACACCCAGCGTTGGGCTAAATGGTTGACAGTGGAGGGGATCCCCTTGCATCTCAAACACAGCCCTTTGCCCTTTGCGATAATTCATCTCCATACGTTTCCCCTCGGATCCTTTATCTGATGTAATTCTTCAGGGTTACCCTTTTGTGGGATTCTCTCCAGCAAAATGAAGACAAGATTGGGGCAGTTAACCATTCACAGTAAGACCAGTCAGTGAGGTGCTGAGCCTACGGTACACCCCTTGCCTTCTAGGGGATAAAGCTTCCCATATTATTCAGTGATTGACTTCAGTGACTATGCCCGCTTCCTTGAACACCTGCAGCCTCCGTTATCTACACTGGTATAGTAATATGGTTGAGGAAGCAATGTTTCTCTTTTAAATGTAGTCTTTGTGATGTTCTGAGGCCTGAGCCCTCTTTTCGCAATGCATCAGTCGCAGGTCTCCCTTGAAATTCGCATTACCATTGTGCATAGTTATGCACTAGCCTGGACTGCAAGAAATTTGTCATGCCATAATCTACCAGCTATCCTCTCACATGGCATCGACATTTCCTGCCCCTACACCTTTGGGCAGGCTCAGTTGAGACGGTATCTCCTTGGTTTGTGGTAAGAAATGGTGTCACATAAAGGGACTGTCAGAAGCTGTGAGTGAATCGGAGGGGGTGTTGGTACATTGAAGACGTGTAGGAAGAATTGGTTGCCCCAGATCACCACTTCAAGAATACAAGACTGTCAACTGAAGATCCTACATAGGACTTACTTCACCGGGGTGACATTGGCCAAGATAGGGACCCGACAGGATGCGTTCTGCCTCCGGGGCTGTAACTCTATTGCAACATTTTATCATATTCTATGGGATTGCCCCCACATTCGGCACATTTGGGAGCAAGCAACAGAGCAAATGCAAAAGGCACTGGGCAAACCAACAGTACTGAAACCCCCATTGGGAATCCTAAACATTTGGGACGCAAACGATCTCACAGATATAGAGCAGCAGTTCACCACCCTGGGATATACCCTGGTAAAAAGAGCCATAGCCATGAAATGGGGGTTGCGGACAAACCACTACTGAACCAATGGGTGGCGGCAATGGACCAATGTATGATAGCCGAAAAAGAAATCTATAAAATCAGAGGTTGCCCTAAGAAATGGGATAGAAAGTGGGGGCCTGGAACGCACATGGGGGAGTAATGTGCATCTCACCAACTGAAGAACTTGAACTGACACGAAAGAACTTTATGAAATTGTAACATCTGAATGTATTGTAACACAACCTACCGCAATTTTCCATTCAATGACGAACTGTATACTATGATTTTACACATGACAATGTTTTGTTATTCAATAAAAAATTTTAAACCAAAAAAAAAAAAAAAGAATACAAGACTGTTAAACTTGTGTGATTACTAATGCCATGCACATCTGAAGATGGAAATCCGCTTTCCTGATAACCAGCTGCAAAGAGAAGGAATTATGCGAAACACACAAACTAGAATATGGAAGGATGGTCTAGTGCCTGGATTGTTCACTTGGTTTCTTTATTTAATGTGGCTGTGATGTAATCTTTGTGCAAGTTTGACTGCTTTTGACTGTCAGTAAAGAGGTAGTTTAATCATTGCCTCTGGTCCTGACCTGGAGTAATGGGAAGTCTGAGTTTGGCTGATGGGGAGGTTTGATATCTGTGCGAAAGGGTAAGTGTCAAGATGCGATTTTTGGGTAGTGACCCAGAAGAAGAGGCAAAGAAATGTGTTCTTTTGGGGATGGGGAAGGCGGTGGCTCCAATTACTGGCCACTATGAAGGAAGGGGGAGTAAGTATGTTAGTGTTAAGGTGGGTGCAAGCTGTGGAAGTCGAAGGAGGTGTTGGTAGATGCAGAGGTAATGTGGGAATGTCTCGAGCGGTGTCTGAACCGAAAGAAGACAATGGTAGCTAGCAAGGGTAGAGAGCACCAATTGATGGATGGGAGGATGTGCTGCAGTGAATCTGGATGACCGTGCAAACTATTTCATGGGTGTATTGTGATTTAGTGTGATTGTTAGTGATGGGGTGGTGTTGTGCTGTCGTATTGCTACATGCAGACCATTAATATTGTCTAGGCTCATTCTGTGTAACCCCATCTTTTGTTTCGCAATATGTGCCTGCTTATGAACCCAACCTGGCTGTGGAACTGTTTCTACGGCCAGAGCTGGAAGTCCGGCTGTTCACTGATACGCTCCAAGACAGTGTTTGCAACTCTTTCTGCTGTTGTATTTTTCCCTACTCTGACTTTATTGAACAGGTGGCATTGCTTACATAGGCGAACGGTATCACATTTGTAATTTAGCTCTGTTTGTTGTGTGCAAAATAATTGATATTTTAAATGATCTATTGTAGGTTAACCAGGACGTTTTCTCAATGTATTAAGCACTTCAGTCGGAGGAGTATTTTTAAATGCCTCCATAGTCTATGAACATGAGGACCAGATGCTTTCCTTATAAAAGCTAATGTTTACTGGGCAGGTGCTAAAGGTACTGGAACATATATCTTGTTGACTAACATTGACCATTTATTTTGGCTCTGTGTATTGAATTCTAGGCCAAAGGTGATGGACAGCTTCCCTGGACCATTTGTAGAGACTCCTCCCCATTAGTAGAAAGTGGATGGTGATTTTATGACAGTTGTCATGTGTGCTCCAGCAGCATTCTTTTTAACCCCACTGGCTGCTAGATCCATCTGGCTAGAAGCTGGTGGTAGCGTAGTTAGAAGGAAACTGGCTGCAGTTTACCCATAAATTACCATCTTCGGATCCTGGAGGTGAGACGTTCATCTTCACTGGCTAAGAAGTGGGCCTCTGTGTTTTTAGTTAAAATAGACATGTAGGGAGAAGTACATGTGTATACGATGATAAGCTAGTTAATTGAAGTTTTCTTGATGTAACATCTGTCAGGGAATACTATGGCACTGTGCCCCCCCCCCAACCCCCTGCAACCCTCCAGCCACTTTTATTAGGTCTCGGCCTGCACCAGCGCTGGTCTGGCCGAGAGTTTTAGTAAGCGGGTTTTGGAAGTGCAAACCCACTGGCTTTCAGCTGGCGACCAGCTTGCGTTCACGATGGCGTGCACGCGCGCAGCTGCCATCTGGGTTTCCTATCTCTTCCTCATTTCCTCGTCATGGCTCATTAACTCTCTGGACTCTGATGTTTCAATCGCAGCAGCAGCTCACATTACCAACTGACTGCCCTGGACTACAGTCACATGAAAAACAACAGCGATTAGCATTGAAATGCAAGCTTTTTTTTTTGTCTAGTTAGAAATATTGCTTCGGTGGGTTGATTTCACCTTATATCGCTATTTGTTTTATATTGGGAGTCACAGCCTAATTACCAGTATTTTTGTCTCACTCTGTTTTTTTATTTTTTATATTTATTCGCGCAAAGCACAAAGCTATATTTAAGGTTACTTTTTCCGCGTCACTTCACTCTATTTAAACTCCACACCCCCCACTCTTATTGTCTCTCTCCTTCTCTCTCTCTCCCCTCTCTAATTCTCTCTACTTAATTAACTCTCCCCTCTCTATCTTTTTTTTGCCTTTCTTTCTCTTTCAAACTCCTTCATTCACTCTCTCTCCCCTTCTTTCTCTCTCTCTCTATCCCGTTCCACTCTTTATTCTATGTACACCCTTTCTCTCTCTTTCACCACCCTCTCTAATTGGGCATTATATCTTCACTCTTTCTCTCACTCTGCATCACTCAGCGCAACCACAGCATCAATCAGAGCCAGCACAGTATCTCTCACCGCCATCACAGCATCTCTCACCGCCATCACAGCATCTCTCACCGCCATCACAGCATCTCTCACCGCCATCACAGCATCTCTCACCGCCATCACAGCATCTCTCACCGCCATCACAGCATCTCTCACCGCCATCACAGCATCTCTCACCGCCATCACAGCATCTCTCACCGCCATCACAGCATCTCTCACCGCCATCACAGCATCTCTCACCGCCATCACAGCATCTCTCACCGCCATCACAGCATCATCTCTCACCGCCATCACAGCATCATCTCACCGCCATCACAGCATCATCTCTCACCGCCATCACAGCATCATCTCTCACCGCCATCACAGCAGCATCTCTCACCGCCATCACAGCAGCATCTCTCACCGCCATCACAGCAGCATCTCTCACCGCCATGACAGCAGCATCTCTCACCGCCATGACAGCAGCATCTCTCACCGCCATGACAGCAGCATCTCTCACCGCCATGACAGCAGCATCTCTCACCGCCATGACAGCAGCATCTCTCACCGCCATGACAGCAGCATCTCTCACCGCCATGACAGCAGCATCTCTCACCGCCATGACAGCAGCATCTCTCACCGCCATGACAGCAGCATCTCTCACCGCCATGACAGCAGCATCTCTCACCGCCATGACAGCAGCATCTCTCACCGCCATGACAGCAGCATCTCTCACCGCCATGACAGCAGCATCTCTCACCGCCATGACAGCAGCATCTCTCACCGCCATGACAGCAGCATCTCTCACCGCCATGACAGCAGCATCTCTCACCGCCATGACAGCAGCATCTCTCACCGCCATGACAGCAGCATCTCTCACCGCCATGACAGCAGCATCTCTCAACGCCATCACAGCAGCATCGCTCAACGCCATCACAGCAGCATCGCTCAACGCCATCACAGCAGCATCGCTCAACGCCATCACAGCAGCATCGCTCAACGCCATCACAGCAGCATCGCTCAGCAGCATCGCTCAGCAGCACCTGAGTATCATTCAGCATCACCTCAGCATCGTCTCCGCAACAGTCACCACCACTACCACCTCCGCATCACTCAGCACTACCTCAGCCTGTTCTCGGAATCTGGCATCTGTTGATTCTCCTCTAGAGTCTGGCCGCTGCCTGTGTTATAATACAGGTACTAGTTCCCAACCTTCACCCTCCGATTGTTTATGCCCCCTCAAAAAAAAAAGCTTTAACAAACAACCATTGCAATAGGCAGAAACAAGTTGCCAGCATTGCAAGAACAAAAGAAAACTGAGGACATTTTTTATTGTAAATACTTTTTTAATATGGTCGTTCAGTTTTACATAATGCCTTCTTGGTCATATATAAAGTAACAAAAATGCTTCTGACACTTTTTTATTATAACTTTTCAGCATGCTGCACAGCAGCCACACTTCTCTACAGCACAGCTTGAAGACATTGGCAAAGTCAATAGCTCTGGCTAAACACTTATAAGGCCCCAAAGGCGAGACCTATTGGCTATGCCAATGCTTGTTTTTTAATTGGTGAGGGGCTAGCAGGTTCTCAAACCAAGTTTGTGTAAAACCATTAAAGTGTTAACCAAAAGGCTAGCATCCAACACGAGATGTATTGTCTTTGCTAAGGCCTGTTTCTGACACTGGTTTCAGTTATCAACTGTGTGATTCAAGCTTACTCCAGGGGCTAGTATTACAAATCCATTGTTTTTACAGTAGCATTACATCCATTGCTGCCCTCCCTTATTCTGTCTGCTTAGCTTGAGCACTTCAGTTATATTATTTTAAATCTCAGTTCAAGTCGATTTGGGAGATGGAAAAAGAATACTGCCAATGGTTTTTATGAAGCATATTCATGGCGCAGGACGTCTGTGCCAAGCTGCGCTGCAACTTCAATTTCATGATAATGCAAGTAGGCTGTCAGACTAACAGGATATCGTCGTACTTGAGATGGCCTTGAAAACTTTGTTTTTTGACAAATGGCAAACCTATATGATCCTTTGGTCCCATTGAAACTTTTTGCTGCGGTAATGCACAACGTTTGATGTAGTCAGCGGCGGCTGGCTCAGGTAAGAGCGGTGAGGCAGGGCGCGGCGGTGGGGAAGCCGACAGACGACGGAATGGGTATTTATTTAATTATACCTATTCCGTCGTGAATCGACTTCCGCCCCACCGCGCTTACCTGAGCCGGCCGCTGCTGGATGTAGGTTTCTGCCGACCCTTTGATTTACAGCATGTGGTAAATGTAATAAGAGGAACAGTTTTAACTGACTCCAGGCTGAAGGATGCCGTTCATACGTAGCTCTCTTTCGTTACATCCCGTTTAGTTCAGTTGAAATTGCTGGTCAGGAGACTCGGGGTGCTAAGAGACAGCATGATAATCTAGGACCTGCATTAACTTTTAGTAGGAGTGCAAAACGATTCGTCAAAACAACCGTCTCTTAAGACTGCAGGTTTCTTAAACATGTTATTGGAGTAGTCTGAGAGCGACGTGCTCAGAAAAGCAGATCACATTGTGAAGGCAAAATATGCACTGCATCTAGTGGCGAGGGAAAGATGTAAATCTGCTTGCCACTTGGCTCCTTCTTGACAGCCAGCTTAATTTCCTGACCTTTAGCATCGGTAGGATGCTGCTGCGAAAAGACAGGCTTGTACTTTAAAAAAATTGACCTAATGATGTGATTAGACACTAGATTTAAATGATTCTTCTCATAACTTTCATTAGCAAATTCTCCAATCATTCCTCTGAGGCCTATACTGGTGTTTCCATCTAAAGGTACATGGAGAGTATATGGTTATGAAGGACAAAACGGATATCGTCTGCTCATTTTCATGTTCCTGCCCAAGTCCAGCTGTTTTACACAACTTTGCCATTACAACGCCCATCCATTATTTGTAAGGTCCTGAATACCTTGCAGAATGTGCATGCATTCATGGTTCTGGCTTTATAGAACTGTATTCCAGGAATAGGAGCACTAGGTTAACATACTTTTGAGTGTTCTCCGTACTGTGCTACCTTGTATTTCTCAGCACGCTAATAAGAAAATACATTCTTTGTCCTTGCCCAAACTTGTCACCCATGAAAGTGGTACTATGAAATGTATCCGCATTTGCAAGTGAACATTCAAATTTTAAAAATTCAGAAGGCGATTTCCCCTCGTTGGACTAAGTTTCTAATGTCCACTACATTTGTGTTCTCCCGAAAATAAAACCACTTTGAAGATTTGTGTTTGCGTTACTGAGGAATGTGTCCTGACCATATCCAAGGCACGAACATGAAACATGTTGCTGTTCTCTGCTTTTACTGTATGAATTTGATTGTCTGCTTCTCTTTCATTATATATTTCCCTTGACCTGTCTTTTGTAGAGTTGAGCAGGGCAATGAAGTTTGGTGGCCGACTCTGTAATATGTTTACGGTTAATTACCTTGTTCTCTAGGTGGCAGTACAAAGAAGCTTGCAGTGTTAGCATGGTGCACTGTCATACCTCGGTTGTTGAGGAGGGGATAAAAGTAAGTGCCAGAGGCCTTGTTCGACATAAACTGCCAAGGGATTTGCCTTCATGGTCTTCGAAACTCTTATGCAGGTTTTTACTCCCATACCACTGCCAATGCTGCTTGTTCAGCAGCAAAAAGGAACCGGTGCTGGTCATGTTTGATTGCCTTTGTGGTACCACTCCTATATTCTTGGGAACTTTTGATATTGAACAGTGCCCTCCCAACCAATCTCTCATTTGAACTTATATGGCAAATGCATTTGTATTCTTATGAAAAATGTAAACGTACCAAAGTTATAAAAATCTGTCCAGCTTTACCAAATAAGTGGAAAGGTAACGTTGGACTTAAGTTTTAGCATTTTCACTCTTTACCTGTCTATGTCCTATGAGACTGTTGCTCAGGAGTTCCTCCTGAAATTGGCAGCTGGACAAACTACCCCCGACTAATTTTTAACACTATTTTCTTGTTTCTCAGCAGGGGTAGAGGCTGTCTGGCCTAAAAGGTTGAGCTTTTGTTCACTGGCTCTGTGGTCTTCCTGCCTGACAATCCTTCACAAGCCGCAACTGTACCATCGCAAACCAACAGCTACAACAAACTGCAGCACTTTAGCCAGTTGTCAGGAACATCAGACTGCACTTCTGGAACTGTCCAGACTCCATTGTGTTTGAACCCGCGTCTTCTGGTAGGTGTAGAATTAAGTCAGCTGAGGCTGGGTACTGTATTGCAGAGGTCTCATTGGACTATGGGCCGCTGCTGGCTAGCCTTACTCTGCTTGGAGGAACACTGACATACGTGTTTTTATTTTTTGTAATTGTATTTCTTTTTTTGTCTGTACAGTTTCAGTATTGTGTGTTGAATGTTAATGTTTGTTATCTGTAGTATACAATCACTAAAAACAGCATAAGTCTGCATAATAGGCTTGCTCAGATACTTCAGGTCACTGTGGCAAATATTGTCTAAGATGGAACCCCCTACGATCTGAAATATTACCCAGATTTCCTTTTTTCTGCCTCATGCCACTTCTCTGCACCCTCTGTATTCAACTCCCTCCCCTTCTACTCCTTTTACTTTCCGCTCTCCTCTTTCTTTCTTACTTCCACCTCTGCTTGTTGGTACCCACTCTTTCATTCCATTCGTGAACCACCCTTTCGCCCATGTTCTACTGCTCTTCCATCACCTCCATTAGTCTTCCCTTTCTCCAGCCTCCACCCTTCTCTTCCCCTTCCTACTCGCACGTTTCATTTCTGTATTGTCATCCTCTGCTCCCCCTGATGCCCTAACTGCTTTTGCTTCTCAATTGTCCTGCACCCTTACCTTCCACTGCATTAAATGTCTTTCCTCCCCTCCCGCTACAGACTCCTCTGTTACACCTACACCCTCTAGCTCTCCTATAAAAGCCTACCCTACTCCTACCTTGGCTACCATAACTGTTGCCCCTCACCCTCTCGTGTTAGGTTCCTCAGTTACTTGGTTGTAGTCATGTGTGGGTTAATTGGCCCTGGTTTAGCACTTCATAGATTTTATTAAAATCTTAATGCTTTCTCTCGCTCCATAACAGGCCATTGTGGATCTCCAAACCTAAATATGTCTCCCTCAAATCCAATGACCGTTGTGGTTGCTGCACAAGAAATGCAACTCTACTACACAGAACAAAAATGCCTCCCTGCCCACTAGACATCACACTAGATCTAATCACCATTAAAGTTACACTTAATACACTGGTTAACAAAAACCAGCACATTGCAGCACTTAGCAAGCAATCTGGCATGGTTGTAGTTGCACACTATTTGTTTTGCCAACACAAATGCAAAACCCCAGAATAGCGTCTTCAATGCGTACACCCTTTGCAGCCAACACTCCATCTGTTTCCGCATGTTTGGCCTGCAGACTTTATAGCGGGGCCATTTAAGACTGATTCAAAGCCTTTATAGCTAGTATAAAACATTGAGGGTTCCCATAGCAAAGGTGATAAAACGAACCAAGTGATTTGATCTCATAATTAATACCTAAGAGTGCATGCATAAAGAGTCTGTCAGCCCCCTTGCTCATTAACTACAATCTTGAATATCAATAATGTATGGGCATGCCAAATGTATTGTGATTGGAATGATCAAACATTGTTTCAGACTTCTTCCACCCAGAGCAACAGAAGTTTAGAAGTCTCTGTACTTTAAGGCTACCTTTGGAATGTAGAGCAGTTCAGTTTCTTTGGCAACTCACCTAAACCTTTCAGTATTTTCTGATGGCACCTGGTAAGTTTACACACTGTAATTGTTGCAGTCTTTGTGTCTGATTAACAATTGGGGAAGAGATTTAAGATCAACTATAAGAAGAGTACACTAATTTAAGAATCCCGTCACAGCAATAATTAATAAACTTCTCTACCGCTGGACTGGCTTCGAGCTATCCACAGCCTTCACCTTGACTTCTCAGTTTTGCTGACGTCCTGCTGCATCACCATATATGTGCTTGTGTGTCTGTCAGACAGCAAATACACAAACTGCTGTTTTTTTGGATGTTTTGCTGTTTGTAAGGATGATGCAAGTAAATTTCACCTGCTTTTGATGTATGTTTACATTCTGGTGAGATACAAGCTTCAGTTGACCTTTGTAGCAAAACCAATTCTGCAGTTGTAGAAGAAAAAAAATACTGAGATTTTGCCTGGTCGATAATTGCTTAGTACTGTGGTGGTGATGTGATTTAATGGTAACAGTGTTATGTTTTCTAGTTGTAGGTTGAAAATATTTTGTACTCGCATGGTAATTGATTTATATTTATATATATATATATATATATATATATATATATATATATATATATATATATATATATACGGTCGCCAGTAGGTAGTTCTAGTTCGGACCACGTTTCCATAGGAAAAGTGTTTTTTGACTTGCCTATATCTTTGGCGCTGTTTGATGAACCGTCATGAAATTTTCAAAAAGATGTGTGCCGTGATTCTTGTTGTGCAATGAAAGTTTCGGGGTGATCCATCGGGCGGGGGTCAAAAAAGGTGCATTTCCCAGGGTAATTCCCATAGGACCTTTAGTCGAAGCTGCAGCCCGATGCACCAAACGGAATTACACCAAGTTTGGCAGAAAGGAAGATTTGGTTCTGCAGGTCACTCTTTCAGTTATTTGGTGTGAATCTCTTCAGTAGTTGTTGAGAAATTTAAGAAAGTACAGATGGTGATATCAGTGGCAGCGACGACTTCGTGAAAAATACAGAGTTAGTGCAGGATAATGCAGAGCTCTGATTGTCTGCCAACCCTTCAACTGGGAAGTGTTGGCAGCCATCTTGGGACTCTGCTTCAGCTGAATCCCCCAAAAAATTGGAAAAAAAGGGGTCCGGTAGGAATACCCTGACCCCATAAAGTTGGTCCTGGGAACCCTGACAGACCCAAAAAGCATTTTAAAAAAAATACTTCAAAATCGTGATATTTGCGGCTTGGAAGCAAAAAAAAAAAAACACTGACTCCCGCGCTTGTTTTTAATTACCCCCCTGGGTGGGCCAGGTTCCCGGGTGCATGCCAGTGAAATAAGAGGGGGGAGACACGGGGAGCCTCCTTGTGCTTATGAAAGCCCCGGGGACCGCCACCTCCCTGGGTCATTGTTTTTTTTATGTATGTAGTGATCCCTGGGAATGCTTAGGGGGGGGGGGAGGGGAGGAGGGAGGGGTGGTGGTGGCTGCCCCCCCTGCATAATTTTAGTATGCTTTACCCTGGGAAGGTGGTGGTCCCCGGGGCTGCGGGGAAGGCGTACTGCCCCACCCTCCCCCACATTAGTTGATATACATTTGCCCTGGGGAGTTGACTGTCCCCGAGGCCACTCGTACAGCCACTCCGACACCCACTAGCACATTAATACACCCAGCCAGTCCCATAATATAGATTAGTAGTATCACTCAGTAGTACACTTAGTATACTAATTAAACTTTTGTAATCGCTTAGTATATATATGTTTAATGCTCAAACTCTTAAAAAAACGTACTCGCTGGGTGTTGTCATCAGTGATGTCACTGACCATGTCATGAGTGATTTAATATGTGAGGCCATAAGCAGTGCATTGCTGGGGCGTAAGTTCTAGTTAGCGCGGGTAACTACAACTGCTGAATTTCTATGGTTTTGTACGAGTGAAATCTGAGCCTACCAATAACGTCCTTGTAACCTTTTGTTTTCTTCAGTGAATATAATTATTTTTTTGCCATTGGTGTATATGGTTTAAATGTTGAATCCCTTGTGACGTCTTTTTTGGTCTCCAGGTCAGCTGTGGTGTCTTAACTCAATTGCCACACTTGATGGTACGCTGCAATGCTGGTCATTTGTAGAAAACATTTCCTTATACTAAGAAATCAACGATCACCGGAATTTGAATTTTTTGGACTTGTAAACACAGCATCTACCCACCCCAGAAACCACTGCCAATATCTAGAATTTGTTTTTACTAAACAAAATTTGAACCCAATCCAGAGTGGTTGTCATTTTTCTCTTTTATATAAATCCGTATAAATGATTGCCACAACAAAATGACCATACTCTGTCGGTTTAACAGGTTTGCAAATAATGGAGTGTTGCTTTGATTGTTAGAGGAATGCGTCTGCACTGGAAATAATGGAAGGAAAGGGCATCTCTTCTTAGGCCTAACTCTCAAGCTCTTTCTGCTTTCAATTGGATCTAATGGAGTAGGATGCATTGTATCATTTGAGAAATGCAATTTTACCACTTCATTTCAGAAACTATTGTGGTGTGCAGCTCGTTCGTTATTGCTGTAAACTGCTTTTCCTTTTTTAATAGTATGGTATGGTGTTCTTGTGGACAGGCTTTGTATTGCTTCATAGTAGTTGTAGGGCTTTTCTCGTTAGTTTATTTGCAGAAGCTCAGCTAATGTCTAAGCGGTTACAGTTCAAGAAATTCTATCCGTCAAAAGGTAGCCATTCTAGTCGGACTATTCACTAAAATCCTAATAACAAGCTGTTTCTTCCACCATGAACTAGAATTGGCAACCCATATAAGAAGTACAGGCAACTCAAAGGGTGTGAAGAAGAGGTGGCGTGGACGGCAAAGAGCATATGGCATTCTAGAATGAAAGGCTTGGCAGTATGTTTGCCACGCTGTCCAATATGAAATGTTAATAGGGACTAAACACTGCTGAGGTTTTTTTCCCCCCCCTCTAAATTGCATAGTTTGGACGCTTAATTTTCTGGAGACATCTGTGAAAAGAATATATATGTTCGAAAGGAAAAGCTTTGTATTGCATCTGCAGAAGAGGTTTCAGTTGGTGTTGAAATACTTCCTGTAGTAGTTGCACATCATACTTTTCATGACTCTGCAAATGTTTGTACTAAGTTGAAATTCTATCAGGACTGAGACTTCTTTCTACCTATATGATTGTAGCCTATTGCTATTCAAAAATGCTTAGTAGCCACAAAATACTAGATATATCTGTGAATGAAACTCTTGGAAATTGCAAGAATTAAATGTACAGTTGACTAAAAGAAAAAAAAAAAACCCAAGTTGAATAGCAGCCGTGAAATCACTGAGGCGTAAAGCAAGCCGATAAAGGTGGAAGAATAGTCAATATGGATATCCACTTTCATGAACAAAAGAACCCTAGGATTACACCATTTACTTGGAGAAAGCAATTTAAAAATAACTGAATTTCTTTACTTGGAACTCCCAAAGAGCCCAGTCCTGGATCTTTTACCTTAAATCCAGAAGGATGTAACAACCCCACTGATGAAACCAATCATATTGGTGGTAGGCTCAATACAACCGCATATTGGGGAATCAATTGACTTTTTTTTTTTACAACAAATTGTAGCGGGATCAAAAAACATATATTAAACAACTGATTTTCTCAGGACAGTAAGACACAAATTTAAGAGAACATGTACTTGCCATCATTGTCTGTGTCCATCCCACCCGAAGGTTTGAGTGCAGTAGAACATTACCTTTTGTGTAGTTCTGATTCATTGAGCATTATGTATTATATTAGTTATTTAAAGCCATTAGGTAAGTATTGCCTGCAGACATCAGGAACTTCAATGGGAAGTTATACAGCACTGCCGAATAGCGATATTTTCATGTTTTAAGAGTACACCATAAATAAAATTGAATGGCTAGAATATTTGGTGATAATTGCATGCTACATAGAAGCTATTTTTTTTAATCTGGAAAGAAACTGAAAATGACCTCCACGAGAACATCCATAATCTTAAGAGTATGTGTGAGAATTGCATTTACACAAACCTTAAGCACAGAAGAAATTAAACTTCTAGGTGTCCTAAAAAGATTAACAAGAAGTGAATAGCACACTCCACTGTACCATAAGCCAATGTATTGAAACACCTTGACAGTTTTCAGCCAAAGTCGTTATTAGAAAATGTATATCTATCACGAGTGTATCGAATCAGAAGTGTAATTTTCAGAAAGACAGAAGAGCAAGTTCGACAACAAAATGAAAGAAAACATTGAAAAGAGGATATCCGTAAAACATAGTACAAACAGCAATAGAAAAAAGTAATGAAACTAGAGTAGAACATTATTGACATCACAAATCTCTGTGTAGAGTACTTTCACGTGTTCATTATGTTTTCTTTAATCAAAGTCAAATGAATAAAAGAATAATAGAAAACATTGAAAATTAGTAAGAATGGATGACTATCTCCGATTTTCGCTCGATGTTGTTCCCCCCCCCCCTCTCTGTAGAAGGGGACTGAATATTAAGAAAAAGGTAGTCCAAGCAGACAAAACCCAGGAAAATACACTAAGTATTAACAGAACAAAAAAGCACGTATCTACCTAAACTGTGGACTTTGTGTACGCATTCAGTGGAAGCATGTAATGCATCTATTAACAGAGAAAATGTATGTGTTTTTTTTTTTTCCACATGCTCTACTGTCTTTTGCTAGGTTCCTGCTGTAGAAATGCCATATACGTTCATTTTGATAAGCAATCCTGCCATAGGAAAAATGGCACATAAAGCAAAAATAAGGTGAACAGAAAATAAGTGTTGTCTCAGATGAAGGAAATATTAAAGTTTACAGGTGGCAGAATTTGAACAGCAGTGCAATCAGATTCCAGATAATGGAACAAGTGAAGACCGCATAGAGGAGGCAATAAAGAGACCTTTTTAGCATAAAGAAACGTATTACACAAAAGAACTACATACCATACAGCCTTATGGGAAGAATGATACTGCTGAAAATCAAATTGTTTCTTTAGAAGCAGGAAATAGATTTCCTATGGAAAACGTATTTGGCAAATTAATTTGTAGATACTAATAAGTATGACACAGAAACAATGAAATAGAACATACTTTTATAACTACCAAATTGAAACCAGTCCTTTCAGGAGGATAATGTTAATGGATGCGGGGAAAGCATCTGAGTTGAATATGGTTAAGAAAACAATCAGAAGGTGTGTATATATTACAAAAAATGTAATTGATCATTAAAGGAACTAAATGGTGCAGATTGAAAACTTGACCAATGGTATGCTTACACTGTAAACTAAAATGAAGTAAAAAGGCGTTGAATACAAATTGTGAGCAAAGGCAGAAGGCTGAAAACCATATTTAATCAGCATAATCAAGGAAAATGAACAGCTGACGCTGAGTTCACACTGGAAGAGAGAAAATCAAATGAGCAGACACCAAGAAATAAGGCTGCACTTGAACTGCAGAAAGAGAAGATTTGTGCTATGAGGGAGGGGATTAAAGATGGTGGATGGAACACAGACCTGTCTGTCATTGATCTATGGATGTGAAGAAGGGAACTGAAGGGTTCATATTTGGACTAATTAACAGCATACCTTCTAGAATGTTTTTGGCACGAAACTTTATGAATGTTCATATTGTAAAGAATATAATGGTTCTTGGTTTTTGTATACAGTGGACAAATTATTTTTTATGGGCAAGCTCATGAAGCGTGAATACCTGAAATACTGAATACCTGAGTACAGCAGACAAGCCAATTATGGGATGAAGTGATCAACAATAAATAGATGAAGTTGATAAGTGAAGATGAATTAAATGGAAAAGATTTTAAAGTATGAATTGTAATCCGAATTCAAGTCAATAAGTAATTGATTTAAGAACTGCATGAGTTTGTGTTTACACATGAGCAGACTCCGAGAATACACAAGCTTTGAATGTTTCCTGGATTAGACCTGAGTGATCTGAAAGGGTACCCACAGCATCAAGATTAATATTTGCAAATTTTGGGAAATTGAACAAGAAGCATAGCTGTGCCATAAGATAATATTGGTTGGATATTTAATGTAACTGACTCCTGACACACCTGTCTTAAAGGAGATTAAATGCTTTGTAACACTAGACACATCACTGCAAAACAAAACCACCATGATCTCCAGGTATTTAGTGTGTCGTCCAATTACTAAGTGATCGCTTGGTGCCAGTGAACCCACTACTGCACTCTTGCTGACTCCAGCCACTCAATCTTTCCCCTCTGTAGGTCTCTTCACTTGAGGCATTTAAAGGCCCTGTAGTATGGACCTAGAAACGTAGCCTGGAATGTTGGAGTCCTTTAGTTGGCCCAAACAGTTAATGGGGAAATGTGGAGCTTTGTTGATGGATTGGATTTCTCAGTGGTATCATCATTTTATCTTTGAGAAACCGCGGAGATAAAACGCGTCTCCTAGTTGACTAGAATTCTTAGGTTCTAGGCTAGAATTGTTGCCGCCACCAGAGCTTGCTTAATTTGCATATATGATTGTGCAATTCTCTGTTGGCCCTCCACAGACACTGATGTTTGATGAAATTCCAAGTTGCTGAGGAGAGTCTGAAGGATGACCACTTTAAGCCAGGCCTCCTTAACCGAATTGCTATTAATTGCATTGAGGGGTTGGACCATGAGCACTGAAAGATAGGTTTGACGTCTACTATTGGAAGCTAGAAATAGCTACTCTTTGAGTTCCATTTAAGTTATTACTGGTCTCTGCCCTTTGGCTGCAAAAGGTTGGTCAAAACTACAGGTGTTCAATTTTGATTTTTTTCCCCCCCAATCATTAACATAATTTGGTTTATAATTAAGATTTAAGGTTTTCCTCCCCCCTCAACTACAGAATATTTTAAAAGAACGTTACCTACCCTGAAAAAATATCCTAGGAAGTGGTGGATTCATTTGAAAAAATCTTAGGAAAATATAAAAGTCTGTCAAATAGTCCTTTTTATCAAGTTTGTTTTTGTCTGCATTCCCTCCGTCCTCTTTTTGTGTTCCTTCTGTGTCATGTTACACCATGCTGCGTTTATCTTTTCTTTCAGAGGTCATTTCTACAGTCTGCAAATCTGGCTTTTTTTTTTTTTTTTTTTTAACCCATATTCAAACCATCTGGTGGACTATTACCCTTTTGCATTTTTGATACTAGCCATCTTAGTTGCTTGATGTAGCAATTTATTAAGATTACTGTGATTCTTTTTGCCCTTATAGCCCCTGTGTTTAAAAAAAAAAAAAAAATTATGGACTGTTTTCTGTGGTTTTGTTCTCACCCTTTATGGTTTAATTCCTGTGGGGGTTGTATTGATATGTATTCTTTACATGATTGAGTCAACCATTTTTCTTTAGTTGTCCCATATTTAATATTGTCTATCAGACCCTCGGAGGGGTTATACCCTCTGGTGGGTTTTTCCTTGAGTATTAGTAGTTTATTTTAACCATTTTAGCCCCTGTCCTCTAGTTGACTCTGATATATTTCAACTTTATTGGTTCTTCTCGGACAGCAGGCTCCATTATCATGCGGTTGTCTTCAACATTTGTGTTGGGGGTATGCAATGTCTGACATTTTTATGGATGGTGCCACTTTGATTTTTGATGTATTAAGTGTTTGGTATCCTTTTTAAAAATTCTTTTTATAATCTTTTTATTTTTATTTTTGGCCAGATATTCTACTTCATACTTGGGGATATATTACTTTTGTTGATTTGGTTATTGATGATTCTATAGATTAACTTATAGCTTCTCATCTTGTTTTAACCCTTTAGGGGTTAAAGTGCGTAGCAGCATGATGCATTGTGGTTCTGTTTGTCTTCGAATTTCTTCTCTGTCCTCACAAATTTCAAATGTCTCTATTTGGTCTATGGCCTAGAATTTCAACTTTTGTTGCTCTGTTTCAGGATTTTTTTTCTTATTTCGCAGATTGTTCTTTCAATGTATTTGAGTGCGCATGGACATTCAATCACTTAGAAGACTTATTAACTTTTGCTTGGGATATTTTGCTTGATTTTCCATACGTTTATTTGCTGTCAGGAAGTTTTGTGTATTAACTGCAATTTTGCATGCCTTACACTGCCAGCACTTCCAGAATCCTGGATGTTTCTTCCAATTTCAAATGCAGTTGCCAAACATATGGACCAACACCACCAAAGTGACTGTGAGGAGCTGACCAAAAATGAATTCTAAGACAAACCGAAATATGTTACATCATGCTGCTACGCACCTTAACCCCGAAAGGGTTAAATTAAGATGAGGAACATATGTTAATGTGTAGAATCATCAATGACAAATCAAGCACAAGTAATATATGAAGTAGAATATCTGGCCAAAAGAACATAAGAAAATAAAAGATATTTAAAAAAAAAAAGGATATCAAACACTTAATGCATCAAAAATCATGGTGGCACCATCCATGAACATATTAGACACTAAATTTCCTACCTCAAAAGTTGAAGACCACAGCATGATAGTCTGCTCCCGAGAAGAACCAACCGGGTTGAAATATATCACACAGTCCACTAGAGAACAGGAGCTAAAATGGTTAAATAAACTTCTAAAACTCAAGGAAAAACCCACCAGAGGGTATGATAAACAGAAAAAATGGTTGATTCAATCATGAAAAGAATGCATTTATCAACTGGTGATAAAGCCTATCAAAAACAAGATTCAAAGGCACAATAACCGATACAAGCCCCGCAGGAATTAAACCATTGGGGGGAGAATACATCACACGTGACTGCCCATCAAAAAACCAGGGGCTATATGGGCAAAAGGAATTATGGAAAACGTAAAAAATAGCTACGTCAAGCAGCTAAGTTGGCGATGTATGAGCTAGTATCAAAAATGCAAAAGGGTAATAACCCTCCAGAGGGTTTGAATATGGGTGAAAAAGTGCCAGATGTATTTGGAGACAGTAGAAATGATCTCTAAAAGAAACATACTGTAACACTGGGGATTAATGGTCTGGAACCATACTTGAAGGACAATTTAGTTCAGCGTATGTTGGAACAAGCTTATTGTGAAGTACATAACAATCCACTATGGTCAGAATAACAAACGGAGATTGGGATATAATGCACTACAAAAACCAGCATGCAATGCGCTGGATAACAAGGCTTGAAGCATCACAGACTACCTGGAGTCCCCCCACCTGCTTGACCCCTCTCAATCCGGCTTCCGCCTGAACCATAGCACAGAAACAGCCCTCATAGCTGCCACTGATGACATCCGAGCCATCCTCGACCGCGGCGAGCCAGCAGCCCTGATCCTCCTCGACCTGTCCGCGGTCTTTGATACAGTCTCCCACCATCTCCTCATCCAAAGACTCCACCACCTCGGAATCCACAGAAACACCCTCTGGCTGCTATTCATTTTTATTTTTTTTCCTCACCGGATGCACCAAAAGAAGCAGCTCCCGCCATACACCTCAGACCCCAAGAGCATCATCTGCGGCGGCGTACCCCAGGGCTCCTCACTCAGCCCAACACTGTTCAACGTCTCCTTGACCCTTCTAGCCCCCATCACCCGCAGCCATGCTCTCAGCATTGTCTCCTATGCCGGCGATACTCTCCCTCACCGAAAACACTGACTCCACCAGATCGAAATTCCAGAACACCATGATGGAAGTCGCCAACTGCCTCCAGCTCAACGCTGGCAATACCGAAGTTCTCCTCTTTGGAAGACCCTCCTCCCCTCACTGTGGTATGACTCCTGGTGGCCCTCTGCCCTTTGGACCTCCACCCACCTCCACCACCTACGTACGCAACCTCTGAATTATTGACAGTGAACTCCATGAAACGCCAGGTCAACTCCATGGCCTCCCCCACCCACCTCCTCAAGCGCCTCCAAACCATCCAGAACGCAGCAGCAAGAATCATAATAGACCTGCCCAAACCAGCCCACATCACCCTCCACCTAATAAACCTGCAGTGGCTCTCAGTTAAGAGATGCCACTTCAGCCTGCTTACGCATGCCTACAGATCCCTCCACAACATGAGTCCAGAATACCTCCTCAACCGCCTGACCTTCCACCGGCCTACCATACACCTGCTGTCTGCCGCCCTTGCCACTGTCTCACATAATCATTGCACCCGACCCGGAGGTCGCTCCTCCCATCTCTCAGCCAAAGCCTGGAACAACCTCCCCATCCACCTCCAAACAACACCATCCCTCGCCAAGTTCAGGAGCGGACTCAAGACTTGGCTGTTCAAATAGACCCTCCTCACGCTAACGCCTGGATACCCCTCAGTGTGATAAGCGCGCTCTACAAATAAGTGAT
Organism: Calotriton arnoldi; assembly: GCA_963921515.1. Classification (NCBI taxonomy): domain Eukaryota; kingdom Metazoa; phylum Chordata; class Amphibia; order Caudata; family Salamandridae; genus Calotriton; species Calotriton arnoldi. Next base: position 1,755,659 of record CAWUFW010001714.1, on the reverse strand, counting down.
TGCTAGATAAATGTTGAATGTGAAATAATAGGTGAACACATCTCCGACTCGGGAAGTCTCTTGAATATGAGCAAAAAAAGAATCCAGGAAAGAACTAGTGAGTGGCCGCTCATGCCAAAGTAAACAAAAATACATGTATGGAGAGTGCAATGCGCACTTAATGTCAGAAGGAACATTCAAAATTATCTGATTCACGCACCTTTAGAAACTTTGTCAAAATGATTAATAATGTTTTTGTCTGATTTAATTTTTTTGTTTCCCATTTTGAACACTCGTTTGTTATAAAATGAATTTTATATTCACAATACTTGCATGAATGGGCACTTCAAATTCAACTACAAATCCCAGAAAGAGGAAGTTGTTTAGCACAAAATGGGGGCCTATAAGCAGTGATCTAGGGCTGTAACATCCCGTGATCAAGGTCTAGGGGTACCGAAATGGGTGAGGCATTTTTTTTCTGCCACTCTGTGTATGCAGTAAATTAGAGAAATCCTATTGAGATTGCGAGTGCTACTCTGCTTTTCGACTGGAAACAGTGTTGAAATTGGGAATATTGAATCAGCGTAGTCCTTCCTCACGAGTATTGCACCGCTAAATGAGAGAGTGCTGCAGCACCGAAAATAAACTGACCAACTGGAGCAATATATGCTATCTGCAATGCCAGACAGTAAAGGTGTTGTGTCTTGCACTCTGCTGCTGCCTAGTTCCTGGCGTTGGAGCAAAGTGTGAGGCATCTCTTCGGTTCTCCTTTGTCCTACCTTCCCCCTGATCCTCACAGAGCCACTGTACTCAAGCAGTGCACTCCCTGTGCTGTTGACCTGTTTTGTTGGTTCCCCACCTCTAATGGGAGTGAATACTAAAGTATAGCGCCACTGCTTTTTTGGGGGGGGTACCCAGCTTGTTATTGGCTGCCAAGGGGGTAATCTGACGATCCTGCTTGGGATCTCCTGATGCAGCAGGTACTTTTGAGCTGCAGGGCACTCGCTGCTGGTCTTTCAGCTCTGCACTTGAGCAGTGGGTATGTAAAATCACTCCGGCTAGGTTGAATCAAATCAAACATGACTGGTGGTGTTCATCACTTAGTAGCACTCTGCAGCCACCAGGAGAACCCCTGTGAGCTTCTTGATGTTTGTAAGTTGTTTTCCACAGCCCCTTCACACTGCCATTTTATCCTACTTAGCAACAGTGGGCTATAAGGCCTTTGACCGGCCCACCCCTTGGTAGTCTCCGGTCTTAGGGCCTTCCTGCAGCAGTAGCACATCACTGAAGACCACTCTTCCTGCCTTCACTCTCTAAGCACCCAAGGCTTTCAGTTACTTCCAGAATTCCTGTGTTCCCAGAATGCTAGGGAATCCACAACCTACCCTCTGCTGGCCCTGAGAGGCAGGCAGCTAGTGTTATTGGCTCTGGAGACAAGAGCCTCCAGAAGGAGGCCGACAGCCTGTGGTGTTCACTCTGGAGTCAGAGTCCAACAAAATAAGAATTACAAGTGTGGAATCATTCCACTCCAGACGGGTTAATACATGGTTTGATCCTTCCTTCTACTGTTCCCCTTTTTATCCAAGTCTCCTCCTTGTACAATGGTTTAGTTGGAGAGTTCTAGAAGGTGCGAGTCCATACTCAGTCTAAAGATCACTCTGCTACTCCTGACTGGTGCTTTCAGGGAGCAGGCCACAGGGTTTCCAACCCCTCTCTACAACAGTCAGGAAAGAATCCAAATCGCAACTTGAAGGAATATTGGATAAAATTGATCTTTGTGAACCAAGCTCCCATCACCCATGTCTGGTTTCTCTCCTCCAAGCTTCTGAGAAACCACCCTGTGGTGACTGGAGCAAAAGGTCTGCCTGCTCTACCTTTCTCATGTGGGAGTTTGTCGGTGCTTGTTATGAAGTTTTCATCCCTGCTTCCTTCCTGTGCCAGGCTAATGCTTATCTCTCAGAATGAGTCTATTGCTCAGAGCTTTGAACTGCCTGTTCGCCAGTAGAATTTTTAACTTGGCCGAGCAGGGTAGCCTTAAGTATGAATTCCATTAAGTATGGCTCCAGGAAATAAGTCTCATTTTTAAAATGTGTAAGAAATGCAAATTGGTTAAAACCACTTCTGGATAAGTTACTGACCCAGGAGTTTATGGGAAAGGATACATACATTCATTGTCTCTTGTAATTCTAATTGCATTTTATTTAGCGCTTTATGCCGGGCAGCTGCTCTGGAACCCAATATTAGTGATTAATCCAGTGGTTATTGAGATTAGGTTTGTGCTCTGAAAGAGACCATTCCATGTATTTACTCTAGTGTCTTTTTAGTGGATTAAATCAGTAGGAGTTAGATGTGTAGGGCAAGGTATGTGAATTTATGCAGATGGGTTGGTGGGATTAGTAGATGAGAGATTAGGTAATGCAAGGTTGCAGGGTATGACTTTCAAAGCAGGACCGGTTAGGATCTTTGAAATGAGGTGTGGGCAATTTGCAGAAATATAATATTTGACTTGACAAGAACGAACACTCCCCTTTCCCCCTGGATCTTTCATTCCGATAACATTGTTCATTTCTAGAAAGAATTTAAGAAAATGCTGCAGTGCTCATAACTATCTCTCTCAAACCCTGTCTCAATGAAGTCCCTTGTGAGTCTACACCTTTACTCTCTTTGCTGTTAGACTACTTGCTGTCCACTTGTTCCAGTCCATGGCTGTCTAGCCAGACTGTTTTCAAATCTGTCTGCTTCTGTCCCCGTTTGCATCCACCCTCTAATTTAGCCCATTTATATGTTGCTCTCTAAGTCCTGCTAGTTTCTAGATATACCCTCTCACTTTCACCCGGCAACTAGCCATGTTTGCCTTAACCTGCGTAATGCTTTCCCAGATTTACTCGCTGTCCTTAGCAGGCTTTGACTTGGGTTTGGCTACTATTGACTAGGCTCCTCTTGTATTGAAAGCTGCAATTTGGTCTCCTATTCTCCGGTGTGATAACACCTCATGCCCTTTTTAGGTCGAGCCTAGAGTCAGTGCGCATGCGCTTCTCTGGGAGACTTGTAGTGGAGTATTGAATATAAGCTCCACCCACTCTCCGCCCATATTTGGCATTGGCTTGTGTCATTGTCCTTCGTAAATGCTGGCTTCTGATTCAACAAGCATTTGCAATGCAATAGGTCTCGCATTTACACGAGTTTAAGCTATTGGCATTGTAAATGACAATGCATTTTAGTTATGTTTTAAAAACGAAAACAAAAATAAAAGGCATTGTCATTTGCAATGTCAATAGCTCAGACCGACAGGGTCTTAATAGAAGAGCAGATGGACGGAGCACAAGCCAGCGTGTCCTCAGCGGATCGTGTCACGGTATGGATCCGCAATGTGACCAGAAAGCCTTACTGCAACCAGATCGCAGGAGTCGCTTTGTTACGTTAGGAAATCTGTTCTATTTAGGGCCTGTTGTGACCGCCTTTATACCAACAACGAGGGGCTGTGAGCATACTTCTACGCTGTGTATAGCCGTGCGGTGTCCTCGATGACCTTCCTCACCCCCGAGAAACGGTCCCGCGACGCTGCCAGCCCACTGGCGGCATAGCCCTGTTCTAAGGACGCCTTGGCCATTTTATGAGCTGTGATGACGTCAGCAGTTAAACTGGACAACGAGGAAGAGGCTGGCTTTAGCACCCTAGAGTTTTGTCCCTCTACTTTCCATGCAAATAAAAAACACGAGCACCTAAAAGGGGGAGGATTTTTCAGTGGCACCTTTCAGTAACTACAGAAGGATGAAGAGCAGAGGCGAAAATCTGACCCCTGGGGTCGGACAGAAGGCAATCTGTGTATTTACACCACGCTTGGAGGATAGCGCCTGACTGGGAGGGAGGGACGAGAGGGCAGCTGGAAGGCTTGTTTACCTTCTTCGTTTCCCCTCCTCCCCCTGGAGACTCCGCTTGGCATCTGCAGTGTAACGCCGCAAGTGAAAGATCCAGTCCGGGTGGGTGGGGCCAAAAGGAGACGGGCGGTAACAAGGAGGGACTAAGAAGCCTCCACGTACTAACCTGTCCATGGGTTATTAGGCAATTGGTGGACAGTCGGCGCTTCCTTCGCCACAAATCAACATAACACAAAGATGCACAGCGACATTAAAGCAGCAGAGCAAGAGTTGAACACTCAGCGTATTGCCCCGAACGTACTAACCTGCCCGTGGCTCCCTGTCACACTGGCGCATATCACTCACTCTTACTGCCTCTGTGTCTCTCTCGCTCTGTCTCCCTCTTTGTCTCATGGCTTGCCCCATTCTAGTTAACACGCAGCGTATTGCCCCGAACGTACTAACTTGTCTGTGGCTTATTATTAAACAATCGGTGGACAGTCGGCGCTTCCTTCGCCACAAATCAACACAACACAAACATGCACAGTGACGTGAAAGCAGAAGAGCAACAATTGAACACGCAGCGTATTGCCCCGAACGTACTAACCTCTCCGTGGCTTATTATTAGACAATCGGAGGAAATTCGGCGCTTCCTTCGCCACGCATCAACACAACACGAACACTTGAAAGCAGCTTCACTTAAATGAAAAATTGCCTACAACCAATAATAATAATAAAGAAAACAGTGTAACGCCGCAAAAATTTATGCTATGCATAGACGTGAAAGCAGATTCACTTTAATGAAAAAAGCGCCTACACCAACTAATAAAGTCAATAGTGCACCGCCGCAAGTACACAGTGCAGTCCGGATGGGCGGGGCTAAAATTAGACAGGGCAGTAACAAGGAGGAACTAAGAAGCCTTCTGTACAATCCAAAACCAGCGTTTAGCATGGATGATGACGCAAGCCAATGAAATGCAGGGGCGGGACTTAAACACCACTTCTGAAATCTTACCGATTACAATAAGCCTCATAGAGCGAGGAGCGCATGCGCGCTCCAGCGCTAGGTCTGCGAGACCTAAAAAGAGGCTTGTTAGTCCTTTCTTAGTACCGCCTTGTCTTCATTTGGAACCTCCCTTGGCGACTGGCCCTTTTACTTCCGTGGGTACATGGTACGTGTTGTTAAGTCTGTTAGCACTCTTCCTTATTGAGTTTCTTTACTGCAGGCACGATGTGCTATCCTTACATTCAGCGCGCCTATGGCGGCCGCGCCTTGCTTTTGTTCTGAACAGCGCTGCCACCCTTCACACAGTTGACATAACAGGGCGCATGCTTTCTCGCTTTGCCATTATATCTCAAACGTGTTCACACAACTAGCCCCCCACCCCCTCGCGCCCCACGTTTGTAAATCCGGCATCTCGTCCCACCTCATGTGGTTTACTCCTTGTCCAAGTAAATCACTTCATCTCCCCGTGCCTTCCATTCTCCCCCGCGTTACTGCTTGCATGTTATTACTTATTAAATCTCCTGTGTTCTCTCCCGTCCACCAGCTTCCGTCCCTTGCTGCTCGTCACGCTAAACCCCTCCTCCCCCAGACCCTGCTTTAACCATTTTTGCAGTAAGCGCGCGCGTTACTGAGCTACCACGGCTTTTTATTTTCGAATCCTCATTATTATGAAGACGTGCCGCCGTGACGATTTTATGTTTATTATTTAAGATTTGTGTGTTTTGAAATAAATTAGGATTTGGGAATTAATGTTTGAAAACGCATAGATGAGGAGAGGTCTCGATACATCATTTTGCCAACTATAAACAGACACCAGATATAGGTGTAGTCCTGTTTTCCTTTCTAGATTGCAGTAGCTTATAGAACGCCGGTTCAATTGAGGTGAGGAAGGACTACAACTCCCAGAAGGTGCTGGGATTATTAAGAGAAAAGAAAAGGCAGCATCAATATGGCGCTGTTGGCATGGAGTCATCCGGCACCCTTCTCTGTAAAGCAAATGCACGCTTTTGTTTACATAACACAGGGCGGGTGTGTGCTGGTAGAGGGTTTGAGGGGACCTGGTCGTATTTGGAGAGGGGTAAGAGGGAAGGAAAGATGACGTATTGGGGTGCTCGGGAGAACAGGCAGCGCCAACTGGCATGCAGTGTTTACTATGTAATGTGACGCTTTACTCGCCTAACGACGGGAGCAAGTATAAATTACAATGGCTGAGGATGTGGGCTGGGGAGCGGGTGGGGTTTGAGCGGAATGCGACTGTTGCAACTCCTTACGCTCCACGTGACGGGAGGAGGCGGTGGAGGCTGAGCTGTGAACATGAGACTCAGTCGCATTATCTCTAATTTAGAGGAGTCTGAGACCCGAATGTAAGTTTCAAGCCCGCTTCAGGTGTTTGTGTGTGCGCCTGCAGATATTGATGGCATCAGCTTCGCCCCTTTTCGCAGTCCTTCTCTTTCCATTGCCCTTTTTATTAGGTCTCGCAGACCTAGCGCTGGAGCGCGCATGCGAGGCTTATTGTCATCGATACGATTTCGGAAGGGGACTTGAAGCCCCGCCCCTTCTTCCCATTGGCTTGCGTCATAGCTTAGGCTAAACGCTGGCTTTCTATTGTGAAGGAGGCTTTTTAGTCCCTCCTTGTTACCGCCCTGTCCACTTGGCCCCACCCACCCGGACCTTTACTTGCGGCGTGATACTGTCTCCTTTAATTAGCGGGTGAGCACTTTCTTTTTGTCATTCCGGCAGTGAAGCGCGATGTTCTAAGTTGTATGTGGACACCGCGCTCCGTTTATTTATTTTTACTTTAAATCGGAGCGCGGCGCCCGCTTTAGGGACACTGCGCTCCGTTTATTTTTACTTTAAATCGGAGCGCGGCGCCCACTTTAGGGACACCGCGCTCCGTTTATTTATTTTTCCGCCTTATTTGCATTGAGCTGTCGGGTTCACGCTGTGATTAGAAGCAGTGTTTCTCCTCAGATGCGTGATGCAGTCGTGTTGTACACCGTTCTCCTGGTAGGCCGACCGCGTCTCTTCACCCAAACCTCCACGCTTTCCTGCCGCCTTTGAGGTTTGCACCTTCAGTCGCTGGCCGTCTCTCAGCGGAGGACTCCATGCGTGGGAGTCTGTGTAGACCTCCATTGGCAGAGCCCATCTAAGCTTCCATACTGATTTTGGAAGCTGTAAACGGGTACGTGTTTACGCCCGGCGGGCATGTGATTTTTACGGACTGCAGACAGAGAAATCTGGCAGGTAAGAGAAGATATAGAAAAGACAAACTGGCATAGTCGACGCTAGAAACATAATAATAGTAGAAGGGGCGCGGAACATTACTCGAGAGAAACTATTTATAATTAATCAAAACAGACAATGGAAATATGGAAAATCATCAGTAGGTCACGCAAAAAAATAGTACAATAATACTTGAGATAATTTTAAAAGGCGATTGCGCAAAGTGTATTTGAAGGTGTTTTTCCCCAAGGCGCTAATTCCGATTCTGATCACATTTTGCGTTTTAAGATGTCCGGATTGCTAGCTGTTTTGTCCTTATCAGTCCCTGCGGCTGGTAGACTAAGTCACTGACAGGCTCCTCCCACACGGCCTTGCCCTTCTGTCACTCGTCCCCGTGGTTTGTCTTCTCTTTAGCAAGGGATTCTCCCGCAGGACATTTGAACAAGCCATGGCTTTCGCCACTCGGCAGTTCGTTCGCGCGTTGTCCTCCTCCAGCGCCTCACAGGCAAAGAAAGTGGTCATCAAGCATGTGACGGTGATCGGCGGGGGGCTGATGGGCGCAGGCATTCCACAGGTGAGACTAAGGGGAGGCACTGCAGCTCAACAGAGGTCAGGTTGCGCCTGCCTTGGGATCATTAGAAAAGTATGATGCAGGGCAGCCTGAGATCTCCCTAGGAAGAATGGGGGAGAGCTCCATGTGGAATAACTGGGACAAAGGTTTTCGTCAGGAGTCTATGTGGTGTTGGCTGTCCGGAGGTCTCTAAGGAGCCAACTCTCACAGCTGACGGGCATTTAATCAAAGTCTAGCTTTCCATAAGAACAAACGGAGCCAGCACTCTAATCTGTAAACTATAGGATTAACAGGTATGATACTGGGTTTACAAATTGCTTTTTATGTATTTTCATAGTACGTATTCTGTATTTCTATGTTGATGAGCGCTATCATTCTGTGGCGCTCAGATACTGTAAAGGTGTAGTCCTTCATTTTTGGGAACTGTCCCGTATTTTTGGGTTTTTAAAAGCTGGTCATCCTACTTTTCCTCAATGCATTGAATGAGTCATAGTTAACAGTTTTTATGTTTTTGTTGTGTTCTGAATGGGGAGGGTGTGTTGAAAGTTGCGAATTTAGTAACAGGGCATCTTTTATGTTGCGACCGTGGTAATAATATTGCTTTCGATTAGAGACACTGCAACATTTGTCAATCTATATAATTGATCATCTTCCCGAGGATTGTCATCGCGCGCATTTGCTTTCCACACTACTTCACCCATCCCCATAAAAGTTTATACACCAGGATTTGACGAATTTGGTAGCACAAAATCTTCATTTTAACTTGTTGTGTTGCCTAGCCGCCATAATGGTGAAAGGGTCCCTAAGAATGTTAAGCAGTCAACTCCCTTTTACCCTCCTTGGAACTTACCATGTGACGCAGATCACTATTCAACAAGTTTACAGCATAGGGGGCTATTATAACGATGCTCTACTCCAGTGTACAGTACTTACAAGTTTCCTTCACACTCCACCTAACGTGAAACAGCTATATCCTAATTAAACCACGTCTGGATAGTCTGGTAACCTTACAAACTGTTGGAGTCACCAATTGTCATAATTTCAGGCTTCAGGGCCCCAAAAAACACCATCCTCTGTCACCTTAAAGCACTACACTCCGAAAACTGTTGCGTCATAAAGGATGTCCTGTAATGTACATGTACGTGATGGCAGTGACCGCTAAACTTGCCTACCAGGCCCCTGCATGTATTCTCGGTTTTGGGAACTTTTGGAACTCTATTTACTTTTATGTTTAGCTCAAGCAGTAAACTTGTGGTATATTTACAGTGGCACTGACATATATAGTTTCCTGCTTTCCTTGCCAGTTTCGAGGGTTGTGGTTGTTTTGTCTGGCCTCTGTCTGGCCTTTTATCCTTGCTTCACCCCCTCCAAAATCAAGCAGAATGGAATGTTATACTCCATAACACACAATCACACAACACATAATACCAGTACACTCGATGCCACATAATTACTCCATAACACACAATCCCACTCCACATAATCCATACAATTACTACATAATCCATATAATTACTATCCACATAATACCACTGCATGCCATGCCACATAATTCCATTACACAACTCCACTCAACACCACACATTCCATGCCACACAATTACACAACAAATGATTCCAATCCAGCCCACATAATTCCAATCCACACCACATACATGCACTCCACTAAACGCAAAGCTATCCACACATTTCCATACCACACAATTCAACTCCACACATTTCCAATCCACACCACATAATTCGACACCAAACCACATAATACAACTCAACAATACAATTACACAACACACCAAATACATCCAGTACACTCCACACAATTCCACATCCTGCCACAACATTCAACTGCACACCACATAATTAAACTCCACTACATACCACTCCACAACACAAAATACCATTCCTTATAATTACACTCCAGAACACACAATCCCACTCCACATAATTCCAAAACATGCAATACCATATAATTAATATCCACATAATTCTACATCACACCATGCCACATAATTCCACAACACAACTCCACGCCACACATTTACATACCTAACCAATCCAACTCACATAATTCCAGTACACACCACATTCATACACTCCGTAACACATAGGTAAAAGACATTGCCATTTACAATGCCAATGGCTCTAACTCAAACAAATGCGAGACCGATTGCATTTCCAATGCTTGTTATACTGGCCCCGAATAACCTTACGCGATCTGGAGGATCCTTCAGGTGTCTGTTAATTCATTACATAACATAATGCACACACCATAACATAAGACATTATAACACATCAATCATAACAAAACACAAACTACAACATTAAGTACATAAAACATTGCACACAACAAGAATATTGAAAAACGTCATACAACATAGAAAACATAACCCCTGAAATCAAACAAGATAAACAATGTAACAAAGCATAAACCATTTAATATAACACAAAACATACAATAATATAAAATGACAGCAGAATGAGTCGATAGAGAAAAAGTGTTGGGAAGGATGACGTGTTAATTACTTATCGATAATTCCATTACTCAGTCCAGTTATTACTAAATGACTGAAACGAGGAAGAATAGACTTATTTAATTACCAGTAAGTAATTGGAACATTGCCTCTTCGTCCACTTCTTCGTTCCATCAATTTCGTAATGAAAACTATCCAGGCCAAATCAAGGAAATAAACACCTACAACCTGGCATCAGGGCACAGAGACACCCAGCCAATGTACTAACAATGCCCAACACAGCAGAGGAAGAAAAGCATAACAAAACTGACTCAGTCTTGCACCCCTTCAACCAACCAAACAAGCATTTGCAATGTAATAGGGCTCGCATTTTCGAAACTTTGACCTATTGGTATTGTACATAACAATGCCTTTTATTATTGCAGATTTTTTAAACACATAAAAGGCATTGTCATTTACAATGCCAATAGCTCAAGATCTCGCAAATGCGAGACCTATTGCATTGCAAATGCTTGTTTAGCTCTTCTCCTCTTGTCTTTTTGGTATCCATGTATATTTCCTTATTTAGACGAGCACGGTGTGACTAGAAATACTGGGAATAAAAAGCGCCAACGCCCTTCTACTTGCTTGCAGTGTAATTTGAGAATATTAGAGAAGACGCATAGTAAAGCGATCACACTTTGGGCAAACTGTATTGCATCCACTGGTGTTTAGACCTCCTCGATTAACAAAGTACAAGGAAAACTTCCATAACTTGGACGTTTTGATTTAAGTCACCCCCGCCCTGCCTTTATCTGGACTGTAGATATACGCAGAGGTTCTGCCCTGCCATTTTTCTCAATTTATTTGGATACTGCCCTGTTTCCAGTGGAACTGTTCCACAACTGTGGCAGCAGGTTGCCTTTATCCAGCTTGCACCTCGTTCCCTTCTCATCTGGTGGCGCGATGCACCGTTTTTTAGGTCTCGCCTACGCAGCGCGCATGCGCTGCATAGGAGGGCCTTTAGCCGTCGCTCTGCTCATTTTCAAGCACACACTCGTGCTTGTGCTGGCATCCACCTTGCGGGAGCGAGCAGCGGCGCGCGTGGTAATTAAAAACATATGGCTCTCACGCCGCTGCTGCTGCTCGCTCCCGCAAGGCGGATGCCAGCACAAGCGTGCTTGAAAACAGCTGCCGCTTGTTAGCTTTTACTTTCGTGTCTGCATTCCTTACAGCGCGCGCGCACCACTCCCGGGCTTGTTGGGAAAGCAGCGCCGGGCTTGCAGACGACCCTTTTCCAAAATGAAGTCTCTTGCATGGCTTTGTTGTTGCTTTCATTATTTCATCTTTAGGCATGCTGTAAAAATGCCGCGTTATTTGCACATTCCTTATCTGCGCCGATCTTCTTTACGTATGATTAGGATTACGGCCGGGCTGAGTTGCTCTGGACACAGACACCGCGGCATTCAGCACTGACGTCATGAGTCAGTCTGATTTTGCCCAACGGTTACTTCTGAAACAAGGAGGATATACACACTCGCGTCATACAGACGCTGCAATAGGTGGGCCGGCGGCGGCGCGGAAGCGTGGCTCTGCAGCGCACACTTTGAAACAGCACAGATTACAGCAGCATGATGAAGTGCTCGGTCTGCTGCCTCAGTGCAGCCTGCAATGCTGTGAGCGGCTGTAACATAAGATTCATCCCTATAGTGAGCTGTGCGCAGTCTGACGTCAACCGCCACAGCATGAGCACATTAATCATATTTTACTTGAAAGCGGTAGGTCGTAATTATATGTTGCAAGTTGCGGCGTCCGTGACTGAATGTACTTACAAGTGCGGGGCTGCGGTGCCTCCCTGCTGGTATATAGTGAGCCATGCGCAGGCAGTATTAGCACTTCAATGGCATTTCATTTCAAGGTGGTATGAGAATGTCGTGATATTTTAAAGTGGCGGCGCCGGTGGCTCAATCCACTCACAGGTGCTGGGGGTGCGGTGCCTCACTGCTGGTATATGCTGGCGGGGAGGTAGTCATGGGCCGGCAGTGTTGCGCGTTCGCTCAAAAGAAGGCGGCCGTATAACATATCCCTACTCCTCCGACGTCCGCAGCTCCTCTCTGCAGGCCTGGCGGTGTGCAAACGCCTGCCTGCAGTGCTCCACTGACTGCATAAATTGCTAATTGCGGGAGAAGCGGTAGGAGATAAGGCAGTCCATTAACGCTACGTGGAGTAGGTAAACCGGAGCACACAGCAACATTTTCTTTGTGAAGGAGAGAGGCAGCGACTGTAACGAGCACAATTTTGTTGCACTGACATGTTGTTCTCTAATTTTGGTGAAGATGTGTATGTATGTACATCTGACACAAACATTTCAAGGACCGACCGGGACGCCAATGTAATTATTACCACAGATTTTTGACCAGTGTTTGCGAACGTGTCCATTGACCCTGTGACCGTGTCTGAACCTTTGTTTTCATGTATACTTGTGATTTTCTTTGTGTGCCCCCTAGCCATACATTTGAATAGTTTTTTTTTCATTATTAAGTGCCAACAATTTGGAGTTGTATCAGTTTCGAAAATGGACTCTCACGCCAGAACCTTTCACCTGTTTTGCACTGAATTTTATGTGTCACATAGTCTTTCAGCGCTACATGAACAGGGTCTAGTGAAAAGCAAAATCCAGACTGTTCATTACGGCAGTGCCAACACGTAAGGGTACTGGTTTGTTTTTTTGCTGGCTCTGCTACAGCCCGATAGACACAATGGCAGACACTTTTCTTTGATAACTAGAGTGGTGGACGCTGGCCTCTACAGGGCAAGGGTTCTTAAAGCCAGCTCAAGTTGCTCTTTCATTTCACCACTGCCCCTCCCCATCTCGCTTTCTGGGCCCGTGGCAGAGGGAGACAGCTCAATGCTGGTACCACTCCTCTCCCACCACGCACGCACTTTATTATAACTTTTCAACATGCTGCACGGCAGCCACACTGCTCTACAACATACCTGAAAGACATTGGCAAAGTCAGTAGCTCTGGCTAAACACTTATAAGGTCCCAAGGGCGAGTCCTATTGGCTATGCCAATGCTTGTTCCATCTTGTGCCAAGCCAGTGTCGAGCCTTTCCCTTGCATGGCCATGTTCCGTGCTGAATCTGAAAGTCCCTCCGCCCTGTCTAAAATGTGTATTTGGAAAACCTGTTACTTGTTGTATAAGGACTTTTTTTTATTTTTTAAACTCTGCACTGGGAAATTCAGCCCTGCCCTAGACTTTTAATTGTTGTCTAGTGCCTCCAGGCTCTATTTTTCAAACCGAAAAAGGCTGGTTACCAAAAGAAGTGAAAGCATGTTTTCTTTCTTTCCTTTAAGTGCAGGCTGCGGTTCCCATACTCTACCATTTGCCACTTAAGCAAAAAGATTGCCTCTAATACGAAGATTAATGATTTCAGGGAATAGATTTTAATGCATTGTTTTCCTTTCAAGTAGAGCGTTAATGGCCATTCTGAGCATCTCCGGAGCATGCTGAAATACACGCTCGCAGACTCCTTTATAGCGCTATGTGCGAGGGTCTGGCTGTTTAGGATAACACAATGTCATCCGTGCATTCTCTAATCCGTCTGCATTACCAGGACCCGGTCCAGGATATTTGGTAAAGTCCCATTTTAATCCCCACGCTACCTTCCCAATATGCCGTACTTGCTTTTTCCTAGGTAGGGTACCCATGGTGGCCGTTGAGATTTGCTTTGCCATGCTACTGGCCCTGCGCACAATAGACCAGTGGTGAGGCTAAGCAATCTTTCCAGGCCATGGTCGGTTGCACAAATATTTTATACCCAACACAGTTATTCTGAAAGTGACTTTAGTAAATCTTCTATTCACGTTTAACAGAGTACAGTTTGTTGATTATTGGGTACGTTGAAGGATGATTTTTTTTTTTTCCTTGCACCTTCAGCTTCTTCTCCTCTGGGCACATGCTGGTTATTACTGGGGGTTGAAGAATTCTGCAAATGCCACATTGCAGAACTATACAGAACCCTCGCAAAACGTTTTTCTTGTGCTCATTAAGTAACATTTGTTTGGCCTACTGAGACTAAGCAGTCTTTTAAATATGTTGCTTTTTCTGACTATATTATGGAAGTTTCTACTTCATTTTGATCGCTCAGGCACGTTTAACGTTTTTTTTAAAGGGTTTTCGTATCTGAGGTAATTTTCTATGCCTACTGCAGTCCTTTCTGAACAGTGACATGCGCTAGTTAGTCCATTATTGAAGGTTTGCTTGACCCAAGTGGTACCTGTTTTCCACACAGAGCCATCCGGCTTTGTTTAGAGACCCCGGCTTCAAACGTTTGAAGGAAACGCACTTCGTAAAGTGTTAAACCGGCTCAGTGGGAGGGGAGCTGAAGGTTCACCCCATGAATTGGGTTGGTGCTCCCTGTTTTTAGGTCTCGCCTAGGCAGTGCTTGCGCTGTCTCTTCGAGACATGCTGTATTCTGGATATGGGCATAAAGCTCTGCCCACTTTCTGCCCATCTTTTTAATTGGCTCCTGTTTCTGTCCTTTGTAAATGGTGGCTTTTCATTGGTCAATAGGCTTACTAGTCCCTCCTTAGTACCGCCTTGTAACCTCCCTTGAGGACACCCCCTGTTACATGTGTTAATCCCTAGGTTTTAATTACAGCCTCAAGGCACTATTTTCTTAAAAGGCTTCAGCAAGGAGACACACTTGGTCCTAAGCTAGGCTGGCAGTGGTTACTTCACTCATTAGAACAGCTCACATTTATATGAGACCGTCTATAAATTTCCCTTCATCAGGTCCACGCAGAGTACAACCTAATCCGAAATTAATGTAATAATTCTTTTGTCACATTTCAGAGCTACTAATTGTATATATGGACATAGCTATTTGAATGTACTCGTAGTACTGTCTAGCATGCAATGCATTATGGGTAGGGTGGATTTACCATATCTTCTGCAGGGTGCAGTACCATATGTGACCAAAAGAGGTCTCCTTTTGGCCACATATGGTACTGAACCCTGCAACATGGTTAGGTAAAAAACATTGCCATTTATAATGCCAATAACTCCAACTTTGTAGACCTTCAGTGCTGGTGCCTTGCTCACTAGGGACCTCTAGGAGCAGCTTGCGGTACTGCACCTAGACATGCAGTGCTGGTGCCTTACTCACTAGGGACCTCTAGGAGCAGCTTGCGTTACTGCACGGAGACATACAATGCTGGTTCCTGGCTCACTACGCAAGCATTTGCAATGCACTAGGTCTCGCATTACTGAAAGTATGAGCTATTGGCGTTGCATTATCTGCAACACCAATACCTCAAACTATCAGTAATGCGAGACCTATTGCATTGCAAATGCTTGTTATTACATGCAGTGTGTTTAATGCAATTTCAGCTTTATCAAAGCCACTGAACAAGTCTCTAGCAGCTGACTTTTACTCGTGTAAAAGCGAGTCTGCATTCGCACGAAAGTCAAGAACGAAGTTAGTGGCTGTGTATTTGAGGTATTTAGGTCTGAGCAGCTAATAATCGGGCGACCACTATTAACAACAGTTTCTCAAGTACAGAGCAATAGAATTGTCATAGGTCGCAAATATGTTCGACATTAAAAATAAACTAGTATCTCGTTGCATAACCATAAAGTAAAGGATGCTCCTGGGGTTCGACGTTATTGGTCAGTTGTGCCCAGTGCTAACCTCCGCCATCAACTCCTGCTGTTCAGATTGACTGCTCAATTAAGTCCACGCACCAGCAGTGGGGCGAATATTTTACGAAAGTTCCAGTACTCCTGCGTAGACGTAATGTGTTATTGCACGTAATTCTTTTTTGTCCTGTGTTAAAAACCTTGAGGGTTAAATACTTGAAGCCACTGCTTGAGACTAGCCTTCATTCTTTCTCGGCAGCCTTCAGATGCCTGTTGGAGCCGAGTCAGACAGGATAGCTATACCAGTTTTATTTTATGCGTTTTAATATTTAGACTTTTGTAAGTATTTTGTATCGATTTATTTTAATTACATTGTGGTTTTTTATTAAATTGTAATTTTTAGCAATTTTGTTTTATGAGCATGGAAAGTATTTTATGTTCACGGAAGTCTAATACGTTTCTCTTTGATATTTAGATGTTGCAGTGTCTTGGCGCACAGGTGAATTGTTTGTGCTTAATCTGTTGGGGGCAGTAATAGGAAGCCAGTGGGCGCCTCGACTTTAGCGGTCACTTGCATCTGTATTCGGCGTGTTTAATAAGTTCATAAAAATAGCAGATATGCTGCTTTATTTAAGCTAGATTGTTGTGAGCAAAACTACCACAACAATAGTTTGCATTGTCACAACTGTTAGAATACAAGACCACTTTGCAACATTGGCTTGGATTCTTAATCGTTTGAGGATTTTTAAAAAATTTTTTTTATTGGAATGAAGTCTCAAGTTGTACCCGTTTGAGGCTCTTGGTGGTGCACTATCTTATCATTGTTGGGTTATTCTAGATGCCAAGGGCACCTGCTCGCTGTAGAGCAGGAAACCAGTCCGAAGGTGTCTGTAGTGCTCATAGTGGCTTTTAGATAACGTGTCATGCTGAAGATTGCCAGGCGGGCTTGGAGCCCCCCCCCCCCACCCCTTTTTAGGTCGAGCCTAGCGCAGCACGCGCTGCTCTGCGAGGCTTCTTGTAACTGCTCTGTGCGGATCTGACTCCCCTCTCCCCCTCCCCCCCTCACGCATTAAGTTGGCTTTTGCGTGTGTCTTTCAATAATGAAAGCACGCAAATGGCTAAAGGCGGGTGCATGTCCCACCTCTTTTGTAATGTTCACTCCCACTGCGTTTTGCTTGCAGGAGCGAGCAACGGCGCGCAGGGTGGCAGCTGCATTCCTCGTGGGTCCGGTTACTATCTACTTGTTTGTTTTGAGCACGCTCGTGTTTTCAGTTGCTGGTTCTCAGTTGGGAATACATCTCGCCGGTCCTTCTGCCGTGACTGCGCGACCGTATGTGATGGGACTCCGTTTCCTCTGACAGCGCTGCGCCGAATCGTCGGCAGCTTCAGGTCGCTTTTGACAAAACAAGAGGGGGTAAAAGAAACTTCCAGTGTGTGTACCTATGACTATCTAGAGAAGGATTTATGTTTGTTACCCATTGCTTATATGAGCGTGTCTTTTACAAAATGTAAAAAGAATAAAATAAAAAGGTCAGTACGGTCTGAGGAGAAGCTTAGATTATTTTGCAGAATACCATCCGCATTTAAAGAAAATGGCAATTTTTACAGTTAGAACATGCACATGTAATTACGGTTCGTCTGCCCCACCATCCATTCCTGATGCAGACAGAACAGTTGTTAAAGATTGTTTGTGCCACAGACGCCTCTCTGCCTTATTAAAATAACTTCCTTTTATATAGCGCTTGCTACAGTTGTCTTTTCATAGCACCGCAAACAGCATGCGTTAATATTACAGGACACAATAATACTTCATGTATCGACATCAGATGGATTTACGGTGAGTGAGGCCCTCAGAATAAAACGCATTCTGCCCGATTCTTCAAAGGGGGAGGGGGCGTGAAGTTCAAAGGCTCGACGGAGCCCCCCAACTATCCATATTAAAGTAAAAACAGACTCTGTGGATCGGACTCCGAACCCTGGAATGTTATGCTATGACACTATAAACCTTCTTTCGCACTGGGTCATATTTTGAAGCTTCTGTGTGAGTGCGCCAAGAGGCCCTGTCTGATGAGAGAGTCTCTAGAAATAAAGGATAACATTACAACGCGGTTGGTAAATTTCACTCGAATCGTCTGATAGTACAGCCCCTCACGAGTACAAATCGATAAAATCCGGAAATGGCGCTATAAGGCGGCACGGGCGACGGTGCTTTCTAACTTTGCTTGCACATACCTAATTATTCTGCCGTATTCAGGACCAATTGTTCGCAGTGCTCTTAACAAAATACTTTGCCATTTCCACTTGTTTCCCCCACCTTAATTATTTCAGGCACGAAATACTCGTTTGATTCCTCAGACCACAGGCTGTAGAAGCTCATGGGTTTAATACACCTTAGTTGTTTGTGTGTCACAGAGCTTGAGCCACACTGGACGACTCAGCCTTTCATCCTTCGGAGCTAGATAACATGAGTACCAAACTCACGAGATGGGTTATAATAACGCCTGTTTTCTTTTAAAACAACAGAAGGCCCTTCCATTTCCAAAATCTAAACATCGGTGATCGCAATAATTGTTCCCCAAAGCGCTACGAAGCAGTAATAGGTAGCAGGTGCTATTTGTAAGCAGCGCTGTTCCGTGGGTTGCAGTGACCCGTGCGGTGCAGCCCTTTGAACTGCACTCCAGTGACTTTAAAGAAAGACGTGTGACATAATGAGGCCCAGAGGTGAGCCACGCAAGCCTGGGATATTCATTAGTAAGGCCCTAGGGCCGTAACTCACGGGGAGCGGGCAGCTGCCTTTCCCTGACGCCAGGGTTCTAGTCAGAGCCTGTATTCCACACAAAATATATATAAAAATATTCCGAGATCTTTCAATATGTTCTATCTCTGTGTGTTTCAGACAAGTGACATCTTCTTTGTAGTTATGGTTGAATCCCGCTTTATATTAAATTCATTTTTAAATGTTCCTTATAAATTGTGCAGAATTTGTAAATAAATAAAATAAGTGCTTGGCCCAAAGCTTTCCCAGGAGCCTGCCCCTGACATTGCCAGATGCCCGCCCCTGGCATTGCCAGATGCCCAGTTTGGCGAATACCAAAGTTGCTAATGTTCCACCTCACACCACCTTCTTCCACATGCCTACGCTTCCTGTCTCTATCTCATGATTACCACGTCTGGCTTATCTTCATTCCACGGATATCCCCTTCTGCTACCTTACACTTCCCGTCTCCTTAACCAATAAATACCGAGGCTGCCTAGTCTTGATTCCACCTCATGCCTTTTTCTTCCACCCTTACACTTCCCGTCTCCTTAACCAATGAATACCGAGGGTGCCTGGTCTTGATTCCACCTCCTGCCTCTTTCTTCCACCACCCTACACTTCCTGCCTTTTTATCTCATGAACACCGAGGTTGCTGGTTCTTGATTCCACCTCATGCCTCTTTCTTCCACCACCCTACACTTCCTGTCTCTTTATCTCATGAATACAGAGGCTGCCTGGTCTTGATTCCACCTCATGCATTCCTTTTACCACACAAGTGCTTAATTTGAGCCTGTGGTTGCAGGTGGGACGCTCATCACTCGTATCTAGGTCGAGCCTAGCAGCGCGCATGCGCTGCTCTGCGAGGCTTCTTGTGATTACTCTATGGGTCTGACTCCTCCCACGCATTGGGTTGGCTTTTACGTGGGTCTTTTTGGAATCCAAGCCTGCAAATGGCTAAAGGTGGGTGCATGTCCCACCTCTTCTAAAAGGTTCACTCCCACGGCGTTTTGCCTGCGGGAGCGAGCAGCGGCGCGCAGGGCGGCAGCTGCAGTCCCTCCTCCCCTGCACCACTCCCGAGTATTTTCCCTGAGCTGGCATGTGCATTATGCACAGTGTTATTTGTGTAAACAGCATCTCTCCACGCGTGGTTCTCTTTTTTTTCTTCTCCAGAACGGACTGGTACAATTTGTATTCACAAAGTGTAAAAATATCCCAACTTTAAACTGCATCGAAAATAAATACAGCTTCGTTTCACATTATATTGCAAAATTAAGTTCACTTGTAGTATTTCTGAGTTCGTAATAGATCCATTTTTTTTGCATTTTTATATGGGTGCGCTTTACGCGAGGGGCCTGTTACACTCCTCTCGGACACATTCATTTTTTTAAGCACGAGCAGAGTAAGTGATTTGCCCAGGATCACAGGATGTTGAGTCGACGCCGACACTCGATCCTGGTTCCCAAGTTCCAAAGTCTGCAGCAGCTTCAGGTCCCAAGGCTGTGATCAGAAGCTCTATGTAAAATAATTAATACATTACTGTTGCTTATATTTCAGCCTTCGCCGTTTGTGTACCTCTGGTGTATTTTGTACGTGATAAATAGTTATTATTGTGCTATCGATAAGAATTGGCTCGTAGAAGGTGTTCAAGGCGCTGGATTGCGTGGTTCGCCGTTTGCTGCTAAGAGAGCACGCGTTAGCTCATAGAAAGTGCTCAAGGTGCTGGATTGTAGGGTTCGCCGTTTGCTGCTAAGAGGCGCGTGGTAGTCCAATCAGTGTGACAGGGGCCGGCGGGCTGCAGCCGTAGGCAACAGAGCTACTGCTACTAACGGCAGAATATTGGTGGAGTCAGCGCTTCTTAGCGCTATAAATGTTTTTTTTCTTCATTTTCAGTGGTTTAATTAATTTCGCAGTACAAAGAAGGAGACCCTTCGAGTATAAAATATTCCGAAATGTCGACAGATTAATACAAGGTATAAATATAGACCACACTGCCGCGCGCGCCCTCGGCATCCCAAGAAGAACCCACATTGTTATGGGAGCAGCGTCACCACGGGTACCAGGAGGCTGTGCGAGGAGGGGGAGGATGGGGGGGAAGGGGGTCAGCTTCAGCATCTAAACACATAAAAGGTCAGAAAGGCGAGACCTATTGGCTATGCCAATGCTTATTTAAGTTCAGAACTTCAAGTACAATTTAAGGACTTTAGAATAGAATATGAACCTGCCCAAAAAATCATAGTAGGGACACAAAACAACGTGCTCTTAAATCATCTGCTCGAAGTCCCCGTACTCCGTACGCCCTATTAGTAGAAATGTAAGCTTCCTCTTTAAGTAGCTGTGAACATAGCCTGCGAAGGAGGGCAATCTGTCTCCAGTCATTAGGACATGACGGCTGTCTCCTCTTCACCCACTAGGGCATGGGTACTCACAAACTTTCTCTCGGGGGCCAAATTTACAGTGTAGTTTGTGGCCGAGGGCCGCACCGGTGGGGGCGAGGTCAGTGGGGGAGGGGGGCGGGGCTAGAGCAAAAAAGATAATTATGACCATGAGGTTGAACACAGGCCCCTGCAGCGGACGCCTTCGTCCACTGAGCCACCAGACCCACCAGACCCAGCATACACACCTCTCTCTCTCTCTCTCTCTCTCTCTGTGTCTCTGTGTCTCTGTCTCTGTCTCCCTCCCTCTCTCTCTGTCTCCCTCCCTCTCTCTATCCCTCCCTCTCCGTTTCCCTCCCTCTCTCTCCGTCTCCCTCCCTCTCTCTCTCTCTCTCTCTCTCTCCCTCTATCTCTCCCTCCCTCTCTCCCTCTGTCTCACTCAGTTTGTCTCCCTCTCTCTCTCCCTCCCTCTGTCTCCCTCCCTCCCTCTCCGTCTCCCTCCCTCTATCTCTCTCTCTCTCCGTCTCTCTCCCTCTATCTCTCCCTCCCTCTCTCCCTCTGTCTCACTCAGTTTGTCTCCCTCTCTCTATCCCTCCCTCTCTCTCTGTCTCCCTCCCTCTCTGTCTCCCTCCCTCTCTCTATCCCTCCCTCTCCGTTTCCCTCCCTCTCTCTCTCTCTCTCTCTCCGTCTCCCTCCCTCTCTCTCCGTCTCTCTCCCTCTATCTCTCCCTCCCTCTCTCCCTCTGTCTCACTCAGTTTGTCTCACTCTCTCTCTCCCTCCCTCTCTGTCTCCCTCCCTCTCTATCCCTCCGTCTCCCTCCCTCTATCTCTCTCTCTCCCTCTATCTCTCCCTCCCTCTCTCCCTCTGTCTCACTCAGTTTGTCTCCCTCTCTCTATCCCTCCCTCTCTGTCTCCCTCCCTCCCTCCCTCTGTCTCCCTCCCTCTGTCTCCCTCCCTCTGTCTCCCTCCCTCTGTCTCCCTCCCTCTGTCTCCCTCCCTCTGTCTCCCTCTCTCTCTGTCTCCCTCCCTCTCTCTCCCTGTCTCCCTCTCTCTCCCTGTCTCCCTCTCTGTTTCCCTCCCTCTCTGTCCCTCTCTCTCCCTCTCTCTCCCTCCCTCTGTCTCCCTCCCTCTGTCTCCCTCGCTGTGTCTCCCTCTGTCTGTCTCCCTCCCTCTGTCTCCCTCTGTCTGTTGCCCTCTGTCTCCCTCTCTCTCCCTCCCTCTGTCTCTCTCTCTCTCTCTCTCCCTCTCTGTTTCCCTCTCTGTTTCCCTCTGTCTCCCTCCCTCTGTCTCCCTCGCTGTCTCCCTCCCTCTGTCTCCCTCGCTGTCTCCCTCGCTGTCTCCCTCGCTGTCTCCCTCCCTCTGTCTCCCTCCCTCTGTCTCCCTCCCTCTGTCTCCCTCCCTCGCTGTCTCCCTCGCTGTCTCCCTCCCTCGCTGTCTCCCTCGCTGTCTCCCTCCCTCTGTCTCCCTCGCTGTCTCCCTCCCTCTGTCTCCCTCGCTGTCTCCCTCCCTCGCTGTCTCCCTCGCTGTCTCCCTCCCTCGCTGTCTCCCTCGCTGTCTCCCTCCCTCTGTCTCCCTCGCTGTCTCCCTCCCTCTGTCTCCCTCGCTGTCTCCCTCCCTCTGTCTCCCTCCCTCTCCCTCCCTCTGTCTGTCTCCCTCTCCCTCCCTCTGTCTGTCTCCCTCTCCCTCCCTCTGTCTGTCTCCCTCTCCCTCCCTCTGTCTGTCTCCCTCTCCCTCCCTCTCCCCCTGACTCCCTCCCTCTGTCTCCCTCCCTCTGTCTCCCCCCCCTCTCTGTCTCCCTCTGTCTGTCTCCCTCCCTCTGTCATCCTCTGTCACCTCACCCCGAGTGTGTGTCAGCCCGGGCTGGGCTGAGACAGCTTCCCGGGCATACACACAGCCGCACCCGAGTACTTCACAGGTCTTTAAAAGACCATTCACTTGTTAATGAGGCTTTGTTGTATTTCACCTCTTCTTAGCGCCCCTGCATCTCCACTCCGAGTGGAGATGCAGGAGAGGTGAAATACAACAAAGCCTCATTAACAAGTGAATGGTTTTTTAAAGAATCGCCCGGCCCCCATAGAGCGCTGCTGCAACCGGCGGTGTTTGCGGACACTTTAAAAAAAAAAGACAGGTAGGATAGCTGCAAGGTCCGCGGGCCGCCAAGGAAGGCTTGCCGGGCCGCTGGCGGCCCACGGGCCGTACTATGAGTACCCGTGCACTAGGGTTTAGTACTGTGGTGGGGACCTGTAGAGGGCATCAAGCGTGAAACTTGTGGCACCCTTCTACATATGACTGACAACAGGAGCATCACCTCTCATTTAATAACTGCCTGTGATGAAAGTGCCTTCGCCACCATCTGTGTTTGTGGAAATCACGCTTGGATCTGATCTTATGTCATTTGTTGTGGCTTAAAGTAAAACAAAAACGCATAACCGCTCACCAGGAATGTGCCACGCTGAAATAATTGTCCTAAAAAATACAGCCTAAAATTAAATGGAGACCGAGTGCCCAAATGGCAAACTATAATCTTGCCTCTGGCCCTGAAAGCGCTTGCACCAGAGCCTCATTTGGTTCACCCTCGGTGCATGACCACTATCACTGAATTGGTAGTTTCATGACTGGGCATGCTACCATGACTGTATTGCAGCTGTTTCATTCATCACGTTGTGATTTTTCTTGACAAATAACAAACTTTATAGAATCTCCTGACCAAACCAAAGGTTAAAGTGAAATTCTGGTTGAGTTTGGTTTCAACACCTTAACATATGAACTTTAGAAATTCACTTAAAACTCAGTATTAAACAGCAGTTATGGTTGATAATTAAAACCTAAAAGCAATTCAATTTGCACTTTTATGGCCGACACTCTAGCCGCAGTTAACACTAGCTGTGCAAACCATAAATTGTGTAAACTGCAATTACAAATAATCTTACAAACAAGATTAGATCTTGCACCACCTATGACCCTATTAAATGGACGATTGTGAATGTAGTATTTATTTTTTTATTACGTTGTGCTTTTAGTTATTGTATAAATATTGTGATGTTATAAGCATTGTATTTGGTATATAAGTTATGGTCTACATGATTGATCAAGTTATGCATGGCGTAATTAAAGGTAACTTACAAACTTCAGTGGTGTTACGGTTTTAATTGGAAATGAGCTGCATTTTCCATGTATTTTTTAATTTATTTTCTGTTTTTTTGTTTCGTAATCCATACTTTAAGGTGATTTAACCAAAGATAACTTCAACTTGACAATTTTCTGTTTTTCCTCAGGGCTCGCACAGTAACTACGAGCCCTGCAAAAAAAAAAAACTTTAACTGGGGTTCTCTTTGGGGGTGCCCCTCCACCTGGGTTAGTGGATGCCTCCTACCCTGTAATGGCTTTTTTTATTTTTAAATCAAGATGCGGGAACAGGGTCTTGGTGTCTTGTAAAGTTCACTTCAACAATAATTCAAAGTAATCGGGGAAATAATGATCGGCAAACCTAAATGGGCGACAGAAGAAAAAATTCTCGTCCAGTTAAATTTAGGGTTGTGTGGTGTGTGTGTTTTATTTTTTATTTTAAATTATTTTTTTTATTTTTTATTCAGGCCTGTGGACCATCTGCTGTTAAACTGTTAGATATA
Organism: Calotriton arnoldi; assembly: GCA_963921515.1. Classification (NCBI taxonomy): domain Eukaryota; kingdom Metazoa; phylum Chordata; class Amphibia; order Caudata; family Salamandridae; genus Calotriton; species Calotriton arnoldi. Next base: position 1,731,174 of record CAWUFW010001714.1, on the reverse strand, counting down.
CATCTTCCAGTTTTTCTTTTTTTAATTAAATTTTTTATTGGCATTTCAAAAGAAACAGAAAACTCCGTAAACAATCATCCAGTATACAATCAATACATAATCGAATCAAGAGCTGCACCAACAACACAGGACAGATGTTATACCGCTTGTGCCCGGCCCACTTGTGGAGACAGAGATATGTAGGTAAACACCACATAGCAAATCCAGTCGGGAATAGAACATGTGACAGTGCGGACCTACCCCCAGGAGGACGCCCCATATAGTATGCATAGCAGGTGGACCGTCCATAAAAAGGAATACAACAACATTTCCCTACCGGATCTAACCCACCTCCCCCATATCATTCGCTGTGTTCTCATCCGACCCCTGTCTCTCCTGAGCCCAAGTGAGGAATGGCTCCCAAATGTCTCTGGGTCTGGAGGTAGGAGGCATCAATTCCCAGAAGGTGGACAATTGAGATTGACCATATGAAACATCCCTGATCCACTCTTTAATGGAAGGCACCCTCTTTCTCCCCCAATGCACAGCAACTTGACGTTTGGCAAAAGGAGAAGCAATGCATGAAGTTTACGAACTTTAACTGGTGTATCTTTTACATAGCTCAACAGGCCCAGCAGAGGAGAGGGAGTCTCAGGCGCACCAGTGATCTGATGTATCATTGTTAAACACTGTGGACCAGAAAGCCGACAGACGTGGGCAATCCCATGCCATGTGAAGAAAGGAGGCTGGGATATAACCACAACGCCAGCAGCCCTCATCGTCTCGCAACCCCATGCGATGTAAGCCTATAGGTGTTCTGTAAAAGCGGTGGAGGAACTTGAAGTGTATGAGGCGAAGTTTATAATTGGGGGAGTTACTCAGTGAGCTGACGGCAGCAATACGACCATTGGTCTTCGGTGAGCGGGACGGGGAGTTCGCTATTCCACGCCTGAAGCGCCCTTTGCTTCGTCAGGGGTGCTGTGGTTTGCATGTGTGTGTACAGTCGTGTGACAAGTTTGCGGGGCGAAGGCGAACTTAACAAATTTTCAAGTGCTGCCATGGATGGCGGGGAGTCCGGAAAACTTTCATGCAGAGAGCGACAGGCCGCCCGATGCTTATAATAGAGAAAAAGTTCAGCAAATGGCACTGTCTGCCCCTCCTCAGCAACCGGGGGCGAGCGGAAGGTGTTACCGGGGTACAGGTCAGCAAAGGTACGTAGGTTCAGCTTTTGCGCCACATTCTTATTGATACCGTCCCCTATATTTGGCAACATCGGGTTGTGCGCTAGTGGTATAGATGGGGCATATAATATGGGAGCGCCCGCTCTCCTCCGTAATCCGTTCCACGCCCATCGCATGGTCTCCACAGTGTCCACGCAATCTCGAGGACGTCGGTAGGGCTGATAAAGAGTCACACGGAGTGGAATAGGCGCCGCCACGTCAGTCTCCACGGCCACATGGGGCTGAAAAGGAGTTGGATGGACCCAGTGATGGAGGAACTTAGCCTAGGCGCACCAGGCATACAGTTGCATATCCGGGGCTCCCAAGCCGCCCTGACATAGCGGAAGCGTCAATAGATCCCAAGATACTCGAGCTTGCCCGCCTGCCCATGCCAACGAAACCAGCAAAGTCTTAAGGGACCGAAAGAAGGCATGCGTGAGAGGGATCGGGATGTTAGCAAATAAATAAATTTCGGCAGGACTATCATTTTAGCTAGGGCTATCTTTCAGGCTAGGGTTAGCGGGAGCCGAGCCCACAGTGCGACTTTCTCCTCTAGCCAGGTGATGGCACGTCCATAGTTTAAGTTCCACACCTCCTGTAAGTTCCTACTAACCCATATGCCCAGATATTTTACTGTGTCAGCCGCCCATTTTAGAGGGAACTCTGAGACGACTGGGGCGGTGGCGTCCGTTAATGGAAAAATGACCGACTTAGCCCAGTTGATAGAAACTCCAGAGAGGCCGCCAAATCTGATAAATTCCCGAAGGAGAGGGTCCAGATTGGACGCGGGGTCAATCACGTACAACATGACGTCGTCAGCATATAATGAAATGAGGATACTTCTGGTACTGAACCCGATTCCCCTGGCTGTGTGGTGCTGTCTAATGCGTACCGTCAGCGGCTCCATCGCAATCACGAAAAGCAGGGGGGGATAAAGGACATCCCTGCCTCGTGCCACGCAAAATAGAGAAAGGCTTAGACAGGAGGCCATTCACTCGAATCCGGGCCGTTGGCTGAGTATATAATAAGCGGATTAAATTTATAAATAGCGGACTGAACCCCATGCGGCCCAGAATGGCTAACAGATGAGGCAATTCAAGCGTATCGAACGCTTTAGTAGCATCGAAAAACGGCAGCCGCCTGCAACTCTGGGTGGAGGTAATGTAATACCGAAAAAACAGTCCGGAGGTTGTGAGAAGTGGACCGTCCAGGAATAAATCCCGATTGATCGGGGCGGGCGATCAAGGGGAGAAGAGGCTGCAACCTGTTAGCAATTAACTTGGCTAAAATTTTCACGTCCACATTTATTAGTGACAGTGGTCTATATGAGCCCAATTCATTTTCAGGTTTACCGGGTTTCAGTAAAGTGATTATTGCTTCACGCATGGTTGGTGGTAAAATACCAGTAGTCTGAGCTTCCTCAAATAACGCTATCAAATGCGGAGCTAGTTCCTCCACATAAGTTTTGTAGAAGGCGGTGGTTAGACAGTCAGACCCCGGGGCCTTATCTAGGGGCAAACTTTTAATTACCTGAGAAACGTCCTCTACTGTGAACGGGAAGTCTAGGTAGTCTCTATGCCGTTGACTGAACCATAGTAACTCGAGGGAATCAAGGAAGGACTGCATGTCTTCTGGACACGTTTTTTGAGTAGTGGTGTAGAGACTAGAATAGAACAAAGAATTCGTCTAGTATGTCTGACTGTCCTCTAATAACCGTGCCATGTGTGCTAGTCAATTCAGGAATGTAGGCAGTGGAGCGCGGTGCACGAATAATCGCCACCAGAGTCCTCCCCGGCCTGTCACCCTCACCGTATCGTCGCGCCTCGGCGTATTTTCCCAAGAACTTGACCTTGCGCTGCGCCGCTTCCTCAAAGTCAAGCAGTCTGGCTTTTAAACTGGCCAGCGCGGCGGAATCGTTGGAGGAGTAGTATTGTGTTTCTAGTCCCCTAATCTGAGTCTCTAGGGAAGCAAGGGAGCCTCTGATAGCCTTCAACACCCCGGCCTGGCGAGCAATGCATTGGCCCCTAATAACCACCTTGAATGCCTCCCAAAGGGACGCCTCCGTATCCACCGATCCGGAATTGAGGGTGAAATAGTCAGTAATATCTTTTCTAATTTCTTCCTTAAATGCTTCATCCAGAAGCGCGTGCGGCGGCAACCGCCACGGGAACAGTCGTGGAGGGGACTCGGGAAGTGCTAATTTCAAAAGGCATGGGGCATGATCCGACAGGGATCTAGGGAGATGGGATATCTCCTTGGTCCAGGTAGCAACATCGCGCGACACCAACCAAAAGTCCAACCTGGACCAGGCGCCATGATACTCCGATATAACAGGTGCCCTCCAGAGTCGCAGGGTGTCTACTTCGCCAAATGTCAACCAGATTGCCACCCGAAATTATGGCATTCAGGGCCGCACTGGCAGACGGGTGTAACGTCCGGAATGCTCCCTTCCTGTCGAGGTCGTCATCCAAAATTGCATTGAAGTCGCCCCCCCCAGATAATAGTATCACAGCCGGTAGCTTTAACTTTAGCCCAAATGTCCTGGAAAAAGCTGAGCGAGTCCACATTAGGGCCGTACAGCGAGACTATCACGACCGAGGTCCCCCCCCCCCAGTGTGCCCAGTAGGACAATGAATCTTCCCTCCGGGTCAGTAGGTAACTCACTTTCCCTCCAGTCCAGACCCCGCCTTATCAACACCGCGACCCCGCCTTATCAACACCGCGACCCCACAGGAGTAGTTGGAGTATATGGAAGAATACACTTGGCCCCATCTACTATGTCTCAACTTAGGGGAGGGCGTGACATTAAGATGTGTCTCCTGCAGCACACATACATCTATATTCTGCCTCAGCAGGTGGCATGTACAAGCCTGGATTTCCTACCATCATTCAATCCCCGAATGTTCCACGTTAAAAAGCTCAAGCTGATGGCGTGGTGTCTGACTGTATACATTGCAGCAACACAGAGGTGTAAGGGCCGTACAGCACAAACTGAGATGTCTGGGTGCAAACAAGCAAACAACAAAATGTCATACTGGCTGAAGACCTAACTACATACCCCACCCGCCACCCACTCCAACCCCCCAATCAGGTTGTAGAGAACCCACCCACAACAACAGGAAGAAACAATGAGCAAAGGGGAGTTCTCCCATAGGGGCGTGGGACCACTAGCGTACTCCCTGCCGAAACAGGGTGGCCGGGAAATTGCAGAAAGCTAAGCCAATGGCAAGAAAAATGTACAAACAAGTCATCCACAGTGCATTACAGCATGATGGGGACCTGGGCAGGTCGTACAGTTCTGAGCAGCCCAGAGTGTTCCAGCCCCCCGCGGCATGTCACAGTGCCCGTCAAGACACCTTTAGGTTGCTTGCCGCTCACGTGTTTTGCAAATTTGAGGGCGGATTTGGCATCTGTGAAGAAGTGCGGAGATCCATCATGAGTGACCTTGAGTTTGGCTGGGTAGAGCAACGAGTATGGGATTTGGGCCTGCAGCAGCAGTCTCTTGGCCGGCAGAAATTCACGTCTTGCCATCTGTACCGCAGGCGTAAAGTCTGGATAAAAGGAGATTTAATTGTCCTTGTGCGTAATCTTCCCTTTCTCTCGTGCCAGACGTAAAATTAGGTTGCGGTCTTGATAGTTAAGAATCCGGGCCAGGATGGGTCTGGGCAGAGCTCCAACTGGTGGTTTAGGGCCTAAGGCACGGTGCGCTCTCTCGACCGCAAAGACCGCGGATAGGTGAGTGTCGATGAGCTCCCGAAGGAGGTCAGCCACATAAGACTCCATCTTGACAATAGCCGTGGTCTCCGGTATGCCCGTGATGCGCAGGTTATTGCGGCGCGACATCTCCTCCAAGTCCTCGTTTTTAGCACGGATTACTCCCAACACTTTGTCCTTCTGCAGGAGTTGTTCCTTCGTTTCCACTTGGAACTCATGAAAATCGGAGACTCTATTTTCAAGCACATAAAGTCTGGTCTCATGGGTGCCCACTTGGGTTTTGACGGCATCTAGCTGGGTAGTGAGCGCATCAAGCTTTGTGTTGATGTTGCGCAGGCTCGATCGCATCTCAAGCATAAGAGTGCGTAGGTCTTCCCCCCGATCCTCTGACTGCTGCTCCGCAGGCTTCTCCGCACCGGCCTCGGGGTCGGATTCCATAAGCCTCGTGGTCCTCCGCTGGTCGAAGGTCCGCTTCGGCTGCTTTGCGTCCTGCTTCCCCATATTTCGCGCAGGCGTCGCCAACCACATTAGCAGGGCCCGCCGACCGCGGCGCAGACGGCACACCCACAGCCTCCTCCCCTCTGCACCTCCTCCTCTGGCGAATCGCAATCCCACGGGGGCCAACGCACCACCGCAACCTGCAGTGACAGTCAGGCGGCCCACCCGCGCCGCAGCCAAACAACTGGGGCTCCCGCAGGGTCTGATACTCCAGAAAGGCACTGCACGGTAGGAGATCAACAATCCATACAGGTCACAGCAGCGCCAGTGCAATGTCCACGAAGCTCCCCAATAGTGCAGCCCGTACGTGCGCGGCAGCGCCACCATGCAGTCCTCCACCAGGCCTTCTATTCCAAAATGGCCGCTACGGCGATCGCAGGTCCACAGGGACAGAATGGTACGTGCACCCCAGCCGGCCCCAGTCCTCTCCCAGATGTAAAGTGACTGAAGTTGGAGGTGACTCCCTCTACCTGTGGGTAGACCGGGCTCAGACGCTTTCCCGTTGCACGCCTCCAGCAAAACACCAGGGAGATCTCTCTCGCAGTATAATACAAGATGGCGCCACCGCGTCACCTCACCTCCACTCCGCCAAAGCTTCTCATCGTCCGGGCCCGGGGATCGTGAAGCAAGACTCTCGGGCAAATCAGCACTATTCTGCGGCGGGAGCAGCACACGTCCCCAAGGGCTGCCGATCAGAGGGCCTCGCTCCACCTCCGCTCCAGCCGAGGCCCGCTCCACTCCGGCCGCCGATGGCTCAATTACGATGTCTGCCCGCCCGCTCAGTCATAAGAGGAGTGCGCGGCATCTGCTCTCCCACAGCAGGGCACCTTACTCTGCTCCGGAACCAAGCACCAGGACCTGAGTCACGGCGATCGATACCACACCGCAGCAGCTTTCCGCGGGTGAGTTTATAACTGGGCTTTGGCTCCCCAATTGTAAGGATTATTGCAGGATTATTACCCGGCCGGCGGAGCTCACTCAGAGCGGCCATCTCGCAGCACAGCAGGCCACGCCCCTACATCTTCCAAAGTTGATTGACAGGGCAACTCAATTTGATTCCTACAGAAATCACTTTTGTAATACTAATTTTTCCACCTACTAAATGGATTTGCACCAAGCAAAGTCATTTCCTTGAGTGAAGTTCTACTTTGTGCCAAGTTTGGTTTAATTCTTTTTGCTCGTCTTCCTTTTTTTTTTTTTTCTTTTCTTCTTCTTTCTATAGCACTGTTTTAAATAAAAATGGGAAACTCCACCTTCTTTTACCACACGCTTGACAGAGCTGCACAAAACTTGCAATGCTGAAGCAAAATCAGATAATTTATATTTTAATGGCTATAGTGCACACTTGACAATGGCACCAAAGTTATTAACAAAATAAAAGCCATTTTCAATGGAAAGCTAGACTTTTTTGTAGGCTCGGAGGTGCTAGCTCTGGTTGGATTTTGTATTGTAATAGCGCCTACTACCCCATACGAGGCGTCAAAGTACTTTTCAGTGAGAAGCACGCTACTCCAGAACTCAAAGAGGATTAGTATAGGGAAATGAGTTCATTTTAATCTGTGGACACGAGTCTTAGTTGGATTGAATAGGATTAAAAAAACACAACGGGAAGACCGGGCGGGGGCAAAAAAAACAGCAAAGACAACAAATAACAGCAGATATAACAAAGGAATCGGGTAAAAGCAGCACAATTACACAATCCGAGCAATATGGCGGTAGGAGAGTGGGTGGGTGGAGGAAAAAACAGTGGCAAAGACAAATGCCAGCAGAAACAACAAATAACAAAAGAATTAGACAAACAGGATGTGATAAAAACCAAGCAATATGAGAAGGAGACAGGTAAACTAACAGCAGCATCAGGGAAGCAAAACGAGGAAGGCAACTGGGGCCAGACACCGGAACCTGCTCAGAGAGCAATGCAAAATCTCAAAATCGCCAACTTCTGGGCGATAGAAGAACTGTTCAAATGATGGTATTGCTGCACCCAGCGTTGCGCCTGTGCAAGAATAACTTATAGAAATCAAAACATCTATAAAACACTGTGCATCTCACCAGCCCCAGAGAAATATAGCTAACCTGTCAATGAAGTGGGCACAGAAAAAGGTATCCTATCACCAGGTCAATTCTGAAGCGTGCGAACCAAGAAGCAAGGTAAAAAATAATTATCTACATTTTAATACAATGGGGTGGCATATATGACTGCGCACTTCCACGTCTCTCACTAAGCACTGTTTCCTGAACATTTTAAGTGCACACGAGGCATGCCGTTCCTACTAAACCCTAGAAGACTGATTAAACACGTGGAATCCCTTCACTCCCACACTAAAGAATAGCTCAGCCTTAAAATGGCCTTCACTCGCAGGGAAAAGCCAGCACAACCTACCTGAAATGGCGACCATGTTACGTACACAAACTGTGATGGCCACAAGCAGCTAGACTGTATAATTGTAAAATCCCTAATGGAGTGGGAAGGCTAGCCATAGATAACATTAACGAGCACTTTATGCTCGAAGATGGTAGCGGGGAGAGGCGTGTTAGTCATTTCTAGCCCTACGAAAGCCCGCAATTCTTAATGCATACAGTAACCCTGCAGCACGGCAGTAGGAGCAAAAACTATCATCTAATTTGTCAATGGGTCGGCGTTTTCATTCATCTTCGAAAAAAATAAATAAGCCAGTACGATACCTGCTCCACCAAGCTATGTGCTTGCAAGCATTGTTGGACTTTTTTATTCTTTTTCCCCCGTTGGCCGCAGGCAGATGGAACATCAATGGGATGGCCAGGGATGACTGCAAGTCTGCCCTCTGGCGAAATAATGGAGCCTCACCCGGCAGGAGGCTGCAGGCTTGCTGAAAGGGCACTAGCGCCACCAGTTGCTTCTGTAGTCTGAGTTCATCTCACCTCCTCGGACTGCTGGATTCTCCACGCCCACCCTTCTGTACAGCCTTCACTCACCGGAGGCGGCCAGGGGGGCTGGCACCTCACCGGCTCCTGTGTAACTTTTGGCCCTGGCTGCAACCCCCACTAAGTCCGGCAGCTTTGCTGTGTTCGACATGAAGAACTGTGGTACGGTGTAAGAGGGTCCGACCGAGGACTGCTGTGTGAAACTGACAGAGCGACCTGCCAGGGATCACAGCCACGCTGCCTCACACAGTGCGCAACGGCTTTGAAACAGCAAACGTATGGCATGTAGTGCAATATATACACACCACATATTATTCAGAGGGTGCAGCGGTTTTTGTGGAGACTTTAAGGAACATAGTATATCTTTACTGGGAAAGCTAGTTCTTTTCTTACTGATTGGTAGCTGATTTATTACAAGGTATAAATATATTTGGTTGAAATCTGAATCTTTAGGCAGAACTCACTAAGGAAATGATCAGCATTCCAAGTAGCAACGTATCATGTCCATTCAACCTCTAGTTGCCAGTTTAGCGTTTTTTATTTTTTTATTTCCCTTGCTGTTTCGAATGGGAAATCTACAAGGTACAGCACCACTATCAGGTTGTAATCATGTTTGAAGGTTGGGTAACCTTTTAATTTGGCGTGTGTAGCTCTTAATTTTGGAAGTTGGAGTTATGTAGTGCCAGCTTGCTTGTCGCCCCCAACAGTTTGCCTGTAAAATCAAGGTCACTGGGAAGGACAGACCATGGGCATGACCTTTCTAGGACCTTGCATTGTGTAAAGTCCTCGTTATGCTCCCAATGTACCCAACTCACCCCCAAAAAGAGTGGAGATGTTATTAGTGTTGCAGCTATTGTCTAACGTTTGTAATCTTATTAAAATCCTGATGTTTGAGTCCAGAGATACAATAGGCAGAGTTGAAAATGCCTTGGTTTCTATTAAACCAACACCTCCCACCGTTACTGCGCAGCAAGAGATAGTGCAAAGGTGAATCCTCCCTTTAGATACCACTAGTGCTAACCAGCCCTTTCCCTCTAGCCGTAGGTCTGCAGGAGCCACGAACAGTGAAACCGAGAACTTGGGTACCCAGCTTCGATCCCCTAGCAGTCGGCCACTTAGTTTGGCCTCGATCAGCCAGCATTCCTTGTTACAGCATAGGGAAGGAGTCACAGATAGTTTATTTACTGCTAACAGCTGGGGTTTGCCAGTAATTGATCTCCCCCCAGCGTGCTGTCCCTACACTGTGGTTTTGGCAGGGGTCTCAGGTCTTGGCTTGCATAGGGACGAATTATCTGCCCAATTGATCAACAAAGTAACACACTGGTTGTGTAAATATGCAAGATTTAAAATGGTTGATCATAGACATACACTGAGGTCTAGGAGATTAGCGTGGTTAGGACGGTCGAGGAAGACATTCGAGGGTGATGGTGTGAAGTTACATTCCGATTCCCTGATTTTGCACGCAATATCTTACGACAGACTTCTCAGACCCACCGTTATGATACTGGTATTAAAGTATTACCGTTGGGCTTCTTTTATAGGCTTTCATATAACACCACAATCAGTAACCATCTTTTAACCTCGGAGGGAGCTCCTCCATCCGTCGGGAATGCAATCAATGCCCTATGCGTCCCTGAGGGACCTTCATGACCCAGACTGACTGCATGTGTGCGAGCGGAATAGCAATGTTTCTTTTGTCCCCGGGGAGTCATCGTCACAGAGATTGGCAACCAGAGTGCCGCAAGTGGGTGCTAATGTAGGCCAGGACGGTACTTCCACAAGTAGTTTGGAATTGAGTGGTATGGGGGCTAATAGGCAAATGTTGGGACCTAATATGCCTCTTTTTAAGTCTCACCAGTGTGTGTGTGGGCGGGGGGAATTTAAACATTTCCTAGAATGTGGCGGGTTTTGCCGCCAAATTTGTGGATGAAGATGGGTTCAATTCATTGAATCTTATAATATTATTTGCCTCCAGGAGACCTGGCAGACTGAAAACAATCTTTTTCTTGAGGGTTACAAAACTTTCTTTTGTGCGGCAGAGGGTTCAAGTATGGGAAGAGCAAGGGGTGGCTTAATTATCTTTATAGATCTGAGGATTTGCGGAGCGATTAAGTATTTGAATTGGGACTCTAACCACGCACAAGGGCTGATATTAGCGGTAGGAAAATCACTTCGCTTCACTTTATTTAACTTTTATAATGCGAAACGAATGACTAATGGCCTCTCAAGCCTGGCAGAGTTAAGTGGTCGCCTGAAATTTGTTACAGGGTAAAGGTTTTTCGCAGGGAGATTTGATTTTAACGGGTGATTTTAATTGCCATTTATGTACAGATTTAGTGCTGAACACACGAGATTGGTCCACATGTATGATTAGGGACAGATTGCACATGGAGCACACTAAAGAAGGACAGGAACTGAATACTCTGCTAGATACTTAGGGTCTATATACCCTAGATTTGGATCTGATGTGCCCGGATCTCTTTGCGGCCGACCTACACAGGCATGGGCTCTGCAACAATTATTATTTTTGTTTCTTTTGCCTTGAAGTGGATTATACCTTCTTTTAAAATCCAGCACAGTCCTTTTAGCGATCACAATCCTTTGAATTTGGTGCTTGGAGTGCCGGGAAATCTGATTGTGCCCGCAGTGTGAATGTGGGCTCACTTGTTGCAACTAATCAAGGTAGGGGTCTGAGGTGGTCACAGCTGGACATTGCTGTTTTTAACCGAGCGCTCTTTAGTTTGAGGCAACAGGAGATTTTAAAGTGTTTAGACTTATCAGCCTTCAGAGAAGAAGATATATAATAGCATTCATCGTAATGGCACAATCTGTTGCCAGTTTATTAACAGTCCTGATAGCCACTGTTTGTGTTGACTCACCAAGTTGGTTCGATAGTGAAAGCTCCCGGGCTTTGTATCAACTTAAAGCTGTGAAACAGATTTCACGCGACAGAGCCTGGGTGGCAACTTGTCGTAGCAATTACAAGGGGGCTGTCGAGGACCGGAAGCGCTTGCTACAGAAGCAAGCATGGGAGGAGCTGAGAGAAGCATGTGTAAAGGACTGTACCCTTTTTAGGTCTCGTCTACGCAGCTAAGAAATTAATTTGAGCGGTGGACATGCGAGTCTATTTGGATCAAAAAAGTATAGTGGAGGGAAGGGTTTGTATTTATATAGTGCTTGCTACCCCTGATTAGGTATTGGAGCGCTTTTTGGCGGGTAGCACGCAACTCCAGAACCCAAAGTGGATTAGTGGTGAATTAGTATAGAGAAATATGAAATTCATTTGAGTGGTGGACATGTGAGTCTGTTAGTTGCATTGAGAAGGATAGTGGAGGGATGGAGGAGTCTAGAAAATGTTTTTTTGGAGATCATATCAGTAGGAGGGGGAGTTTGGGATGAGTAAAGGGGAGGTTGGGGAGGTTGGGGGGGCAAGAGTCGGGAGGGAAGGATTTAGAAAGGCTTGTTTGGGATATCTGAATAGTAAAGTAGGTTTGAGATGCTGCAAGGAGGGTAGAGGAGGGAAGAGTCTAGAAAAGGTTATTTTTGGGCTCATAGTAGTAGAATGGGGTTTGGGATGAGTCGGAGTGGAGGTAGAGGATATATTGATGGAGGTATAGGGTGAGATCTACAGTAGTGTATTGGAGATGCCGAATTAGAAGTAAAGTAATAAATATAAAGAGACAAGTACAAGGAAGTTATATATGTATAAGGAAGGTAATATATGTAGATTTAATTTGTGTTTAATAAACAGACTTTCAAGTGTCTCTGTACTTACACTAATTTATTTATAATTTTTTTGTAATTTAATAGTGAAGCAATTGTAGATAAAGTTATGATAACATGTACTTCTTTATGCAGTGACCTATGTACATGTTAAACATAGAATAGTATAACCATAAGTAAAATGTACATTTGTTAGGCAGAACTAACAAATATCTATATATTTTTTAAACATAACTATTATATTCGTTTATACAAAGGAATACGCATATGTACGTACACGTCAATAGTCTAAATAAATGCTTATACACACAGGGATATGCTGTATATTTGTTTGAGTATGGTGGTTATATGAGGAAGAGCCAACTCTCGAGTAGCCTTTTGAAGATAAGTTAGTTATTCGTGGATGTTATTTTTGGGGGTAAGGAGTTCCATAGTTTGGCTGCTTGAACAGAGAAGGATGTGCCACCTATGTTTTTATTTTGTTTCTGTTTTTTTTCTTTGTTTTTTTGTCTTCTTTTATGGTGGGGTTTTGAGGCGAGATGCCAATCTAGAGAGGAGGTTTTTTGTATTTGGTGATGTTATTCCTGATGAAGAGTGATCCTGTTCCATGTATCGCTTTGTGGGTGATGCAAACCAACTTAAATGTGGATCTTCTGGCAACCGGTAACCAATGTAGGGCCTTCAAGGCAGGGGAGGTATGGGCTTGTGGCTTTATAGCTTTATATGTAAGAGTAGTCTGGCAGCAGAGTTCTGAATCTGTTAAAGTCTTTTCATAGTTTTTATAGATCATCCGTGGTAGAGGCTATTGGTGTAATAGAGTTTAGACGGAACAAGAGCTAGTAGCCTGGACCTTGTTTGGAAATCCCAGGTGGGAGAAGATGCGTCACAGAGTTTTTATAGTAATGAAGCGTGATCTTGCTAGTTTGTCCACTTGGGCATTCATTGATAGCTTGGAGTCAATTGTAGTTCTGAGGTTTTCTACTTCCTTAGATGCTTTAGGCGGTGATCCCAGATCGTCGGGCCAGGTGGCGAGTGGGTCATAATTTTTTCCATCGCCACATGCGAGTATTTCCGTTTTGGAAACATTCAATTTGAGATGGCTCCATGTCATCCCCTAATCAGCAACTCTAAGGCAACTGAAAATTTGTGAGTTTCCAATGTCTTTGAGGCTTTCCAGTGAAAGGAGTTTTTGTGTGTCCTCTGCATAGTTACAGCATGTGAGATGAAATTGATTGATCTGTGCCAGAAATGACTTCATGTAGGTGTTGAATAGCATGGATGGGATGATAGAGCCTTGAGGGACCCCTGCTTTTGTGACGAGAAGGGGGGATATGAATGACATTAATTCTGCTTTGAAAGTAGGATGTGATCCAGTCGAGAGCCGTTCCCTCTATGCTGGCTTCGTAGAGTCTTTGTATTAGAGTGCCATGGTCGACCGTGTCAAAGGCAGCTGAGTGGTCCAAGAAAAATAGTGCAGCAAGCCCGTTCCAGTCACCTGTGTTCTTACGGTCATCCCAGATGGCAATGAGGTAAGATTGTCTGCCTCTTCCTGGACGGAATCCTGTTTGAAAGTCTGAAAGTATGGAATTCTCTTCAATGAATTGTGACATCTGGGCGAATGCTGCTCTTTCTGTCC